>OY757242.1:94171322-94845655 GCA_963583935.1 Diaperis boleti | reverse complement strand
TATGTAATCCCAATTGTGAAACCTTGAAAAATTGTGATTTTTTTTATGCACATACACAGAGAGAGAGAGAGATAAGGTTAGAACGTAGAGGTATGTAAAGAAATATTAAGGGAGAGATGTATAAATAGATTGAAAAGATAGAGAGAGAAAAAACAAGATAAGATATATCATATGAAAGAAAGAGAGACTGGTAGAGATAAATAAAGAGAAGGTAGCAGAAATAATTATACGAGTAGAGAAATATGTGGGAAGACAATGGAACAAATAGAGAATGGGGGAGATTAATAATAACTTAAAAATAACTCGTAAAAGAAAGAGAAAACTAGAAAAAAGAACAAAAATATTAGAGAGAGGGAGATGGGAGGGATGAAAGATAGAGAGAAAAAGAAATTGAAAGACAAAACGAGTAGAAGAAAGAAAGATAGGGGAGACTATGTCTTAAAGAATGAGAGAGAGAGAGAGAGAGCAGAAACACGAAGAAAAACAAGAATAAAATGGGAAAGAATGAATAATAGAAAAGAGTGAGGGGGGAGAAAATGAGAAAGAATGAAACTGGAAGAATGAAAAAAGAAAGAAAGAATTGAAAACACATACACAATGTGAGAGAGAGGAGAAGTTTAGAACGGGAGAGATAGGTATATTGAAAGTGGGAGCGACAATGACAGAGCGATATTGACAAAGAGATGGACCAAAAGAGAGTATCGGGGAGATCAACTTATGTATTTATGATTCGTAGAAGGGAGACAGAGATATGAAAAGAAAAAAATATACAGGAAATCAGAGTGATGAAAGATATAGAGTAAAAGGAATTGGACAAATCAAGAAGAAGAAGAAAGAAAAATAGATAGGGAGACGATGCACGAAAAAATGCGAGAGAAAATATGAAAGGTAGAATGGAACAGAGAAATACTTATTATAATTATTAATTATAATTATAATAATTATTATTACTTATTATATACTATTATATATTATATACTTATTATATAATTAATTATTATTATAATTAATTATATAATAAGTATAAATAAACGAAACAAAGAGAGATGTGAAAAATACTGGGAGACGTATGGAGAGAGAAATGTAAGACAATGTCAGAAGGGGATAGATAGTTACGGATAGGACGAGAGGTCGTGGGAGAGCGATAACGAAGAACGAGCGATAACGAAGCAAGAAGTAAGAGATGAAAAGGCACTGATAATAACATTTGGAGAAAGACATAGAATGAACAGATGAATAATAAATATGCGTCTATGCAGAAAAGGATAAAATATAACTGAGAAATAGCAAAGAGAAATTTATCAACAACAGTGGGATTCTAAAAATAAAATACAGACATAGAGAATGGTGAAGGATAAGAAAAGAAAACAGGAAAAAACAGGGGGGGCTGAGAAAGAATGGAACTGCAGAAATAAAAAGAGAAAGTGGCAATTAAAACATTAAATATTAAACAGTGAGAGAGAAGGAGAGAGAGAGAAAGAGAGGGAGAAAAGTTTAGAATGGGAGAGATAGAGAGACATTTAAAGTGGGAGCGACAAGGATTTTAGATTTTCACATTTCTGGTTTCAGGTTTAAAGTTTTGCAGATTTGGTAATTTTCAGGCTTCCAGGTTGTTTTCTGATCCTCAGAGTTTGAAATTTAAGCTCTTTCTCAGGCTTTCAAGTCCTGAGAATTTCAGGTTTTCCTCTGGCCCATCTTTCACGTTTTCAGGTTCCCAAATTTTTTGTTTTCAGGTTGTCATGTTTGTAAGTTCTAACTGCCTAGGGTTCTTTTAATTTTTCACATCGAAAACTGTATTTTTTAAATCAAGTTTATAGGTTTGCCAATTCTCAGGCTTCCAGGTTGTCAGCTAATGTTTGCTGATTCTCAGAATAAGATTTTCACTTTTTTTTAGACCCGTTTTCAGGCTTTCAAGTTCTGAGAATTTCAGGCTTTCCCTCTGTTTAGGTTTTTATTTCTCAGGTCTTTTGCTTCTGACATTGTCAGATCTTCAAGCTCTTCAGGTTCTCCTGCTTGCAGACTATTCGGCTTTCAAGTTTTCCTAGGCTGTTATTTCTCAGGTTCTTCGGGTTTTGAGGTAGTTGCTTAAGTTTAAAATGTTCAGTTCTCTAGGTTTTTAGGTCTTTTGATTCTCAGGTTTTCGGTTCTCAGATTTTCACGTTCTGAGATTTTCATGTTTTGAGGTTCCCAAATTCTCAGGTTATCATGTTTGTAAGTTCTCACTGCCTAGGGTTCTTTTAATCTGTCACATCGAAAGGTTTATTTTTTTAATCAAGTTTATAGGTTTGTTAATAAGTTTAAAATTTTCAGTTCTTCAGGTTTTTTGATTCTCAGGTTTTCTCACTGTCTAGGGTTCATAGCCAGGGTTCTTTTAATTTTTTACGTCTAAAAGTGTAATTTCTCAGGTCGTTTTCAGGCTTTCAAGTTCTGAGATTTTCAGGTTTTTCCCTGTTTAGGCTTTTATTTCTCAGGTGTCCTCAGCTTTTGAGGTTGTCAGCTCTTCAAGCTCTCCTGATTTTTTAAGTTTAAAAATGGCAGTTTTATAGGTTTTTAGATTTTTTGATCTGAAGTTTTGGGTCCAAAGCTTTCACGCTTTGAGGTTCTCAATTTTTAGGTTTTCAGGTTGTCATCTTCGTAAGTTTTAAAGACCTACGGTTCTTTTAATGTTTCAATTCAAAAAAAAATTTAATCAAGTTTCTGAGGTTTTCATGTTTTGAGGTTTCCAAATCAGTCTCATGTTCTTTAGTTTCAACTTTTCAGGTTTTGCTGGAACTATATCTATGGGGCTGCCTCCAGATCGTCCAGATGCAGCTCGTACATAATTCAATGCATC
Source organism: Diaperis boleti (assembly GCA_963583935.1). NCBI lineage: Eukaryota > Metazoa > Arthropoda > Insecta > Coleoptera > Tenebrionidae > Diaperis > Diaperis boleti. The sequence goes on along the minus strand of OY757242.1, from coordinate 94,842,822 downwards.
GAACGAGCGTCTTGTCTACTGTTTAAATTTAGCATCGATAAACGGTTTACTAATGTTTAAAATTCACGATGCCACTGCCGCGGCTTATTTTATGACCGCCAAATGAAGTTATCAAGCGCTGAATCAAACAAACATTAAAAAATAAGCTTGACGGAGAGTTTTGTGGCAGTCCTAAATTAAAACGATGATTAATAGTACATCGAATCGCCGGTATAATAAGCTTTAAAATATCCATCCAGAATTCCCTCTTTTATATAAACAGTAATTTCTGGAGGATCCACTCCATTATCCCGCTTTCGCAATTTATACTCGGTTACATTAAATGAAAACTTGCGCAATCAATAACATCGTTATGAGTTCTTTCAACGCCGCGGCTAATTTTCTTTGCGAAAAGTTCGCAGTTGAAATAGAAATACGGGCGCTTTAGTGTGATTTATTTCGCAATTAGCGCGATGGCCGGCCTACGGATTGTTTTCGAATCAGATGTAGTTTATTCTATTAAAAACTCGTCGCGCGAACAAATATGAAAAGGTCGGCGCGTTTTCAGTTCCACCGCGATAATAGGAATGTCAAAGTAAACACAATATTTTTACAAATTAAGCTGAGAGTGGGTTGGTTTCAAGCTGCGGCACAATCGGGGCTGATTTGCTGGAGAGCTAAAATTGGATTTGAATGGATTATCTAAAGGTTGCTGTTATAGTGGATGTTCTTGTATAAAAATGCCCCCAACACCATATAGTTCCCAATATGAGAAGACGTCGAAAAAGAATTAACCGATTGAGAACCGCTAGCATGATTGAAGAACAGTTAGTAAATACCCTTATATCTCTTGGCCTAAACAAGAAAGTACTGTTTTGCTGCATTGTGTGGAGTTGAACGACTGTCGAATAACTACTTTCAGTACAGTACTTTTAGGAGTTGTACAGTGTACGCAGTGTGCGATTTATTAGAGGAATTATTAGTGTCACAGTGGTCGGATAATAATTTCCAGGAAAGGTAGATCGGCAGAAATCGCCCGGTATTGTGGGTCCCACGTTTTTGTTCCGGCAAGAACAATTCGCGAAATGCCAGATATTTTTGAACGAGTGCGTGGGTCCTGGATACGTCGAGCCCGGGCTTTCGAGCAATTTTTGTGAATTCAAGATAAGATTAATTTGCATCCTTAAATATGAATTAGCCATATACTACCCCAGTTTAAATATTTGCATAACTTGTAAATTGAGTCACCGTGTATATTATGGTGGGCGCCCGTTGTACAGTCCGCTCTGCACGTGGGTCGTCACCTAGGTCCCGGTGTGAAAACCTACATCCCCATTGGGGTGAGTCGAGATCTAGGGATGCCGCGAATTGTTCGCCACGATCATTGCGGGTTTATTTATTTATTACTACCACAAACTTTCCTGCTCGCCTCATCATTTCCTTCAATGAACCAACCACCCTATTGACTAGAATTGGGAACATCCGAGATTTTTTCCGGCATGACGTCATGCAACTTACTCCTGACTTATCGTTAAATTACGACCCACAAAAATTCGATTTCGCCGAATGAAAGAAGGAAATACGTTTGAAAGAGAGCCCATTATGAGCCGGTTCAGCCTCTTGTAACTGATAGAGACTCGAACATTTTGCGACGACAAAAATTTATATTCTTCAGACCTTCGTCAGAGATGTTCTCGACAAGCAATTTTCAATATTTTATCTAAGGAGGAATTTTACATCCGATGTGAACTCATAAACTACGATTTTGAGAAAGGTCTCTCGCGATTCCTGCACACTCGAGGTGTTAAATAACTCTTCAAACTACGTGTGCGTTTTCGTGAAAATCAGCTTTTGGGACCTCGGCTTGACGATATACTTAAAAAAGCACTTAATGTTTGTCGCCGGAATAACTCTTGGGGGTATTCATAAGATGCAGCATGAATTTCACCGGAGGGCGGTTGTCCATAAATACTAATTTACCTGCGAGATTATATTTATAGCACGTGATAATCCGGGAGGACGTTATTTATAGCGCAAGGACTTTGTATCCTTGACATGATCCTTTAAACCCATTGATTATCGCACAAAGTAGGACGGCCACCATGATAAATATGGACGTCGAGATCCGGAAAGATTCTAACACAAATCTCCGAATTAATTTTTTATCAAGGACGAGCGCAGTAAGAACTTCATATTGGACGGGCGTCCTTCGGGGAGATCGGACCAAAACCGGTCGAACTGAAAACTTATTCACGCCACGTATTTCTGGAGGTAATAAAAAAAATTCGCGCAAGAAACAAGGTATCTATTTGCACTTTGCGTGACTTAAATATGTAGAGTGATAAAGTTTTGCAGGAAACTTTTCCGGAGGATTAGGAGAAATTAGGCCGGGAATCCCACGGGGCTGCTTCGGTTTATTTTTAGTGATAGAATGCAGCGGTATTGTTACCGAAACAAGATGTTCATTTAGAAATAAGCCTTCATTACCCGAGAAACCGCTCAATAAGGGCGGAATTTACGCTGCACGTACCCGGTAAAAGGCGGTTTCTTTTCATTAGTTCAATACGCGATTTAAGTTTAAATGAATCACAAAACAAAGTTCGTTTTCGCGACGGCCGGCTTTATTACAACATTTTTTCAATTAATTTGCATTAGCTCACCTAACCAGAGGGCAAATAATAATGGCTTTCATACACCAGTGCCTACTTTGTTTCCAGAACGCGCCCAAAGAAAATCCTTTTAGGCGAAATACCAAAAAAAGGATTAGTCGGGATTATAACCGGCGGCATCACGGAAATATACTACCTGTCGTCAATACTGATGATGCTACTCGTTATGTCGTAGTTTTGTAATTCGTCGTTCGGTTCTGGGGAGAAAATACGGTCCCGAAGCTGATCGTGCAGAAATAAAACGGGGAAATCGAGACTCGAGCCACAGTAGGCTTAGTAATGTTCGATTATGTTTCCAGTTGTTCTGTTTCTTTACCCGCAAAACACAGGAAATGTTCAAATCGCATAAGCCGTTCGGTCATTATATATCTATCGGTTTCTAGCATACCGAACCGCTAGAAAACAGGGTGCACCAGGGGGGCTGCCAGCGCTGCCTGATGACTTCGGAACAATAATGTTTTGCATGAGGTATGAAGTCGAAAGAGTGAACTAAAGCAATCTTACATTTAATTTACATTTAACAACCATGTCACGCTATAATCTTATATTATAGGCTGAGCTTTAGATCCATCTCAAATCGCACCAAATAGAAAAAACAACAGCGAAAAGATTCTGAAGGGACATCTTTCATTTTTATCAACTGAGATAAACTAACTCGCAGGGCGAGAATTGATTCAATACCGACCTATGTTGATGAAGTCGAATTAAACTGGCGCTTTATTGATCCAGAAAGCTCACGTGCACTTCTAAATCAAAAGTCTCACATTTTAATTGTATTGTGTTTAGTCTTGTGTATTGTTCAGTTTAATCGTCGTTGTTGTGCCATGCCACTTTTGGTACGTGTTACATACAACATTTATTCTACACCCATCGGGTCCGATTTTACCCGCAGTGTTCTCCAAGTCAGCAGAAACTACATTCAAAACATTCTTAAAAAAGTCTTTTAGCGACGAGGACACACCGCAGGCAAAAGATCAAAACTTTTATTGCAAAAATTGATTTATAGGCGAGCGAAAAAACGGACGACGTTCTCGTCGAGCTCTTGCAGAGTACAGCACGGAGGGCGATGCATCATCTTGCAATTTACGAAAGTTCCCTCTTCTCGCCAACTAACAATATTAAAATCTAATTTATCGCGCCGAAACGTGCTGCACCGCTTCCAGACGTCGAAATGCGTCCCGGCAGGAAATTAACGATAATAATACATGTGGATGTGTGCAACAGATACGCACAAAAGACCATCGTCAACTATATTAGAGAGAATGCCGGCGAAAATGGGATTGCGAGCTCCTACGCTGGCGTCGTATGTCAGATGTGGGTTTCGGGAGTTAAATGATTATGATGCGATTTTCAAAGTTAGGGGATGATAATGTTACGGCTATTCATTAACAACGGATGGTCAAGTTTTCGGCGCGGATTAGGTTAATTGTAATTACAGCTTGCTAGATGGAATTATACGGTGCAAAATGGCTGTATTTCTATTATTACCGGCCTATTTATCACGCCGGATAATACGGAGGGTAAAATATTCGATTCTGGCAGTTCTTTAGGTTTTATAAAAAAAAACAAAAAAAAAAGAACGTCAAAAGGTTAAAGCAAGTTAGGAACACAAGGATGGGGAAAAGGAAGAATTAATCAACTCAAAGGAGCAGGAAATTAGAAACGTAACAAAGAAGTGGTAGGATATGGAAGCCCACTAAAAAAAACATGAAAGACAAACCTTTAAATTTAAATAACTGAAAACCTGACAACTTGAAAATATAAAACAAATCACAAAAATGTGAAAAATTGAAAACCTAAAATCTTGAATACATACTTGAAAAACTAGAAATCGAAGAATTTCGCAGACTTAAAAACATATGAACTTGAGACTCTAAAAAGTACTGGAAACCAGATAATTGGAGAACCTAAAAATATGGGAACCTGAAACTTGAAGACCTAAAATCAATTTGAGGATCTTGAAACCTGCAAACAAACCTAGACACATGAAAACCTTGAAAACGGAAATTTTGGAAAATGAGAAACCGGAAAGCCTTCTAAAATCTGAGATATTGACGAGTCACAAATTGACATTTCAGAATATTAGATCTTGAGAAACTGAAAACCTGAAATCCGGACAACATGAAAATCAAAAACTTGAATGAAACCACTCGAAAACCTGGGACACTCGAAGAAACTGAAAACTTTATTAACGAACCTGCAAGGAATGAGAATCTATAACTCTGAAATTTTTTTAAATAAAAACCTGACAACCTGAGAAGCTGAAAGCTAAACAACCTGAGAATTCATTAACCTACAAACATGAGAATCTGAAAACCTCACAACCTGGAAAATCTAGAAGAACCTGCGATTCTCAAAGCCTAGAAATTTCAGACCCTGACATATACGTCCTCAAGTTTTCAGATTCTCAAATTTTCACGTTGTCAGGATTTCAGATGCTCGGGTTTCTGGTTTACAGTTTTCAGGGTTTTAGGTTTTCATTTTTTCAGGTTCTCGGGTTATCAGCTTGCCTATCTTGAAAGCAGTCAGATCTCCAGTTTTTCAGTTCTTCAAGTTCTCTCTTTTAAAGTCGTCAAATTTTTAGTGCCTTTCGCCTGACAACCTGAAAATATAAAACAAAATGTGAAAGATTGAAAAGCTAAAATTTTGGAAAATGAGAAACCGGAAACTGAAAACCTGAAATCCAGACAACATGAAAATTAGAAACCTGAAACCACTCGAAGAACCTGAAAACTTTAACGAACCTGCAAGAAAAGAGAACTTAGAAACATGAGAATCTAGAACTCCGATTTTTTTTTAAGTAAAACCTGACAACCTGAGAAGCTGAAAGCTAAACAACCTGAGAATTTTTAAACCTACAAACATGAGAGTCTGAAAACCTCACAACCTGGAAAATCTAGAGAACCTGCTATTCTCAAAGCTTAGAAATTTCAGACCCTGAAATATAAATATGTTTTCAGGTCCTCAAGTTCTCAGATTCTCAAATTTTCACGTTGTCAGGATTTTAGATGCTCGGGTTTCTGGTTTACAGTTTTTAGGTTTTTGGGTTTTCACTTTTTCAGGTTGCCTATCTTGAAAGCAGTCAGATCTCCAGTTTTTCAGTTCTTCAAGTTCTCTCTTTTAAAGTCGTCAAATTTTTAGTGCCTATCGCCTGACAACCTGAAAATATAAAACAAATCCTTAAAATGGGAGAGATTGAAAAGCTAAAATTTTGAATATTTGAAAAAGTAAAAATCGAAAAATCTCGCAGACCTAAAAACATACGAACTTGAGACTCTAAAAAGTACCTGGAAGCCAGATAATTAGAGAACCTGAAAATATGGGAACCTGAAGCTTGAAAATCTCAGAATTTGAAGACCTAAAAGCAATTTGAGGATCCTGAAACCTGCAAACAAACCTAGGCACATGAAAACCTTGAAATCGGAAATTTTGGAAAATGAGAAACCGGAAACTGAAAACCTAAAATCCAGACAACATGAAAATCGGAAACCTGAAACCACTCGAAGAACCTGAAAACTTTAACGAACCTGCAAGAAAAGAGAACTTAGAAACATGAGAATCTAGAATTCCGATTTTTTTTTTTAAATAAAACCTGACAACCTGAGAAGCTGAAAGCTAAACAACCTGAGAATTCTTAAACCTACAAACATGAGAATCTGAAAACCTCACAACCTGGAAAATCTAGGAGAACCTGCGATTCTCAAAGCTTAGAAATTACAGACCCTAAAATATAGATATGTTTTCAGGTCCTCAAGTTCTCAGATTCTCAAATTTTCACGTTGTCAGGATTTTAGATGCTCGGGTTTCTGGTTTACAGTTTTCAGGTTTTTAGGTTTTCAATTTTTCAGGTTCTCGGGTTCTCAGGTTGCCTATCTTGAAAGCAGTCAGATCTCCAGTTTTTCAGTTCTTCAAGTTCTTTCTTTTAAAGTCGTCAAATTTTTAGTGCCTATCGCCTGACAACCTGGAAATTTAAAACAAATCCTTAAAATGGGAGAGATTGAAAAGCTAAAATTTTGAATATTTGAAAAAGTAAAAATCGAAAAATCTCGCAGACCTAAAAACATACGAACTTGAGACTCTAAAAAGTACCAGTAAACCAGATAATTATAGAACCTGAAACTTAAAAATCTCAGAAATCGAAGACCTAAAAGCAATTTGAGGATCCTGAAACCTGCAAACAAACCTAGGCACATGAAAACCTTGAAAACGGAAATTTTGGAAAATGAGAAACCGGAAATCCAGACAACATGAAAATCAGAAACCTGAAACCACTCGAAGAACCTGAAAACTTTAACAAACCTGCAAGAAAAGAGAACTTAGAAACATGAGAATCTAGAATTCCGAATTTTTTTTTTTTTTAAATAAAACCTGACAACCTGAGAAGCTGAAAGCTAAACAACCTGAGAATTCTTAAACCTACAAACATGAGAATCTGAAAACCCAAATTTTTAGTGCCTATCGCCTGACAACCTGGAAATTTAAAACAAATCCTTAAAATGGGAGAGATTGAAAAGCTAAAATTTTGAATATTTGAAAAAGTAAAAATCGAAAAATCTCGCAGACCTAAAAACATACGAACTTGAGACTCTAAAAAGTACCTGGAAGCCAGATAATTAGATAACCTGAAAATATGGGAACCTGAAGCTTGAAAATCTCAGAATTTGAAGACCTAAAAGCAATTTGAGGATCCTAAAACCTGCAAACAAACCTAGGCACATGAAAACCTTGAAATCGGAAATTTTGGAAAATGAGAAACAGGAATCTGAAATCCAGACAACTTGAAAATCAGAAACCTGAAACCACTCGACGAACCTGAAAACTTTAACGAACCTGCAAGAAAAGAGAACTTAGAAACATGAGAATCTAGAACTCCGATTTTTTTTTTTAAATAAAACCTGACAACCTGAGAAGCTGAAAGCTAAACAACCTGAGAATTCTTAAACCTACAAACATGAGAATCTGAAAACCTCACAACCTGGAAAATCTAGGAGAACGTGCGATTCTCAAAGCTTAGAAATTTCAGACCCTGAAATATAGATATGTTTTCATGTTCCTCAAGTTCTCAGATTCTCAAATTTTCACGTTGTCAGGATTTTAGATGCTCGGGTTTCTGGTTTACAGTTTTCAGGTTTTTAGGTTTTCACTTTTTCAGGTTCTCGGGTTCCCAGGTTGCCTATCTTGAAAGCAGTCAGATCTCCAGTTTTTCAGTTCTTCAAGTTCTCTCTTTTAAAGTCGTCAAATTTTTTGTGCCTATCGCCTGACAACCTGGAAATTTAAAACAAATCCTTAAAATGGGAGAGATTGAAAAGCTAAAATTTTGAATATTTGAAAAAGTAAAAATCGAAAAATCTCGCAGACCTAAAAACATACGAAATTGAGACTCTAAAAAGTACCTGGAAGCCAGATAATTAGAGAACCTGAAAATATGGGAACCTGAAGCTTGAAAATCTCAGAATTTGAAGACCTAAAAGCAATTTGAGGATCCTAAAACCTGCAAACAAACCTAGGCACATGAATACCTTGAAATCGGAAATTTTGGAAAATGAGAAACAGGAATCTGAAATCCAGACAACTTGAAAATCAGAAACCTGAAACCACTTGAAGGACGTGAAAACTTTAACGAACCTGCAAGAAAAGAGAACTTAGAAACATGAGAATCTAGAACTCCGATTTTTTTTTAAATAAAGCCTGACAACCTGAGAAGCTGAAAGCTAAACAACCTGAGAATTCTTAAACCTACAAACATGAGAATCTGAAAACCTCACAACCTGGAAAATCTAGGAGAACCTGCGATTCTGAAAGCTTAGAAATTTCAGACCCTGAAATATAGATATGTTTTCAGGTCCTCAAGTTCTCAGATTCTCACATTTTCACGTTGTCAGGATTTTAGATGCTCGGGTTTCTGGTTTACAGTTTTCAGGTTTTTGGGTTTTCACTTTTTCAGGTTCTCGGGTTCTCAGGTTGCCTATCTTGAAAGCAGTCAGATCTCCAGTTTTTCAGTTCTTCAAGTTCTCTTTTTTAAAGTCGTCAAATTTTTAGTGCCTATCGCCTGACAACCTGAAAATATAAAACAAATCCTGAAAATGTGAAAGATTGAATAGCTAAAATTTTGAATATTTGAAAAACTAAAAATCGAAAAATCTCGCAGACCTAAAAACATACGAACTTGAGACTCTAAAAAGTACCTGGAAGCCAGATAATTAGAGAACCTGAAAATATGGGAACCTGAAGCTTGAAAATCTCAGAATTTGAAGACCTAAAAGCAATTTGAGGGTCCTGAAACCTGCAAACAAACCTATTCACATGAAAACCTTGAAATCGAAAATTTTGGAAAATGAGAGACAGGGATCTGAAAACCTGAAATCCAGACAAGTTGAAAATCAGAAACCTGAAACCACTCGACGAACCTGAAAACTTTAACAAACCTGCAAGAAAAGAGAACTTAGAAACATGAGAATCTAGAACTCCGATTTTTTTTTTTAAATAAAACCTGACAACCTGACAAGCTGAAAGCTAAACAACCTGAGAATTCTTAAACCTACAAACATGAGAATCTGAAAACCTCACAACCTGGAAAATCTAGGAGAACCTGCGATTCTCAAAGCTTAGAAATTTCAGACCCTGAAATATAGATATGTTTTCAGGTCCTCAAGTTCTCAGATTCTCAAATTTTCACGTTGTCAGGATTTTAGATGCTCGGGTTTCTGGTTTACAGTTTTCAGGTTTCTAGGTTTTCACTTTTTTAGGTTCTGGGGTTCCCAGGTTGCCTATCTTGAAAGCAGTCAGATCTCCAGTTTTTCAGTTCTTTAAGTTCTTTCTTTTAAAGTCGTCAAATTTTTAGTGCCTATCGCCTGACAACCTGGAAATTTAAAACAAATCCTTAAAATGTGAAAGATTGAAAAGCTAAAATTTTGAATATTTGAAAAACTAAAAATCGAAAAATCTCGCAGACCTAAAAGCATATGAACTTGAGACTAAAAAGTACCTGGAAGCCAGATAGTTAGAGAACCTGAAAATATGGGAACCTGAAGCTTGAAAATCTCAGAATTTTAAGACCTAAAAGCAATTTGAGGATCCTGAAACCTGCAAACCAACCTAGGCACATGAAAACCTTGAAATCGGAAATTTTGGAAAATGAGAAACCGGAAACTGAAAACCTAAAATCCAGACAACATGAAAATCAGAAACCTGAAACCACTCGAAGAACCTGAAAACTTTAACGAACCTGCAAGAAAAGAGAACTTAGAAACATGAGGATCTAGAACTCCGAATTTTTTTTTTAAATAAAACCTGACAACCTGAGAAGCTGAAAGCTAAACAACCTGAGAATTCTTAACCCTACAAACATGAGAATCTGAAAACCTCACAACCTGGAAAATCTAGGAGAACCTAAATCGTCGATTGACTGCTCTGCAGCTCCATGATTATGATGATCCATTTAAACGAAAAGGCCTAGTTCAAATCTGTCCCAATCTGAGATGTATAAACTCTCTTTCAAAATATGGTATTTTGATTTAAATCACGTGTTATTCACAATAACTCCACTTCCTTGGCTAACTTCTTGTTCACTGCCCTTCATGTACACACGTCGTTCGTCCCCTTTTTATACCCTCCAAGTGTTCTCGATTCTGGAATGATGACCTCATCCATCCGGTGCCACCGTCTGGAATGATGACATCATCCAAAAACTTGGTTATGAACTTGGATTTATACTTGATGTCATCCAAAAATGCACAGTTTTTCCCGGACTATAATTAAAATTTGAAATTCTGTCGTAGCGTTTTATGTATAAAATTCCACACTATTCTACATTTTATTTTGCAAAGGATTTCGACTGTGGATCACACAGCCAGAAAATGTTTTTGCGTATCTCACAAAAAGAGATTTTCTGGCCTAGTGATGCAAATTATTGTCCGGCCCTTACTTTGAATGAGTTTCCTTTGTCACTTTCTGATGGTGAGAAATTGAACCAGTCTCAATTTTTTTCGGTTTGTTTCATTAATCGAAAAACTAGTCTATTTTATATATCTCCACTCCCCGATCCAGCCCTGACCACATCGAGGGAATTTGAGACCCCGATATTTCAATCTTTCCGTACAAACGTTTTCCATTTACTAAAACAATTATTTTCGTTGCCCGCTTTCACACCCCCGTCGTGCAGATCCGTACCGTTAATTAAACCCGCGACGTTCATACGGTTAATTTGATCGATTCGGATAATCAGAGAGGACTTTGGCGTTAAATACATAGAATAGCGCACCGGCTTTAGTTTGTCTTTGACACTGAATACTGTGGAGAGCAATTCGCGCCTGCAGGAACGAGTTTCGTTTCCTGCAGAAAGACGCGTCCAATGGGACGACGCCATTAAAAATAATGATCTTGAATTACACACAACAAAACGTTGTTTTTCGTAGCTTTTTCATTTAAATAGGTCAGGAACAAATAGAACAATTAGCTGGGAAGAAAGTTGGTTTCAGCGCGTGGAAAATTAGTCGTGCATAATTATTAAGAGCTTTTCTGTGTATTACGGCAAACAACTAAGTTTTTATTGTTGCAAAAACCACGTTCATTCTCTGCGGAGGGCTGGCGCGAAGCTATCGCCGCATCTCGACGTGTCGTTGGGTAACTTTGGTTATCAATTCGTTTTATGGTACACGAGTTAACGGTTTAATCACGAGCAATTTCCTCTATCGGCATCAGATAAAGTGAGTCAATCAGTTTTCTATGCAACATCATTCTTCCGATTCGTTGTTTTAAGCGGGTACGAAAGATTAATCAATTCGGTAATAATATAAGTAAAAAACAGTTTTTATATTGCAAAGAAACATAATGATGCAGATAATGTACTAGGCGAGTCTAATTTTTATTATCTATAGTTAACCGGTCATACCGTTATAGGTATACTTTGGATGCATCTTCTCAACTTATGCAAAATGTGTGTAAAAGTAAATCATCGTGCGACATCGCAGAAAGATCATGTACATTATTTATTCAGGTTACGCTACGCCCCACAATTTTATTTTTGTCTGATCAATACTCTAGATTGATGAGGAGAGTGGTGTGATGACTGGTATCTACCTAATTATTTTAGTACATTATCTTCATTACTATTATGTTTCTCTACAATATCAAACTGTTTAACTTAAAAATGTTTTTTACTTATTTTATTTTCAAGTTTTTAGTTTTTCTAAAGCGTACTGTGTCCCACTTGTCAAGCCCTTTCATTTGATACCCATATTGAGAGGATTGAAAACTAAAAAAATTTAATCCGCCATTTTGTAGCGGCGGCCATCTTGTTTTTTTTATGTACTGTATTCTACTAGTAAAGGGTATTGAAAAAAAATTGTAATCCGCCATTTTGTATTGGTTTTTGAATTTTTTCAGGGTGTACTGTATTCTAGTAGTTAAGCCCTTTCATTTGACACCCATATTGAGGGGATTGAAAAAGCATATGTAATCCGCGATTTTGAAGCGGAGGCCATGTTGAATTTACAGTGATAATGAATAATTGTATTGACATCAAAACTAAAGGTGTGCACCAAATTTAAGGTCAATCGGTCAACAGGCAGGGAGTTAAATTTCAATTACTAAATTTGAACCACACAAGACACAAGATACACACAAGGCAAGCTAAATAAAACTGTTTAAAAATATGTAAGCCGCCATTTTGTGGTGACGGCCATCTTGGATTTGACATCCATATTGAGGGGTCGAAAAATATATTATTTAATCCTTCCTCCTGAAGGCTTAGCTCCTGAAGACCAACGAACAATGCTGAAAAGGCCTGAAAGGTCCCAAAAAAGTGAAGCATCCTTATTTGCTCTTTGCTCGAAAATAGTCTTGAGTTTTTCATATTGAATCGGTGAATCGACCAGTTTTGTATTTGCTTTCTTGCCAAATGAAATTAGTTTCAACAATGGTGGATGCACCGCCCTAAAACAAAATTTATAAAAATGAATTATATCTGACCCATTTAAGTACCATTAGATCATTTATATTATAAATTAGAGTAGGCTGTGAAATTTAAATTAGGTTGGCAATACTCACTTTTGACAATTTAATTTAAAATTTGATTGTCAAAGTGACTTCAAAAAAACGGCAACGGATGATTTATTAATGTGTGGCAAGATTGCGTGATGTTAGTGTTGTTTTATGATGATCGTGTCATTCAATTTCTGCCTCGAAGTCCGGACCTGACAATTCAAGATTATTTCATTTTCCCCTTTTTAAAAATAACTTGCACTGTAGGCGACAGGTAAAGGCAACCGCGAATCGGAACACTAACTCACCTGTGGCCAAAAGGACTTGATTAAGTGGACTGTATATGCTGGATTTCGACGTGATTGGAATGGGAATTTTGCTTGTAGTCGGCACCAAACAACACTAAAGTCTAAGGGAACGAACTATCGAAACGACGACACCGACCACGTGCGTCTTGGAGTACTATCAATTCTTGTCTTCTTACTTCTCTTCTCCGACCAAGCTCGGGAAGGGACAAAATATAGGACGGCAGGTTAGGACATGGGAAGGGGATGGAAAGTTAGGGCCGAATATAGGTAACCAGACCATCAACAACTACAAATTGGACCCACGGACCGAACATACCGCCCACCAAAAACAAATGAGAAACATTTTTTTTTTAAAGATTAATAAAATAAAGTAAAATAAACAAAAGGATCTAAATAAACTAAATCTAATAAACAAAGCAAATGTAATTTAACAATAATTATAAAAAACGCATACCTAAACTATGACTATAAAAAATTATTCGATTGGCAACGGGCGTTTTAATACTACATTGTCTTTCCCATTGTAAGGGAGGTAATGCATCATCTTTGATTAAGACTAAAGCTCCAACTTTGATTGAAACATCGTTTTCTAACCATTTTGATCGCTGTTGCAAAGTGTGTAGATATTCAACATGCCATCGTTTCCAGAAGTCCTGATGTAATCTTTGTAAAAGTTGCCACCTAGTCAATCTATTCAATTTTACGTCTTCTAAGTTATACTCAGGTAACATTGACAGCGGCGCCATAGTCAAAAAAAGTCTGGGGGTCAATACAGATAAATCGTTCGGATCAGAACTCATAGCGCATAATGGACGCGAATTTAAAACTGCCTCGATTTGAACAATAACGGTGCTAAGTTCTTCATAAGTTAAAATTTGATCACCTATGACTCTGATCAAGTGAGTTTTGACAGACTTGATTCCTGCTTCCCACAATCCTCCGAAATGAGGTGTTGAAGGGGGATTGAATTGCCAAGCAATTTTTTCAACTTCTGCGCAATTTTTCATTATTTCAACCAGTTCATTATTGGCTCCGACGAAATTTGTACCACAATCACTAAAAGGAGTGTGACATCGCCCACGTCTTGCTATAAATCGCCTGAGAGCTGCAAGAAATGCTTCAAACGACAAATCCGAAACAAGTTCTAAGTGAAGAGCCTTAGTACCAAAACACACGAAAAAGCAAATATAAGCTTTCAGAGTTTTTTCGCCTCTAATTTTATTCATTGTGATGGTAAAAGGACCACCGTAATCTACACCAGTATACTGGAAAGCTTGAGTGATGCGAGCTTTAGGAAGATCTCCCATTGGAAGGGTCAAAAATTTTGGATTCAATTTCCGAATCGGTTTTGTAGCAAGATCCTTGCTCCACAATCTGTCGATATCCTCTGAGAAAGATGAATATTGGACTCGTTTTACCAATACCAAAAGCGATTCATGGAGTTCACGAGCGGTAAAAGCGCCAGCCACCTTTTGCGAGGATCTTCGTAAGTTGTGGGTGAAGCGACGACAATAATCAACAATTCGAGTCAATTTATCAAGTTTGGAATGGCGCTCTATAAGTTGTTCAAATTTGGAAGATTCTACTACTAGTCCGGCAAATTTGCAAATTCGTTGTTCCGGAGGATTTGGATCGAAGGGTAATTGCTTTGGCAGATTCCATTCCTTTTCGGGCGATTTGAGAAAAGAAGAACCCGCCCACCATAACGGATGGTCGATAAGATCCGAGGGAAGGAGTCCTCTGGAACCGCAATCAGCAGGATTCTCCTCTGACGGAATGTCGTGCCAACAAGAAGGTGCAATAATCTCTTGAACGTGTGAGACTCTATTAGCAACGAAGGTCTTCCACCGATGTGGAGATGAACGTAACCACGATAACGAAACCATTGAATCGGACCAAGTGAAGATTTCAACATTCTTGAAGGTATTTGTGATCGCGTTCGTTACAAATTTTATGAGGTTAGCCAACAAGACGGCCGCGCAGAGCTCTAAAGCGAGGAATCGACGTACTGCTACAGAACGAGAATCAATGAAAGAAGACGGTTCGAATTCTTTGAATGGAAGAGCAACTATGACTCTTCCATCGCAATCGCGAGAACAAAAATTTTTAACGCTCTCTTCGAACAGTTGATATCCTGGAGAGATCGGCGGAACGTGTGGAACGTCTTCCAGTTCCCAAAATTTTTTCAAACAAACATCGAGATGGACATCAACCGAGTGCAAAAACGACGACAATGGAGAAGATGCAATTGTTTTAAAAGTGTCGACAGGTCCGGTGAACACCCAACCGAAAATTGTTTCCAATGCAACGGGTTCGCCCTTTTTGCCGATAAGACGGCCTTTTAAAAGAATTAACGGGAACAAATCAGCGCCTAACAACATATCGATTCGATTAGGAATGTAATATTGAGGGTCGGCCAGCTTTAAAGAATTATCAAATGACCATTTATCCTTAGGTAGTTCAACTCTGGGCATTTTATCGCAAATTTTGTTGAGAACAATTACATCAAGATCAAAAGTAAGGAGCGGGTTTTCACGGGCAATTATTGTGCAATTCGATTCACCAGAAGTGACTAATGAGGTTTGGCTTAGACCCTGAACAGAAGCTTCGAGTTTAAATCTTTTAAGATTTAAACGTTGTCTGCATTTTTCGGTGATAAAGCTCGATTGGCTTCCACTATCTATCAACGCGCGAATGGTGTGTTGTTTCCCCTGTGAGTCTAAGACGTGAATAAGGGCTGTTGCTAACAAAACCGTCCGAGATTTCGCGACTAAACCAATTAAAGACGTTGGCGTTTGATTATCAAAATTATTTCTTGGATCAACGAGAGTTTCTTTTTCGATTTGCTTTTCAAAATGAAGCAACGAATGATGTTTTGCTTTGCATTGTTTACACACACGCTGTGACCTGCAACTTTTGACTCGATGACTATCCTGTAAACAATTCAGACACAAGTTGTTTGATTTTGCTATTTCGTATCTCTCTTGGGGAGTCTTTTCCAAAAATTCTTTGCAATTATATAATAAATGATCCGCTTTGCAGATAACACAACATGTTGTAAAAACGTTCGCAACGAAAGAGCGTATTGTTGATTGCTCCTTTATGGATTTTTCGAAACTACTAGGTTTCCAAGGTTTATGAGCAAATTTTGATTGAGTTGACGACAAACTGCTACCATATTTTTCAAACGGAAGTGTAGTAACCATACTTTGTTGAAAAGCTTTGCTCTGTTTTTCTACAAAACTGCGCAACATTTCAAAGGTAGGAATTTCTACCGTACTGTGTTCGATTTCAAATCGTTGACGAGTACTTTGATCGAGCTTTTCCAACATCCAATTAAATAATGTAAAATCCCACAAATTCAAATTAAAGGTTTTAAGGGATGCTAAATTTTTTGTAAACGTATTAAGTAATGTCCGAAGCGATTGTGGCGATTTGCTGTCATATTGAGCGGCTTTATGAATACTGTTCCAATAAGTAGTGGCAAGGAGGCGCTTGTCTTCGTATCTGTCAACTAGGGTTTTATAAGCAATTGGATAGTTACTAGCGGCCAAAACTAAACCTTCAACTAATAATAACGGTTCCTCCTTTAAATACGAACGAAGCAAAGTGAATTTTTCAATCGGAGAAATTTTAGCATTTTCATGGACTAAACTCCGATATAAATCAAAAAAGTTTGGCCATTCTTGTATTTTACCAGAAAATATGGGAATATTAATTCGAGGTAATTTTATTTGTGAACTATCAGCGGTAGCTTTGTCCTCTGAATGCTCTGCCCTCGATGATGACCTATTTTGATCGTCAAGTTTTAATTTTACAGCAAGAATCTTAAAGTATAACTCGTCGATGGCAAGTGTTAAAGTGTTAAATTCCGCTATCAATTCAGTTTCCTCTTCGTCGATGAAGCAGGTACTGACAATTTCCGACAATTGTGCGTAAAAGGTACTAGTGGCCTCCCATCTGGCCATAAAAGTTAACGAATTATTTGCGAGGTCTTGCTCTGCAACATCTGCGAATTGCGCTATTGGCTCTAAACGAATTTTAATTTGCTTCACGGAAGCGATGGCTTTGTCTAATGATAAAACCATGACGATATCTACACTTTTATTGCAACTATGCGACGAAAACAATCCAAATGATCAAACTATTGATGTATCAACGATTGGGGTATTAATTTCGTTAGATGAAATTAACACTCTTCGAAACAAGATTCAAATTCCAAGTATTGCTATTTGTTGTTGAACTAACGGTTCCAAGAATCAAGAAAAATGTACCACGGGTTTACAACCCCATCCATAAAACATCTGTATGCCCGAATGGTGGTCCGGCCTACAAGCGAAAATGATCCTAATAACCGGTACCGTAAGATGATGCGACCTCACCCCAAATGGGCTATTGCAACGAAAAAGGTTCCTATCTACAAGCAAAATAACCCGAATAACGACCGACGCTACGTTTTCGTTATCGCACGATGATGCAATCTCACCCCGAATGGGCTATTGCACCGACAAATCAACGAAACTAATCAACGAATAACGGTTAATTGGCCCCACCAAAGTGGGCTACAATTAACTAGTGATAAACACAGCGAATTAAACAAAACGAATATCGGGCTCGAAGGTCCAAAATGTAGGCGACAGGTAAAGGCAACCGCGAATCGGAACACTAACTCACCTGTGGCCAAAAGGACTTGATTAAGTGGACTGTATATGCTGGATTTCGACGTGATTGGAATGGGAATTTTGCTTGTAGTCGGCACCAAACAACACTAAAGTCTAAGGGAACGAACTATCGAAACGACGACACCGACCACGTGCGTCTTGGAGTACTATCAATTCTTGTCTTCTTACTTCTCTTCTCCGACCAAGCTCGGGAAGGGACAAAATATAGGACGGCAGGTTAGGACATGGGAAGGGGATGGAAAGTTAGGGCCGAATATAGGTAACCAGACCATCAACAACTACAAATTGGACCCACGGACCGAACATGCACAATCTTGAAGAACTGCAAGAGGCAACTTTTAATGCATGCGACGCTATAACCTTTCAGATGTTGCAAAATGCATTTGAAAATATGAAACGGAGAGTTAAGAGCTGGATTGAATTTGGGAGAGAACACTTTGAACATTTGCTGTAATTCTCAATAAACGTACATTATTTGTTAATGTTTTATTTTCTTTAAATTAAAACAATTTAACATGAGAAACATAAACGTGACAATGTTTACCATAACCTCAAACTTTACTGTCATTCAATTTGCAGGCTGGGCCATTGCATCAAAAAACCGCCTTCTCTAATTTATAATCTAAATATAAAAGAAGGTCAAAAATGGTGGATGCGCTGGTCTAAGAAAAATCATAAAAGGACCATCCTATGATAATATTCTGAGTTGCACAGAAAGATTTCTAAAAGATTTTAGAGCAGTTCCACGCCAACGCGTCAGAAATAGTACATAAACGTCTGAATAATGCACACCAGAACCCTTTGACCATAAAGCCACTTTGAGTTGGGATGATTAAGCCAGTAACAGCTTTCCTCAGTAAAACAATAATAATTTAATTCTGGGCTAGTCTCAGAGACCACATAGCTGCATTAAAATGCCGTAATTTAACCACTTGTAACATTTTGCACCCACATTGCCAAATTTCAATTTTTCCGTACTCTTTGTTTACAAACAAAGCAAGTTGCAATCAATTACCTCGCTCGTAATTATTTCAGACCGGGATCGTCCGCTGAATAATTGACATGGCCAAATTGATTCGTTTGCCACGGTCGAAACAACACCGACGAGCGCAACGTAACGCCGACGTACGCTTACCAGTTGCTCGTACGTCCAACGTCGGGATGCTGGGCAGGGCCGTATCGGTGCGCTTGCGTTGGCCAATCTTATCTTTCGAGCGCGCGGGTTGCCTGTTTTCAGTAGTTTTCAGGATGCGAGAGGAGCTTTCCAATTGTTGCATTTGGCGCTCGACGTTCTCGCAGACTCACCGCTGAGCTTTCCGATTTCTTAGTGTCGCGGTCGCGGTGAGACGCCGCCGGATGGACGTGCGGATTTTCTTCGCGGTTTCGATACGGAGTGGTGCATAAACATGTGACTTGAATATATGATTGTGGGTAATTCTTCTCTGACAAACTTTGTACGAACTCGCTTTCTTCGGTCGCCCGTCATGGAAACGAGGTGGGTTCTCAGACGGAAATTGTAATTAGCGCATTGAGGCCGCTTTGTTGTCGGGGATGGTAATTAAGTCTGTTTTATGAATGTTATTTCACATTTAATTATTAAGTCAGATATTATTTTCTAAAGAATTTGACTGCCACAAAAAACATTCTGTTGTTTGACATGTGAGTCAGGGAAATGAATTCATAAAATCACAGTCTAAAAAATTAATTAGATATATTAAAATTTTAAATTAAAAAATTCATTTGAAAAAAAATTCGCTCTAAATTAATCAAGCTTTATGTGTAAATTTAAATTGACAAACTATTTTTGCGCTAAAAGGTCGAAATTTCAGCATGTTGTTGCTCAGTCGTTGTAAGTGCAGCAGATAAAAAATAACAAAACTGCAAATAGATTTTCACATAAATTATACTTGAAACAATTTTATTGACTATTATGAATGCCCGGATTAATTACAGGCGAGCCACCAATAATTTACTTATTACTATGTATAATGTGACATCGTAACTGCTGGATTTGTATAGAATAACCTCCTAAACAATTAAGAAAATGATATTAATCAGTAGTGATGCACCTGTTAAATCAAATTTCTAACTATGATATTATAATCGTAATGTCATAGTCGTACTAGCAATAATATTAATGGACGATAGTTCATCTTTTACAATGAAGCTAATTAATATCGGTGTTGAGGGGTGGTACACACCGATCCGCACTGAGACAAAATCTTAATTTCCACTACTCAGTTCTACACCCAACGCCGGTGCCTAATTTTGAAAATCCTTAAAAAAAAATAATATAAAATTACTCTTTCTTTTTGTATAGCGACAAAATCATCACTTTTACAACAGTTTACTGAGCCTCCATTAATTACGTGAGTCGATTTTGGCGACTATTCGATTCCCCTCCCCCCTTGGTGAGATGTCCTGAGATTTGGATCGACCCCCTCTTCCCCCCCCCCTAATCTCACGTGAGATTTTTCAAAATGCGTATTTTTAGTGTAAATACGTTAAGCTGTCCTTGATTGCCTCGGATTTATATAAAAAAAAAAACATAATTTGCTTAATTGTTTTTTATTTAAGGCTAGTACATATTTGAGACTACTATGAACGTAGTCTAGAATCACATTGAGAAAATCTAACAAATTCTTGGTGGCGTTCACATACCCGCGATAATAGTACATTGTTTTATTAGGAGTAAAAGTGGGACTTTTAATTGCAAGTCTGTACGTTTGACCGCCGAACGCGCAAGGCGGGCAACTACAGACAAGCCACGAAAAGTCCCACTTTTACTCCTAATCTACTATTATCGCGGTTATGCGAACGCGAATATTTCACGTCGCTTCACCACATTTCAAGTCATTTCAAATCGCTTCAAGTCCTTTCAAAACATTTCAAGTCGCCTCAAGTCCCTTCAAAATATTTCAAGTCTTTTCAATTCGCTTCAAGTCTTTCAAGTCGTTTCAGAACATTTTAAGTCCTTTCCAGTCGTTTCAAGTTTCTCAAACTCGCTTCATCTCTCTTCAAGTCGTTTCAAGACTCTTCAAGACATTTCAAGTGGCTTCAATTTCCTTCAAAACATTTCAAGTCACCTCAAGTCCTTTCAAAACGTCTCAAGTCTTTTCAATTCTCTTCAAGTCTTTCAAGTCGCTTCAAGACATTTCAAATCCTTTCAAGTCGCTTCAAGGTATTTCAAGTCTTTTCAAGTGGTTTCCAGTCCCTTCAAGATATTATTTGAAATCTTCCCAGATTGCTTCAAGACTCTTCAAGTATTTCTTCAAACATTTCAAGTCGCCTCAAGTCCCTACGAAACATTTCATATGGTTGAAGTCGCCTCAAGTCTTTGAAGTCGTTTCAAGACCTTCCAAGTCTTTTCAAAGCCGGTTCGAGTTTCTTCGATTCTCTTTAATTTGCTTAAGGCGGTATTAATGTCAAAAAGTAAACTGAAACACGTTGTTCCAGATAAAAAACACGTCAACAAGGGGGTGGAGCTAAATTCTTCTGTTTCTTTCCGACTCGTACAAGTCCAAACATTTATCCTATGCTATCAATGTGCAGTCCGCCAAGTCGGTTTTGTCAGTGGCTTGTGATATTTCCTGATTTATGGAATGAACTGGACGCAATCATTTCAAGATTTCAGCCGGTTCGATCAGCTGATTCGACACTTTTCTTTTTATCACAACCCTGCATTAATATTAATGGACGATAATTTATCTTTTACAATAAAGCTAATTAATATCGGTGTTGAGGGGTGGTACACACCGATCCGCACTGAGACAAAATCTTAATTTCCACCACTCAGTTCTACACCCATCGCCGGTGCCTAATTTTGAAAATCCTTTCCGAAAAAAAAAAATATAAAATTACTCTTCCTTTTTGTATAGCGACAAAATTATCTCAGGTCGACTATTCGACCCCCTCCCCCCTTGGTGAGATGTCCTGAGATTTGGATCGACCCCCTCTTCCCCCCCTAATCTCATGTGAGATTTTTCAAAATGCGTATTTTTAGTGTAAATACGTTAAGCTGTCCTTAAAAAAAATATAATTTGCTTAATTGTTTTTATTCAAGACTGGTTACATATTTAAGACTACTATGAACGTAGTCTAGAATCACATTGAGAAAATCGAACAAATTCTTGGTGGCGTTCACATAACCGCGATAATAGTATATTGTTTTATTAGGAGTAAAAGTGGGACTTTTAATGGCAAGTCTGTAGGATTGATGGCCGAACGCGCAAGGCGGGCAACTACAGACGAGCCACGAAAAGTCCCACTTTTACTCCTAATGAAACAATCTACTATTATCGCGGTTATGCGAACGCGAATATTTCACGTCGCTTCACCACATTTCAAGTCATTTCAAATCGCTTCAAGTTTCTTCAAGTCGCTTGAAGTCCTTTCAAAACATTTCAAGTCGCCTCAAGTCCCTTCAAACTATTTCAAGTCTTTTCAATTCGCTTAAAGTCTTTCAAGTCGTTTCAAAACATTTCAAGTCTTTTCAAGTGGTTTAAAGTCCCTTCAAGATATTATTTGAAATCTTCACAGATCGCTTCAAGACTCTTCAAGTATTTCTTCAAACATTTCAAGTCGCCTCAAGTCCCTACGAAACATTTCATATCGTTTCAAGTCGCCTCAAATCTTTGAAGTCGTTTCAAGACCTTCCAAGCCTTTTCAAAGCCGGTTCGAGTTTCTTCGATTCTCTTTAATTCGCTTAAATACATTTCAAGTTTTTTCGAAGCCGATTCCGGTTTCTTCAAGTCGCTTCAAGACATTTCAAGTACTTTCAAAATTTCAAAAGAATCGCACACGAAATACAAATGACAGTTAATAATCTCAATGCATACATGAATTTCTTTCTAAAAGTGAACATCTCACTAACTTCCCGATTATTTCATACACAAGCTTGATGAAATTCTATTTTCTTCAAAATAATGTAAGCTTCAGCGCTAAATCCCTAAAAGAATGAAATAATTTAAATTTAAAAAAATCTAATCTAATCTCTCGAATTTTTCAAAGCACACGATTGGTAAACTGAGCGGCTGACAATAGTATATTATTATACAAGTTTCACAAGATGGTTGATTGTAGCACGAGTAGTTTGGGGCACGACGAGCGCAGCGAGAAGTGCTCCAAAGGCACGAGTGCTACAATTTCGGCTTGTGAAACGCGTGTAATATACTATTTTTTCGAATTTATTTAATTAAGAAAAACTGAAAATTTGTCCTAAATTGATGACTTTGGGTCTTTTGAATAACACGAGTGGTATTTCAGTATAATTGGTATTTTTGCTAAATGACGTTTCTGATTTGGAGGTTAGATTTGGAAACTTTTGATTATGCAGACACAAGCTGTGCCTCACGTTTGATCGCCATTTTTTCAATTCTTGTTTTTACCAATGTTTACATCTAATCATGGAACGAAAGTCATTTACTTCTCTTTGGTTTATTTTCGTTCACATCTGGCTCACATCTGTCATATGGCACGATTAGTTGACGTTTATAACGTCGTTGTCGCGGTCACATCCCAGTACAGTTGCAAAGTTGCAGGCAACATTAAGACAAGAAAAGTTACCAAAAAACAGAATTATAATTTAGATCATTATGATTCTGTTTTTGAAACCAAATTCGAAAAAATATTTTGTCTACGCAGCAAAAATGGCCAATTGAGCGGCAGATAAAACACTTTACTGCCTAGGCAGCAGGTATGGTCAATTGGGCGGCAGACAAAAGACTTTGTTTGTCTAGGCAGAGAAATGGACATTTGTCATTGCCTATTGACGTATACAAAGTCACGTTTTTATGACGTTTGAAGAAAAATATTGCGTAGGATTTAGACATATTTTGTGGAGATATTTTTTAGTTACATAATTTAACCGCTTTTTCGCCATTTGAGTGTTTCTTGCGGGAAAAAAAATCGTGATTTTTGCCGCTCCCCCACGTGAGATTGTGTGAGATTCCGCTCGACCCCCTCCCCCTCCCTAAGCGCCTCACTTAATTAATGAACGCCCCCTTATAACCACACAAATATTAAGCCATTTTTCTGTCACCCTGTATAGCAATAATCCTCCAACAATATTCTGATGCCACCAAAGAGATGGCGCCCCGATGTGTCTCTCGCTCCTCCAACTCGCCCACTCGATGTATACGAAAAACTGCATTCCAGCAGAATCGTCCTTCGGATACACCCCACTGATGAGGTCTAATAAGACCGAAACCACTATATGGTTTCCGTTGGATGATTTGGATAGAAAGTTTTCACAATAATCGAACCGTTTATGCTTAATTAATCGTGTTTTGTTCGAAAAGCTGAGATACTTCGTTAATACCTTGTAGGTTATTTTTGGTTCCGTCAGGAACACGTTCTTATACATGGTTTTTGTCTTTTCAGGTAAGAAACCGCTTCTTCGAGAACTTCCGTTTCTGCTTGTGGTCCACTGCAAAATAGGTAGTATTTTTTTTTCTGGCGTTAAATTTATAATACCGGAATTCGTATGTACCTTTAAACCATCCCCTGGAGAATAGAGTTATTTTAATACTGGTTACCATTTTACTTCCTTTGTCTTATGATCGTGCAAAAACAGGTCACTTTTTGCAACGTATAAAATAGTATATTACATTATAAGTGTGGTAGGTTCAATTTTACATCACGAAGTTTTAACGACGCGAAGCGGAGTGTTTTAATAAAACTGAGTGATGTAAAATACCTACCACACACATAATGTATACAACTTTTTAGCCGATGACGAAGTTTTCCACTCGGCGCCCCCATTTAACAAAAATTATCGTTGCACCGAAGTTACATTCACATTATTGACATAAAGATAGGTGCAGGATAGTGTGACGGACGCGGATTTTGCCCAGAAGGACAACTCCTGTATAGGAATGCATAAATAGCATAAATAGAACACAATTCCTAAAAATATGAGAGAGGTTATGTTTTTCGAGTGTTTTGTTGACTTACCTTAACTTTTTCATTATCTTATTCTTGACGTGTTTTACTTTTAGTTCAATGACTTCACTCATTTTGCCATATTATTGTATTTTATGAGAGTAATAATCGCAATAAATTAACATTTTTAGATTGAGTGACATCGTAAATTGACAAGGTAAATAGGCAACTGAGATGCTTACTATTTATACCACGAGATGGTGCGCCTTCGAGTGTCTTTAAATTGGTCATTATTATATCTTAGAAACTTATTCAAAGACAGTTAAGTGCGGTATCTTCTTTCAAAATATACGAGCAATATTTATCATAAAGGATCTTTTTTTTTGCGCGTTTCTTAAAGAAGAAAATTTTGGACTAGTTTACCGCTTAAAGGCGGTAGGTGACAGCTTCAATGTGTAAAAAATGTGTTACCATGGCTGTCTAAAATGTGGCAGAACGTAGTTTACAACTCTCAAGGCTAAAAAGTAGTTTTTTCTGCACTAGGGCAATAAAAATTTGTTTTAAATTGATAATGTAGCAATTATTGCTCTTTGTGTGTTTCGATCTTAAATTTAATGTCAATTGCAGTAATGAAGTTATACTCTCCAGAAAATTGAGTTTTGGGATTATCGGAGAAAAATCCTTGTATGCAACATGTGCAAACAGTGATATGGAACTCGATGTGTTGTACAACTTGGCCTTGCTTATTGTAATAGCAGTGAAATTGTTCTTCTTTTGTTCTCTTGTAATTTTGTAATCTTCGTAATTGCTAAATTTTATTTCTACTCGAAAAAGATCCAAATTTTGAAATACCTTTTCTTCCACCATAATTGTTAATTATTGTCGCGGTCAAA
The DNA here is from genome assembly GCA_963583935.1 of Diaperis boleti. Lineage (NCBI taxonomy): Eukaryota > Metazoa > Arthropoda > Insecta > Coleoptera > Tenebrionidae > Diaperis > Diaperis boleti. Next base: position 94,817,428 of record OY757242.1, on the reverse strand, counting down.
ATGACAAATGTCCAACCTCAGGGGTGAGTCGCTTTTTAGTTTGTCGCCACTTGTTACCTTCAAAATAAGAAAACAGCATTCTGGACCTTACAGGTGCCAGCGACGATTCGGTAGCGTACCTTCCCTCAATACAAGTAGCCTAAACAGTTTAGAAGAAACTAATCATACCACAAAAATCCTTCCTCAAATCCCCTAACTGGATTCAGACCTTACCTTAATTCTCTGCGTGGTTTCGTTTTGTAGTCCTAATAAGAGTTGAATTAGAATTCTTGAAAACACAAAAATGTAAAAGTCTACAGTTAAAAAATTGTTAGCACAAAAAAGGCATGAAAATCGTGGTTAAGTCGTTCTAAAGTGGAATTTTAACTCGGTCTCGTTCGTCAAACAAAACAAAACTATTTGCATAATTTTATCATCATGTAGAATCACTTCTTTTATTGCATCACCTATAAGCAGGGTGATTCTAAACAAGTGTCGCTACCTGAAAAATCTAAAAGGAAAAAATTGTGACTGAAAACCGGACAACAGGGCAGAACCTGAAAAAGTGAGAAACAGGTTGTTTAAAAATTTATTAATTGAATCGCAACTACACACTCTTGAAATAGAAATGCTTCTAACATCCGTCTAAACACGACGAACAATTACCCCCAAAATCACCACCCTCACCCACAAATACCATTATTGAAATATTCCTGCGTGTTCCTCACCCGCAGGAGTCAGCGTGAGCAGCAGGAAGTTCGTCTCGACGCAAGCTGGAATTAATTTGCTTTCGTTTTGTAATCTGTTTGAGTTCGGCTCCAGTTTCTATAATAAACCAAACTGTCGACCGACTCAAAAATCGCCCTATTCTCCTGCGAATCTGACTCGTAATTAATTCGGAGCAAAGTATGTCATTACCGTAATTACTCCGCGAATCGAAACTTTTTTGCAGGAATCGACGCGGCGCTGGGAATTTCCTGAAAGAGCTCGTTATTATTGCGAATTGGAAAGGGTGTGTAGTGCGTAGATGGTTTGTTGGTGCACGAGTGTACGAGTTCGAACTGATCAGGAGTGGCCGAATGATTATGACAATTGTTATTATTGGGACCTTTTACCTTAGTGACTTTTAAGCTTGCGGGTTGGCGACAGTTTCACTTCAGACGTCTGACAGAATTTATTACACCGGGAGCCAATTTCTTCACTCTGATTGTGTGGCAATTTAAATGTAAATGATTTACGTACAATGCTGCGAGTCGAGCAGGCAAATTTGAATCCTGATTTAAAGCAGAAGTGACACAGTTTCGTCGAGATAAATATTTAAGGTTTTAAGCACATTGCCGTTGAAATATTGAAGGCATATTGATCGCAAACAATCGAGGATTTGAGAGGATAATTCCCCGTTATAGTATGCGTGTCTTAAAGTTTTGCGGTTGAATTTTTAATAGTGAATCCTTGGAAGTTGTTCGAATTTAGATATTAATTTCTAAAGAAGTAATTTGGTGATCGTGCTTCAAGTTAGACCAAATTAGTGTAGTGGGTGGGGAAGAGAGTGTGCTATTTATTGGATGGTAAGAAGAGAAGAACTGCTTTAGGTCACTCGTTGGCCCTGAAAAACCATCGCCACAACAACCAGCCCACAATTTAAGCCACAATTTAAATCAATGAAGGTGTCATCCCCTCGCTCGTTTAAATAAGATCCGTTTCGGGTCATGACTTCCTAAAGATGGCCTAAAAGAAACCATATGGCTAATCGGGGGAACCGCCGCGATAAATTCGGAATTCTAGAGTTTGTTCGTTCCCGCCCCGATCGAGGATTTATTGTTTTCAGCTAGTTTTTTAATTGGTCGCTAAATGGTGTCTGCAATAACATACTATTGCGTATGCAAATGGTCAAAATTTGCATGTTCTTTCATTTGCATGGAAATTGCTGGTGCAGCAGCTATTTAATCACGTGCGTTGTTGTCAAAAATGTGTGCGGTAATTTCAATAAAGCGAGGAGTTCGCATGGATGCTGGATGGATGGAAAATGTGGAAAGTATATTCCGGGAAGGTATTCAAAATCACCCTGTATAGCATGTTGTTGGTTCTGTAGAATGCACTGAACAACGCATAAAATATATAACTATTTGTTGCTTTTGCCATGTATAAAAACTATCAAAAACTACGGGATCGAACCAAACAGGATAGGCCGAGTTGTTAGGGAAATTTTGGTTTAGATAGTTATGACTTAAAAATAACACGCCTATAGGATACAATTTGAATAATTTAGGACGTTGGTTGCTCTCAATACGATAGGTCAAAAAACCTATCCAATACTGGCACTTTTAACTTTTGATGTCAAGTGGAAGATGAAAATCGTACTATATAAAATCACCCTGCGTATCCTGTTCTTGGTTCTGCAGGAAAAAGTGAACAGCGCATTCATTTTGTTTGTTTAAAACCGAACGATGTGACCGATTTCACGGTTTAAAATTATTTTATAAACTCCGGGCTCTGAGCTCGAGTCTGAAGTAGATATATAGGTAAAAGTTTGCAGCTGTAATCACATTTCAAAGGCAGAGTATTTACGAGAGTTTCGAGCACGTAAAGGTTTAACAATATTTTAATGTAGAAAAAATCTGCAACAGGAGCATTATGTCACAAATACCTGCACAAAACAGGAAAGTTACGGGAACCGGTTGAGTTGAAGGGCGTGAGTGTGAAGTTTGTAAAACTCTATCAGCGCTGATAATTTATTATATTCCCACAATCGTAATGTTCAAAGGAATTCAAGTGGAGGAGAAAAAAAAAAGGTTAAAACGCAAAACTTGAGATAGAACATAATAAAGAGTTAACAGATCTAGCAAACCCAGAAAAAGGAAAGAAAATTAGGTAGGAAAGAACATAAAGATCGGGATGTGAAACAAATTGGTTTGGGAAAAAAACACAAACGACGACCACGAGATGATGGAGACCCTACGATGTAGGTACCTCGTTTGTGCGTAAAAAAATCAAAAAACAATCCAAAATTTTCGGTCTTCCGGTCCTAGCCATCGTAAAATCAACGCATTACAGCTCAAAATTAAAGAGAATTTGAAGACGAACACGCTGGTCACTGAGCCTATAGTTTAAGTGATATGAGCAAAAATGTTTTCAAAATGTCGTATCTCCGAAACCGTTAAGAGATATTGGGGTGAGAGTTGCACCGTTGGACTCAGGAGGTCGAGTTTATTAAAAAACATTGTAGAGATTTTCCAAAAATCGTCGGTAATTCAAAATTTAAATTTTCTTAAAAAAAATCGAAAAACACCTAAAGTTTGAGGTCTGTCGGTCCCTTCGTCAAATCACCTATTACAACACACATTGCATATAAAATCACCAGGAGAAAATTGACGAAAAGAAAGCAAATAAAGGAAAAAAGAAGTCTAGAAGAAAGGTAAGAAAAAGAAAGAAGCGAAAGAAGAAATAAAATAGTAAAGACAGAACGCAAAACGATTTAACACATATTGGAATGGTAGAAACGTGGGTGGATGAAAAAGAATGGAAGAAAATGCCGAAAGACTACCTATGGAGATGTCAAGCAGCAGAAAGGAAAAACATCATTACAGCAGGAAGGAAGAATGCGAAACAAGAACTACAGAGAACTGGAAGAATAGAGAGGAATCTGAAACTAGGAAAAAAAAAGTTAAAATGGTCACAGTATACAGTAAAGAGATGAGCAGAACAAAACAAATTAATGTTAGAAGAGACCACAAGTTAGCCAGAAAAAATAAATGTGAGAATTGGGACAAGATTAGGAAGACAAGATAATGGGAAAGAAGAAGCAAGAAGATAAAGAAGGAAGAAAAATTACCCTATTTATAGAAGCGGGGGGATATGAGGGACTAATTGGGAACTGGGAGGACGATACAGGAGAATCAGTGATTCGTTATGCAATAGTGACCCAAGAACACATTGAAAAAAAAAAGAAGGAAAACGAAAAGATACCAAAATAAGAATGAAATGAACGAAAATCAAAGAAGCGATGTAGATGTAATGAAGAAAAAATGGGAAAAAAATGGTTGGACAAAGAATGTGAGTAAATGAGAAGGCTAGCCGGAAAGCAAATGAGGAAATAGAGAAATGGGAAGGGATCGAGAAAAAGATACAAAGCGCAACTAAAGAAACTAAAACTAAACTAAAGAAATAAAGGAGGAAAAAAGAAGATAAAGAAGAAGTCTGGAAATACATAAGCAGAGAAGGAAAGGTGAAAAAGAGGAGAGATGAGAAGATAAAGATAGAACAATGGAGAGAATACATCAAAGAATTACTGGACGGAAAGGAAGAAACGGGAAGAAATGCAATAACAAACATCTGCTTGGAGGAGTGGTCCAATAGAACCACGTCAGGCTTGTTCGCTGTTATCTGCCTGACCGGAGTAGATTTTTGTACTTGCCGCGGAGAGATTCTTTTACTTTGTGTGACGCTTGAATGTGGTTTTGCTCCACACCCAAGTACTTGTAAGTCTCTCCGGCGTTCAGATGTCTCAAAATGATGTCTGTATATACCGTCGGTATAGGTATGTCAGATCTCGACAAATTTTTAAATGGAAATGCATCATTTATTGATTGTTGGTGCAAAGAATTTGATGAAGAACATATTCAAAGAACAGGAATAAATAAAATGTTATTAGTTTGTTTATGGTGAGTCTGAACACTCTCGAATTTCCAAAGTTTCACCAACAACGGCTTTTTCCGTCAATTTTCCACGCGAGTGCCGTCGATATTTGCCGGCTGCAGCCCGCCCTCGGGGTAAACACTGCATCTTCAAAGTTATCGGAGCTGATGAAGTTTATTCATGGTGATTAGTTCATTAAAATTAATCAGATTGTGCGCTGGATCCGCAATAATACGGATCACCGTACCGCGAATCTTTCGATGCTCACGGTCTAATCTCGAATTAAATTACGTCTTTAATATAATAAGCACATGGTATCAAATTGGCGTTGATTTCCCTACGGAATTCCTGTGACTGTAGAATCTGTAAAAACACCATTAATTTGCATAAACATCGCAGGGAATCGGTGGACGGTCTTTAAAGAAGGAGCGCTGTATTAGAGACTCTTTCCCTTTTAATCTTTTTATCATAACTGGGCTTTAGTTTTGTTCATTTTTCGTTCTCACCACTCGAATTTTTATGTTTTTGAATTAATGGAGATTCCGGTTGGTTGTTTTATTTCTGCTTTCTGAATGTAAAGCTCGTACTGAAATTACATTATAAATTTATAACATTCACAACATAAGCATTACATAAATCATATCAAAGGAACTTTGTACTTTGCAATCTTTCGTTACTTTCTAATAATAACTAACTGAGGTTTCGAGATTCCTGTATTACCGAGCTGAAGGTAAACACATGGTAGAGAGGTTAAGTAGCGAAAAATAGAGAAATATAAGGTGATATAAAGAAAAAATTCGAGAAGATATTGAGAAAAGCGAGAAGTGATATTAGAGAAAGGTAGGAAGAAAGAATTGGGCAGGGAAGAGGAGATATAGTCAGGAAAAAGAATAAATCGGCGAAGCCGGAAGATAACGACATCTAGGAGGCGCCACAGGAAGCGGATGAACCGCTCGCTCAGTCAGGGAAGTTTGGACTCTTACCTGGAGGAAAGGAAAAGAAAGAGAAATGGGGAGGGTAGAACAGAAAACAAGAAGAGGAGGAAGAGAAATTTTTTCAAAAAAGTAAAAAGACGGCGAGGTCTCCTGGAGTAAAGAAAACACAGAAGCCATCAGAGAAAGAGAAGGAAACGGACACAGAGATGGAGAAAAAAATATTGGAGCTGTTGCAAGAGTTGAAGGAGGAGATGAAAGAAATAAGACGAGAAAACAAGGAACTCAAGAGAGAGATAGAGAGGCAGAGAGAAGAATTTAAAGAGAAGGAGAAGAGCTGGGAAGGAGACTGGTGGAAGGAGAGAGTGGAAAAGCTGGAAGAGAGAATGGAAAGCCAAGGGAGAAGAAAGAGGAAGAACAACATCGTGATAACAGGATGGGACGGGGAAAGAAAAAGTCATGTAAAAAAAGAGGATGTAGAGAAGTTTTTGAAGGAAAATGTAGAGGATAGTAAAGTAAAAGATTGTTACAGGATTAACAAGGATCAAGTATTGGTGGAGATGGAGGGATGGGGTGAGAAGGAAAGAATAATGAAGCACAAAGGAAAATTGAGGGAGAAGAGGGAAACAAGGGGGAATACATAGACAATGACCTCACAAAGAAAGAAAGAGATTTACAGAAGAAACTAAAAAGTATGGCGAAGGAAAAAAGGGAAGAAGGGAAAGAAGTAAGAGTGGGATACAGGAAATTAATAGTGGACGGGGAGCAATGGAGATGGAATGAAAAGGGAGAGGGACTAGAGGTTTTCCAATAAGAAGAAGAAGGGGAGGAAGGAAAAAAGGGGACAACGGCAAAGTAAAAAGGACAATGAAACGGGAAAAAAGAAACAAAGAAGGAAGTCGGAGGGAAACTAAGGAAGGAAGGGGGAAATCAAAGGTAACGAGAAAGACAGGGGTGAGGGCACTATTTTGGAATGTAGCGGAACTAGGGAAAAAAGAAGAAGATTTTTGGGACTATGTGAAGGAGTTCGATATTGTTGGATTAACAGAAACATGGTCAGAAAGCTGGGAAAAAATAGAAAAACTGTTACCAAAGGAGTTCAAGTGGGAATGGCAAGGGGCGAGAAGGGGAAAGAAAAAAGGAAGAGCAGCAGGGGGAATAATAACAGGGGTAAAAAAGGAATAAAATAGAATACTAAAAAGAAGGGAGAAGAGGAAGGTCACATGGTGAGAAACGTTAAAATAGACAGTAAATGGTGAAAAATAGTGACAGTGTACAGCAAAGAGATGAAAGAAACAATAAGCAAGATAGAAGAAACATTAAAAGACAACAGGGAAGAATGTCTGCTTCTGGGAGGGGATTTTAACGGGAGAATTGGGGAAAGAGGAGACAGGGATTGGGAAGAAGAGAGCGGAGAGGGAAAAAGAAAATCCAAAGACAAGAAAGAAAATGCGGAAGGGAAGAAGTTGATGGAATGGATAGAAGAAAAAGAATGGGAAGTGCTGAATGGAAACAAACAAGGGGACGAAGAAGGAGAATGGACCTACATAGGCGGTAGAGGAGAGACGGTGATAGACTACGGAATAGTAAACGAAGAAACATGGGAAGAAATCGAAGGATTCAGAATAGGGGAAAGAGTAGAGTCAGACCATCTGCCTATGGAGATAAGTATAGGAAGGAGGAGAGAGAAGAGAGGAGGAGAAGAAAAAATAGAGGAAATGCGGAAGGTGATAAGTAAAGTATGGGACGAGCACGGGGTGGAAGAGTATAAGAGAAGACTAGAAAAAGCAAGATTTAAAGAACAAGAAGTAGGGAAAATGGAGAAAGAATTGGTAGAAATATTGGAAAAAGCAGCGACAAAAAGAGAAACAACAGTAAGAGGCGGAGGAACAAAAAGAAAGAATAAATGGTGGGAAAAAAATGTGAGAAACGTAAAAAGGAAGCAATAAAAGAACTAAGAAAGTGGAGAAAGACTAAAGGGAACAGAAGTGGCTTTTTAGAAGCGAAAAGAAGATACAGAGAGACATGCAGGGAGAAGAAGAGGCAGAAGAAGGACAGAGAGGAGGAAGAGATAAAAGCAATAAGAACAGAGAAGGAGGTATGGAACTATATTAATAGAGAGAGAAAGAAAAAAGAAAATGGGAGCGAGGAGATAACGATGAATGAGTGGGAGGAGTACTTCATGAGGCTGCTGGAGGGAGAAAAGGAAAAAAAGAAAACGGAAATAGAGACGAAGAGAAACCGAGTAGAACCTGAAGGAGAAGAAATAACATTGGAAGAGGTGGAGAGGCATGTGAAGAAACTGAGGAAAGGGAAGGCACCAGGGAGGGATAGAATACAGAATGAGTCGTGGATGTATGGGACGAGAAGAGTGCTAGAGAGGCTGGTGGAGGTAATGAATGGGGTGTGGAGAGGAGAAGGATTCCCGGTAGGGTGGAGAGAGGGGGTAATTTACCCCATTTACAAAAAAGGGGAGAAAAATAAAGTAGAAAATTACCGAGGGATAACTCTCCTAAACACAGGGTACAAGTTGTATGCATCAATTCTGAATGAAAGGATGAGCAGAGAGATAGAGAAAAAGGGAGCATTACCAGACAGCCAAGCAGGATTTAGAGAGGGGAGGGGAACTATGGATAATGTATACATCCTGCACCTTTGACGAAGAGTGAGTTAAAGAAGAAAGGGGGAAGGGTGTATGCATTATTCGTAGATTTCAAGGCGGCTTTTGACAAGGTGGACAGAGAGAGGATGTTTGAGTGCCTGAGGGAGAAAGGGGTAAATGAATGGCTGGTAAGAAAGGTGGAGGCGATATATGAGAAGACAAAAAGTGAAGTGAAGGTAGGGGAGAGGGAAAGTGAATGGTTTGTGACAACAAAGGTAGTGAGGCAAGGTTGCCCGCTCAGCCCCTTGTTGTTCACGATGTATGTGGCAGATATGGACGGAATGTTAGAGAGAGCACAAGCGGGGGGGTGTGTGGTAGGTAGAAAAAAGTGTGGAGCCTGGCGTTTGCGGATGATGTGGTAATGGTGGCAAAGAGTGAAAGAGAAATGAAGGAAATGATAAAGAGTTTAGGAAAATATGTGAAGAAGAAAAGACTAGAGTTAATGTAGAGAAAACAAAAATGGTGGTGTTCAATAAGAGAAAATGGAAGAACGAAGAGAGTGATTGGAGGTGGGAGGGAGAAGTAATAGAACAAGTAAAAGAATTCAAATACTTGGGGTATGTGTTCAATGAAAGAGCCACAGATAAGGCACATATTAGAGAACTGGCAAGAAAAGCGAACAAGGCGATAGGATGTGTATGAGGAATAGGAGAGAGAAGGTGGGGAGGCGATTTTAAGAGGAGAATGACGATGTTTGAAAGTCTTATTGAAAGCGTGTTGTTGTACGGAGCAGAGGTGTGGAGATGGAAAGAACAAGTGGTGATAGAGAGGGTGCAAGAGAAATATCTGAGGTGGGTGCTAGGGGTGGAGATAGAAACGCCAGGGTACATAGTGAGAGAAGAACGCAAGAGGAATAGGTTGAGAGTGAAAGCGGGAAAAAGAGCGGTCAAGTTCGAAGATGGAAGGATGGAAGGGAGGAAAGAATGTAGGATACTAAAGGAGTGCTGGAGAGAAAAAAAGAAAAATTCAGATGAGAATGATAGGGAGAATTACTACAGGAGGAATGGGTATGCAAGCAAAGAAATAGAGAGACTGAGAGAAAGAGGCGTGTGGATGAATGTAGAACTAAGTGAAAAAGATAAGGATACGGATAGACAAGAGAGGAGAAAAAGAATTAGAGAATCCAGATACAACGGGAAGTACGGAAGATGCATGATCGAGGAAGTACCGAAGTATTTGGGGAGGGAGAGCGAGAAAGAAAGAAAGATGATGGCGAGGTTTAGGTGCGGAAATGAAGAGAGGGAAAATAGGTATTGGGCAGAAGATGGAGGAAGAATGTGTAGAATGTGCTATGAGGAAAGAGAGACGATTGAGCGTATGTGGAACGAGTGCAGTGAGATGAAACAAAGAGAGAGGAAAGAAAGAGAGGAAATACTGAATGTAGATGGAAGAGAAGGGTGAAGAGGAAAGGGGAGGGGAAAGAATTTTATTTAGTTTTTTTTTTATTATTATAATTGTTAAGTTTACTTGTATATATTGTATAGGAGTCAGAAAGCCCGTAGGGCAAATAAAGATTTGTTGATTGACTAACTGAGGTTTCACAGGTTTCGGAACTGAAGCTAACAGTAGAAAAAAATGCCGAGTATGCGACACTAAGTCCTTGAACTAAATAAGTTAAAACGGCTTCTATGTGTACTTGAGACAAGTTTGTTATAGATTTGTGTGTGAGTTAGCGAAGCAAACAAACGATCGAGTGAGGAAGTCGATTGAAGTGGCAGAGCACGCAAGTTGCGGTCGTAGAAAAAGTATAGTTTAAAATCCAAGTGAGAAATTTCTGTTTCGTTTGTTACTTCCGATGTTATTGAAATAATTACCTTTAAACTGACTTTAATTCCCCGAAACGTCCCTGTTATGAAAAACGCCTCTGAAATCCCGTATAAATCTTGTCGGAAACAAAGAAAAATAAAGAGAGCGAAAAAAATAAACACCCCTGGAGTGAAAGGAGACTTTTGATACCCGAGCCTCTGTTTTTTGTCGTCGCAAATGTACATAACACTTGCGTCAGCAGGACTGGAAGCCTTGAAATATTAAACCGGAATTTTTTCGGCCAAAAAACGGAGGTTATTTCGTCTTCTTTGATAAAAATACATTTTACGACGATGAAACCGAAATTAAACAGTCTCAATGGGTTTGGATGTCGTTAAATATTTTTAGATGGGGCAAACAGTGGAGAGTTTCGGTCCTTTATTATTATTAGAGATTGTTGGTGTAATGTTGTAAAATATCATTTAGGTTAGCACGCATTTTTGAAGACACCCTGTATATTATAAAATATCGTTCCATATTTTAGCACACCTTTCGTCATTAAACTTCGTGCGTTTTCACAGCTTAGTGTCAGGTCGATGTTTTTGTTTAATCCACCAGCGAAAAGCAATCAAACAAGAAAAACACGTCGCGAAAATCTCAAACTAAAAGCTCAACACATTCGCAGGAAAATAAGCAGCGAGGCATAAAAAATCCAACGATCATAATTTTTAACGGCACGATAAATCAGGATGCGATATAAAACGGTTCCATCTAATAAATGAAAAACCGTTACTTTGTAGCGGTTAAGTGTTATCGCGGCTATATTTATTTCGCCGTGCTTTTAAAAAAATCGAGATGGCTTTTTAATTGCCCATGAATATACACCCCCGCCGGTTTGTCGCCCGTGGGCTAACTGTCGTTATTTAGTCACGTGAGGAGTGGTTCGAGGAAGAAAAATGAGTTGAATCAACGTTAATTCGCGGCTTATTAAACAGGGCTCAGATTCGCGTTCATAACGTCGTTTTAAACCGCGATTAGCGGGGCACTTAAAAACGGCGTGATTAAATTTAGAGGAGTTCGGGTGGTGGGTGTGAAAAATGAGATCACTCGACAAGATTTCTGATACAGGAACGCTCAATTTATACAAAGTTTCGAGCCCACACCTGAATGTGAAAATAATAAAGACTGGTCTATAAAGGTGTTAGTCTAGAGACCCTAATTCCCCCACCCTTCCTTCCGGATCGTCCGTTGTTTATAGCTACAGTGTGTTTATTGTCTTCGGAGTGGCAAGCCGAGTCCCACGTCCGGCTTTCGGGCAAATTAAAGCAATTAAACTAACATTTCCATAATTAATTCAGGCAACATCTATCCGAAAGCTCGTCCGGTTCAGCTTATGAAACTCTAATAGCCGACCCCCGTAGACTTCTCGTTTCACATTAACGAATTTAAAGTCAGATCGGAACAATGCATATTCCCGACTAAATTTTCACGCAGGTCACGCGAATCATCGATAAATTTCATCAAAATTTAGCGCGATGATGAAAATGCCGGAGCTCTTTCCCGATTCAACTCAATCTCCCGACAAATGCCGACGCTTTTATGGACCACCTGATCGCCGGAACGATTTCGTGTACGTCATACATCAAATTTAAAAAAAATGCGCAAAAGAACAAAAACCGGGTGCCACGTGGCGGTGTAGGAGAGTTATTTATCGCGCGTTTAGGTGGGATCGATTGATTTCGGGTCAAAAGGTTTCTGCGGGGGTGGGGCGTCGAGGCTGGGCTTCGGGGGCGCATTTGTGTAGCAAAAATGTTGTAGATAATTTTTTTTGTTCATCAAAGTCCTCTATGCAAATCATTTCTCAGCTGTCAGTGTGTGACATTTGAATCTGTGGTTATATAACATAACCTTAAAAATTGAAAGTAAACTCAATAGCGAAATTAGTCCAAGTTGGCCATGCACGAAAAATCCGATCCTCGTAGGTTGAATAATTTAGCAAATGTCAGTTCGGCAGTGTTATCATAAATAACAAATATTTTTAAAGGTATGATATGAAAGTATTTGAGCCCACATTTTGAAGGTGTAATATTGGAGTGTTTGAGTCATATTTTAAAATGCTAGATGCGTTCTTTTAATAGTTATTTACCTAACGTGTTTGGAAAGAGACATTTCCCGCATGAGCACTTTGTCTAGGTACAATATTTTTTGTACCAAATCAAGTCCAAAAAGAAAATAAAAATAGATAATTTAATATAAACTTTAATATTATTTATAAGCAATGAGTACAAAAATAAAATTTTCAACACGTTGTAATAGTAATTATACACCAAGGTTGAGGAGCCATTTTTCTTAGCCGAGCAATTTTATTTACCAAGATGCGAAGCATCGCGGTAAATAAATGTGCGGAGCTAAGAAAAGGCTTCACAACCGTCGTTTATATACTATTTTTTTCACTACTAGCACATTTGTTTAACTTTTCTTCGAATGACAATCATGTTAATGCCAAAAGTCGGAATTTGAGGTTATCTATTTTTTGAGACTAACATTTCTCAATCAGAGACCGGATTTTCATGCAAAATTATACAATGCATTTTGTAATAGTTTAACACTTAGTTGTTTGTTTTTTTTACATGAATTGCAGTAATTAATGCTAAATATTTACAACTGGTGCAATTTGTAAAAATCGAAGAGCGCTTTTGTTAAGTTGGTAGATAAAATAATACACGATATAATACATACATAATACATGATATGCATAATGAGCGCGGACAGCGTCGTTAGACATAAAGAAAATCAAAAATGGTGGATGTGTTTTTAAAAAAAATTCAAGATGTTGGAAAAAAACTTGAGGGTGTGATATTACAGTATCTGATTAATTTTTAATGTAAAACAATCAGAAATAGACCAATATTGAGTGCGGACATCGTCGTTAGAAATAATAAAAAGTGGTGGATACGCTCTTCCAAATAAAATTTTTAAAACGTGGGAAATAATTTCGATGTTACAATATTTGAGTCATTTTCGATGAAACTAGTCAGAAATTGACCAATGATGAGCGCGAACAGCGTCATTTGATATAAAAAATGATTTAAAAATGGCGGATGCGCTCTTACAGATAAAATTTTGAACACATTGATTGCAATGTAGACGGTGTAATATTGGAGTGTTCTAGTCATATTTTAAAACGCTAGATGCGTTCTTGTAATAGTAATAATTTAATATAAATTTCGTGGAAACAGTAGTAAAAACACTCCCGTGCGGGAAATTTTTGTTTCTGCGCATCGGCGATAAACGGAAATTAGATATTTATAAGCAATGAGTACAAAAATAAAATTTCCAACACGATGTAAATAATTTTGTGGGTGTAATATTACAGTATTTGAGTAATTTTTTTTACTAATTAAAAAATGGCGGATGCGCTTTCCAAATAAAATTTTTAACACATTGATTGTAATTTTGAGGGTAACATTACAGAATTTTAGTCAATTTCGATGGAAAATAGTTAGAAATCGAGTGGATGCGCTCTTCGAGATAAAATTTGAGTATTTGAGTAATTTCTAATATAAAATAATCACAAACAGACTAATATTGAGCGCAGAAAGCGGCGTTAGTTTTTTAAAAATAATTAAAAGATGGTGGATGCGCTCTTCCAAATAAAATTTTTAACAAGTGGGAAATAATTTTGATGGTGTAATATTACAATATTTGAGTCATTTTTTATGTAAAATAATCAGAAATGGACTAATAATGAGCGCCGACAGCGTCGTCAGACATAAAACATTAAAAAAATCAAAAATGGTGGTTGCGTTTTAAAAAAAAAATCAACACGTTGGAAAAAAACTGAGGGTGTAATATAACAGTATTTGATTCATTTTTAATGTAAAACAATCAGAAATGGACCAATATTGAGCGCGGACAGCGTCGTTAGACATTTAAAGATAATAAAAAATGGTGGATGCGCTCTTCCAAATAAAATTCTCTAAAATTGAGTATTTGAGTAATTTCTAATATAAAATATTCAGAAATAGGCTAATATTGAGGGTGGTAATATTGAGGCCGTTAGTCTTTTAAAAATAATTCAAAAATGGTGGATGCACTTTTGATGAAACTAGTCAGAAATTGACTAATGATGAGCGCGAACGTCATTTGATATAAAAATGATTTAAAAATGGTGGATGCGCCCTTACAGATAAAATTTTCAACATGCAATTTTACAGTATTTTATTAATTGTTAATGTAAAATAATCAGAAATAGTCTTAATACTGAGCGCGCACAGTGTCGTTGGACATTTGAAAATGTTTAAATTATAGTGTATACACTTTTTTCATGTTGAAACAAATTCGGAGTTGAACTGCTGTATTTGAGTTATTGTTGTTATAAAATAACCAGAAATCGAATCGAAACCAGATTTTTTTAACATATTGAAAAGAATTCTGAGGCTGTAATATTACAGTAATTTTGTTAGAAATAGACCAATACTGAGCGCCGACAGCGTCGTTAGACATTTAAAAAATTTTTTTTAAATAATTTAATTAATTGTGGATGCGCTCTTTCAAATAAAATTTCACGTACAGAGAAATATGACCTTTTTGGAGTATGTTTCTTTGAGGGGTCGAGCGCGTAGCGTGAGGCACCAATTTCAGTGATCCACGGAACTCTGAGAAACCTCACTAATTGAGGAAGTTGAGAAACAGAAAGACGCATATTCTTTTACTAGCTTTAGATTCTCTCTGATGTCGAGTCAAAAGTCCGTTTTTACTCCTATTATTAAACAATCGATAAGCTCGTTGCTAAATATTTTAATTAGCGATTAAATTCACAGGCTCAATTACTCTCCGAATCAAAACAATGCACAATAATGCACACATTGGGAGAATATTCACTTTGCAGATGAACGTGCATCCATTGTTTGTCGCCTCTTTGATCTTCAAAGTGCTTTTTTGTGCAAAAGTTAAGAGTGCTTGATTCGAGCCTGATATTTGAACATATCCCCGAAAAACGAGGATTTTCGGCATCGGCGATCCCAATTTTCTACATTTTCCGGTTTCGAGCAAGGATCTTGGCGGTAGCCGCTCCAGATAAATGGTACGTGAAAAGATTTAGAGCACACTCATTCGTTAAGCAGGCAATGAAGGAGTTAAAAAACGAGCGGGTATTCATCACGAGCCCCGCATAAACACAACGAAAATATCGAAACTCTTCATCGATCCCAGCGACGGCGACTTCATTCCGGAAAACTCCATTAATGTGTGCAATATTTAATAGAAGGGGGACTTGATGGCGTTATTCCATCACCTTAAGGATTGTTACGTCTCGCTTGCTGAGCTGGAAACTTCACTTCCAGCGCCGTAACGAGATCCCTTCATCGTGACCGACCCGTGGTTGAGCCATTTTGCTATTCTTCTGCGAATTTTTACCGTCGCGAACTTCGAACAATGCACAAATCCGAGAAAAAAGATCTCGAACTGTGTTTATTAATTCACTTCCGTGGATTTATTCCTTCTGGCTGTGACACCGTCCTAATAAAAACTATTAAAATTTACTCTCGAGAGAGGAAATGAGAAAAAACGTGAAAAATTGGGGAAATAACTTGGGCGGGAAAACGTTAGTGTTTTTATGTTGTCTTCGCTCTTTGTTTTCGCAAGCTTAATGTCTCGAACGTTTTGCTGCCGTAAATCATGGAGGATCCTATTTGGGATTTTTTTCTGGGGTAATTTTTGCCTACTGATTGATGCAAGGCCGCTATGTATCCGTAGACATAAATAGGATATATGTAGAGAGCTCTTCGGCATAAATTGTGCACGACAAACCAGGGAAAAATTCGTAATTAGAGTGCTTGAGATATTTCTACCATTTTCTGACTATACAGGGTATACCCCAAAAAGTCTGAATGTCACTGGCTTCTCTTTTTACTCGAAGGTTTCCCATTCATCCAAAAAAATTCACAACAGTGAAAACTGCAAAAGATACTTTGAGGTCCGGTTCTTTGTAATTATTAATTACTTATTGTTAAACAATTAATATTCAGTATTCGTTTACGGCATCCGAGTGGTTCGATATGATTACGGTTTATGGTGAATGTCGTGGTATCGCTAGACGTGTGGAAAAATCACATAATACCGTGTGGCGCATACTCCGGGAGAATGGAATATATCCCTATCATTATCAACGCGTGCACGCACTATCACCGCAAGATTATCCCGCCCGAGTTCAATTTTGCCAGTGGCTACTTGATCCCGATTTTCCATTCATAATTCTCTTCATTGACGAGGCATTAATTCCCGAAATAGTTACATTTGGGCGGATGCAAATCCGCATGCATTTCAAAGAGACATTTTCTAACACAGTTTCGTGTTAATGTATGGGCCGGGATAGTGAACAATTTTTTAATAGGTCCGTTTGCTTTCCCTAAGCGCTTAACTGCTGAAACTAATTTGACATTTCCGGAAGACCTGCTGGAAGATGTACACTTCCAAATCAAAGCTCTTGTTTACAAATACTCCATAGACACTGGAAGAACTGAGTTTTTCAAGTCGCCGAACACATCCGACAAAATGCGGTCGATATTTTTCCGGGGCTGCGGGTCTGTCAACGTGTTATCGCTGAGGCAGTTGGACACATTGAACATTGTTTGTAACGTCGAATCGCTCAATGGTGAACACAGCAATCCCCAAATAATTGCTAAAACATCATGTTCTGTGTCAACTGATTTATAGGCCTTTTGTGAACATGTTTCTGACAACTTATCAATGACACCCTGTATCAAAACTGGTATCTTGCACCTTTTTAAATATGAATAAATAAGATGGTGGATGCGCCCCTTGAAGAGAAAACGCATTTGTCATGCTGATGTAATGTTAATCCTGTGATGAATAATCCAAAATAAAGAATCAGAAAACGCATTGCATTTTTTACTGGCGCATCCACCATTTTTTAAATGTACTTTGTAATTGTTTAACGACGCTGTCTGTACTCAATTTTAGTATAAATCTAATATGTGAGTACTATTGAGCGCGGGAGAGTAGTGAAAAAAGTGGTGGATGCGCACTTTGAAGAGAAAACGTATTGATCATTATGATGATATTATTAGACGTGACACGAATGGTTCAAAATTAACAATCAAGAAAAAATTGAACTTTTGAAATGTTTTTACGTGGTGCATCCACCTTTTTTAAATATCATTTATATTTGTTCGACTATGTAGTGCGCGCTCAATATTAATGTAAGTTAAATATGCGTATTATACAAAGTTAGTGTTGATCTAAAGTGTGCATAGAAATAGTGTAGAAATAGTGTAAAAAATGACCCAAAATAAAGTTGCATTTCTGGAATATTTTGATTTAGTGGCGCATCCACCATTTTTAAAATTTGTTTTATATTCGTTTAACGACGCTGTTCGCGCTCAGTATTAGTGTAAATCAAGTATGTGAAAACAAACATTGGACGTGGAAATAGTGTTAAATAAAGAACCAGAAACAAAAATTGAAATATTTTCTCTTACATAGTGGCGCATCCACCATTTTTTAAATATATTTAATTTTTTAACGAGGCTGTAGGCGCTCAGCACTAATAAATCTGAGGTTTATTTATGAATCTTGAGCGCGGACAGCGTCGTTAAGTAATGTCACAAAATAGAATAAAAATGGTGGATATGGTCCTTCAAGAGAATGCCGATGTGGATTTTGACATACATCTGATAAAATTAATATCGAAAGCGACATAAATTGCCAAAACTAAACATCCGAAAAGTTAGGTTTTTTTTTTGTAGCGCATCCACAATTTCTAGAAGTTTGGACTTTTTTAACGGCGCTGTTCGCCCTCGATGCTAGTGTTGATCTAAAGTGTGCATAGAAATATTGTAGACATATTAATTATGATGTTCAAATATTAAAGGTCAAATGTATCGCCTAAAAAATGACCCAAAATAAAGTTGCATTTCTGGAATATTTCGTTTTAGTGGCGCATCCACCATTTTTAAAATTTGTTTTATATTCGTTTAACGACGCTGTTCGCGCTCAGTATTAGCATAAATCTAGTATGCGAATACCAATATTGGACGTGGAAATAGTATTAAATAAAGAACCAAAAACAAAAATTGAAATATTTTCTTTTACATAGTGGCGCATCCACCATTTTTTAAATATATTTAATTTTTTAACGGGGCTGTAAGCGCTCAGTACTAATAAATTTGACGTTTATTTATTAATCTTGAGCGCGGACAGCGTCGTTAAGTAATGTCACAAAATAGAATAAAAATGGTGGATATGGTCCTTCAAGAGAATGCCGATGTGGATTTTGACATACATCTGATAAAATTAATATCGAAAGCGACATAAATTGCCAAAACTAAACATCCGAAAAGTTAGTTTTTTTTTTGTAGCGCATCCACAATTTCTAGAAGTTTGGACTTTTTTAACGGCGCTGTTCGCCCTCGATGCTAGTGTTGATCTAAAGTGTGCATAGAAATATTGTAGACATATTAATTATGATGTTCAAATATTAAAGGTCAAATGTATCGTCTAAAAAATGACCCAAAATAAAGTTGCATTTCTGGAATATTTCGTTTTAGTGGCGCATCCACCATTTTTAAAATTTGTTTTATATTCGTTTAACGACGCTGTTCGCGCTCAGTATTAGCATAAATCTAGTATGCGAATACCAATATTGGACGTGGAAATAGTATTAAATAAAGAACCAGAAACAAAAATTGAAATATTTTCTTTTACATAGTGGCGCATCCACCATTTTTTAAATATATTTAATTTTTTAACGAGGCTGTAAGCGCTCAGTACTAATAAATTTGACGTTTATTTATTAATCTTGAGCGCGGACAGCGTCGTTAAGTAATGTCATAAAATAGAATAAAAATGGTGGATATGGTCCTTCAAGAGAATGCCGATGTGGATTTTAACATACATCTGAAAAAATTAATATCGAAAGCGACATGAATAGCCAGAACTAAACATCCGAAAAGTTTTTTTTTTGTAGCGCATCCACCATTTTTAGAAGTTTGGACTTTTTTAACGGCGCTCTTCGCCCTCGATGTTAGTGTTGATCTAAAGTGTGCATAGAAATATTGTAGACATATTAATTATGATGTTCAAATATTAAAGGTCAAATGTATCGTCTAAAAAATGACCCAAAATAAAGTTGCATTTCTGGAATATTTTGATTTAGTGGCGCATCCACCATTTTTAAAATTTGTTTTATATTCGTTTAACGACGCTGTTCGCGCTCAGTATTAGCATAAATCTAGTATGCGAATACCAATATTGGACGTGGAAATAGTATTAAATAAAAAAACAGAAACAAAAATTGAAATATTTTCTTTTACATAGTGGCGCATCCACCATTTTTTAAATATATTTAATTTTTTAACGAGGCTGTAAGCGCTCAGTACTAATAAATTTGACGTTTATTTATTAATCTTGAGCGCGGACGGCGTGGTTAAATAATGTCACAAAATAGAATAAAAATGGTGGATATGGTCCTTCAAGAGAATGCCGATGTGGATTTTGACATACATCTGATAAAATTAATATTGAAAGCGACATAAATTGCCAAAACTAAACATCCGAAAAGTTAGTTTTTTTTTTGTAGCGCATCCACATTGTAGCGCATAATTTTTTAACGAGGCTGTAGGCGCTTAGCACTAATAAATCTGAGGTTTATTTATGAAGCTTGAGCGCGGACAGCGTCGTTAAGTAATGTCACAAAATAGAATAAAAATGGTGGATATGGTCCTTCAAGAGAATGCCGATGTGGATTTTAACATACGTCTGATAAAATTAATATCGAAAGCGACATGAATAGCCAGAACTAAACATCAGAAAAGTAATTTTTTTTTGTAGCGCATCCACCATTTTTAGAAGTTTGGACTTTTTTAACGGCGCTCTCCTCCCTCGATGTTAGTGTTGATCTAAAGTGTGCATAGAAATATTGTAGACATATTAATTATGATGATCTAATAGTAAACGTTAAATGTATAGTCCGCGGATATCACATTAAAAATATGAAAAAATAAACAGAAATTGGTGGATGCGCATATTTAAGAGAGACAGATGGAGACTTCGAAATAGACCAGTTAGTGTTAGAGGTGAGATAAATAGCGTAGAATAAACATCCTGGTGTTTCTCAATTTTTCTATGTGGATCCATTCCTTGAAATGAAAAAAACTTTCTAGACACTATATCTCGAGGATACAATCGCATCATCGCAACACCAAAACATGCCAATATTTACATGATTAAGCTGTTGTCGGTTTTATCGATTTTGCTTCACCGGTTTATTTTATTGATGGAAAGGGAAATAAAAATACGCAATATTCCACGACAGATCTTTAATCTTGTGAAGAACGAACGATTCCCACGGAAATAGTAGTGCGTGTCAAATCGCTCAACGTGACGACAATTTATTAGCAAAGTTTTGTCCCGAAATATCGACTTTGCTTGTTTTAATTACATCCCTCGAAAGGCTTCATAAAAATGGAGGGTGTAATTTGATCCACACAGCTTACTAAGCTAGCCGAGATTGGTGTGGCTGACAAGAGGGTTAAAGTGAGCGCTACTGTCTTCACGGAAAGTTTACCCATTTGCTAATGACTCTCAGAGTGAGTCGTGAGACGTAGGCGTCACGCGAAAAACGTCGCCTTTTATTATAGGACTGTGTGATGGAGGCCGCCGTCTTCCCGGCCTAAGAAAATAAGACACATAATCGAAACGCGGAATAAAAGCTGCAGGAGAGAATATAATTCATGTGTCAGGGGACCCCCGGGGATGGCGGACGCACAGTGCGATATTTGTCCTCGAGAGCTGTCCAAAGACCGAAATCTAAGGCGGTATATAACGTAACAAAAAGTCTTATCGGCATTGTTGTACGGTGGAGGTCTTCGGAGGTTTCGAATGCGACAAAAAGACTCAAGTGTGTAAGGTTATTTTCAAACTTCATAACTTTTGTGCCTTATATGCTCAGAGAAAAGAAATTTTATAAATGTTGGTAGCAAATATCCATTGATACTGCTCGATGAGAAACACGAATCAGCCACATGCCGTTTTCGACTCGAACCTTGCTCAACACCGAAATTTATGTGAACGTAGGATATAAACCACAACCAAATTACTCCGCCCGATAAAACCCTCGATTTGGCCAGCTGCCACTAAATTTTTCTCCCCAACAAGTTGTCTTTCCCCGTTCACGTTAACGTAATTCCGCATCCGTCGACGGATTCGGTTTTAATTAAGCATGCCGCTAGCGAATGGTCGATATAATTTATGACGTGTTGCCAAATTGGCCCGTTTTATGCGTTCGCATGCATTATCCAAGATACTAATTATCGCTAAACAATACCGGTACCGGCATTGCACATATTTGCCGAACACGGAATTTATTTATCGGTCTTCGAATTGCCCCGATACGGCCGACATGAAAGATACCGGACTAATCCGGCGGTTGATAAAAATTCATTAAAGCTGTAATCCCGACGGCCGTAATTTATGGTTTCGGGACTGTCACAATTGTTTCGCGTTTCATTGGTTTACTGAGAAACTTGCGGTTGAAATTGGTTTACTTTTGCGGTGAAGTAAAACGGGAATAGTGGGAAGGAAACGGGAACGGTTGAGGGTACGAAACAATTACTATTCCAGTAAGAGTTGCATGGGCAGAAAAACGCGATCTGATGTATTTTATTCACAATCGGTCAATAATGAACTTTTTGAAAGTCGGAAAGTGATTACTTTGTTCACCGGTGAAATTCCATTTTTATTATTTTCTTTATTTTGGTTTGTCTATTAAAAAAAAATAGAAAAAAAAAGTAATTGTGCGTGTCAGCTCCGCCACGCGACTGGAGTTTACTCTTTAAACGCATCTCTTATAATACTCAAAACATGTACATATATACTTCAATTCATATTTATTTATATTAATTCGGTAAAATATTATACATAAATCATCTTACATGAAAATATATCACTTATATTACATAAATACATTGTTAGGAAGAAATAAATTTCATCAATACTATCGTCATTATTAAATACTGTGAGAATAGGTTTGTGGTAACTAAAATACGATACGTGATTTTTTTTCATCATGACTTGATCTGGTTTCTTTCATATCTTACAATATTTTATACGGTTATTCCCTTCACTCTATAGAAATATAAATATAAATCAATAGATGTGAATAAAAGGAAGCGGTTGAGGAGTGGAGAAATATAGGGAACAACGACAATAACAAAGAACGCCTGCAACCAACAATACATGTCTCAGTGTAGAGTGTTAAACGTTTTTTGTTAACGCTCGATTTTACTACCCATCACTTTGTCGTACCGGGCTTTAAAAATTCATTCTTAAGGAGGACACTCCAAAAATTAGAAACTGCAAAATTGAGAACTCATGACATTTGGAATTGAGAATCTGACTTGTAAAACTAAGAAACTTAGAACGCTTGAAACAGATACTAAAAAATGAAGATGGATGGATGAGAATCTAAGAAACTGAGAAACTAAAAATCGAGGAACTAGGAGTGCGAATAAATCGAAAATTGAGAAACTAATCGGAGCAACTGGAAAATTGATTACCTACTTGAGAAATTCAACTTGAGATACCAGACACAACAAAATTGAGAAACCGAATGGCATTGAGAAACTGAGGCTATGAAAAACTGTGAAGTTCAGAAAAGCCAAATTCAGGAAAAACCATAAACTGTCAGAATGAGAAACACTTGAGATGTCGTGAGATTCCAAAATTAAGAGAATGCGTGAGACAATGAGAAAAAAATGCGAAAACTCAAATTCAAATCGAGATACTGAAAAAGTGAAAGGTATTGTGGGATTGCGATTAATTAGTAGACATCTGAAAATTTAATAAATTCAAATTGTCATTTTGAGACATAAGCATATTGAGAAACTCAAACTATTGCAAGATTGAGAAACTTGGATATTAATAAAATGTTAATATTGAAAAAATTTCAGTGATATTGAAAGACTGATACATCGGACAATTAAGAAGAAATTGAGACACTAAGCAATTGTGAACCCGAAAAGCTGAATTACGAAAAAATGAGAATCTAAGAGACTTCTAACCTAAACGCTGTTGCATTTCAGATGAAATTGAGCCTTACTGTCTGGTCTTTAGTTAAGACGTTTCCATTGCAACCTTCGTTTAAGATCCGTCGCAAGTCAGCATGAATCAGGCTGCGAGACCCTGAAAAATTGAGAAACCGATATTTAGGAAAATAATGGAGATACCGAAATAATGAACATCATAATAATATTAAGAAAATGAAAATAAATCTGAAAATTTAATAAATTCAAATTGTCATTTTGAGACATAAGCATATTGAGAAACTCAAACTATTGCAAGATTGAGAAACTTGGATATTAATAAAATGTTAATATTGAAAAAATTTCAGTGATATTGAAAGACTGATACATCGGACAATTAAGAAGAAATTGAGACACTAAGCAATTGTGAACCCGAAAAGCTGAATTACGAAAAAATGAGAATCTAAGAGACTTCTAACCTAAACGCTGTTGCATTTCAGATGAAATTGAGCCTTACTGTCTGGTCTTTAGTTAAGACGTTTCCATTGCAACCTTCGTTTAAGATCCGTCGCAAGTCAGCATGAATCAGGCTGCGAGACCCTGAAAAATTGAGAAACCGATATTTAGGAAAATAATGGAGATACCGAAATAATGAACATTATAATAATATTAAGAAAATGAAAATAAATCTGAAAATTCAATAAATTCAAATTGTCATTTTGAGACATAAGCATATTGAGAAACTCTAACTATTGCAAGATTGAGAAACTTGGATATTAATAAAATGTTAATATTGAAAAAATTTCAGTTATATAGAAAGACTGATACATCGGACAATTAAGAAGAAATTGAGACACCAAGCAATTGTGAACCCGAAAAGCTGAATTACGAAAAGATGAGAATCTAAGAGACTTCTAACATAAACGCTGTTGCATTTCGGATGAAATTGAGCCTTACTGCATGGTCTTTAGTTAAGACGTTTCCATTGCAACCTTCGTTTAAGACCCGTCGCAACTCAGCATGAATCAGGCTGTGAGACCCTGAAAAATTGAGAAACCGATATTTAGGAAAATAATGGAGATACCGAAATAATGAACATTATAATAATATTAAGAAAATGAAAATAAATCTGAAAATTCAATAAATTCAAATTGTCATTTTGAGACATAAGCATATTGAGAAAGTCAACTATAGCAAGATTGAGAAACTTGGATATTAATAAAATGTTAATATTGAAAAAATTGCAGTGATATTGAAAGACTGATATATCGGACAATTAAGAAGAAATTGAGACACCAAGCAATTGTGAACCCGAAAAGCTGAATTACGAAAAAATGAGAATCTAAGAGACTTCTAACCTAAACGCTGTTCCATTTCAGATGAAATTGAGCCTTACCGCCTGGTCTTTAGTTAAGACGTTTCCATTGCAACCTTCGTTTAAGACCCGTCGCAACTCAGCATGAATCAGGCTGCGATACCCTGAAAAATTGAGAAACCGATATTTAGGGAAATAATGGAGATACCGAAATAATGAACATTATATTAATATTAAGAAAATGAAAATTAATCTGCAAATTCAATAAATTCAAATTGTCATTTTGAGACATAAGCATATTGAGAAACTCAAACTATTGCAAGATTGAGAAACTTGGATATTAATAAAATGTTAATATTGAAAAAATTTCAGTGATATTGAAAGACTGATACATCGGACAATTAAGAAGAAATTGAGACACCAAGCAATTGTGAACACGAAAAAATGAGAATCTAAGAGACTTCTAACCTAAACGCTGTTGCATTTCGGATGAAATTGAGCCTTACTGCCTGGTTTCAATAAATTCAAATTGTGATTTGGAGACATAGGAATATTGAGAAACTCAACATATTGTTAGATTGAGAAACTGGGATATTGAGACAATGTAAATATTGAAAAAATCGCAGTGATATGAGATCATGAAGTGAAGATCCCGAGATATTGAGATACTGACTTATCGAAAAATTAAGCATCTGATGATTTAAGAACTTAAAATTGAGATACAAAGACGTTTGGAGAATTGAGAGACCTAAATGCATTGCGAGAATTCGAAACTTGAAGATCGAGGCAGTGAGAGATTGGGACAATGTAGGACTCTGCGATTAAGACACTAAACTAATTGGGAGATTGAGACACTAAACAACTGAAAACTCTAAAGGCCCAAACACGAATATGTGATAAACGGACACTTGGAGACACCGAAAATTAACCATCTGAAAGTTTAACAAATTCAAATTGAGTACTAGAACAGGAAAATTGAGACACTAAACAACTGAAAACCCAAGAAGCTGAATCACGAAAAAATGAGAATCTGAGAGACTGAAACCCTGAAAAATTGAGAGAACCGAAATTGAGACAAACATTAGAATATTAAGAAAATGAAAGGCATTGCAATAGAAATACTGAAAAAATTAGACCACCCGATACTGTGAGAGTGAAAGATTAATACAATGTGAGACACTAATCAGTTAAAAATAGGATGATACACCGAAGAATTGAGCAATTGAAATTTGAAGAAATTCAAATTGAGACCCTGAGACATAAAAATTGAGAAACTGAAACGTATTGAGATTGAGAAACCAATGGTAACATTGAGATTGTGAAAAACAGAGAAACAGAGTTACACTTTATGATTCCGTGAGATTGAGAAATTAAGATACTGAAAAATTGAGACACTAAATATCTGAAAACCCAAAAGAGCTAGTTGTTAGACACTGAGAGACCGAAGAACTAAACATTTAAAATTTAAGAAATTTAAATTGAGATAAATTGAAAAACCGAAAGCACTGCAAAATTGAGAAACTCGGATATTGAGACAATGAAAATATTTTTGATATTTAAATATTAAATATATTAAATATTAAAAATTGAGAAATTAAACAACTGAAAACCCCCACGATCGAAGCACGAAAAGTCTAAGAGGCTGACAGACCGAAAAATGTATAAATATAATTTGAGATTCTGAGACGTAGAAAAATGATGAAATTAGACCACGGGAGTAAGGAATTGAGAAATTGAGGCACAAATAACTGAGATTGTGAAAAATTCAAACAAACTAAGAGCGACTGTGAAATTAAGAAACTGGGCTATTAAGACTATACAGACAAATTGAAAGATTGAGACACTAAATAATTTAATTTGGTGTCTTGGAGACTTTGCTTTCAGGACTCTTCAAAAGAAAAAGATGACTAGATTAACAAAGCCAACGAGAAAGGTAAAGATATGGGAATGAAAAAATTCAAGAGAGCTCTACAAAAATAATACAAAACGTACATAACAATATCTATCGGATAATCATACTGATGAGGTGTAATAAGACCGAAACCGCTCTATGAATTTTCAAATTTTGTCTGTTGTAAAGATTCATTTGAACACCCAATCGTACACCAAACAGTGCACAAAAAATAATTCAATTGGTACAAAAATAACGGACAGAGCTAAGTAGATACGGAAAAACGTGCAGCAAACGTTCCACGCGCACGTAATTTATCGTGTTTGATCAGCTATACGCTTTTTGCCCCTCCGAGTTAAAAAATCTGCTCGCTTATTGTTCCCACTGTTGGAGTTTTGATGAATGTTCGGTCTGCGGTTTATCATACTTTAATACGCCTCCATTATTCAAGACTGGTGTTGGTAGCGGTGACAGATGTTCCTATAATTTTTAAACGCAGCAGTAATTCGACACGTTCCGTCACTTCGATATAGTGAGGAAAACAAAGACCGTCTAATTGAATTGGGAAAAGGGAAGCGCTAGGGTGGACGGACACACGTGATGTTGAGGAATGATACGGGCGGTCGCCTCCGGCAGAACTATATGTCAGGGAAGAGTGACACGTTACATCTTTCATAAGTTTTCAAGGCGGTTACAAAATGTTAGAGTTTCATTTTACAGGATTATACTTGCCGCTGTTTTCTTTTATTCGCTGACAGTCGCATTTCTTCGCGAAGCCCCGCCAACAACTTTGGCTACATACATCGCGTTACAAGAGTTAATCTATTAAGAGCTTGTAACTAGCTTTGAGGAACAAGCGCGTTGACTCGAAATTAGGTGTGACGATGAAGTTAGTCGAGGAAGTTTTGCGAATATGGGACGCCGTTGAAGTTACTTGAATGGATAACCAACACCATCATATCACGAACACAACATTCAGCGTACACGGATATGATTTAAATGAATACCACTTCTGATGTCGGGAAAAATCCGTGCTCCGGTCAGTGCACAGAGCAAATTCAAACGCCAACTAAAGCCGTCACAACGTTTAAAATATAGTAAGCACATGTGTTGCCGGAAAAAATAATCCGCGCTGTTTTCCCACAAAACAATTCTCTCGAAAATGAACATATTTTAGTTCCATTTGTTTGCTTATCACGATTCCATTGTTGAGAGTTGCCAACTTCTGTTATAACTGCGTTTAATACGGGATTTTGTGTTTATTCTGTCAATATGTTGTTCCTAAACAAAACAAATTTAGAGTTTCTTTCGCCACCGCTGTCATAATTCGCTAACGGTCGGATTAGGATTTAATTACTTATTTCCGCGCCGCGTCGTGACTCTGAGAATGAACTCGTTAGTCGTGTGTTTACCTAATCTGTGAATACGAGGCCCGGTCGCGTTTTATTAATGACGTGAATTATCTTTTTCGCAGCATATGGAATCCATAAATAATGGGTGTTCAATCACAAAGTTTGTCTAGAAGGCTGTGTCTTTTTCCCAACAATTTTACGACAACAAAACAAATTAACCTCAGGTAAATGACATTTGAAGCCATCAGCGCTTCTTCTTTTTCATTTGAACACCCGATATTTATCATCTGTGGGTGTGGAGTCACACGACAAAGAGAAGTTCGGATTAGATATGCCACAACCTGAGATAATTTAATTTATAAATTATATTAAAACTTAGATCGAAATAAGTCTCCATAGTTTGAGTGCCGCCTTGTCTTGTTTACAAGTGACGGCAACTTTGCAAACTTGGATTTGTCTTTCGCAATAGGAAGTCGGAACAACCGACAAAGCCCTACCCACTTATCTTTACGATGGAAATTTATCCTAATTATTCGCAAAACTTATAAACAGTACGTGCATGAATTTCTGAAAATCTTTCACAAAAACTAATTCCGCCATTCTAATGAATTTACCAAGTATAGAAGTAAATTCAGTAAAACATAAAATTGAGGAATTGAGAACCTGTATACGTCGAACTGAAATACTAAAGAACTGTCCAAATGAAATGATCACAAACTACAAAACACCGAACCAAAATAGAACTGTGGAACTAAAAATTTGAGCAACTCGCAGACCATAACATTTCCCATAACTCAATAAAATATAATAAATAAATCAATAATTTCAGTTCCATATATCCACGCTTCATTCTGTATACCGTCCCTTCCCGGTGCCTTTTTCCTTTTCAGTTTTCTTAGTTGTTGCTCCAATCCTTCTTTCTCTGCTTATCTCTTCTATTTCTTCCACTCTTTCTTGTCTCTTTTCCTTTTATTGTCTGTTTTCATCACCCCCCAGCAGCTCACTGAAGTACTCTCTCCATTCCTTCATAGTAATTCCATCGCTCACTCTTTCTCTCTTTTTCTTTCGCCACAATCATTTTTCCTCCATTAATTTTATACATCTCTCGCACTGTCACTGCTACCTCTAATTGATCCTTCATCCAGTTTCTTCTCGTTCTCGCATTCCTCTTCATCTAGGCCCGTTACGACAATATTCTTTTTCCTCACTCTTTTTTCCTGCTCTTCCATTTTCTCCTCCAATTTTTAATTTTTTTCTTTTAGTTCCATCTTTTCTTTTTCCCATGTTTCTTCCTTTTTACGCATCATAATTTTCAATTGTTCCAGTTGTGACGCTTATTTACGGCAGCGGTTGCCTCGAGCGTCAGTTTTTTACGCGGTATGCTCCACGGGACCACGGGTAGCTAAAAGTCGGAGTAAGGAAACTCCAGGGGTCAACTGTCTGGTTTGGCGGGAGGGAATAATAAAGCCGATTCGGTGTTACAGTTTAATGTTCCCCTGTTTACAATTAATTACAATATATTTACAAAGCTTGGTGACTTGATTCACCCGGTAGACTTCGGCGTGCCCGCTCCCTGTGTACGGGGATTCGATTATCACAAGTTTCGGAACTCGGGCGGTCGATGACAAGAGTTACGGAACAACAATTTACGTTTATTGGCGTTTCCTGACATTCGTCTTGCTGATTCGCGGGGCGGGACGGTGAGGACAAGTCGGTCTGGTTGGTTAAGAAGCTCAGCCAGCGTTGAACCCTGGGATCCCCCTGCGTGAACCCAACCTTCCGGAGACCAGTAAAAACCGGGATAATGCGTTACGTAGGCTAGTTACCGGAGAGGACTAGGAAGGAAGTGGAGAGGATGGTTGGGGCCCCCCACCTTAGTCAACTTCTTCTTCCTGGACGGCTTCCTTCTGGATGGTCTTTTTCGGAGCGGGCACGACTCTTCACTGTCGTTCTAAGGGAGCGCAGCCTCTTTTATAGACCTATGGTGGGGTGATAATGACGTAGTACAATACTTCGACGAAATGGCGTGGTCGGGCGTGACAAGGTCGGGGGTTGAGGGTGGTCGTAGCGATTCCGTAGGCTGGTCTGGAGCGCGCTAATTATCCGGCTGTGACACTGCAAACTATTTTTCCCGGCGAGTTATAAGTTTAATTTTCAGGTGCACGGTCTTGTTTAAATAGCGAACCGACGTTGCGCTCCGCGGTGTGAATGTCGCTTCGCTGGCGGCTCTTAATTTGGTGATTAAATTCGGATTTTTCTGTAACTTCGTTACACAGTTCCCGGCTCATCTTCCGATTCTCTTACTTTATCTCCCCTACATCCTCTATATTTTTTTCACCATCTGTTTCATTTCCTTTTTAACGGGTGATCTTTCCAATTTTTTGCTTTTTCTTAAGGGGTCAATCCTCTCTTCCGATTCTCGTCCTTGTTCTCTTTTTCTTTTATGGTCTTCGTCTCTCTCGCTCTCACTAACCCCTTTTTTTTCATTCTACCTCGTTTTTACGCTTTTTTAGCCAGTTATCTTATCAAGCACCAGATCCGCTCGGTTCAACTGCTCGAATCGAATCCAAAATTGTCTTTGTGTTGTTTTTGTTTGTCGGTAGTCGCGACGTTGCAGGTGTGTTCCAGACACAGTACGTATCAGACGGCTGCTGCTCGCCGCCAACAGTGTCAAGTGGACTCCACATACATTGACTACATTGGAATAGAGAAACTGAAGAATTGACAAGCTGAAAAATTGAGAAACAGAAACATTGAGTTATTTTATGAATTTATTAATTTAAAAATGTCGTTGCAGTATTAAACATTGAATAAACTAATCTGAATTCGAGGAACTGAAATAGCCGTCCGAACTGTTGAGAGAGCAGCGTTATAAATTGAAACGGCACACACAAGACCGAACCACCGGTCTGACGTCTCAGACCGCCAGAACGATTCAAATCACGTACGACATAAGAACCAATAAAAACTTTATTTTATCTGGAGGAGAAATAAAAGATGAATATTTCAACCATCTCGAATCGTCCGCAAAACGTAGCTGTCGTTACCTCGTCGGAAAGACCGCGCGAAGACGTTCCGACATTTATTATGACAAATTACGCACCGCTGTTTAATGAAGCACGTAGTTTTCCGTTGTTTCATTGTCTTTTTGGCGAAAGTGTTTTCGTTTAAGGGCCATTTCCTCACAAAGTTACAAACTACGTTTGTGTGAAATGAATAAATTAGAAACTTTTTTTGTGAATAATTACGCAACGCTGCTTCCAAGTTTCATCGGCCCATAAAGTAATTTGGACTTGCATCGTCGAGGTCATAAAATAAATTTGCTTCTTTATTGCTTCAGGTCCCCGATTTCCATATTTAAACGCAGGGGGGTGGTCACCGCGCGACGTTTAAATCGTTATTTGACGGTCCCGGCGGAGAGAATTTTAATTATTCCGTCTTATTGCGGGTGATCACACATTGTCTTGCGTTTTTGCGGGAAAACTTTTAATTAATGTTGTAAATTTGGGGTTTAATTAAACGCGGCTTAAATTGACTCTGTAATGAATCGCGCACTGCAAAAACTGCACGCTCGCTGTTGTGGTTCGAACTTTTTCAAGTCTTGAGATGTATGGAGCAACTGCAGCGACGTGCATCTTTTCCCATAATGGTGGATGCGCCGGGCACAAAATGTTAATAAACGACCTGACGACAACAACCTGTATCGTTGAATCTGTGGCAAATCCGTCAATTTACTGGGATCGACGTACATCGTACGAAATGGAATCAAGTTTATGTTTTTGTTTGTTTTGTAAACTGACTGATTGTATACTTTGCAGGCGGATGCGCTCGTTATACACCGACGCTGTAAAATCACCGGATTTATGAGTTCGTTTACTCGTTATTCTTGTCCCGGTTCTTCAGTACTGACCTTTAAAATATCCAGACCCGACTGTGTTTTACATCGTAATAAGCTCCACTCGAAAAAGATCCACTCGATATTTGCTATAACGAATTTATCTTCGAGACGTAAACTGTACCGCGAAAGAAACTTAAAATTGCCATCAAAAATACGGCCGCGTTTGTGAATAAATTGGTTATTTTGCCACTACTGGAGTTGCATTTTTACGTTCGGCAGTTGTGTATGAAATCGTAAAGTGAATTATGATGTTAGCAGATGGCACGTTTTCTTTTTAATAAATGATTTTGAAATTTTCAGACAATAATTCCACTTCCACAATCTTACAGCTTTCGCGTCGTCAAATCAAAAATATGTTTTTCAGAAATGGTTCACACATCGTGCTGGCTCTGGAAAACAAAATTTTGATGTGCAAGGCCTACTGGAAGGATTGATCATTTATGACCCTAGTAGCCACAAATATTTTAAATATATTTCAAAATTACACTGGATAAATATTTTTAGTGAGAGGTTTTTTAATATACTGGTTATATTTTGTTTATATTTATATTGAAATATAAACTGAAGAAAAGCTATAAAATAAATGATAAAAATCTGTAATTGGAGGTGCTCTATAATTCAATACATTTTATTAAATTAAAGAATAATAATATAAAAAAAGAAAATATTAGAAATATAATAAAAATAAAATAGAAATAAACCAGAAGAATGTTCTTAAATCCAGGTGGAGTAAATTTAAATTAAAATTTAAGTATATCTAATTGTAAGTCGAACTCCACAAACTTTAATAACTGTAAAATTACTAATGGAACATGTTTCGGCAGAACACTTCTGCCATCATCAGTAATTTTACAGTTATTAAAGTTTGTGGAGTTCGACTTACAATTAGATATATTTAAATTTTAAAATAGAAATACATAATGTTATGATGAAGAATTAATTATTAATTTTTAGTCGACCTGATGCCAGATACAACCCTATCAATTTCTTCATCTCCTCGTTGGTGGCATTCTGATGGAGTTTAGGGGTCAAACTATTCTTAATTTTAACTCCTCAAAAAACGATAGTTAAAAAAATGCTTATTTTGAGGAGTTCTACTTTCTGCTAGGACTTCCATAACACCCTGTATACAGAGAATACATACACTGCGAAAGAAGAAATTACTCATCTCTTTAATAACAGATATCCGGATCGGGAACCAATCCAAAGATCAGCTGTGAGTAAAATAGAGCGAAAATTTGGCCCACGTGAGAAATCGGCCTAAAAGTGGTCGCCCAAGAGTCGAAGAAGAAAGTCAGTTAAATGTTCTATTAGAACTTCAAGAAATGTCCATTTATCCACCCGCCAAGTGGCAGCAAACAACAAAATTTTTCAAACTTCCTAAGAAGATCCGGACCGCAGAATTGTCGTTATTGGTCGCCAGTCAATCAACATTTGAAAATGGAGACCCATACGCAGTTTCCACAAAAAGTTATCGTGTGGCGCTGGAATTGTAGGTGACCGTGTTTTGGGGCCATATTTCAATGAAGGGGAGTTGACAGGCGCAAAATACTTAGAATTGAAGAGATGAACTTATTCCCGCACTGGCGGTCTTATATCCAAATAATCTAGACTCAGATCTACCAAATGATTCCATTTGGTATCAACAAGATGGAGCGCTACTGCAGGAGATTTATTGAATGGCCGGCTAGATCTCCCGATCTCACTCCTTTGTGGCGTTATTTGAAGAGCAGGATTTACTTCAATATAATGTTTTGCAATTATTTTATTTTGTAGCTTTTAGTACATTATATGCATCATTATTATGTTTCTTTACAATAAAACCGTTTAACTTATAAGTTAAAGTAATCCGCCATTTTTGTGGTGGCGGCATCTTGGATTTGGAATTAGTTAGGGTGTACTGTATTCTACTAGTTAAGCCCTTTCATTTGATACCATATTAAAGGAATTGAAAATGATATGTAATCCTCCATTTTGTGGTGGCGGCCACCTTGGATTTTGAATTTTTCCATGGTGATATTTGATAAGTATATTTAGAAGAACGGAAAAAAATGCAATCCTCCATTTTGTAGCGGCGGCCATCTTTGATTTAAACCACTGAACTAGCGTTTAAAAAAATTC
Organism: Diaperis boleti; assembly: GCA_963583935.1. NCBI lineage: Eukaryota > Metazoa > Arthropoda > Insecta > Coleoptera > Tenebrionidae > Diaperis > Diaperis boleti. The sequence continues at coordinate 94,783,854 of OY757242.1, read as the reverse complement.
ATAGAATTTGAATTTAAATATTTTTATTATAATAAATCTTTATTTGCCCTACGGGCTTTCTGATTCTTATACATATACAAGTAAACTTAACAATTATAATAATAAAAAAAAAACAAATAAAATTCTCTATTTCTTCTCCCCTCCCCTTTCCTCTTCTCCCTTCTCTCTCCTCTTCCATACCTCTTTCATCCATTTAATTTCCCTGCCATCTATATTCAGTATTTCCTCTCTTTCTTTCCTCTCTCTTTCTTTCATCTCACTGCCCTCGTTCCACATATGCTCAATCGTCTCTCTTTCCTCATAGCACATTCTACACATTCTTCCTCCATCTTCTGCCCAATACCCATTTTCCCTCTGTTCATTTCCGCACCTAAACCTCGCCATCATCTTTCTTTCTTTCTCGCTCTCCCTCCCCAAATACTTCGGTACTTCCTCGATCATGCATCTTCCGTACTTCCCGTTGTATCTGGATTCTCTAATTCTTTCTCTCCTCTCTTGTCTATCCGTATCCTTATCTCTTTCACTTAGTTCTACATTCATCCACACGCCTCTTTCTCTCAGTCTCGCTATTTCTTTGCTTGCATACCCATTCCTCCTGTAGTAATTCTCCCTATCATTCTCCTCTGAATTTTTCTTCTTTTCTCTCCAGCACTCCTTTAGTATCCTACATTCTTTCCTCCCTTCCATCCTGTCTTCGAACTTGACCGCTCTTTTTCCCGCTTTCACTCTCAACCTATTCCTCTTGCATTCTTCTCTCACTATGTACCCTGGCGTTTATCTCTCCACCCCTAGCACCCACCTCAGATATTTCTCTTGCACCCTCTCTATCTCCTCTTGTTCTTTCCATCCCCAGACCTCTGCTCCGTACAACAACACGCTTTCAATTAGACTTTCAAACATCATCATTCTCCTCTTAAAATCGCCTCCCCATCTTCTCTCTCCTATTCCCCATACACATCCTATCACCTTGTTCGCTTTTCCTGCCAGTTCTCTAATATGTGCCTTATCTGTGGCTCTTTCATTGAACACATACCCCAAGTATTTGAATTCTTTTACTTTATCTATTACTTCTCCCTCCCACCTCCAATCACTCTCTTCGTTCTTCCTCTTTCTCTTATTAGTCTTTTCTTCTTCACATATTTTCCTAAACTCTATCATTTCCTTTGAACAACAAGGGGCTGAGCGGGCAACCTTGCCTCACTCCCTTTGTTGTCACAAACTATTCACTTTCCTTCTCCCCTACCTTCACTTTACTTTATGTCTTCTCATATATCTCCTCCACCTTTCTTACCAGCCATTCATTTACCTTTTTCTTCCTCAGGTACTCAAACATCCTCTCTCTGTCCACCTTGTCAAACGCAGCCTTGAAGTCTACGAATAATGCATACACCCTCCCCCCTTTTTTCTTTAACTCACTCTTCGTCAAATGGTCCAGGATGTATATACATTATCCATAGTTCCCCTCCCCTCTCTAAATCCTGCTTGGCTGTCTGGTAATGCTCCCTTTTCTCTCTCTGCTCATCCTTTCATTCAGAATTGATGCATACAACATTTACCCTCCGTTTAGGAGAGTTATCCATGGGTAATTTTCTACTTTATTTTTCTCCCCTTTCTTTGTAAATGGGGTAAATTACCCCCTCTCTCCACCCTACCGGGAATCCTTCTCCTCTCCACACCCCATTCATTACCTCCACCAGCCTCTCTAGCACTCTTCTCGTCCCATACATCCACGACTCATTCTGTATTCTATCCCTCCCTGGTGCCTTCCCTTTCCTCAGTTTCTTCACATGCCTCTCCACCTCTTCCATTGTAATTTCTTCTCCTTGAGGTTCTACTCGGTTTCTCTTCTATTTCCGTTTTTTTTTTCCTTTTCTCCCTCCAGCAGCCTCATGAAGTACTCCTCCCACTCGTTCATCGTTATCTCATCGCCCCCATTTTCTTTTTTCTTTCTCTCTTTATTAATATAGTTCCATACCTCCTTCTCTGTTCTTATTGCTTTTATCTCTTCCTCCTCTCTCTCCTTCTTCTGCCTCTTCTTCTCCCTACATATCTCTCTGTATCTTCTTTTCGATTCTAAAAAGCCACTTCTGTTCCCTTTAGTCTTTCTCCACTTTCTTAGTTCTTTTATTGCTTCCTTTTTACGTTGCTCACATTCTTTGTCCCACCATTTATTCTTTCTTTTTGTTCCTCCACCTCTTACTGTTATTTCTCTTTTTGTCGCTGCTTTTTCCAATATTTCTACCAATTCTTTCTCCGTTTTCCCTACTTCTTGTTCTTTGAATCTTGCTTTTTCCAGTCTTCTCTTATACTCTTCCACCCCTTGCTCGTCCCATACTTTAATTATCACCTTCCGCATTTCCTCTATTTTTTCTTCTCCTCCTCTCTTCTCTCTCCCCCTTCCTATACTTATCTCTATAAGCAGATGGTCTGACTCTACTCTTTCCCCTATTCTGAATTCTTCGACTTCTTCCCATGCGTCTTCGTTTACTATTCCGTAGTCTATCACGGTCTCTCCTCTACCGCCTATGTAGGTCCATTCTCTTTCTTCGTCCCCTTGTTTATTTCCATTCAGCACTTCCCATCCTTTTTCTTCTATCCATTCCATCAACTTCTTCCCTTCCGCGTTTTCTTTCTTGTCTTTGGATTTTCTTTTTCCCTCTCCTCTCTCTTCTTCCCAATCCCTGGCTCCTCTTTCCCCAATTCTCCCGTTAAAATCCCCTCCCAGAAGCAGACATTCTTCCCTGTTGTCTTTTAATGTTTCTTCTATCTTGCTTATCGTTTCTTTCATCTCTTTGCTGTACACTGTCACTATTTTCCACCATTTACTGTCTATTTTAACGTTTCTCACCATGTGACCTTCCTCTTCTCCCTTCTTTTTAGTATTCTCTTTTATTCCTTTTTTTACCCCTGTTATTATTCCCCCTGCTGCTCTTCCTTTTTTCTTTCCCCTTCTCGCCCCTTGCCATTCCCACTTGAACTCCTTTGGTAACAGTTTTTCTATTTTTTCCCAGCTTTCTGACCATGTTTCTGTTAATCCAACAATATCGAACTCCTTCACATAGTCCCAAAAATCTTCTTTTTTTTTCCCTAGTCCCGCTACATTACAAAATAGTGCCCTCACCCCTGTTTTTCTCGTTACCTTCTTTGATTTCCCCCTTCCTTCCTTAGTTTCCCTCCTACTTCCTTCTTTGTTTCTTTTTTCCCGTTTCATTGTCCTTTTTACTTTGCCGTTGTCCCCCTTTTTCCCTCCTCCCCTTCTTCTTCTTATTGGAAAACCTCTAGTCTCTCTCTCTTTTCATTCCATCTCCATTGCTCCCCGTCCACTATTAATTTCCTGTATCCCACTCTTACTTCTTTCCCTTCTTCCCTTTTTTCCTTCGCCATACTTCTTAGTTTCTTCTGTAAATCTCTTTCTTTCTTTGTGAGGTCGTTGTCTATGTATATCCCCCTTGTTTCCCTCTTCTCCCTCAATTTTCCTTTGTGCTTCATTATTTTTTCCTTCTCACCCCATCCCTCCATCTCCACCAATACTTCATCCTTGTTGATCCTGTAACAATCTTTTACTTTACTATCCTCTACATTTTCCTTCAAAAACTTCTCTACATCCTCTTTTTTTACATGACTTTTTCTTTCCCCGTCCTATCCTGTTATCACGATGTTGTTCTTCCTCTTTCTTCTCTCTTCGATTTCCATTCTCTCTTCCAGCTTTTCCACTCTCTCCTTCCACCAGTCTCTCTCTCCTTCCCATCTCTTCTCTTTCTCTTTAAATTCTTCTCTCTGCCTCTCTATCTCTCTCTTGAGTTCCTTGTTTTCTCGTCTTATTTCTTTCATCTCCTCCTTCAACTCTTGCAACATCTCCAATATTTTTTTCTCCATCTCTATTTCCTTCTCTTCCCTGATGTCTTCTGTGTTTTCTTTACATCAGGAGACCTCGCCGTCTTTTTACTTTTTTGAAAAAATTTCTCTTCCTCTTCTTGTTTTTCTGTTCTACCCTCCCCTTTCCTCCAGGTAAGAGTCCAGGCTTCCCTGACTGAGCGAGCGGTTTCTATCGTCTTTGTTCATCCGCTTCCTGTGGCGCCTCCTAGATGTCGTTATCTTCCGGCTTCGCCGATTTATTCTTTTTACTGGCTATATCTCCTCTTCCCTGCCCAATTCTTTCTTCCTACCTTTCTCTAATACCTCTTCTCGTTTTTCCCAATATCTTCTCTAATTTTTCTTTATATCACCTTCTATTTCTCTATTTTTCGCTACTTAACCTCTCTACCATGTGTTTACCTTCAGCTCGGTAATACAGGAATCCGTAAATATTTTTATTAATTAATCAATTAATTCATTTTTAAATTCGATTCATTTGCCAGGGAACTAACCCGGCATCGCTATTGTTTATTTTTTTTGGGTTTCTCCGTCGTCAAGAATTATGCCATCACTGCTAAATCCGTCATTGAAAATTTCTTAAACATAGTTGCACACGGTTGAGTTGTTACTGATGGTGAGATTAAAATATATGCCACCTGACCGAAACAAGACCGTTGGTAACGAGTGAGCAACAAAATTCGTGATCGTAGGAGCCTCTGAATCCAAAATTTTGAGTCGATTCTTGATCGATACGATTGTGTAAACAGTCATCCCGTAAGGTGAATTGTAAACAGTAAAGTAAAAGAACCGATGTACGTTTAGCCAACTGCGTTCACGAATTTTGTTGCTCACTCCTTATATCATACAGTGTGAATGGTATACCAATTTACTGGAGCGTCACCGGAGCGGCATCGAACCGACAGTTTGAATCAAGTTTACTCAATTCCGCTTCTACTGTGGTTTGTCTTTATTTCTGTGATATTTTTATTGAAAGATTTGTATTTTCTGTGAATTTTATATATGTTCTATATCCTATTGAATTCTGGTTAGAAGAATATTGAAATTTTGTAGTCTGTTTTCTAACATCAAATGTTAAGTTTATTTGTGGGAGAAACACCACTTATTCTACAATGCTCCACATTCTATTTACTGTATTTCCAGTTCTTTTACCGCCGACCACATACAATTCCAGTTAACATTTTATAGACATTGTGCACTTCCTACATATTGAATCCACTAAAACCGGAGTGAATTTCCACAGTGTCAGTTCCACAGAACAGTTGCTGCCACCACAACTCAGATGTCTCCGAGGCGCTACTGGACAGTCTCTAAACAACATTAAAAACTTTTCACGTCGCCCCCCTCGATCGCCGAATCAGCAATCACGCCTACCCCGAAAATTCGTCCTGTTGACTTTGTTTTTGTCGTCGTCGCTGTTTACGTAAAATTTCACAACGCAAACATCAGCAATACGTACGCGAACAAACCGATAATAAATTGTGTTTTTATTGAATCGGCGCGGACTCGTAAATTCGGTCGTTGCATTAGGTTCGTCGGCGGAATTGGCCGTATTTAAATGCGCATCGATCGGAAGCGGCCAATAACAATCGGTAAGTTTGGCGGTCGGTGAAGAAGCACGACGGCGACATGAGCAACATGTTCGTCGAGTTGTTGGAGCGAATCGATACGCCTGTTTCAAGATAAGGTGGCAGGTTTAATGTGAGACTCGAGTTGAAATGGAGGGATGGAGAGGGTTAAAATCATTGAAGTTGGTTTATTTCAATGGTGATTTGAAGTACTTTTTTAATGACAGTTCGGTCAAAGGTGACACAGAAAAATATATTTAGTGCCAGCACTTCCTACTGCTTTTTCATAATTCTTTAGTGTATGTTGTTGTTACAAATCCTTCTGAAGCTTCTGTCTTTCCTGCGCCTTATTTGCCAGTTGCCAGACGTCCAGTGAGTCCCGAGTCCTCTCCGCCGTCCAGAACTGCCGCCGCTAATTGGGGAAGACGGAGCGGCTCCGTTAGGCCGTAAAAGGCCGACCGCTACCGCGCGCAATCAGACTTAGTCCTTCGACTAACCTGGAAAGAGGAAGAGGAGAAGAGCAGCCGACCGAACCGAAGAAGGAGAGAGAGACCACTGCACGGGGGGTAGGACTCCTGAGGTTTGGCCTAGCGGCCTTCCAGTTGTCTGGCTTCCTGTGTGCCGTGCAGATCTAACACTGCGGGGGCCCTGGTAGCCTTCCAGTCGGTGACAGACTTCCCGAACGCCGGGATACCCGGACGGACCCCTTACTGGCGATACCGTCTCCATCCCCGCCCACCGCCAGCCGCCGCAATAGTCGAAGAGATGCGATCCAGCGTAGAACTTCGTAAGAGAGAGACAGTGGATTTTAATAAATAAATGTAGCGAATATATAAAGGGTTTAACCTGAGAGAGAGACATCGTGTTAATAAAGATGTAAACGTCCCCTATCCCTGCTTCTTTTCCCCGTGTGCGTTTCAGTCGGTGTAATTAATAAAGCCGGACACCGAGCAATCACCGGAGAGAGACAGAGAGAGAGACGATACGTGTGAATATTTGTACATATTGTGAATAAAGTCTTTAACGCCGTCGCCGTATTTCCGCCAAACCTGACTACCCGTGGACAAGTGTGGAGCATACCACACTTGTCCACGCTTATTTATTCTTTTTGTTCTCTGTCACGAATTCTTTCTGTCCTTTTAGTATATATCTTTGCACCATGTTTCTCCTTTTTTTTCACTTCCTAATGTTCTTGTTCCTGTACTTTTTTCATTTCCTTCACTTCCAACGGTTACTTCATTTTTAAGTAGTGTTTTAAGAACTAAAGCCATAGTTCTTTTAGAGACCGAGTCGAAGACGAGTTTATTTTCCCCTCTGCGTTTTCCCTAACTTACCCATCCATTTTCACATTACCTTCTCATGTAAAATAAAGCCTCTACCACATTATAAAAAATATCAACCGATTTGCGTTACTAATTATCTCCTGCCAGTTCCCAATTAATTTCAACAACGACGACGCGAATATATTCGAATCAGCAACCCACCAGTTTTACGAAAAACAAAAGTCTCTGCGTCGGCTTGTTGTGAGGTCAATTAGGAGATGATAACTCCCCCGATGTATTTAACTGGTGCTTATTAAATGAATAATATAACTAACAGCACTTCGCTAATTAGGCGGATAAATCTGGAAATAGAACTGTGTTCGAGAGCGAGTGGGTGTACAAATTACAGACGCTGTTGTGGCAATCAAAAATCGAGAAAATCTAGCTGAAAGTGAGGTTCACCCTTCCAACAAGTGTCCAATTAACCCTTCTCACCTTATTTCTGTCGTTCCGTAATTTTTAATCGCCGTTATGAGGGTGCATCACACAACAAGTGGCTAATTAACCTTTGGAGACGCACCCGAAACTCTCCGATCGTCCTTGATCGGGGATGATGCATAATTAATTCGGGAGGGAAATATTCCGAATATTTTATGGAATTATTCCCGGTCTGCGTCGGGTCTCCTAATGATCGCCGATATTAGATAAAGGCATTTCGGCCTCGGTTCACTTCGACGAACCGAAGACGGAAGGCAAACAATGGCTGGATTTCCTTATACACAATTGACTTTAAACGCACAGCGACTAGATTTGAATCCGCTCTTAAGGATAGTCTACGAATCCGGTTTGCGTTCCTTTTAACGAGCGAAGTGCAGTAATTCTGGATTTGCCTCATCTCGAACTGATCCCTCGGAATTTATTTCCCCAGTAACAATTGCGCATTCCACTTCTGATATTTTGTTTTGCAGTGAAAGGCATACATCCTTCTTTTCAGACGTAACATTATTATCAGTGTTATTTACACGCTCGCCTTGTGCTAAGTTCCTATTCCGTGGATGCGGCTTTCATTAAGACTGTTTTGTTCGAGGTAGACGAGTTAATGTAAAGACTTTCTCTAAACTGTCCCATTTTCCTTTGTGCCACCATTAACGACAAAAAATTTAGCCGTAATTGCTACACGGCTAGGAAAATACGTCTAGACGCTGAATCCCTACGATTTAATCGTTTTTTTAAGTTCGACCTCTCATTGTTTTTGTATGAGCAGCAATTCAAGGTGGGGCCATTATGAAGACTTTTAGACTTGTTCCATGTTGTTAATGTTTGTAATAAAACTAAGAGCGCGGCAAGACAGAGCTCGTTGAAAACCACATAAAGTGGGGAGTTCTCATTTGAAATATTATTACAACTCTGCAAATATGTGTGAAATACGAAAGCTTCACTGCAGGATGTATTCCCTGATGCAATAGGAAGGTTTCCATCATATCTGAAGTGACAAAATGTGTCGAAATCGCGTATTCGGGTTTACGACGTTCTTTTGTTTCGATCGCATGGTATAAAATTAAAAAAAAATCTTCATTTAATTTCTGTCTGTTTCAGGTATGTCATCAAGTTTCCTTGCCAATATATTTTGACCCTGGATCAAAAGGATCATTATCTGACGGGAGAAGACGTTCAAAAATCCATCATTTCGATGCCCATTCCGTGTCAGGTAAATGGAACATTACTGTGCGCTATACAGTTTTTCTAGGAACGTGACAGTAATCCTCACGACCGTTAAATAGTTAGTCGGAGCGAATTTAAGAGCCGTTTTCGGTAGCGGATATTACCTTCTTCCTGAAAACACTGCGTCTGCAGATTTGTCATAAAAATTACTTACCTGGAGCTCTGGTGGATTAGACGTCGAGGCATGTAGTCGGGAAGTTACCGAAAAACTTGCCGAACAAAAGAGAGATTCGCCACAAACGCAATGAATCAATTCGAAGGCTCGAAGTTTGGAACTTTATTAACAAAGAAATACGGATTTCCAAGTATTGTGTCTAAAAATATGGCGAACTCGCGACGGGGTGTATACTGTAAACGGTTGCCAAGTTGTAAAAATGGTGGATGCACCCGGTTAGTGACGAAAACGCGTAACGAGAACTTCACCGAATGAAACTGTAATTGACCGCCCTTGGAATTCCATAGCAAAAAATAAATATATTATAAGTTTTAACGAAAATGCTTCCAGTGAGTTTAAAAGGTCAAATATTTATTTTGCAGCTGTAATCTCTGTTTAAATTGACGGTTGTAAAACTTTACAAGTACAACAAATAAAAAGCGTTCAAATAAATAATTATTTTGTAGCTAATGTAAAATCGATAAATAAAGATATACATTCTGGCAAACATTCAACAAGAACGGCATGGAATTGAAAATGTTGATCACTTGTTTGAGGTTCTCTTTACTCAATTTCTCAGGTTCCCTAACATCTCAGGTTTACCAAAATTTCAGGTTCCTTCAGTTATGTTCAACTTCTCAGATTTTTCAGGTTCCCCAAACCTCATGGTTGTGAAGTTTCTCCAGATCCCAGATTAACCCACTTCTCAAATTTCTGCTCTTCAAATTTTCAGGATGCTCAAGTTCTCGGGTTTCCCAAGTTCTTAGATTACTCCACTTCACAAGTTAATTCTTCAAATTCTCAGGTTACTCCAGCTCTCAAGTTAGGATTCTTGAGTTCTGGGATTCCTGAAAGTTGCGGATTCTCTAAATCTTAGGTTTTCCAGAACTGGGGTTCTTCAAATATTTAGGTTACTCACGTTCTCAAGTTCTCAGGTTCCTAGTTTCCCCAAGTTCTCAGGGTTCCTAAAATTTCTGTTCTTCAAATTTGCTCCGGGCTTCCTCAAGGTTGCAGATTTTCTACATTCTTAGATTTTCTAGAATCAGACGTTCTTCAAATTTTTAGGTTCCCCACTGTTCAGATTCCTCGTTTCCTCAGGTTCTCGGGTCCCCAAGGATATCAGGTTTCAGGTTTTCAAAAATCTGATTCTTCAGGTTCTTCAAGTTCGCGGGTTCCCTAAGATAGGGTTTCTAAAATTTCAGTTCTTCAAATTTTCGTGTTGCTCAAATTCTCAGATTTCTCCAGCTCTAAAGTTAGGTTTTCGGGTTCTCAGGTTGCTCAGGGTCCCAGATTCCACAGGATCTCAGATTTTGCGGAATCTAAGGTTCCCCAGATTTTTAGGTTCCTCACGTTCTCAAGTTCTCATATTCCTAGTTTCCTCAAGATCTCAGGTTTCAAATTTTAAAAAATCTACAATTCTTCAGTTTTCTCAAATTGTCGGATTCTGTAAGATCTCAGGGTTTCTAAAATTTCGGTTCTTCAAATTTTCAGGTTGCTCAAGATCTCAAGTTCTGAGCTTCTTCCAGTTTTCAAGTTAAATTTCTTGAGTTCTCGGGTTCCTCAAGGTTGTTGATTCCTCAGGTTTCTCAAATTCCCAGGTTCTCTAAGTTGTCAGACTGTTTAAAATGTCAGTTCTTCAAATTTTCAGGTATCTCAAGTTCTCAGATTTCTCCGGTTCCCACATTAGATTTCTTGGGTTCTAGGTTCTCGGGTTCACAAGATCTCAGGGTTTCTAAAATTTCGGTTCTTCAAATTTTCAAGTTGCTCCAGTTCTCAGATTTTTCCAGTTCTCAAGTTACATTTCTTGAGTTCTCGGGTTCCTCAAGGTTGCTGATTCTTCAGAATTACCAAATTCTCGGGGTTGTCTAAGATCTCAGGGTTTCTAAAATTTCGGTTCTTCAAATTTTCAGGTTGCTCAAGTTCACAGACTTTGCCAGTTCTCAGGTTAGATTTCTTCAGTTCTCGGGTTCCTCAAGGTTGCTGATTTTCAGGTGTTTCAAATTCTCGGGTTCTCTAAGATCTCAGGCTGTCTAAAATGTCAGTTCTTCAAATTTTCAGGTAGCTCAAGTTCGCACATTTTTCGAGTTCTCACATCAGAATTCTCGGGTTCTAGGTTCTCGGGTTCGCTAAGATCTCAGGCTGTCGAAAATGTCAGTTCTTCACATTTTCAGGTAGCTCAAGTTCTCAGATTTCTCCAGTTCTCACATCAGATTTCTTGGTTTCTAGGTTCTCGGGGTTTCTAAAAGTTCGGTTCTTCAAATTTTCATGTTGCACAAGTTCACAGATTTTGCCAGTTCTCAAGTTAGATTTCTTCAGTTCTCGGGTTCCCCAAGGTTGCTGATTTTCAGGTTTCTCAAATTCTCGGCTTCTCTAAGATCTCAGGCTGTCTAAAATGTCAGTTTCTCAAATTTTCAGTTCTCAGACTTCTCCAGTTTTCATATTAGATTTCTTGGGTTCTCGGTTGTCGGGGATTCCCTAAGATCTCAGGGTTTCTAAAATTTCGGTTCTTCAAATTTTCAGGTTGCTCCAGTTCTCAGATTTTTCCAGTTCTCAAATTACATTTCTTGAGTTCTCGGGTTCCTCAAGGTTGCTGATTTTCAGGTTTCTCAAATTCTCGGCTTCTCTAAGATCTCAGGCTGTCTAAAATGTCAGTTCCTCAAATTTTCAGTTCTCAGACTTCTCCAGTTTTCATATTAGATTTCTTGGGTTCTTCACGTTCTCAAGTTCTCATATTCCTAGTTTCCTCAAGATCTCAGGTTTTAAATTTTAAAAAATCTACAATTCTTCAGTTTTCTCAAATTGTCGGATTCTGTAAGATCTCAGGGTTTCTAAAATGTCAGTTCTTCAAATTTTCAGGTAGCTCAAGTTCTCACATTTTTCCAGTTCTCACATCAGAATTCTCGGGTTCTAGGTTCTCGGGTTCCCTAAGATCTCAGGCTGTCGAAAATGTCAGTTCTTCAAATTTTCAGGTATCTCAAGTTCTCAGATTTCTCCAGTTCTCACATCAGATTTCTTGGTTTCTAGGTTCTCGGGGTTTCTAAAAGTTCGGTTCTTCAAATTTTCATGTTGCACAAGTTCACAGATTTTGCCAGTTCTCAAGTTAGATTTCTTCAGTTCTCGGGTTCCCCAAGGTTGCTGATTTTCAGGTTTCTCAAATTCTCGGCTTCTCTAAGATCTCAGGCTGTCTACAATGTCAGTTCCTCAAATTTTCAGTTCTCAGACTTCTCCAGTTTTCATATTAGATTTCTTGGGTTCTCGGTTGTCGGGGATTCCCTAAGATCTCAGGGTTTCTAAAATTTCGGTTCTTCAAATTTTCAGGTTGCTCCAGTTCTCAGATTTTTCCAGTTCTCAAATTACATTTCTTGAGTTCTCGGGTTCCTCAAGGTTGCTGATTTTCAGGTTTCTCAAATTCTCGGCTTCTCTAAGATCTCAGGCTGTCTAAAATGTCAGTTCCTCAAATTTTCAGTTCTGAGACTTCTCCAGTTTTCATATTAGATTTCTTGGGTTCTTCACGTTCTCAAGTTCTCATATTCCTAGTTTCCTCAAGATCTCAGGTTTCAAATTTTAAAAAATCTACAATTCTTCAGTTTTCTCAAATTGTCGGATTCTGTAAGATCTCATGGTTTCTAAAATGTCAGTTCTTCAAATTTTCAGGTAGCTCAAGTTCTCACATTTTTCCAGTTCTCACATCAGAATTCTCGGGTTCCCTAAGATCTCAGGCTGTCGAAAATGTCAGTTCTTCAAATTTTCAGGTAGCTCAAGTTCTCAGATTTCTCCAGTTCTCACATCAGATTTCTTGGTTTTTAGGTTCTCGGGTTCCCGAAGATCTCGGGGTTTCTAAAAGTTCGGTTCTTCAAATTTTCATGTTGCTCAAGTTCACAGATTTTTCCAGTTCTCAAGTTAGATTTCTTCAGTTCTCGGGTTCCCCAAGGTTGCTGATTTTCAGGTTTCTCAAATTCTCGGGTTCTCTAAGATCTCAGGCTGTCTAAAATATCAGTTCTTCAAATTTTCTGGTAGCTCAAGTTCTCAGATTTCTCCAGTTCTCACATTAGATTTCTTGCCCTCTAGGTTCTCGAGTTCCCTAAGATCTCAGGGTTTCTAAAATTTGAGTTCTTGAAATTCTCAGATTGTTCAAGTTCTCAGATTTTTCCAGTTCTCAAATTACATTTCTTGAGTTCTCGGGTTCCTCAAGGTTTCTGATTCTTCAGGTTTCTCAAATTCTCGGGTTCTCTAAGATCTCAGGCTGTCTAGAATGTCAGTTCCTCAAATTTTCAGTTCTCAGACTTCTCCAGTTTTCATATTAGATTTCTTGGGTTCTCGGTTGTCGGGAATTCCCTAAGATCTCAGGATTTCTGAAATTTCGGTTCTTCAAATTTTCAGATTGCTCCAGTTCTCAGGTTCCTCAAGTTCTCAGATTTTTCCAGTTCTTAAATTACATTTCTTGAGTTCTCGGGTTCCTCAAGGTTGCTGCTTCTTCAGGTTTCTCAAATTCTCGGGTTCTCTAAGATCTCAGGCTGTCTAAAATGTCAGTTCCTCAATTTTTCAGTTCTCAGACTTCTCCAGTTTTCAGATTAGATTTCTTGGGTTCTCGGTTGTCGGGGATTCCCTAAGATCTCAGGGTTTCTAAAATTTCGGTTCTTCAAATTTTCAGGTTGCTCCAGTTCTCAGATTTTTCCAGTTCTCAAATTACATTTCTTGAGTTCTCGGGTTCCTCAAGGTTGCTGATTCTTCAGGTTTCTCAAATTCTCGGGTTCTCTAAGATCTCAGGCTGTCTAAAATGTCAGTTCCTCAAATTTTCAGGTAACTCAAGTTCTCAGATTTCCCCGGTTCTCACATTAGATTTCTTGGGTTCTAGGTTCTCGGGTTCGCTGAGATCTCATGGTTTCTTAAAATTTTCAGGTTCTTCAAGTTCTCAGATTTCCAGTTTCTTCAAGTTCTGAGGTCCCCTAAGATTTCAGGTTTTCAGTTTATCTTGTTTTACTTTAGATCCTTCTAATTGCTTGTATCTATTTATTCTCCGCTTTTCTTAAAAAAAAAAAACAAAGAATAGACGATAGAAAACGTAGCAGAGAGGAAAAGATGTGTTAAGAAATAATCCAACAAAACCCAAATCCAGAACAGCAAAATACTGTAGCGATCACAAAATGTAAACTAATCCGATTACATACACATCCAATTACAATTCGATCCTTATTAGCGATAAACAGAAAGCTTAATCCCAAAGACCATATTTTCTCGCTCCATCCGGCAAATACTATTAAAGACCGACTTTATATTCGTCTATAATGTAATGTTTTTCGGGTCATTCCATCATTTCCAGCTAAATAGCACTCCGTCCGTAGGGCTCAGATTTAGTGGTAATAAAAACTTAATGCCCTTGTGAAATATTGCATTTCTGACAAACAAACTGATGCTAGATAGCACTTGAATAGTTTATCCGAAGCGGTAATTCAATCAATTTCTCAGGAAAGCCGGGTATAAATCACAGACTCGACTCAGTCGGTCATTAATAACAGACCAACTTGTGAGTAACAGACTTATTTATTTAGGAGCCGACTACCCGCAATTGTCGCTGTATTATCTGTGGTCGGAAAATCGAGACAAACAGCCGACATTTTTCAAACTGTACTCGTTAAAAAATTGCGTGTTCCTTTAAGTTCTCGTCGGAATAACGTCGGTAATTGAATAAATAATCCGTTCTATATACTGTCAAGATTGCCTAAAAATAAAAAGCTGCATAGAGTCGAGGCGGATGATGAGAGGCATTGTCTGAAAAACGCTGTTCAAACACTCGCGATGCGAGAAGTTATTATGCACAAAAGCGAACAAGGTAAAAAGAGCACGTAACAACTGGGTATATAATAGCTGCTACTCTAGATTCATAAATAGTCAACTTAGGCAACAAGAGAGGTTTGTAATGGAACTTATAATTTTGTTGCTATTGGATGCCGTTCCACCGGTAAGAGCGGATGAAGTTTATTGCGCGAAATGGCTTCGAACGAAACTGCGATATAGTTACATAGGATGGATATATTTGCTTAAATTCGCCGTTTCAGTTGACCCACTAAAATATCCGCAAGTGTTGCCAGCCCCTTCTGTATGACGGCCGCATGTGTGCTCCAGACGCCTCATTTCTAAACAGTACTATTAATTCTCGAGTTTTCGGAGTAAAATTTACCCGGTAATGACGGCCTTTAACGACGACACTTCTCAGTCACTTCACTTAGTTTCATAAACTCATTAAATTTGCATGTTTCAAACACTCCTAAAGAGCTTCAGTTTTAAAAGCCAAAGCAATTTAGAGTAAAAACTGCAACCACGAACGACTCCAATACATCCCGAGCGTGCAAAGCTCAATTTATGCAGCAAAGCACACTGCAAAGTCCCAATACACTTGTCGAAAGCCATCATGAATAACAAGACGTGTGACTTGAAACCGCAACAATGCATTACTTAGTAGTGTAACGTTGCACCCGTGATTAAATGCGTCTCACGTCCCATTTTTCTCCATTCCTATTTGCTGTGTATCGTATTTTTCACGAAAATCCAGTCGGAACGGCCGGAATTCCCAAATCCGCAATGTATTTAATAAGCAGGATATTTAATATTTCAAATTTCATTTCGAGCGAGCTGCATTCTTCGTTTAATGAAAATTGGAAATTTGATAATCACCTTAGTAGTGCTCGATCGATTAAATTGGGCACGGCAGTGTGGAACGCTGATTTAAGGACTTTAAATTCTTTTAATTCGTCCCTTTTATCTACTGGTATTCCGGGGAGACGCGGCTCCAATTGAATCCGACGCTTTTTCAGTGGATGTCTGTAAAAGTTTGGAAGACAGATGCGAAAATATTGGGACGAAAAGTCCCCAGATGCTCGATGGAAGTTTTCATTTCGGTCTTGTGCTATTGTTGACCTCGGCTACGCCTCAATTAGAAACATGAGTCGTCTTCGTCTGTTTCACCTTACACGTGCGTAATATATTTTTTCTACGACTGCTATGAAAAGTGTGTACAAAAAACAGCAGTAACTACACTTGAAATTCATTTATTTCACACAACGTGTAATAAATCCAGAACGGACGCTAAGACCGTGTGAAAAGGTTTCACACGCTAATTTTGTGCATTTAGGCAACCAAACATACATTCTTGGCGGAACAGACGCAAAAATTTTAAAATCACGTAGGATGTGCTGCAACGACGATTCCAAAAAAATAGTTATACAATACATATACTATTTTATCTTTCTTCTTTTTTATATTTTCGTTTTAGTTTCTATTTGTTCAACATCAATTTCTTCTTTTCTTACTTTCTTATGTCAGAAGTTTAGACAAAGGCAAGAGATCTCGTCCCTCCGTAATTATTGAAACCAGTCTGCGATTTTTAATATTAAAGATCCCTAAAATCCGCGGAATTTTTTAATACCATTAGAAAAATCGTCACGTTTAAAACGCGTTTGCACGAAAGATTTATTATTCGACCCGAAACCTGAAATTTAAAATCACGTAGAAGATCGTGCCGATGCGAGTTACAAGACATGATATAAAAGCTTTAATTACGTCGGCTATAATAAGGTTCTCGAATTTAAGATTTTTGGGCCGGCGATTATTATGCGTGGAATTACCCATTTCGTTCAGTAATCGTTATTATTCCGCTTTGTGACTTTTTGTTTAATTAAAACGTAATTTTCTGTCTCTTGTTTTTAATAAGTGTTTTATAATTGAGTCGACATTGTTGGTGCGCCAGCCCACGTCATTATTTGCAACGATTGGAAATAGAATTAATTATTAAAATGTTTTATTTCGGGAAACAAATTCAATTAGTTATCAAATTTATTCATCTGTTCAAATTAAATTAAATTACTAATCGTATGAATATGATATGAGCGGGACTCGCCTCACACGTGGCATGAAGTATTGATCTTACTGGTCAAAAATAACAGGGACGAGTTTCTGTACAAAATATGCGTGAATCTGACTCAACGTAAGGAACAGGATAATCTGAGAAACCTGAAAATCAGAGGAACCTGAAAAACTGATGAACTTGAAAATCAATGGAACCTGAAAAGCTGAAAAACCTGGAAGTCTGAGGAACCTGAGAAGCTGACCAACCTGAAACTCGAGAGGAACCTGAGAATCTGATGAACCTGAAAATCCGACGAACCTGAGCAACTGAACAACCTGAAAATCTCAGGCACTTGAAAATCAGAGGAACCTGAAAAACTGATGAACTACAAAATCAGAGGAACCTAAGAATGTGAACCCCCTGAAAATCAGTGGAACCTAAAAAGCTGAAAAACCTGGAAGTCTGAGGAACCTGAGAAGCTGACCAACCTGAAACTCGAGAGGAACCTGAGAATCTGATGAACCTGAAAATCCGACGAACCTGAGCAACTGAACAACCTGAAAATCTTAGACACTTGAAAATCAGAGGAACCTGAAAAACTGAAAAACCTGGAAGTCTGAGGAACCTGAGAAGCTGACCAACCTGAAACTCGAGAGGAACCTGAGAATCTGATGAACCTGAAAATCCGACGAACCTGAGTAACTGAACAACTTGAAAATCTCAGGCACCTGAAAATTAGAGGAACCCCCTGAAAATCAGTGAAAAGCTGAAAAACCTGGAAGCCTGAGGAACCTATGAAGCTGATGAACCTAAAGTTAAGAGGAAGCTAAAGAACTTAGAAAACAGAGGAACCTGCGAATCTCAACAACCTAAAATTCAGAGGAACCTGTTAAGCTGACAAACATGAAAATCAGATAAACCTGAGAAACCGAAGAACCTGGAAAACAGAGGACCCTTAGAAGCTGAACATCAACCTTAAAATTAGAGGAACCTGAAAATCTGAGAAACCTGAGAAAATGAAGAACCCGGATAACAGAGGAACCTAGGAATCTGCACTACCTGAAAATCAAAGGAACCTGAGAAGCTGAATCTGAATATCAGAGGAACCTGACAATCCGAAGAATCTGATAATCTAATCCAAATAACCTGGAGATATGATATTTCAAGTTTTTAGGAACGTAATAAATTTAAGAAATAAAAAATTGGGGAATGTGATTATAATTTAGAAAATCAGAAATTCATGGTACCTAAAAATTTGTGAAATCGAGGATTTTTGACGAGATTTTGGAAATTGAGAAAATGATAAAACTGGGAAAGAAATTCAGTAATCTGAGACTCTGATGCACCCGATGTGAGAACACTGTCAATTGAAAGAACCTGAAAACTAGAGGACCCTGAGAAGCTGAACAGCCTGAAAATCGGAGGAACCTGATAATCTGAAGGATCCTATAATTATGAGATTGTGGGGAAGCTGGAAGTCTGACGAAACTTAATTTGAGAGTCTGTAGTAAAAATTTGAAGAATGTAAGAAGTTTAGAAAACCAGAAATTTATGGAACATAAAAATTTGTGAAATTGAGAAATTTGCCCTTATTTGAGAAATTGATCAAATGATAAACTTGGAAATAAATTATGGAATCTGAGATTGTGCCACACCCAATGTGCGGAACCTCACCTGAAAAATAGAGGACCTTCGGAAGATGATGAAACTGAAGATCAGAGCAACCTGAGAAAATCAAGAACTTGGAAAATGAAAACCTCTAAAACCTGAAAGTCTGAGGAAACTTACAAGCTGAACCGCCTAAAAATCAGGGGAACATCACAATCTACAGAACCTGAAAGTCTGAGGAACCTGAAAATCAGAGCAACCTAAAAAGCTCATGAACCTGAAAATCAGAGGAACCTGAGAAGTTCATGAACTTGAAAATCAGAGGAACCTGAGCAGATGAAGAACCTGGAAAACAGAGGAACCTGAGGAGAATCTGAACAATCTGAAAATCAGAGGAACCTGACAATCTGAACCCCCTGAAAATCAGTACAATCTGAAAAATTAGTGGAACCTGAGAAATTGAGAAACTTGATGAAGAGCCTGAGAATTTGAAGTAACCTAAAATCAGAAGAAGCTGACATGCTGATAAAATTGAAAAGCAGAGGAACCTGAGAAGATGGAGAACCTGGAAATCAGAGTTACTTGAGAATTTGAACAAACCTGACAATCTGAACAGCCTGAAAATCAGAGGATGCTGAGAAGCTGATGAACCTAAAAAGATGAAGAATCTGGAAATCAGAGGAATCTGAGAATCTGAGCAAATTTAAAATCAGAGATCCTTGCGAAGCCGAGGAACCTGAGAATCTGAACATACTTAAAATCAGAGGGCCCTGATCAATCTGAAAATCAGTGGAGCCTGAAAAGCTCAAAAATCTGAAAGTCTGAGAAACATGAGAAACTGAACCGCCTGAAAATCAGGGGAACATCACAATCTACAGAACCTGAAAGTCTGAGGAACCTGAGAATCTGAACAGCCTGAAAATCAGAGGAACCTAAAAAGCTCATGAACCTCAAAATCAGAGGAACCTGAGAAGCTCATGAACTTGAAAATCAGAGGAACCTGAGCAGATGAAGAACCTGGAAAACAGAGGAACCTGAGGAGAATCTGAACAATCTGAAAATCAGAGGAACCTGACAATCTGAACCCTATGAAAATCATTACAATCTGAAAAATTAGTGGAACCTGAAAATTTGAAAAACCTGAAAGTCTGGGGAACATGAGATGATAAACAGCCCGAAAAAAAGAAAAACTTCACAATCTACAGAACCTGAAAACCAAATCCTGAAATCGGAACTACAAAATCTGAAAATCAGAATAACCTGAGAAATTGAGAAAGTTGATGAAGGGCCTGAGAATTTGAAGTAACCTAAAATCAGAAGAAGTTGACATGCTGATGAAATTGAAAAGCAGAGGAACCTGAGAAGATGGAGAACCTGGAAATCAGAGTTACTTGAGAATTTAAACAAACCTGACAATCTGAACAGCCTGAAAATCAGAGGATGCTGAGAAGCTGATGAACCTGAAAATCAGAAGAACCTAAAAAGATGAAGAATCTGGAAATCAGAGGAATCTGAGAATCTGAGCAAATTTAAAATCAGAGATCCTTGCGAAGCCGAGGAACCTAAGAATCTGAACATACTTAAAATCAGAGGGCCCTGATCAATCTGAAAATCTAAAATCTGAAAGTCTGAGAATTCTGAGAAACTGAACCGCCTGAAAATCAGGGGAACATCACAATCTACAGAACCTGAAAGTCTGAGGAACCTGAGAATCTGAACAGACTGAAAATCATAGGAACCTTAGGAACTGATGAACTTGAATAGCAGAGAAACCTGAGCAGATGAAGAACCTGAAAATCAGAGGAGCCTCGAAATCAGAGGAACCTGAGAATCTGAACAAACTTAAAATCAGATGAACCTGACAATCTGAACCCCCTGAAAATCAGGAACGTTAGAAACTGATGAACCGGAAAATCAGAAGAACCTGGAAATCAGAGGAACCTGAGATTCTGAACAAACTCAAAATTAGAGGAATCTGACAATCTGAACCCCCTAACAGAATCACCTTAGAAATTGAAAAACTTGATGAAAAGCCTGAGAATTTAAACTAACTTAAAACAAGAAGAAGCTGAGAAGCTGATGAAATTGAAAAGCAGAGGAACCTGAGAAGATGGAGAACCTGGAAATCAGAGGAACCTGAGAATTTGAACAAGCCTAAAATCAGAGGAACCTGACAATCTGAGCAGCCTCAAAATCATAGGATCCTGAGAAGCTGATGAACCCGAAAATCAGAAGAACCTGAGAAGATGAAGTATCTGGAAATTAGAGGAACCTGAGAATCTGAACAAACTTAAAATCAGATGAACCTGACAATCTGAACCCCCTGAAAACCAGTGCAATCTGAAAAGCTGAAAAACCTGAAAATCAGAAAAACCTGGAAATCAGAGGAACCTGAGATTCTGAACAAACTCAAAATTAGGAATCTGACAATCTGAACCCCCTAACAGAATAACCTGAGAAATTAAAAATCTTGATGCAAAGCCTAAGAATTTGAACTAACTTAAAATCAGAAGAAGCTGAGAAGCTGATGAAAATGAAAAGCAGAGGAACCTGAGAAGATGGAGAACCCGAAAATCAGAAGAACCTGAGAAGATAAAGTATCTGGAAATTAGAGGAACCAGAGAATCTGAACAAACTTAATATCAGAGGCCCCTGACATTCAGAACACCCTGAAAATCAGTGGAGCCAGAATAGCTCTAAAATCTGAAAGTCTGAGAAGCCTGAGAAGCTGATCCGCCTCAATATCAGGGGAACATCACAATCTACAGAACCTGAAAAGATGAACCTGGAAATCAGAGGAACCTGAGAAGCGGATGAACCTGAAAATCAGAGGAGCCTCGAAATCAGAGGAACCTGAGAATCTGAACAAACTTAAAATCAGATGAACCTGACAATCTGAACCCCCTGAAAATCAGTGCAATCTGAAAAGCTGAAAAACCTGAAAATCACGA
This sequence comes from Diaperis boleti, assembly GCA_963583935.1. NCBI lineage: Eukaryota > Metazoa > Arthropoda > Insecta > Coleoptera > Tenebrionidae > Diaperis > Diaperis boleti. Next base: position 94,762,873 of record OY757242.1, on the reverse strand, counting down.
ACGTCAGAAGCTGATGAACCTGAAAATCAGGAAAACCTGGAAATCAGAGGAACCTGAGATTCTGAACAAACTCAAAATTAGGAATTTGCCAATCTGAACCCACTAACAGAATAACCTGAGAAATTGAAAAACTTGATGCAAAGCCTAAGAATTTGAACTAACTTAAAATCAGAAGAAGCTGAGAAGCTGATGAAAATGAAAAGCAGAGGAACCTGAGAAGATGGAGAACCCGAAAATCTGAAGAACCTGAGAAGATGAAGTATCTGGAAATTAGAGGAACCAGAGAATCTGAACAAACTTAAAATCAGAGGTCCCTGACATTCAGAACACCCTGAAAATCAGTTAAAATCTGAAAGTCTGAGGAACCTGAGAAGCTGAACCGCCTCAAAATCAGGGGAACATCACAATCTACAGAACCTGAGAATCTGAACAACCTGAAAATCATAGGAACCTGAGAAACTGATGAACTTGAAAATCAGAGGAGCCTCGAAATCAGAGGAACTTGGGAATCTGAACAAACTTAAAATTAGATGTACCTGACAATCTGAACCCCCTGAAAATCAGTACAATCAGAAAAACTGAAAAACCTGAAAATGGGAAGAACCTGGAAATCAGAGGAACCTGAGATTCTGAACAAAATTAGAGGAATCTGACATTCTGAACCCCCCAAAAATTAGTGAAACCTGAAAGTATGGGGAACCTGAGATGCTAAACAGCCTGAAAATCAATCTACAGAACCTGAAAATCAGAGCCTGAGAATTAGAACTAACTTAAAATGAGAAGAAGCTGAGAATCTGATGAAATTGAAAAACAGAGAAACCTGAGATGGTGGAGAACCTGAGAAGAGGGAGAACCTGGAAATCAAAGGAACCTGAGAATTTGAACAGCCTGAAAATCAGATGATCCTAAGAAGTTGATAAACCTGAAAATCAGAAGAACCTGAGAAGATGAACAAACTTAAAGTCAAAGGAACCTGACAATCTAAACACCCTGAAAAGCTCCAAAATCTGAAAGTCTGAGGAACATTAGAACCTGAAAATAAGGGTAACCTGAGAAATTGAGAAACTTCATGAACCTGACCAATTTGAGGATCCTAACAAATTGATGCAGCGGAAAACATTAGAAAGTTTCCAAATATAAAATAGTAGTTAAAAAAAAGCTTTTGTAATTAATTAAAATTAATATTGAAACACACTTGAAAATACATCTAGTGAATATACAGATATTCTTTTATGATACTAAGTCATAAAAGGATTATCATCCAAGTAATATCTACTATGATAATAGCAATATCATGAATAGAATAGGTAGCTATATCGGGTTTTCATAAATTATTCACATAATTTTGACGTTCAGTCTAGTGGATGTATGAATCATTTATGAAGACCCTGTATGTTGCTTGGATATTACTTCAAGCGTCTGGGCTTAAGCACACCCACGATGTTTCTTATAGCAGGCAAAATTTAAGTAGGCGTAATGATAAGAATAATAAATTAACGCACAAATGTTTGTCATCGCACGAAATAATTATTAAAAAATAAAATTACGGCTGAAAAGCGACAGATATATTACAGCGACGTCAGAATGGGGTGGCAATGAACCAAGTACGTGTAGTCGTTTGTACAGGTTTTTTTGCCATTAGCGCAGGGAGGATAATAATACCAGCGAATTTTAATTCGGATATTTATGGAGTCATTAGTTTTATTTTTCCTTTTTAATTAGAGGAGGCGTTTTTAAAAAAACTGTAATACATTTTTAACTCCGTCGTAATTTCTTGTTTTGTAAAAAGTATTATTCAGAGCTGCAATTAAAAGAACATTTATGAAAATGATCGTCGAATGTAGGTTGGGAAGTATGTACATATTTAGTTATTTTGCTTTCCATTGTCTTTTGAAGTATACCAAAGAAGCCGGTGTATGGTTTGGGACGTTTTGTTGATAACTTTTCCTTTCGTCTTAAAAGTCTATTTGTATTGTGGTGTTTAATTATTCCACAATTAGCGCGACATTGAAAGCGAACGAGACATTCGATAATTACTCCGAATTAATTTCGGATAATGGCCTGACGTGCCGCTAACGACAAACAAATATTTATAATTTCAAGAACACAAGACTCGTTAGACACCCGGTCGATACCGACATCTCCCCGAAATAAATTTGATGTTTCATTTAGATTTAATTCAACTCCTCGGCGTTATCTATTAAAACTTTGCTTTCTGATTGACAGGCGCGGAACTAGAGCTAATTCGAAAAGTGACGGTTTGCTTTGAAAGCTTCTAAATCGAACATTATCAGCGGAAGCATTAGGTTGTTATCTCCGAACCGATCGAATCAATCACTTCAGATGCGTTTCGTCTACCGCATCGTTGATCCAATAATAATTTGCATGTAAATTTATGGACGGCTCGGACACCCAAAATATTATTGTTGACAACGATTGAGAGTAAAGCTAATTCGAGTTTTTGTGTGTTACGGGGAGGATTAAAAACAAAAGACGGAATTTACATTTTGCATGCGAGCGCCGTCCACTGTAAAGACGCAAAAAGGAGTTGTGGTGTCCTCCGAGGGTCGTTAGAGTTTCCCCTACGACCGCGGCAGCTTGTTGCGGTTTGGCGGAAATTATATTAAAAATTTATTTATGAGCGACGTTTAGTGTGAAACTTGGGAAACGTTGTTAAAGTCACGACAGGTGGGGCAACGCAATTGTTACGTCCGATGATGATTTTGTTTTAGCCGGAACTGATTGACTGATTAATCAAAAGTTAATGGAACATTTCCGGATGCGAAAACCGCTTACAGTGTTATTATGTCGGAAAATTGATATTCGTACGGCTGCATTTTAATTTTCCGGCATTGTTAAAAATCTCGTCAGGACATGCGTTCGAATGGATGAATACAGAATTTGCCTAACTCGAAATTTTTTCAGTAGGGCGACAATCGTTTCACAGCAGTTTAAAATGCCCCCTAAGGGAATTTGTTACTAAAGCTATAAAACCAAACCCCACAAACAATTCCCAGTCAAGGTCTGCCTCCTGAGAAATATCCCGCTAGGGGATTTGAAAAAGGATCGTTGAGGTACGATTAGTTTCGTGTAAAATTTGACTTAACAGTCAATCCATCCTTTGAACAAGGTACGGTACCGAATAGTGACTGGTGCATATTCTGATAACTTTGTATATTTTAGGGTTGCTGTAACCAGTGGTTTTAACTTTGCGCTACCTGGGAACCTATTGGTGAGGAGTTTCCGTTCCCGTTCGGCTATTTCCTTTTTCCGCATGATATTTTCTACGATGCGGACTACCGTATTCCACTCGGCACGAGGTTATCCTCCTCCGGCCACCAACCCAGGGCTCTCCACACTTTGACCCGCTCGTCATCCCACGTTCTACAGCGAAAGAGCGTGTGTTCTGCATCGTCCACCTCGTGCCCACAAAATTCCCGAAGCTCCCGAAGCATCCATGTCCGGTCAGAGCCTGGGTCAAATGAAAGCTAACACTCCCATGACACGTTTGGGATCAGCCTCCTCGTCCATGCACCTTTCCTGCACGTGACCCACCTGTATTGCCACTCTTCAAAGAGGGCGTTTCTGGCCTCGGTGGACGTTCTCCCCTCTCTCCTCCGTGTTCTTGCACGAATCAGAGGGTCCAGAGGTAGCACTCCGGAGACCGTCCGATACGCGGAAGCTACCCATATGCCCACCCTCCTCTGGACTCTCCAGCGCGGCCCTGGTGTCCGCGGCCATGCTCCGTGTAGGAGCTGCATACAGCACTATGCTCAGCACAACTGCTGCATACAGCACCCTGGTGCGACCATCAGCCCCTCCCAGGTTAAGCATCAGCCTTGCCAGGCTCCCCGGCTCCCCGGTAGATATCCCTTAAGAATCTCAGTGTGAGGCATTTCCTCCTTTTCCACTGATTTGAGGGATGCACCTTCGCAAGGCTTTAGCTCAGACTGTATGCCTTTTAGCCACTCCATGGTGGCTATATCAGCACACGTAAGACTGAGCCAGCCTGGTCTTTTTTGTATGTTGAGGAAGCGAGGCTTTACTGTTGCCTCTTTCTTCTTCTCCACGATTAGCAGAGATTCTGGAAAGTTGGAAGGTATTATTCCTACCTTTATCCCAGTCGCTATCTGGCTGTAGCTGACCACAGCCGATCTCTCGACCACTTTCCCTCGCCCTCTAGAAGCTTCAGGAGTGCTACCGTCAGAGCGAGTCGAACTCTGGCTCAAGACCTTGCTCTCCATTGGCTTCTGGCCTTTTCAGCCGGAATACCTTTTTCAGGTAAAAGTTAAACCTTTTGTGAGCAGCTCCGCTTAGTCTTACCCTTGCAACCTTTAAGTTAAGGATGTCGAAGGCATTTTTGACTTCTTCGTCACTGCTTGCAAGTAGAGTATCTTCGGTACAGTCAGGATTTTCACCCTGTTCCATACCCTCTACTGCTTCCGGGAGGCTTTGTACATCCTCTTCCGTTGACTCTTTTAAGGGTGAGTTGGCCCTTTGTGTCCGTACGTGTCGCACGAGAAGTTAGGGAATAGAGGTCGCCTGTAGCAGAGCCCCGCATGCCACAGGAAGGCTATTTTAAACCGGAGGTCAAGTCAAGTCTCCCGGAGAGCTAATGCCCACAGCATACCAACACCGCGCCTTGTGTTGGTTGTTGTTGTCGACCAGCTACTTTACGATATTAACTAGGTAAATGGCGCTGAGTCACCTGTGACTCGGGCACCTCGGGTTTGTCCCACTCGTATTCCCTTATCTGAAGTGTACACCGTGTATAACGACTTTTATCGTCACCGTGAAATTTGATTACTTTGCATAAAAATTGCCAAAGTAGAAAAATACTGTTTGATAACTCGTTTATAAGGCATTTTGTCGCACTTACTCATTTAAACTCGTGCGTGCGACAAAATGCTTCTTATAAAACTCGTATCCTAATATACTATTATCTCTCTGAATATTGCTATATTTTCATTTGAAATTATTAAAGCTTGCAAATTTGACAAACGTCATGACCACTGTTATTTTGAATTCAATATCGTTTACTAATATTTTTATCTAAAACCTTATTGTAACATAAACCCAAGGGAATTTATATTATTATAAATATTCGTCAGGGTTTTTATCCGATTTTTGTCTTTCTTATCGTCTTGTTAGTTGTCTACCCTTCATTTGTTATTTATCAATTTTCAACATTCTATGTTCTTCCTGGTTCAGTTTTTTGTTGTTTGTCTTTCTTTTTCGTTTTTGTTCATTTTTTCTTCTTTTATCTTAATCTCCCATCCCTCGTTTTGTATTCTCAATCTTTCTTATCCATCCTTCATTCTTTATCGTTTGTTTTTCATCTTCTTTGCGCGAAATGTCTTTAAAATCGGTTATTATGAGCCCCTGATTAAATCAAATGTAACAAAATCATGTTAGCTGTCTTTGCAACCGTACCACACACATTTTTAACTCTAGTATTGTTGTGTGGACAAAAGAAGCTAGAAGCTTATTACCCATTAACCGCGTTCGCTGAAAGGACAGCTATCGGGCGCAAGTTGGGTTACATTTTTATTTTCACCTGTGATATATTTCTGACGGGAGTAGTCGTGTTTTTGACAGTTTGTTCCGGTGATGCAACTATTCTGCCACCACAATGGGGATGGACGATTTTAATTTTTTTCAGTTGTCGACTTTTTTCTTTCATTCTTAAAACTTCCACTTTGACTTTGCTAATGCCAACGCGTTTCGACCACGACCTTATCCATTTAATTTCCCTTCCATCTACATTCAGTATTTTTTCTCTTTCTTTCCTCTCTCTTTGTTTCATCTCACTGCACTCGTTCCACATATGCTCAATCGTCTCTTTTTCCTCATAGCACATTCTACACATTCTTCCTCCATCTTCTGTCCAATACCTATTTTCACTCTCTTCATTTCTGCACCTAAACCTCGCCATCATCTTTCTTTCTTTCTCGCTCTCCCTCCCCAAATACTTCGGTACTTCCTCGATCATGCATCTTCCGTACTTCCCGTTGTATCTGGATTCTCTAATTCTTTCTCTCCTCTCTTGTCTATCCGTATCCTTATCTCTTTCACTTAGTTCTACATTCAACCACAGGCCTCTTTCTCTCAGTCTCTTTATTTCTTTGTTTGCATACCCATTCCTCCTGTAGTAATTCTCCCTATCATTCTCCTCTGAATTCTTCTTCTTTTCTCTCCAGCACTCCTTTGGTATCCTACATTCTTTCCTCCCTTCCATCCTGTCTTCGAACTTGACCGCTCTTTTTCCCGCTTTCACTCTCAACCTATTCCTCTTGCATTCTTCTCTCACTATGTACCCTGGCGTTTCTCTCTCCACCCCTAGCACCTACCTCAGATATTTCTCTTGCACCCTCTCTATCTCCTCTTGCTCTTTCCATCCCCAGATCTCTGCTCCGTACAACAACACGCTTTCAATAAGACTTTCAAACATCATCATTCTCCTCTTAAAATCGCCTCCCCACCTTCTCTCTCCTATTCCCCATACACCTCCTATCACCTTGTTCGCTTTTTTTGCCAGTTCTCTAATATGTGCCTTATCTGTGGCTCTTTCATTCAACACATACCCCAAGTATTTAAATTCTTTTACTTGTTCTATTACTTCTCCCTCCCACCTCCAATCACTCTCTACGTTCTTCCTCTTTCTCTTATTGAACACCAGCATTTTTGTTTTATCTACATTCACTTCTAGTCTTTTCTTCTTCACATATTTTCCTAAACTCTTTATCATTTCCTTCATTTCTCTTTCACTCTTTGCCACCATTACCACATCATCCGCAAACGCCAGGCTCCACACTTTTTTTCTACCTACCACACACCCCCCCGCTTGTGCTCTCTCTAACATTCCGTCCATATCTGCCACATACATCGTCAACAACAAGGGGCTGAGCGGACAACCTTGCCTCACTCCCTTTGTTGTCACAAACCATTCACTTTCCCTCTCCCCTACTTTCACTTTACTTTTTGTCTTCTCATATATCTCCTCCACCTTTCTTACCAGCCATTCATTTACCCCTTTCTCCCTCAGGCACTCAAACATCCTCTCTCTGTCCACCTTGTCAAACGCCGCCTTGAAGTCTACGAATAATGCATACACCCTCCCCCCTTTCTTCTTTAACTCACTCTTCGTCAAATGGTCCAGGATGTATACATTATCCATAGTTCCCCTCCCCTCTTTAAATCCTGCTTGGCTGTCTGGTAATGCTTCCTTTTCCTCTATCTCTCTCTCTGCTCATCTTTTCATTCAGAATTGATGCATACAACTTGTACCCTGTGTTTAGGAGAGTTATCCCTCGGTAATTTTCTACTTTATTTTTCTCCCCTTTTTTGTAAATGGGGTAAATTACCCCCTCTCTCCACCCTACCGGGAATCCTTCTCCTCTCCACACCCCATTCATTACCTCCACCAGCCTCTCTAGCACTCTTCTCGAACCATACATCCACGACTCATTCTGTATTCTATCCCTCCCTGGTGCTTTCCCTTTCCTCAGTTCCATACCTCCTTCTCTGTTCTTATTGCTTTTATCTCTTCCTCCTCTCTCTCCTTCTTCTGCCTCTTCTTCTCCCTGCATGTCTCTCTGTATCTTCTTTTCGCTTCTAAAAAGCCACTTCTGTTCCCTTTAGTCTTTCTCCATTTTCTTAGTTCTTTTATTGCTTCCTTTTTACGTTGCTCACATTCTTTGTCCCACCATTTATTCTTTCTTTTTGTTCCTCCACCTCTTACTGTTATTTCTCTTTTTTTTTTTTGGATTCCTATATTACCGACCGTCATGACAGCACGTGGAAAGAAGTGTCCAGAAGAAAATTGAGGAAAATAGAGCAAACAAAACAGAGAAAAGCGAAGAAGGCAGCAGAAAAAGCAACATAAACAAAAGGTAGGAAGAGATAGAGTGCGAGGAGTGAAGAAAAGCCAGAGGAAGAAACAGTAACGTCAACAAAGAACTCCGGCAACCAACAATACACGGTACAGTGTAGAAGGTTGCGGACCGGTATGAAACAGGAAGAAGAATTCAAAGAAGATAAAGAGGAAACCAAACGAAAAAGAGACATAGAAGAAAGCCCAGTGGCCTTTCAAAAAAGCAAAAAAACTGCAAGATCTCCAGGGGACGAAAGAACGCAAAAAGAAGTGGAGAAGAAGATGGAGGAAATGACAAAAAGTATAATGGAAGACCTTAAACAAATCAAGGAAGACACAAGAGAGACGAGGAAAGAAGTGAAAGAGCTGAAAAACGACAACAGACAGCTCAGGGAAGATATGGAAGGACTAAAGAGAGAAGTGAACCAACTGAAGAAAGCGATGGAAGAAAAAGAGGAAAAATGGAGAAAAGAAAAAAGCTTACTAGAAAAGAAGATAGGACAGATGGAGTCGAAGATGGAGGAAAAAGAAAAAGGTGAAAGAAGAAATAACATAGTAATAACAGGGCTAAGGCTAAAAGGGACGGGACAAAACATGAGAAAAGAAATCGAGAAATGGATTGAAAAGGAGTTGGAAACAGAAGTGAAAATAACAGAGGCCTATGCCATAAAGGGAGAAGAAATGGTAATAGCAAAAACTGAGAGTTGGGAACAGAAGCTGAACGTCATGAGGAATAAAGAAAAACTTAGGAATAAGACAGGACCGAAAATCTTTGTGAACAGCGACCTAACAAGGAAAGAAAGAGAGATACAGAAAAAGATAAGAGAGATAGCGAAGAGGGAAAGGGAAGAAGGAAAGACGGTAAGGGTAAGCTACAGGAAACTGCAGGTTGAGGGAAATTGGAGGAAATGGAACGATGACACCGAGCGACTGGAAAATTTTTAAAGGAGAAAGGAAAAAACCGGGAAAGAAAAAGCAGACAGAAGGCAAAAAGAAAGAAGGTACACGATTCAACGGGAAAGCAACAGAAGAAAATAAAAGGAAGAATAAAATTGGTATATTGGAATGTAGCGGGTATAAGAAACAAAGGAGAAGACTTCTGGAAATACATAAGCGAATTTGACGTAATTGGAATGGTAGAAACGTGGGTAGATGAAAAGGAGTGGAAGAAGATAGAAGAGAGAATGCCGAGAGATTATGTATGGAGATGTCAAGCAGCAGAAAGGAAAAACAAGAAAGGACGAGCAAAAGGAGGCATTATCACAGGAGTAAGGAAAGAAATTGAGGACGAAATAAAAACAAAACAAGAACTACAGAGAACTGGAATAACAGAAAGAAATCTAAAAATAGGAACAAAAAAAGTTAAAGTAATCACGGTATACAGTAAAGAGATGAGTAAAACAAAACAAATGTTAGAAGAGACCATAAGTGAGACAGAAAAAAGAATTGTAATAATTGGGGGCGACTTTAATGCTAGAATTGGGACAAGATTAGGAAGACGGAATAATGAGACAGAAGATGCGAAAAGAACATCGAAGGACAAGACAGAAAATAAAGAAGGAAGAAAAATGATTGAATTTATAGAAGAGAGAGGATACGAGGTACTGAACGGGAACTGGGAAGATGATACAGGAGAATTTACGTACGTGGGGCCGAGAGGAGAATCAGTGATTGACTACGCAATAGTCAATCAACATGCATTGGATGAAGTAAGAAGATTCGAAGTGGGAAACAGAGTGGAATCAGATCACCAACCGTTAGAAATGGAAATCGCCGGAGAAGAAATAAAAAGAAAAAAACCTAAGAAAGAAACAATTATAAAAACAATCTGGGAAGAAGAAAGCATACAAAAGTACAGAAGTGCGCTGCAACATGTTGAAAGAGAAAAAGAAAAACAAAAAGACACCGAAACAAGAATGAAAGAACTCGAAAGGAGAATGAGAGAAGCGATGACAACAAAGAAAATAGAAGTAGAAGTGGGAGAAAGAATGGGAAGAAATAGATGGTGGGATAAAGAATGCCAGGAAATGAAAAGACTTGCCAGAAAGCAAATGAGAAAATGGAGAAGTGGGAAGGGATCAAGAGAAGAATACCGGAAGCAATTAAAGAAATACAAAGACACTTGTGAGAAGAAGAAGGAAGAAAAGAAAAGAGAAGAAGAAGAGGAAATTAGATCAATCAACACAGAAGAAGAAGTTTGGAAATACATAAACAGAGAACGAAAAGTGAAAAAGTGGGCAGACGAGAAGATAAGGATAGAAGAATGGAGAGAGTATTTTAAAGAATTACTAGACGGAAAGGACGAAACGGAAAGAAGACAGAAGGGAGGAGGACCAAGAGAACAAGAGAAAGGGGAAGAGATTACGAAGGAAATGATTAAAAGGGGTATAGGAAGAATGAAGAAACGAAAAGCGGCGGGAGAAGATGAACTGCAAAATGAAGCGTGGATCTATGCAACAGAAGAAATAATAGAGATAATGAGGGAGATAGTAAACGACGTCTGGCAAGGAAAGGGGCTACCAAGCCAATGGAGGATGGGGCTAGTGTGTCCGATACACAAAAAAGGGACAAGAGAAAAGGTGGAGAACTACCGAGGAATAAGTCTGCTGAGCACGGCGTACAAGATCTACGCAATGATACTGGAAGATAAATTGAAGGAAGAACTAGATGAAAAAGATTTGTTACCAGATGGACAAGCGGGTTTTAGGAGAGGGAGAAGCACCATCGATAACGCGTACATCTTGAAACATCTAATAGATAAAGAACTCGATAAGAAAGGAGGGAAGAAGTACGCGCTGTTTGTAGACCTGAAGGCGGCTTTTGACAGTGTAAATAGAGAGAGATTATGGGAGTACCTAAGAGAGAAAGGAATCAACGAGCAGCTGGTGAGCAGAATAGAGGAAATTTACTTAGAAACGGGAAACAAAGTAAAAGTAAACGGGAAAACAAGTAAAAGATTCTGGACGACGAAAGGAGTAACACAAGGATGCCCACTCAGTCCCAGTCTATTCGCGGCATATATAAGCGACCTGGAAGAAAAACTAAGACTATCACAGGCAGGGGGAGTGGTGGTAGGAAAAACGAAAGTCCACTCGTTGGCATACGCCGATGATATGGTGTTAATAGCGAGAGAGGCCAAAGAAATGAAGGGAATGATAAAATGCCTAGGAAGATACCTGAAAAGAAAGAAGCTAAAGTTAAACGTGGAGAAAACAAAAATGATGATTTTTCAGAAAGGAGGCAGAAGAAAGAAAGAAGAATGGAAGTGGGAAGGAAAAGAACTAGAAAACGTAAAAGAATTTAAATACTTGGGTTACACCTTTAACGAGACTAACAACGAGAAAAGTCATATAAAGGAACTAGAAAGGAAAGCGAACAGGGTGGTAGGTCAAGTATGGGGAATAGGCGAGAGAAAATTCGGACGAGATATAAGAAGGAGAGGACTGATGTACGAAAGGCTAGTACAGAGTGTAATGATGTACGGAGCAGAAATATGGGGATGGAAGGAGCAGGAAAAGCTGGAAGCAATCCAAGCGAAGTACTGGAGATGGGTACTAGGATTGGACAGGGAAACGCCAGCATATATCGTACTAGAAGAAGTAAAGAGAGACAAGATAAGAGTGGAAGCAGGAAAAAGAGCAGTAAGATTTGAAGAGAGAATAAGAGAAAGAACGGAATGTAAGATCTTGCAAGAGTGTTGGAAAGAGATAAAGAATGGGAACATGGAAAGAGCAGGAAAAGAGAGAAGAAAATACTACGAGAGAAATGGGTATGCAGTGGAGGAGGTAGAGAGGCGAAGAAATAATGGAGTAAATGTACTAAGAGAGATAGTTGAGGTGGACCGAGACGTACAGAGGCAGGAAAGGAGAACGAGGATTAATGAGTCAAGGTATAATGGAAAGTATAGGTCACTAATCACGGAGGAATTGCCGGCATACCTGAGAAAAGAAAGCGAGAAGAACGATAAGAAAGTAATAGCAAGGTTTAGATGTGGAAACGAGGAAAGAGAAAACAAATACTGGAAAGAGAGAGACGAGAGAGTGTGCAGACTATGCAGAGAAGGAGCAGAAACAATAGAGCACATGATGAAAGAATGTGAGGAGCTGAGAGAGGAGAGAGAAGATTGGAAAGTACTGATAGGAGAAGAAGGGAAAGGACTAGGCTGGATGAAAGGAGTTTTAGACAGAAGAAAGAATGTAGAGAAAAGGGGGGAAGAGATGGGAGGAAAATGAAATTAATTTAGCTATTGGTGATGTTTATGTTTTATAGTTTTATTTAATCAGTATTCAGTTATTTAGCATTGTATGGGAATAGGAATCCTTTTCAAAGCCGAAAGGCAAGGAAATATATCTTATTATTATTTCTCTTTTTGTCGCTGCTTTTTCCAATATTTCTACCAATTCTTTCTCCGTTTTCCCTACTTCTTGTTCTTTGAATTTTGCTTTTTCCAGTCTTCTCTTATACTCTTCCACCCCTTGCTCGTCCCATACTTTAATTATCACCTTCCGCATTTTTTTATTTTTTCTTCTCCTCCTATCTTCTCTCTCCCCCTTCCTATACTTATCTCTATAGGCAGATGGTCTGACTCTACTCTTTCCCCTATTCTGAATTCTTCGACTTCTTCCCATGCTTCTTCGTTTACTATTCCGTAGTCTATCACCGTTTCTCCACTACCGCCTATGTAGGTCCATTCTCCTTGTTCGTCCCCTTTTTTATTTCCATTCAGCACTTCCCATCCTTTTTCTTCTATCCATTCCATCAACTTCTTCCTTTCCGCGTTTTCTATCTTGTCTTTGGATTTCCTTTTTCCCTCTCCTCTCTCTTCTTCCCAATCCCTGGCTCCTCTTTCCCCAATTCTCCCGTTAAAATCCCCTCCCAGAAGCAGACATTCTTCCCTGTTGTCTTTTAATGTTTCTTCTATCTTGCTTATTGTTTCTTTCATCTCTTTGCTGTACACTGTCACTATTTTCCACCATTTACTGTCTATTTTAACGTTTCTCACCATGTGACCTTCCTCTTCTCCCTTCTTTTTAGTATTCTCTTTTATTCCTTTTTTTACCCCTGTTATTATTCCCCCTGCTTCTCTTCCTTTTTTCTTTCCCCTTCTCGCCCCTTGCCATTCCCACTTGAACTCCTTTGGTAACAGTTTTTCTATTTTTTCACAGCTTTCTGACCATGTTTCTGTTAATCCAACAATATCGAACTCCTTCACATAGTCCCAAAAATCTTCTTCTTTTTTCCCTAGTCCCGCTACATTCCAAAATAGTGCCCTCACCCCTGTTTTTCTCGTTACCGCTTCCTGTGGCGCCTCCTAGATGTCGTTATGTTCCGGCTTCGCCGATTTATTCTTTTTCCTGACTATATCTCCTCTTCCCTGCCCAATTCTTTCTTCCTACCTTTCTCTAATACCTCTTCTCGCTTTTCTCAATATCTTCTCTAATTTTTTCTTTATATTACCTTCTATTTCTCTATTTTTCGCTACTTAACCTCTCTACCACATGTTTACCTTCAGCTCGGTAATACAGGAATCCGTATATTTATGTTTCAATGCACTCTGAAACGTGGTTGTGGTCCACAATAAATTTGTTGTGTGGAAATTGCATGCACGTTCACTTCGCGGACTGTATTTCATAAAGCTCCTGCTCGAATACGATAAAGCAGGAGACCGCTTTAGATTTTTCGATTGTACACGACTTTTAGGAAAAGTGAGCGAAGACCGAGACGAATGTGCAGTTTCGAGTGGATTTGTTAAATCATCGGTGTCCTTTAATATTCCTCCTGCTTCCGATCCGATTTCTGCGGCGTGCATTATTATATTTTCCTCGGGCGAATCGATTTAATTAAAAAGCTAATAGTCTGGCGCGGGAAAAAACCCAACTAGGGGAATTTCCGAAAGAAAAATTAATTATCTGTTTGTTTTGAATCGCCGATAATAATAAGAAAATTGAGTCTTCGGAAAAGCCTCTTTAACAACGTCCCAGACATGGAGGATTAATTAATGAAATTGGTTTATAGTTGAATGATTTTAATTCGATTTCCTCGCTCGTCGCCAGTTTGAATCGACACGAAATAAAGCGCGGATAAAAACAAAGCGTTTCCTTGATATTGAAATAATCCGATTGTCGCTGTTTAATCAGTGTTTCTTCTTTGCCGGGTCGAATGTGTGTCGTTGAAACGAAATTCCCTCTTGTCGACTCTTTAAACACCATTCGGTATCGACTCTAGAAACTGCTAAATGTAATTAATTTGCTTGAACAAGTTTCGATTAAAATCGATGAGAATAAAAGTGGATTTAAGTGTAATATTGCAATTGGGCTCAGCTGCATTTTGATTATCTGCGGAAATAACCGGATGTTAGAGAAGTAGTAACTCCCGCCACATTTTGAACATGAGCGTCAACGAAGCTGCAAATTCAAAAATTGAAAACCTCAAAAGGGAAAAGTAAATGGTCAAATTAGGTTATATGTTCAATCGGATTTGTGCACAAAGACAGCCAATGCAAAATTATGTACACTTGTCAAAGATTTGGGTCATTGTTGAAACATGATAGTTATCAAAGATTTCTCTACGCTACCAAACAATAATATAATATTGCAACCAAATGAAATACCCGCAGCACGGTTCACGAGACACTTGAATTATTCCCTCGGGACGTTTTTGTACTGGACTCAAATTTCGTAATCTCCACCAAAGTGGGGTTTCCACCGAGCGCAATATAAAGAGGGTATCTAAAAACAAAACAGATTTTAACCTCACGTGACACTTAATTTACTTGTTCCAGTAATATTATTGCAATTTAAATCTGTACACACGTTTCGCCCACCGGCGCACTAATAGCCTGCGGTTAAGCTTTGAGTTCTTAATTGCAACTGTCTGTTTGCGAGGTCAATGGGGTCGAATGCTCCTCCAATTAGTGCTCTCGAAAAGGCTAGTCTTGCATACGAAACGTTTAAAGTTTTACAAACAGCAGTACACAAGACAATGGATATTGACAAACGTGTGTCGCAGCTTCCCATTTCAAGTTAATTTTGTTCACTGCCCCAGGTGAACGGATAGTTTTCCCGTCCAACTCGGACCGGTTTAATTAAAATGGGGAAAAAACGGTGGAATCCGTGCTTCATTACAATAAAAATTAGAGTTCAATTTTTAATTAGAATTCGCACTACAGGCCCGAATTGGTGCTCTGTCGGCATCAAATGCCTGATTCGGTTACGTCGGGCCGCTGTGACATTACACGCCTTCATTAAATGAAAGTGGGAGAAATAAGGCGGGAATTCGAGCAACGGAATCCAATTTTTAAAATCCAATAAAAAATTGTGGCAGACGTGGGACGTAATAACGAGAATACAATGTATAAATGAGTTTGACGAAATCCGTGGAAATTGACAAAGTGCCTCACACATAAATTACATCATTTCGAAATCGGAGCCGTCGGCGTCATTTTATTTAAGGTCGTGGTTTGATTCGATTTTAAAGTGGGACACGAAGCTGTTGGGCAGGGATGCTGAGCTTATTGTGTCTGCCTCAAATGTTTTATAGACAGTACAAAGTGTGCATTACAAAATAATCTTTACAGAAGAGTAGTTTGCACATCGCACGTGTGTTCCAGACATATTTAAGGATCTGCAGCTGCCGACTGTCGCATGTGTGCTCCAGACCCATTAAAGTACTCGCAGATTCATTTTTGTGGTTACTGTGGTTGCTTTAGCATAAGTAAATTTTCTTCAGATGTAGTGCGAAAAGTTACCGACGCGAGCGGAACCACCAATTAGATTTATTGATTAACGGGAAAATGGTCTTAATGGGTTTGACGTAGTGTTACAAGTATTTCTAGTTTTAAAAAACATGCTACTTTAAACGGCGCCCTTCCCACATCGAAAAAGACATAAATATTCCTCCCTTCACTCGTATATTCACTCGCATGTATCCGCGTAAATATTTGCAAAGTTTTCGTCAATAAAAGCGACTTCCGTGATTTACGACGTGAAAAAGTCCATAATGTCTCGGAAAAACATTGCGTGAGCTCGGCTAAAAAGTGGCCGTGTCATTTTTCCGCCCTTGATACGCCCGACTACTTTTCCGACGCTCGAGACAAGAATCTGAAGATGGGGCGGGCACACTCGGCTTGCTACATACAGATAATTTCATCACAGTCGACTAATTATACAAAGGTTTATCGCGCACCTTAATCCTGCAGTTCCGCTTTGTCTTTGAGGCAGAGCTCCTTTCACAATAACGTCTGCATGCAATGCATGCACAACGCGCGACGTCGTCGTGTTTCGGTTCATCTGGTGAAAAGATGTCTTTTTTGCGACTCTTTTGAGTTGGCGAGGTCAGACTTGCAGCCGGAAGCACAATTTGTGCTTTTGTTGTCGCATCATTAGGACTCTAATGACACCTCCGGCCGTCTTGACGCTGGAGATAACGAGTTGTCGATAGCAAACGGTACCCCCAACTTCAAATAAAACATTTAAGTGTCTATTAATAATTTCAGAATCGGAATGCACCATCTGACAGATGGCGGTCGGGTCGCCTCGAGCGCC
Organism: Diaperis boleti; assembly: GCA_963583935.1. Classification (NCBI taxonomy): domain Eukaryota; kingdom Metazoa; phylum Arthropoda; class Insecta; order Coleoptera; family Tenebrionidae; genus Diaperis; species Diaperis boleti. The sequence goes on along the minus strand of OY757242.1, from coordinate 94,746,457 downwards.
AGTTTTTTTTTTATTGTGGTATGCTCCACACGTGTCCACGGGTAGTTTAGTGGAGTACGGTGAACCAGGGGTCAGCTGTCGAGTTTGGCGGAGGGTAAATAAATAGTCACGTTTCTTTTTTACAAGGATATAATATACATGGCTCGATATATACGGGGATTACAGATATTGGCGGTTTATATACAAAGGTTTTACATTATCACGGAACCGATTTCCGGGGACCAAACAGTCGTGCCCTACACTACCCGCCGCGTCGCTCGGGGTCGGAGGTGGGGTAGAACAGGGTCGGCGGATGGAAGCGCCGCCAAAAAGAATCTGCCCGGATATCTCGGTTTTTGACCAGCAGGTGCACCGTAAACCAGCCCCTCGAAAGAAGCCACCACAAGTGCCCTGCCCCCGTTGCACCAGGTCGACACCAAGGATACCAGGGCTGGCCCCTTTAGCTCGGTGAGAAGGAAACGACGAGCGGGCATCGGGAGGTCCCCTACCTTACTGTTTCCTACGGTGGTCGGTCCAGTCCTTCTGGACTGCTGCTGGTGGCAGGAACGCACCCACTGGTCACTAGAACTCACCACACACTACCGGAACGGTCACCACTTGAAGGGTCGTTGTCACCAACTGGAACGGTCGGAATCACCAACTGGATCGGTCGGTATCACCAACTGTCTTCTGCTGGCTTCTGTTCGCTTTTTTATAGGGTGCTTGTGACGAAACAGTGACGTTCTTCCTCGGTGTGAACGGCCGCGCGTGGGTCTTTATCGCTATACGGAACGGCGGTGAATCCGGACAGCGCAAAAACTCCGGAACGACGGGACCCGGAGCGCGGTCTCGTTCCGATCACGGGAGTGAGAGAATCATCCCGATACGTCAACATTAAGTATTCAAACGGTGGGATGAGAAGGGAAGCGCCAGCTGTGTCAGTCGCCACTAAACGATAGTCTGGGTATGACGGGCAACCTGCGGTGGTATCCAGTGCCAATAGGGGGTGGATTCGGAATCTTTACCTGGGACCGGCTGTCTGGACAATAAAAAAAAACATTTACAGAACGGCTGGACCGATTTTTATGAGCTTTGATTTGTTGGATTTGTGTCCGCCCCGAATTTCAGAATAACTATCAAAACATGGACATGGGGGCCCAGGGGGCACCCTTTGGTTTATAACTCAAGAACGGCTGGACTGATTTTTATGATCTTTGATTTGTTGGATTTGTCTCCGCCTCGGCCCGAATAGCAGAATAACATTGAAAACATGGACAGGGGACTCCCTTGGGTTTATAACTCAAGAACAGCTGGACCGATTTTTATTATCTTTAATAGCAGAATAACTATCAAAACTTTGGAAACACTACAGGGGGCGGGGAGCTTGGCACAGGGCAACGACAATAACAAATCCCCCTGCTACAGGGAAACAATAACAAATAACGCCGGCCACCAAAATTTGTCGTACCGGGCTTTAAAAATGAAAATCGATTTTTAATGCGTAACCTCCAAAGTTTCACTTCTGTTGCGAGTGGACTCCACACACACATTTTTTGATGATATCTTAAGAACTGATTGAGTCGACTTTTTTCGTGGGCGAGTAACTATTAAAACATCGGAAAAATTTACGGAAAAAAATTTCTTACATTTTGTATGGAATCCGTATATAACGCGATATTTGATACTTGACAGAAACAAAAATGAACATGCCGTTGTATGCTGGTTCCGATAATGTCAGTAGATGTCGTTGTGTCTATTATCCTTTGATAAAACAAGTGAATTTAATTCAGCTAAAGAGATAACACAACATTATTTATTGATTCTGAGGCGGTACAAAGTTCGCCGGGTCAGCTAGTACTACTATAAATGCCCTACCTCAGGGGTGAGTCTCTGATCCTCTACAGGTGTGGAGTAGTTTTAGCGCCACCCTCAAAACAAGGAAATGTGTCGACTCACCTTGACCTTTATCATTCTTATCAGAACTCTTTGGATTGGATAATCAAACTCAATTATTAAAATAAATCAACAGTTTAAATGCGATGAAGAGATGAAAAAATTACAATAATTTATATTTAACTCATGAAACTTTGAAAATCCCCACTGTTTCGTCTGGTTGTTTATTTCCGACTCATTTCCAAACCACGACGCCTCCGATACAATAGTGGAAAATTCCCCTTTGTGAGAAAGCGGTGCGGAAAATCAAAGGGTTGATAAATTTAGGTACATTTTCGCTAGACTTTTTAGACACACTGTTCTATTTCAGTCTCCGAACGAGTTGCCGTTTTGCTGACTTTTAATCTTATATTTAGTTAAGTAAATCCAGCATTCCTTCCACGTCTAACTGGCGGAAGAACCGGAAATACATCACCGAGTAAATAAATTATCCAAGGTCGATCGATACGAATCACACCGGGAACTACTTTGCAACATCTTGACTGCTCCGTCTGTTATTCCAAAAGGGCCTCGGTATTGGGATCACATACGTAATTAAAGCTCCCGTATTAGTTTTATCTTGTCCGTTGGGGGCCCCCGCGGTGGCAATCGAATGCACAATCACCAAATTAACCCGACCGGTCGCACAGTTCTAATTCCACGACAAAACTAGATACCGTGTAACAAAACAAACGCTCCTGTTACATTTTTAGAGAGCTTCGCACTAATAGAAAAGCTCTTAAGAAATTACGCGGGATTCTTCAGAAGCGCAGACAAATGCCGGGGGCGAACACTGGGGCATTTTTGTTTGGTAAATCTGGGTGGAATCCGCTGAAAAGAAGGTATGCTGATGGCGGATGTTACTCAATTTTACGTTTTTGTGACCTTCAATGCAATACAAGAATTCGTTTTAACCAGCGGTAACACAAAATCAGTGGAGCAATTGATTGTACTCCTGTTCACTTCGGCTGTACAACTCAAAAGTCGCTCGAACAGAATTTCGCCCCTTATTAAAATCTTCGCATAATTGAGGGCGATTTGAAGTTGTTGCTACTCCCCAAATCTCTTGTCTGCCTTCGGGTTACTCAGGTATAAACATGCAGTCTTTTAGATGCAAATTAAATGTAGAATATGGAGCGAAGCTCTTTGTGAGAGCAGAGTTGAAGATTTGACTGAGCACAACTGAAATTTACATTAGTGGATGTGCTCACACTATTACGAATTTTATACAACCTCCTTCACGCCCGGCTGTGCTTTCTGTGCCTCTACAAGCGTGATGCATTGTAACCCTTCATAAATGTGAATAAATTTCGTAAGACGCAAAAATCCGGAGAACTGAATGACACAAACAAGACAAATTTTGCAGTGGCGCCAACATATATGGAAGTATTGTTTTTTCAATAAGCGCAAGAAATTCGAATTGGTTTTGGCTTTCAAGCGGACTCGTTTTATAGTTTCGCGATTGAAGAGACGACTTTGGTGTGGTTGGCAATAAACGCAGCGGTTTTAATAGTGGTTTGAGTTTCGAACTTTATTCAAGCGCTGTCGCGAGGCATCTAATGCGTCTTTTTTAAGCGGTTCGGTAGTAGTGAGCCGACAAACCATTTTATGGTTATGGAATCGCTGTTGAGTGATTGATTTTCGATCGTTTAGCTAAACTCTTTGAGATGATGAAAGGTGATCCTGGCCACGGCACCAAATGCATACGGTGATCCTGGTCACGGCACCAATTGCAGGACACTCTTTATTGTCGCTGCGATCACTTGTTTTCTATTGTACGGAAAATAATAATTAAATATAAATACCAAAATCTTTCATGGGGGTATTTAACCACCAGTCGAACTAAATAAACTGAATTGTACGTTCTAGATCCCATAAACGTTTCAGATCGCTAACGTTTCCATCCCACTGATTAATCGGTTCGCATTCGCGGGGTTATGTGGCGAACGGGGTTTTATGACCGCCTGATTGCGAGGCATTAACCGAGTCATAAGGCGACTAACCTACAGAGGACAAATGCGATTTGAACTAAAGTATAGATTCGCACCAAGTTTCGAAGTTAGTTCGTGCGACGTCTCTAATTAAAACCATTCGTCGAACTCGAACAGGAAAGTTGCTGTAGTAATTCAATTTGTTCGACGCATCCTAATTAGCTGTAATAATTTTAAGGCGGGGATAAACGACGCGGTCGTAAGTGGCAGCGATATTGAAGATCGGTGTCTTGGGGGCTGTGAGTGGTTGTTGCTCTAATTTGGCTTGATTCATGGCAGCAGGAAGTAATTTATATAATTTGCATGCTACGACGAAATAGAAGAACGGATCAAGAAACTAAACAATAAGGAAAAATAAGCATGACAAGCAGGCCAGAAAAGGATAAAGAAATGTACATGGTAATTCTTACACTTTTGGTATGATAGAACCACCACTGTTAGAGCGTTTATCGCCCAGGTATAATAAATCCAAAATTTCAAGTCTGGTATTCTATAGCTGCGGGTATTTTAATGGTCTGGAGCACACGTGCGATGTGCGACTACTATCGAGTTATGATTATTTTTGTAACCTGTAATAAATTCGGCTTTGTTGGAAGAGGAGGCGCTGAGTTTACCAATTTACTCCTGGAGCTAATATACAACAATAATACACTAAACTGTTGTTGTTGAAGGCAGACCCATCATCTTATCTTTCATTACCCAACACGATTGAGTAAATACTGCATGAAATTGAGGGCGCATCACAGCCTTCTGTCTTGCTGATTTCCGGGATTGGAACATTGAAGATAACCTTAAAAAAGTTTGTTTTCACCAATCGTTGTTAAAAGAAAACAAATTGTTGGAGAAATCACTTTCCTAAGTGACAAGGTCGTGTCTTTGTGTGCTGTCTGATTTGTTGGAAGTTGAAACTTAAGTTCTTCTTCTACGGACTGTGACGGCCACTCCGTTTGAAATTTATTTCTTTTAGGATGAATTTAACTAAGGTCATGTCACAGTCGCAAATTCTCTGGTGCGGAATACCAACTCGGTGAAAATCCTCGTGAGAATTAATATATCAGAACTGTTAAATCAGACTGCTATAAAGAAAACATAACTCGGAGCTTCAAAATCGAATTTGGACTTAATATTTCAGTACAGCTAAGTAACGCCATCTCTCAAATTACTCACGGCGTAATTAAATATGTAAAGAAACTTAAAGACGGGAGCAGTATGAAAAACTTCCTTACAGAACTGCCAACTTCGTTATAAATTAATTTCTAGGGTTATGAAAAAGATTTCATCCGATTATTTTTAGTTCCGTCTGGAAATTACTTGCACATTCTGCGAAATATATACCCTCGGGACGGGACAAACGGAGAGATTGCAGTTCTTGTTGCTCCCAACAGGTTCGTTTCAATAAAAAAACAAACAGGAACTGGGACAATGTGTAACATTTCAACATTATTCTGGCGGGCGTTCAAGAAGTGATTCACACGAATGATGATCCTTCGCTTTAGGAAATTGTGTCGAGAGAGGGTTCGCACCGAGCCGATCGCGCCAACCGGAATAAATCCTTCATTATACACTTGAAACAATTGATTACAATCAAATTAAGCCATTAAAATTCTGCTCGTAACTATTAATCAATTTAAATCGACGTCGCGAAGAATTCCATTTTGTTGCTAATCAACGAATTTAACTAAGAAGTCACGCAACGTGTTCACAATCTCAAATTAATGATCTCGGCTCTAATTCGAACGATAAGTTTTCTTCTTGCGGCCTCGCAATTAGCTCGATGCCGTTCGAGTCCCGCGCCACATTTTAATAAAAGATCACAGCCGAAGTTTATATCACCTCAAAAAAGCGCTCAAAGGTCGACCGTCTTCGTATTTGCAAAGAAATTTTAGAGATCTAAAGAAAGAAGCGACGGGTATTGTTCTTTGAGACGGGTTTGGCTTTATTGTGAATTTTTTGCCTGCTTTGCCTCGAATCAGAAGTAATCGTAACTTTGGATGTTTAGAGAAAGGGGCCAGGTTTTAATTAGTGCCGATACAGGAACAAGGTGGGTTTTTGTGTCCGATCGGATCGTTTTCTATTTTTTTTTTGCATAATTAAATGTGGGAGACCGGAGGCGTGCTAATATTTGACCCACTTGAGTAAATATGTCGGGTTCAATATGTGTACACGGGGATTCGTAGACTTAATCGATAACTTACATTGGTGTAATATTTGACTGTCGCCCGTGCAGACGGAAGTGTGGGAATTAAGCAAGGGGCTTTCTTTCTTTGCGCACCCCCAAAGTTCTTTAAATACATAAATCTGTAACAGATTAGTAGTTGATCCAATATAGAAAGACAAATTAGTCCTGGTCACGTTACCAAAAAAAAAAAAAAAAACGATTGCATGATTTTAATTTGTATTGTAGACTGAGCCGGGCGGGTTCGAGGATTTAAAGAAATTCTGGTGCACACCGTAGTTACTAACTTTATAAAAAAAAGACTAACGTTTTACTATGTACAAACTTTCACGATAACACGCTTGTGACCGACTTGTTCACGATGCTACCAATACACTGTCCCGTTCCGTCGTTCGTTCCCTTCTTATTCGAATATTCTTGAAGAATGAGATCATCCTCTTTATGCGAGCGTCGTATAGTATGAAATCAGAGCGACAGAACCTTCGCGGCTCATGAGAGCATCTTATGTGAACAATCATTCCCAGACGTTCTCAGGTCTGTGGACTGTTCTCGATCAATGCCGTTACCATATGTGGTCATTCCAATAATTGTTCGCAGACAGATGACATCATCCGGTGCCATCGCGCCGTCGTCTCAGTATGCCTCGGATCGTTATCATATAAATCACAAATTGAAACTATTCTTTTATTTGTAGAGTGTACCAGGATCAACAAATTCATCAAAGCAAATCCACATCTGTCTATTAGAATCGTTATATTCTGAAGGAATGACACTTTCCACCGAAGGTGGGACGTTCTGAACTCCTTTTACTAGACGACTAAAGTATTTTCCCCGTCAACGCTGCCATTTTTTTGTCCCTGGAACATACGTATAAAAGCATTCGAGAAAAAACGACGAATAAGAAATTACAACAATGTTGGAAAGAATGTGCGCGTGCCGACTAAACGTTAAAGCTTTCATGTGTTTATAAGAAGTTAGTGTTGTAAGCGGCGGAACGTGTCTGGAGTACAACCGTTGGGATTCCCCGAGCTTAGCTTTTTATTACTTTTATCGTAGGCCGACGACGACGCACGGACGCCTTATATTACACAAATTAAGATTGAAGAACTTTTAGCCGGAACAAATACACGGGACCGTTGATTGCAGACACGATCGAGTTTTTCGGGGTCTTTATGAAATTCATACATCTAGTAGGCTTTCCTAAACGATAGGCGAGAGGTGATCAACGGCGAGCGGGCGCGGATTATTTTGTTCATTGTCTCCTGGATCGCTCAGTAGGTTCGATGGGATGATTGATGACGGTATTATAGCGAAAAATAGAGAAATAGAAAGTAATATAAAGAAAAAATTAGAGAAGATATTGAGAAAAGCGAGAAGAGGTATTAGAGCAAGGTAGGAAGAAAGAATTGGACAGGGAAGAGGAGATGTAGTCAGGAAAAAGAATAAATCGGCGAAGCCGGAACATAACGACATCTAGGAGGCGGATGAACAAAGACGATAGAAACCGCTCGCTCAGTCAGGGAAGCCTGGACTCTTACCTGGAGGAAAGGAAAAGAAAGAGAAAAGGGGAGGGTAGAACAGAAAAACAAGAAGAGGAGGAAGAGAAATTTTTTCAAAAAAGTAAAAAGACGGCGAGGTCTCCTGGAGTAAAGAAAACACAGAAGACATCAGAGAAAGAGAAGGAAACGGACACAGAGATGAAGAAAAAAATATTGGAGATGTTGCAAGAGTTGAAGGAGGAGATGAAAGAAATAAGACGAGAAAACAAGGAACTCAAGAGAGAGATAGAGAGGCAGAGAGTTGAATTTAAAGAGAAGGAGAAGAGATGGGAAGGAGAGAGAGACTGGTGGAAGGAGAGAGTGGAAAAGCTGGAAGAGAGAATGGAAATCGAAGAGAGAAGAAAGAGGAAGAACAACATCGTGATAACAGGATGGGATGGGGAAAGAAAAAGTCATGAAAAAAAAAAGGATGTAGAGAAGTTTTTGAAGGAAAATGTAGAGGATAGTAAAGTAAACGATTGTTACAGGATTAACAAGGATCAAGTATTGGTGGAGATGGAGGGATGGGGTGAGAAGGGAAGAATAATGAAGCACAAAGGAAAATTGAGGGAGAAGAGGGAAACAAGGGGGATATACATAGACAACGACCTCACAAAGAAAGAAAGAGATTTACAGAAGAAACTAAGAAGTATCGCGAAGGAAAAAAGGGAAGAAGGGAAAGAAGTAAGAGTGGGATACAGGAAATTAATAGTGGACGGGGAGCAATGGAGATGGAATGAAAAGAGAGAGAGAGAGACTAGAGGTTTTCCAATAAGAAGAAGAAGGGGAGGAGTGAAAAAGGGGGACAACGGCAAAGTAAAAAGGACAATGAAACGGGAAAAAAGAAACAAAGAAGGAAGTAGGAGGGAAACTAAGGAAGGAAGGGGTAAATCAAAGAAGGTAACGAGAAAAACAGGGGTGAGGGCACTATTTTGGAATGTAACGGGACTAGGGAAAAAAGAAGAAGATTTTTGGGACTATGTGAAGGAGTTCGATATTGTTGGATTAGCAGAAACATGGTCAGAAAGCTGGGAAAAAATAGAAAAACTGTTACCAAAGGAGTTCAAGTGGGAATGGCAAGGGGCGAGAAGGGGAAAGAAAAAAGGAAGAGCAGCAGGGCGAATAATAACAGGGGTAAAAAAAGGAATAAAAGAGAATACTAAAAAGAAGGGAGAAGAGGAAGATCACATGGTGAGAAACGTTCAAATATACAGTAAATGGTGGAAAATAGTGACAGTGTACAGCAAAGAGATGAAAGAAACAATAAGCAAGATAGAAGAAACATTAAAAGACAACAGGGAAGAATGTCTGCTTCTGGGAGGGGATTTTAACGGGAGAATTGGGGAAAGAGGAGCCAGGGATTGGGAAGAAGAGAGAGGAGAGGGAAAAAGAAAATCCAAAGACAAGAAAGAAAACGCGGAAGGGAAGAAGTTGATGGAATGGATAGAAGAAAAAGGATGGGAAGTGCTGAATGGAAATAAACAAGGGGACGAAGAAGGAGAATGGACCTACATAGGCGGTAGAGGAGAGACGGTGATAGACTACGGAATAGTAAACGAAGAAGCATGGGAAGAAGTCGAAGAATTCAGAATAGGGGAAAGAGTAGAGTCAGACCATCTGCCTATAGAGATAAGTATAGGAAGGGGGAGAGAGAAGAGAGGAGGAGAAGAAAAAATAGAGGAAAGGCGGAAGGTGATAATTAAAGTATGGGACGAGCAAGGGGTGGAAGAGTATAAGAGAAGACTGGAAAAAGCAAGATTCAAAGAACAAGAAGTAGGGAAAACGGAGAAAGAATTGGTAGAAATATTGGAAAAAGCAGCGACAAAAAGAGAAATAACAGTAAGAGGTGGAGGAACAAAAAGAAAGAATAAATGGTGGGACAAAGAATGTGAGCAACGTAAAAAGGAAGCAATAAAAGAACTAAGAAAGTGGAGAAAGACTAAAGGGAACAGAAGTGGCTTTTTAGAAGCGAAAAGAAGATACAGAGAAACATGCAGGGAGAAGAAGAGGCAGAAGTAGGAGAGAGAGGAGGAAGAGATAAAAGCAATAAGAACAGAGAAGGAGGTATGGAACTATATTAATAGAGAGAGAAAGAAAAAAGAAAATGGGGGCGAGGAGATAACGATGAATGAGTGGGAGGAGTACTTCATGAGGCTGCTGGAGGGAGAAAAGGACAAAAAGAAAACGGAAATAGAGACGAAGAGAAACCGAGTAGAACCTGAAGGAGAAGAAATTACAATGGAAGAGGTGGAGAGGCATGTGAAGAAACTGAGGAAAGGGAAGGCGCCAGGGAGGGATAGAATACAGAATGAGTCGTGGATGTATGGGACGAGAAGAGTGCTAGAGAGGCTGGTGGAGGTAATGAATGGGGTGTGGAGAGGAGAAGGATTCCCGGTAGGGTGGAGAGAGGGGGTAATTTACCCCATTTACAAAAAAGGGGAGAAAAATAAAGTAGAAAATTACCGAGGGATAACTCTCCTAAACACAGGGTACAAGTTGTATGCATCAATTCTGAATGAAAGGATGAGCAGAGAGATAGAGGAAAAGGGAGCATTACCAGACAGCCAAGCAGGATTTAGAGAGGGGAGGGGAACTATGGATAATGTATACATCCTGGACCATTTGACGAAGAGTGAGTTAAAGAAGAAAGGGGGGAGGGTGTATGCATTATTCGTAGACTTCAAGGCGGCGTTTGACAAGGTGGGCAGAGAGAGGATGTTTGAGTGCCTGAGGGAGAAAGGGGTAAATGAATGGCTGGTAAGAAAGGTGGAGGAGATATATGAGAAGACAAAAAGTAAAGTGAAGGTAGGGGAGAAGGAAAGTGAATGGTTTGTGACAACAAAGGGAGTGAGGCAAGGCTGCCCGCTCAGCCTCTTGTTATGGCACATATGGACGGAATGTTAGAGAGAGCACAAGCGGCGGGGTGTGTGGTAGGTAAAAAAAAAGTGTGGAGCCTGGCGTTTGCGGATGATGTGGTAATGGTGGCAAAGAGTGAAAGAGAAATGAAGGAAATGATAAAGAATTTAGGAAAATATGTGAAGAAGAAAAGACTAGAAGTGAATGTAGAGAAAACAAAAATGTTGGTGTTCAATAAGAGAAAGAGGAAGAACATCGAGAGTGATTGGAGGTGGGAGGGAGAAGTAATAGAACAAGTAAAAGAATTCAAATACTTGGGGTATGTGTTCAATGAAAGAGCCACAGATAAGGCACATATTAGAGAACTGGCAAGAAAAGCGAACAAGGTGATATGAGGTGTATGGGGAATAGGAGAGAGAAGGTGGGGAGGCGATTTTAAGAAGAGAATGATGATGTTTGAAAGTCTTATTGAAAGCGTGTTGTTGTACGGAGCAGAGGTCTGGGGATGGAAAGAACAAGAAGAGATAGAGAGGGTGCAAGAGAAATATCTGAGGTGGGTGATAGGGGTGGAGAGAGAAACGCCAGGGTACATAGTGAGAGAAGAATTCAAGAGGAATAGGTTGAGATTGAAAGCGGGAAAAAGAGCGGTCAAGTTCGAAGACAGGATGGAAGGGAGGAAAGAGTGTAGGATACTAAAGGAGTGCTGGAGAGAAAAGAAGAAGAATTCAGAGGAGAATGATAGGGAGAATTACTACAGGAGGAATGGGTATGCAAGCAAAGAAATAGAGAGACTGAGAGAAAGAGCCGTGGCGTGTGGATGAATGTAGAAATAAGTGAAAGAGATAAGGATACGGATAGACAAGAGAGGAGAGAAAGAATTAGAGAATCCAGATACAACGGGAAGTACGGAAGATGCATGATCGAGGAAGTACCGAAGTATTTGGGGAGGGAGAGCGAGAAAGAAAGAAAGATGATGGCGAGGTTTAGGCGCGGAAATGAAGAGAGAGAAAATAGGTATTGGGCAGAAGATGGAGGAAGAATCTGTAGAATGTGCTATGAGGAAAGAGAGACGATTGAGCATATGTGGAACGAGTGCAGTGAGATGAAACAAAGAAAGAGAGGAGATACTGAATGTAGATGGAAGGGAAATTAAATGGATGAAAGAGGTAGGAGAAGGGAGAAGAGGAAAGGGGAGGGGAGAAGAAATAGAGAATTTTATTTAGTTTTTTTAGTATTATAATTGTTAAGTTTACTTGTATATGTATAGGAATCAGAAAGCCCGTAGGGCAAATAAAGATTTATAATTATTATGTAAGTCTACCGAGCTGTATCTTCCTTATGTATTGTTTGATTTTAACGGCGCAACAACTAAATGACGTAGATCTTTAGCAGTTACTATTTTTACATAATGATGAATTTCAGGGTCAGACGATAGTCAACGCAAAGACGGTTAATCTGAATATAAAATTTCTTTAAAGAGGATTAACTTTAAATATCTGGGCGACAAATCACCATTGATAAATGCTGTAAAAACTATAGTCCAAAAGCGCAAGAACACCTCATGACCAAATATAAAAATACTTTTGCTGTTGTCACATGAGAAACATTAAACAGTTTTTAAAGAACAGCATTGCTATGCTATTAAATTTATTCCAATCCTTGTCCTATTTTCCTTCTAGACGTGATCTCCACAGCCACTACCGCAACCCTCAAACATTAATCACCCTTTCTTGCACTGCTTCGTTTAAACGCGTATTCTCTACATTGTTTGGACGAACAACACTAATGTCTTGATTTGCGCTTTTTTCGTTTCAATTAAAATAACTGATTATCGCCATTCCCGAAGAAAAGCTCTAATTTGTGCGATATTTTATTTGATTTTGTTATAACTGGAATGCGTTGTATCAATTTATTGACTTAATCTCGACGATCCATTTTTCATTGTTCACATCCTTTTTTCGCTAAGGATTCATTTATCACTCTGATGAATGCCTGAGGATCTTTCCTGTGAGATATTCTATCCTCAGGTCAATGGCGCGTGATTCCCCGAAGCAACAATGTTATCTTTCATGTTCTACGGTTAAAATCAGTTCTATCCATTTTTATATGATCCTTCATTATATAGTGTCGTATATTTTTACGGGCGAGCTTTACGACAATCGCATTTACTCGGTGTGTAAAATAAATATGCTTTTATTAGTTCGCATTTTATAAAAGTCTTAAATGTTAACGCTGTTAGTAGGTGACCTGCAGTAACCGAGAAGCTCGAGATCAAGAAATTTTACGAATTTTGTCATCACGTCCGATAGATTCTTAAAAGTTTGATATGCAGGCACACGTGTCGAGACAATGAATATTTTATATAGAAAATCTGCTGGAGGAAAATAACGACCAAACTTTGCCATTAAAGAATGTAACAGATTCCATCTTCGGGCCCGGCGACCGTATTGATCACTCCGTCGGAATTATTTTACGTTAAATAAACAATAATCCCCAAAACATCTGGGTCAGCGGCGATGATGACTATAAATTACGTTTTTCCGTGGCCACATACGAAATCACTTTAATATTGTCCTGGCGGTATTTCACGCGCCGGATTTAAAGCTGTCAATGCCGAAATGATATTTCCACAATTTGAGCACGCAAAGCTCATGTGTCCATACATAATTGAAAAAATATGTAATATTAACATAAACGCGATTTGTTTGAAATTTATTAATCAATTCGGACTGAATAACGAATGAGCCGGGTTTATTAAAATTGATGAAAACGTGATCCAAATTAAATTATTAGAGCCGCGTCCTTGAAACGAACTCCGCGCGGGATGTATTTAATTTCGTTCAAAAAAGAAGAATTTCTTTGTGCGGAGAAGTCAAGGGGACCCGAACGAAATACATTGTATAATTCAATAACACTTTACCGCGGATATATAAATTTCGAACTGGAGCGGGGGCGTATAAATAGCTCCGCTGAATTCTTTAGGGTTGTGGATTTCAATTGTTAATTTTTCAATTTGTTACAGGTGAGTCCGCACTCCAAAGAAAAAAGCACCGACTCGAAAACAAATCATTAGAAACAGAACAAAATGAAATTTCCGGCTGATTGCATAAAAAACTCGTGTGGAATATTCAGGTCAAAAAAGTGTCGGTAGGGGACGTAATTGGTTGCTGTTCGAGTCGGTATCGATGCGAAGAAGTGTTTCTTAACAAGGGAGCGGAAAAAACTTGTTCACCCTAGTCGAAGCTTTTGGGGTAAGAACAATGTAAAGGTTCTCGTTTCGGTGTGGTGTTAGCGGAAGAATAATCATTATAATTGATTGTAGTCGAAGTAGGCTGTGCTCATGCTATTACAACGAAGCGCACAGGAATAATTTTTACATTGGATTCCAAAGCCTGCTTCGACTACAATGTTTTATACTGACCCTGTATCTCACGTTATATGCATATTATATTCCACACAGCTCAAATAAGCGTTTGAGGTTTAACGCTATTCATGTTATTATTCCGTTAGTGTTAGGTCTAGTATATCCTGCGACCCAACGGGTCCTTATACGTGAAGCTAAAAGAAAGGTATATTGGAAATTGTGGAAACTCGTCCTAGGGGAGCGTGATGGATAAGCTCGCTTTTCACTATCGCATTGAAATGGAGTTTTTTTTAACGAATTCATGAAGTGTCCGGAACTTTTCTCCATCGATTGCAATAATGAATAGAGTTGCTACAATAAAATTGCAATAAAACATTGCGCAAGATCTAGTCAAATCATGCTAAAAATATATTTTATATTCAAAAGAAATTTTAGAGAAATAAAGCGCCGCCACAAAATAACGTTGTGAGCTACTTGATTTATATTTGATTTTTTTCAAATACATATTGGAGAGTTTATATTCGAATTTTTCATTAACCAGCGCATCCACCATTTGTTACATTGCTTAATGAATGAGCTCTACGCGCTCCATATATGTATAAAAATATCGCATATATACCAATATGGGGAGTAAAAGCGTATTAGAGAAATATGAGAAAAATGGTGGAAGTGCCGCTCCAAAACGTCAATTTACGAAATTACGTCTTGAGCTGCTTAATTTCAACCGTTCGTGTCACAAATCTTCAAATCTATACCGAATGATTTATGTATTTGATTTTATCTATATCGATGGATTCATATTCCAATATTCTATAATGCGGCGCTGCCACCATTTTTTACAATGTTCCACGACCCTAGACCCTGCTCAAAATTACGGTAGAAAGGCCAGATCTATCACTACTGAGCAGGATCAGCATCGTCAAGTAATATGAAAGCAAAACTTAAAATGGTCGATACGCCGCTCAATCAAATGAAATGAAAGCTTGCATTTTCATTTCTCTTTTAACATTATTAATTTTATTATATTTAACGGGGTTAGGCCATTGTATGTTGTTTTATAGTTTTCTTTATACAAGGGGGCCCCCTTGGTACAGTGCCCCCGTGCAAAAATCTTACACCGTGGGATAAGAAGTTTCACTTCAATTCATTGAAACTTAAGGAGGGGAACTAAATAAACTATTTAAAAGTAAAATGTAGATAGATAGAGAGGAAGGAAGAAGAGTAGACATAAATAGAGAAAGTGGGAGAGACACAAATAGGGTAGAAGAAAATATAAGATCTGGAAAATAATTGAAATGGTAGAGAAAAATAATTATAATAAATAGAAAGAAACAGGGAGGAGATAAAGAAGCATCGACAGGGAGAATGGGACACTTACAGAAAGATAAAAAATTAACAAATCAATAAAAAATATATCTACACCGAAAAGAAGAGAATCACATATAAAATGAGAAAACAATAAACCAAAATGAGAGAAAAAGAAAAGGTTAAAAGATATATTAGATTAAAGAAAAATATGAGAAATATGAAAAAACGAGTGAATTAAAAACACCACGAGAAGAAAAAAAATATAAATGTAAACAGATAGAGATAGGGGAACTAACTTAAGTCGAAAAATTATACGAGCATTTCCAATGACCGCCGAATTGGTTTTCTTGATTTTTCTTTGTGTTAGGTTGTAAAACGACCTAAAAGTAAAAGTAATTGGTTTCGGAGAAGCGGGTAAGACAGAATTAAAATTGAAACCTGTTTATCAGGTACAATTACGCGCCGAAAATTTATGATTCATTTTTTGTATCTCAGTAATAATTAATGTAGTTAACAAAAGTTGGTGCGATTGTGTAGTGCCGTTATAAATTCTTTCTAGTATGTAGTTGTTTACTTTATTCCCAGTTCGGTGTAACCTGAACCACTACCATCAAATGTCAAATGGATTTGAAGAATTAACTTAACCTCAAATCTCAGTATCTTTCCGCTTGCGTTGTTGTGTTATTTTTGTCTAATGAAACAGTCTCTCTACTGTATAAAATCAGTTCTTTTAAGAACTTGATTTGTTCACTGCTTAAAAATGGAATTTTCATTAGAACACAAAGCGTTTATGGTTGAGTCGTATTTTCGAAATGGGCAGAAAGTAGACGGCACGTGGCAATATTCTGTTCAAGATGCATGGACAGAATTTGGTGAGCAGTTTCCTGATATCCTCATTTCTCCAATGCATTAAAGCGTGGTGTTACCCAGTTTCCACAAACATCCACTTTAGAAAGAAAACCAGGAAGTGGTCGATCAAAGATAAAAGAACACCAGAAAACGTTGAGATTGTCCAACACGTAATGGAAGAAGCCCCTAGAACATCCATTCGGCAATTGGCACAGCAAGTGGACTTATCAAATGGCACATGTCAAGCAATACTTAAAAAAGATTTCGTTTTATATCCATATCGAAGTGCATCAAGATGATTTCCCATTAAGGGCTGCATATTGTCAATGGTTCTTGAACACGTTCGACGATGATTTGTTGGAGAAAACGTTCTTTTCAGATGAAGCATGGTTTCATCTAAGTGAATACATTAATGCACAAAATATGAGAATTTGGAGCAGTGAAAAACTCATGTTTATGGAGAGGCCCCATTACATCCACAAAAAATTGGTGTTTGGGCAGCAATCAGCCGACGACGTATAATATTTTTTGAACTTAAATCATTCATTATTAGTTACTTAAACCTTTAAAAAAATCCTTCTTCAGGTAACCTAACTGCACTTGCATATCAACAAGTAGTGATTTTGGAAACTTTTATTAACGAACTTCATGTTGCCGAATGGACATCACTTTTTTCAACACCATGGAGCTAGAGCACATTCAGCCAGTCAATCACCGAAAAAAATTAATGAAATAACTAATAATCCAGATATGTTACGAAATGGTATTCAAGATGTTAGACGAAGGGCTCAATTGTGCTTAGACCAAAATGGAGAACATTTTCAGCATTTATTATAACAGTTGAATGAAATAAATGTATTTTCCTTAAAATTTCACGTATTTTTGACAATGAAATTCTGTTTGAGAATTTCCACCATTTTATCTTTCAATTGACACATTATTTGACATTTATAAGTGCAGTTTAAGCGTTTTCGCATTCATGGATGACTCGATCACAAATTATATTGATCGCTCGATATTTGTTAATAATAAAATTGGTATAGCAGATAAATGTAATTCATTTGTTGAGAACCGAGTCGTTCTCACTGGAGCACTCGCTCGTGCCCTGTTTGAAAAAGTTTAAAATAAAAATGAGACGACGCTAACCGCTTTATCTGGAGGAATTACGAAAATTAAATTTGTTAGACAAATCCTACTCGCGACTTCGTCAACTCGAAAGAATTAAGATTGTCTCGTCTGTGGATGCCGGGCTTCTTTTATTCCCCTTGATTTTCTGCCTCGTTTAATTGGATGACTTCGGGGTGTGGCTACGTGGGTAGGTCGAAAAGTAACCTGACATCTGAAGGTTAAAAAAATTCTGCTGTTACCTATTACATATTTCCCTCCCAATCTTAATAAAAATATGCAGGGTGATCCAGATCGTATAAACTCTTAGAAATCAAAATTCCCCACGTGCCTCGAACGATCATTTTTTCCGCCAAGTGCGTCACACCCCTCTCGAATCGGGCGCAAAAGACCCCAACATCTGATTTTCAAAAAGCGTCGTGACATTGACGGGAGTATAATTGGACGTTGTTGTTTCGCCGTCCGCTATCGATTTGTAGACGAAATCTCGTCTTAAAGTTTCCGTCCGAGATTAATTAATCGCGAGCGCCGGCCAATGAAACGCTTTTGTTCTCGGATCGGAGACCGCGCTAATTGGCGATTGAGTGAAAACTATAATTTTTCGATCGCACGTTAATGGCCCCAACTTCCAGAAAGTTAACAAAGTATCCGCGCCGCAGCGCTATCTCGGTTATTACGCGACGGCTAATGCAGTTTGTTTCGTCGACTCTTACAGTTGGTTGTTGCCGTTCTAATTTAATTACGTATGCTCGTTGACAGAATTTTGTTCGTTCGCAGTGCATTAACGTTTCGGATTTAAGACGGCTTTTGTTGGTTTAATTGCGACAAGTATTTGCATTATGCATGCAGACCTGCGCTATTATCTCTAAGCGGTATGTGGGAATAAATATTGGTGCTTGGGAGTATACAATATATACTCACGAAAGTACCTTTGGTTGGACAACTTGTCCCCCGAGTTACGTAATCGGTCTTTTGATTCCTTTCTTCTAGTTCTACTCCTGACCAGGCTTGGACTAGTTATAATAATAATAATCGCTGCGTTATTGCCATAAAACCGTGTATAAATAGGTATTTATGCCACACTCGTACATAAAACAATCAAATCCAATTCGTTATAATGACTGCGAGTCTTTTCAGAGATAATTAACCACAATGCGACGACGTTATTAATTAAGCAACCTTCCACCTACATCCAGATCTTAAAACGATAACTTATAGTTCCAGGGTTCCGAAAATATTTACGTTTCCCCGGATGCTTTTCTTAGCAATAATTTTAACTGGCTCAGGCGTTGTGTGTTATTCGAGTAAATCTCCTTGTATATGGCTGACGTGCTAGAATGATGTTTTCTTTTTGAAAATGCCGGACGAAGGACCAAGGGCTGTGCAAATAGACGTGACCAACAATGCACGAAAGGGACCTCGAAGGATTTACGAGCACAGGAGCTCTTAGATAAATGCACGCAATTAATGAAAAAAGGGAAACTTTGGGTTTGTACGGGGGTGACTATGTAAACATGAAGTTAAATAAACTTTGTGGTTTTGTGCTTCACATTAGTCATGCCTCGAAAGGGGAGAGTTTAAAATAAGGATGTTTTAGGTCCGAATATTCCATAAAAAGATATCCTGAATTGTAGTAGTTAAATAAGCTATATCAATCAACGACATGTTTCCTTGACGGGACAATCTACCAGATAAAAAAATCAATTGACCAGCAACCACCATGTTCTACCTGTCCTATATTCCCCCAAATACCGCTCCGCCGTACATCGTTCATGTCGACCTCCTGCATCAAATTGTTACTTGATTTAGATCAGTACTGTATCTGAAATTGTCATCTAAATATTTATTGCCCTTTCCCATATTACAACGCGGCAGACACATTGATCTGATGTATTTATAGTTTTTGTCAATAAGCGATATTTCACAGAGCGACGTTACGTCCGATTTGTTTCAATACGAATATTTATACAATGTTTATTTGGGCGTGGCATGTATTGTTAGATGAAATTGAATTTATTAATACATGCATCACAATCAGTGTGATTTTTCCATCGGCTAATGATGTTTTGTGGAGATTCACCGGATGTCTATTGGTATTTACGATGCGGTCATGTGAAATAACAGGTAATGAACACGTACAACAGTGCTTGTATAATAGTCAATAGAGAATTAATCATCATCTCCTTTTATTTTTTCACTACGCATATTCAGAAGAAACTTTATTGTTCACACAAAGACCGTCATGTAAATTCATCGACAATAACACTTCTTCCAGAAGAACCAGGATCGCAAAAGAGTCAGGAGGTGTTCAAGTATCAGGTGGTAGCTGAAAAAAAAAGTGTATTATTTAGAAGTCAATAAATCTTTATTTGCCTAACGGGCTTTCTGATTCCTATACATATACAAGTAAACTTAACAATTATAATAATAAAAAAACTAAATAAAATTCTCTATTTCTTCTCCCCTCCCCTTTCCTCTTCCCCCTTCTCCCTCCTCTTCCATACCTCTTTCATCCATTTAATTTCCCTTGCATCTACATTCAGTATTTCCTCTCTCTTTGTTTCATCTCCCTGCACTCGTTCCACATATGCTCAATCGTCTCTCTTTCCTCATAGCACATTCTACACATTCTTCCTTCATCTTCTGCCCAATACCTATTTTCCCTCTCTTCATTTCCGCACCTAAACCTCGCCATCATCTTTCTTTCTTTCTCGCTCTCCCTCCCCAAATACTTCGGTACTTCCTCGATCATGCATCTTCCGTACTTCCCGTTGTATCTGGATTCTCTAATTCTTTCTCTCCTCTCTTGTCTATCCGTATCCTTACCTCCTTCACTTAGTTCTACATTCATTCACACGCCTCTTTCTCTCAGTCTCTCTATTTCTTTGCTTGCATACCCATTCCTCCTGTAGTAATTCTCCCTATCATTCTCCTCTGAATTCTTCTTCTTTTCTCTCTAGCACTCCTCTAGTATCTTACATTCTTTCCTCCCTTCCATCCTGTCTTCGAACTTGACCGCTCTTTTTCCCGCTTTCACTGTCAACCTATTCCTCTTGCATTCTTCTCTCACTATGTACCCTGGCGTTTCTCTCTCCACCCCTAGCACCCACCTCAAATATTTCTCTTGCACACTCTCTATCACCTCGTGTTCTTTCCATCCCCAGACCTCTGCTCCGTACAACAACACGCTTTCAATAAGACTTTCAAACATCATCATTCTCCTCTTAAAATCGCCTCCCCACCTTCTCTCTCCTATTCCCCATACACATCCTATCACCTTGTTCGCTTTTCTTGCCAGTTCTCTAATATCTGCCTTATCTGTGGCTCTTTCATTGAACACATACCCCAAGTATTTGAATTCTTTTACTTGTTCTATTACTTCTCCCTCCCACCTCCAATCACTCTCTTCGTTCTTCCTCTTTCTCTTATTGAACACCAGCATTTTTGTTTTCTCTACATTCACTTCTAGTCTTTTCTTCTTCACATATTTTCCTAAACTCTTTATCATTTCCTTCATTTCTCTTTCACTCTTTGCCACCATTACCACATCATCCGCAAACGCCAGGCTCCACACTTTTTTTCTACCTACCACACATCCCCCCGCTTGTGCTCTCTCTAACATTTCGTCCATATCTGCCACATACATCGTGAACAACAAGGGGCTGAGCGGGCAACCTTGCCTTACTCCCTTTGTTGTCACAAACCATTCACTTTCCCTCTCCCCTACCTTCACTTTACTTTTTGTCTTCTTATATATCTCCCCCACCTTTCTTACCAGCCATTCATTTACCCCTTTCTCCCTCAGCCACTCAAACATCCTCTCTCTGGCCACCTTGTCAAAAGAAGCCTTGAAGTCTACGAATAATGCATACACCCTCCCCCCTTTCTTCTTTAACTCACTCTTCGTCAAATGGTCCAGGATGTATACATTATCCATACTTCCCCTCCCCGCTCTAAATCCTGCTTGGCTGTCTGGTAATGCTCCCTTTTCCTCTATCTCTCTGCTCATCCTTTCATTCAGAATTGATGCATACAACTTGTACCTTGTGTTTAGGAGAGTTATCCCTCGGTAATTTTCTACTTTATTTTTCTCCCCTTTTTTGTAAATGGGGTAAATTACCCCCTCTCTCCACCCTACCGGGAATCCTTCTCCTCTCCACACCCCATTCATTACCTCCACCAGCCTCTCTAGCACTCTTCTCGTCCCGTACATTCACGACTCATTCTGTATTCTATCCCTCCCTGGTGCCTTCCCTTTCCTCAGTTTCTTCACATGCCTCTCCACCTTTTCCATTGTAATTTCTTCTCCTTCAGGTTCTACTCGGTTTCTCTTCGTCTCTATTTCCGTTTTCTTTTTTTCCTTTTCTCCCTCCAGCAGCCTCATGAAGTACTCCTCCCACTCGTTCATCGTTATCTCCTCACTCCCATTTTCTTTTTTCTTTCTCTCTCTATTAATATAGTTCCATACCTCCTTCTCTGTTCTTATTGCTTTTATCTCTTCCTCCTGTCTCTCCTTCTTCTGCCTCTTCTTCTCCCTGCATGTCTCTCTGTATCTTCTTTTCGCTTCTAAAAAGCTACTTCTGTTCCCTTTAGTCTTTCTCCACTTTCTTAGTTCTTTTATTGCTTCCTTTTTACGTTGCTCACATTCTTTGTCCCACCATTTATTCTTTCTTTTTGTTCCTCCACCTCTTACTGTTATTTCTCTTTTTGTCGCTGCTTTTTCCAATATTTCTACCAATTCTTTCTCCATTTTCCCTACTTCTTGTTCTTTAAATCTTGCTTTTTCCAGTCTTTTCTTATACTCTTCCACCCCTTGCTCGTCCCATACTTTACTTATCACCTTCCGCATTTCCTCTATTTTTTCTTCTCCTCCTCTCTTCTCTCTCCTCCTTCCTATACTTATCTGCATAGGCAGATGGTCTGACTCTACTCTTTCCCCTATTCTCAATTCTTCGACTTCTTCCCATGCTTCTTCGTTTACTATTCCGTAGTCTATCACCGTCTCTCCTCTACCGCCTATGTAGGTCCATTCTTCTTCTTCGTCCCCTCGTTTGTTTCCATTCAGCACTTCCCATCCTTTTTCTTCTATCCATTCCATCAACTTCTTCCCTTCCGCGTTTTCTTTCTTGTCTTTCGATTTTCTTTTTCCCTCTCCTCTCTCTTCTTCCCAATCCCTGGCTCTTATTTCCCCAATTCTCCCGTTAAAATTCCCTCCCAGAAGCAGACATTCTTCCCTGTTGTCTTTTAATGTTTCTTCTATCTTGCTTGTTGTTTCTTTCATCTCTTTGCTGTACACTGTCACTATTTTCCACCATTTACTGTCTATTTTAACGTTTCTCACCATGTGACCTTCCCCTTCTCCCTTCTTTTTAGTATTCTCTTTTATTCCTTTTTTTACCCCTGTTATTATTCCCCCTGCTGCTCTTCCTTTTTTCTTTCCCCTTCTCGCCCCTTGCCATTCCCACTTGAACTCCTTTGGTAACAGTTTTTCTATTTTTTTCCCAGCTTTCTGACCATGTTTCTGTTAATCCAACAATATCGAACTCCTTCACATAGTCCCAAAAATTTTCTTCTTTTTTCCCTAGTCCCGCTACATTCCAAAATAGTGCCCTCACCCCTGTTTTTCTCGTTACCTTCTTTGATTTCCCCCTTCCTTCCTTAGTTTCCCTCCTACTTCCTTCTTTGTTTCTTTTTTCCCGTTTCATTGTCCTTTTTACTTTGCCGTTGTCCCCCTTTTTCCCTCCTCCCCTTCTTCTTCTTATTGGAAAACCTCTAGTCTCTCTCCCTTTTCATTCCATCTCCATGTCTATGTATATCCCCCTTGTTTCCCTCTTCTCCCTCAATTTTCCTTTGTGCTTCATTATTCTTTCCTTCTCACCCCATCCCTCCATCTCCACCAATACTTGATCCTTGTTGATCCTGTAACAATCTTTTACTTTACTATCCTCTACATTTTCCTTCAAAAACTTCTCTACATCCTCTTTTTTTACATGACTTTTTCTTTCCCCGTCCCATCCTGTTATCACGATGTTGTTCTTCCTCTTTCTTCTCTCTTCAATTTCCATTCTCTCTTCCAGCTTTACCACTCTCTCCTTCCACCAGTCTCTCTCTCCTTCTCTTTAAATTCTTCACTCTGCCTCTCTATCTCTCTCTTGAGTGCCTTGTTTTCTCGTCTTATTTCTTTCATCTCCTCCTTCAACTCTTGCAACAGAAGTCTAAAACATTTCTGCGAGAGCAACTGTATGGCAGAATTATGGCTGGAAAAATTAAAACAGATCATTTATTAGGAGCACATTTCTTTTGTGCACAATATTCTACATACATAAAAGCCCCGACAACTCAAAAACATTTTTGCTAGGACAGAAGAGCCATAGAGCGTTCGGGTAACCGGAACAGTTATGGCGGGAAATGTTTCTCGACTCGTGTTGAAAATCGCAACAGGATTCTAGAAGAGCGAGGAGGTGTTGGCGTATCAGGCGATTTATTAGAATCAGCAGCAGTAGAATCCGTGTAAAGCCTCGAGCGTTTTCCTGAATTCCTTTAAAATCGAAGGGATGATTATTCGGAGCAACAGGACAGCAGAAAACGAAAAGGTGCATCTCAGGTGGGAAGAGACAAAAATAAAACAGCTAATTCATTAGAATGAACTGTATTTTCGACAACAAAATCCTTGCAAATTTACCATTTGCTCTTGAAAATCGTAGAAATTTCTGCCAGGAGCAACGGGATCTCAGAAAAGCCAGGAGGTATTTGGGATTTCAGGTGGTGGTGTATAGAAAAACAAAACAGCTAATTTTTTAGCATCATCTTTATTTTCGGCAACAAAATACATGTCAAACCCTCGACTCTAAGATTTTCTTGATCTGCTGGAGTAGGAGTAACAGGATCTGAAAAAAACAAAGAGCGTTGAAATTTCAGGTGATACAGGGGGAAAAAGAAAGTAGTTTTTTTACTATTTCACTTTCATCAACAAAATCCAGGCATTCAATATCAACACTCTCAATGCTCAATGCCCCTGTTTCATTTTTGAACCTTCCCAAAGGCCGTTTCAATCCAGGTGGCGCCGCTGATTTTGCCGTTTTGACCATCACACTTTTTGAAACTAGAGGGTACCTCTCTTTTGCTGTGCCTAGCGCCGATTTTGTAGTTCGGGTTGGATTCTGAACTGACCTCGGTTTGGTACTAAGATACGGGTTTGCCGTCATAGGGCACCTGGGGTACCTAATAGGGAATATACGAAACCCTCGGCCACAGTAATTATTTACCAAATCTGACAGCATTTCAATGGGAAATTGTTACATTTTATTTTTCGCTTGACACCCCATCTTACGGACATCCACAAACTACCGGGGATCTCAAAATTTTGTATAGTTGAGTATTCTGTTTGAGTATTGATATTCAATGATCCAGGTAAAATCCTCTACAATAAATTGTTCTGATTTGCTCTTGAAAATTGTAGATATTTCTACCAGGATTTCAGAAAAACGAAGACTGATAGACAAGAAAAAATAAAAAGTATGATTTATTAGGAGTAACATGATCGCAGCAAAACTAGGAAGTGTTGGAACTTCCGGTGGTGGAGAAGGGAAAAATAAAACTATTATTTTGTTATAATGAACTCTACTTTCAGCAACAGAATCCATTTAAAAGCATCGACATTTACCATTTTCCTGATTTGCTCTTGAAAATCGTAGACATTTCGGCCGGGAGCAACAAACAGCAATTCAGAAAATCGAGAAGATGTTGAGATCTCAGGTGGTAAAGGAGGTAAAACAAAACAACTTATTTATTAAGAGCAACAGGATCGCAGAAAATCGGGGAGGTTTTCTGATCTCAAATAAGCTGATGGAAGACATTTCTTTAAGAGAAATAGATTCGCATAAAAGCGAGTAGGTATTGGGGAACGTGTCAGGTATCAGCTGAAAAACGCATTTGATTATTTAGAAACACCTTTGTCTTGACGAGGAGATGTGTCAGGCGGTATCAGGAACAATTATCTGGGGACGGGATCTCCATCCAACTTCCTCCACATTTTAACAGTTGGGAGGTGGAACTATTTGATTTGAAATTGCACATAGATTGCTCTAAGCCTTCCGTCTACTGTTTTTTTTTTTTTATTTCTGGTAAGTAAGCCAACATATTGGTACTACCATTCCAAAAAAAGAAATCAAATAAACTACAGAACTGTAATTTCAGCGTCACATTCATTTCTGGCCCGTAATGAATTTGATGATGGAATTCGGTTCGAATTATAGCTAAAATAAATGAGTTAATTGAAAGACTCAAATTGCTGAACTCCTTTCGAGTCGCACAATGGTCCAACACTTGGCTTAAAGAATTCTTAATCTTGAAAATTGAAAACGGAACTGCAGCATGAATAGGTCGCTCGGACTACTTCTATTTATTTTCATTGTATTGTCACATAGGTGAGTTTAATTAGTCCTACGTCTGGATAGTACAGCAAGCATGATTAAACTTTAAAACGGATTGGCCCGTGCGAGAGTCACATTCAATTCAGTTTAACGGTTATTAGTAGCCGGGACGTCAGATAAACACGTCGCGTTTAAAACGCGGACAAACTCCCGTAAAATAGGAACTGCGGCGTTCGGTTCTGTTAATTGAATCGAACGCAAGCCCCCGGCGATGGTTTATGATTGTCGCGCCAAAACAGTGCAACAACCATCATATATATGTTGAAGACATTTACGATCAATTCTAGGCTTGAATTATAGGGGTATTGTTAAATTTCAATAGTTTAAGTTGGATGGTGACACACGAGCGGGTTTCAGTGTGCGTGAAATCCGTCGTATTGTTCTTTGATTAATTGGAAATTGTTTCGTGTCATTAAGTTTATCACTTTTTGAGGTATTGTTTCGATATGTCGGGTTGTCGCCGAACTGATTCATTACGTTCGGTTCCATTTCCTCGGTGAAGTTTCACTTTGCCGGAGAGATTCTCCGTTTGCGTTGGCGCAGTTTTCAATTTTACCCACCCAACAAAAATGTTTATGATTTCCATAGACGCCCCTGATGAACAATAAAATGTTTTTGTTAGGTAATTCTGTAGTTTATAATCCGAACTCGTTGGATTTCTCGAACGTGCGCAAGTGTAATTGCGACCTGCTACTTCGAACGAGGATTTAAGAACTGAAGTGCCGAGAATGCTATTATCTTTGAATAAAAACCGTGTCTTTAAACGAACGAACTAATGGTACCCATTTATTTACATTACAGACTGCTGGCGGGTGTGCGTAGATTATCGCAGGTGGCTGAGGTTCATTGCAGTAAAAAGTCGAAATCAGGTTGACTAGAATAATGAGTCGTATCCTCGAAGTTGAAAAATTACTTCACCCGGCCCTGAGAAATGTTTATAAGCATATAAGCTGTTGCTTCTAGATCTCCCATCCGCAACCCTGAGCCGCTCTCTTCCACTTTATTCGCCAATATCAATAACTCATCTATAATTCAAAGCGTAGGAACCACTTCATCAACATTACTAATAAAATAGGATACTGCTTTATAGAACCTCACGTATCCGTAGGCAAACTTGATCATTACCGAAGCTCTGTCATCGTGTATTATTAAGGCAGAACCCGCTTTGAATTTTATTGCGTATTTAGGATGCTCAAAGGAAAATATTATCAGCCGCCTTTCATCCGACGATTCCAAATAAGAATAGGCATTTCCATTAGTTGCTTCCTTTCAATATCCATTGTTCATCAACGTAGTCGATGACGAACTGAAAGCTCTGTTGTGCTTTAATGTTGTTCTTGCTTTTGTGTGTGGTTAGCATCAACGAATCCAAATAAACAGAAAAAGCGCGAATGGTGCGTATAATGTAAATAGAGAACTTGATAAAAAATAGTGTACTCATTTATGTGTAAATGCGAATTTGCCACAACAAGACACCGCCAATGCAGAGAATAAATTTCATCGATCAGCAACCTAGATTTCAGATTTGTAGCGACACACATACGCTACTACACACTTGTGGGTATTTTACTGGGTCGGGAGCACACGTGCGACAGGCAGAAGCTGCGATCTGAAACATACGGATTGATCGAAGAAAGCAGTGTGCGTTATAATTTGCACGTAGCACTTAGATCATTTCCATCAAGTCATTAAAAAAACGGGATTAAAATCGATTGAAAAAGAGTTCAAAATAACCAAAAATCATTATAAAATGGATTAAAGATATGGAAAGGACTTCAAAAAGACTAAAAAACTAAAATGAAATATCGGAGAAACCAGGAGGAATTGCATTTAAATTTATTGAGAATCTTTTTGTACATCTGGTGTGGCATTCGTCACCTCACAGCCTGCTAGGCACAAAATTCGATCGATGGTTCTAGAGAGACCACGACAAACGCATTTTAATTAATTTCCCGATCCTTGTAGCAGAATAATTTTCCAGTAATTCATAATGGGAATGTTAACAAATACCGAAAATATTTCATCTTAATAACAATGTTTTCTGCGGAATTTCAATTTAAATCGCACAATAAACGAGGTTTACACCGACAATACAAACGCATTAATTGATTTTCTTCTGCTCCAGATTTTCGCCCGGGCAGGATGTCCATCCGGAATAGACATGAAAGAAAAGTAAGTACCATAATCCTTTTTCTTTCAACTCGAAGCTGAAAGTTCGGTAATGAGAAGTAGGTCGGAGCGAATTCTTTTAGATGCGCCACTATTCCCTTGTCATTGAAACTTTTGTTTGGAAACAGCGAAGAATTTTATAGTTTATTTTTGTAACAATATGAAAATTATCGAGATCAAGTTAGATAACAGAGGAATTACCACTTTTCTTGGATAATCATCACTCCAAAGAGCTATTTCGGACCTAATCCTTTGGATAATCGAATACTGAATTCAGCAACCCGACTGAAATAAAGTGGAGGTGGCAACGTTTCGAAATAGAACTTTTCATTATTTAAGAGAGACTTTGAAGGAACTGTTAAATATTTATTTACAGTTTCGACAAAGATTACAAAATCATTCTTAATTTCGAGCGTTTGAAGAAATCCGAAGCCGACGGAAAATAAATAATTCCTCTTTGAAATTAATCATTCATTATACCCGTCAGAAAACTATGTCTTAAGATAATCTCCTGGAGGAAATTACAGACCGAATAATCCCGCCGGCGAAGTACTGCCGAGTCGTTTTCGCACAAAATAAGGCGTGTTATTTCGTTCTCAAAGACATGGAAATCTCTGGCTTCTCTTTAAATACCTTCAGACGGAACGATTGTCGAAATCCAAAATTCGTGCAGATTATAAGTTGAGGCTCGTTGATTACGGAGAGGACTTGGTGGTAATTTTTTGGAATCGTAAGTGTTCGGGTAGAGAACGCCAGATTAAACAGGTATCAGAAGTGGGATGACCAAATGCCATGGAAGTAACAATAAAAGAACCGAGCCATCCAGATATTCTCCAAGCGTAGTTTCTTTCTAATGGCTTCAAGTCAGTTCCTCTTATTTCATACAATTAAAATCGAATTCCAAAGTGGATTATTAAGAGACGCCAGCACCTCCTGGATTTCCCGGAAAATAAATTGATCCAATTCCGGATCGGTGTGCATTAGAAAAACACGTTTGAGTTTATTAAATTCCGCGAATTTCCGCAAAACTTCCACCGACTTTAATTTATCAATTTTATGACAAGGAATCGAGGTGCACTTTCCCAGATTTTAATTAGGAAGTTTGGAGCAAAGTAAGCGATTTAAGAACTGCTGATTTATGAGGTTTGATTCTTTTCCGATTTTCCGAAATCGGGTTCAAACATATTGGTTTCGATATTCTGACCTACTTAAAAGGGCACCTGCGATGCATCTCATCTCGTTCTTCTCGTTTCCGGGAGACTGGAATATTTGACCCCTTTTCCGCTCCACTACTTTCTTATATCTATGAAATTCTATCTCGATGTTCAAATATGTAAACCTTTGTTTTGTGTCTCCGGGCGGAGAGTAGTTTACAAATGGTCCGAGAATAAAAAGGATCTTTGCCGTTCCGGGATATTAAAAAAAGACTATTGGTAGAGGATACGGAGGCGCTTAGATCGTCCCTTGAATTTTTAGTAGTGATGTCGGTAGTGATCAATAATATGCTGAAGGACCGCATGTCGATCTAGATTGTGTATGAATATTGAAAACCCCTATATGCATAAAATTGATATTTATATTAAAATCTCTACAAGGGCAATAATTAAACAAGTAATTTCCTAGAACTCAAAACAAACAAAAGAGGTTCAGCAGAATGTCATAGAGTCTTAGGCGATTTTAACTTTTTCATTTCTTTGGAACCCTTTATTCATTTTGTTACGTTGAAAGTTTTATTTTTTACATTCTTTATGATATCATGGGGGAGAGTATTTGATGCTGTTTATACATATTTTAGTCAATAAACCGCGTAGTTTTGAAATTGTTAAAATAAATAGATCTTTATGTTTCTTTTCCTCCAAAGAACCTGCCCGCAGCCTGAACTTCCAGACCAACATAAATGCATTTTTAAAAAGCCAAACTTTCCTTTACAGCTCCTCCTGTCTTTTATTTTGAAAACTATTCAGACACAACCATGCAATATGCAGAGTTTAGCTAGATCGCAACTAATACCACCCGTAAGGCTTGCACTTTGTGTACGTACATACATTAACCCAAATTTCATAAAATATTCCTCGGAATTTTCTACTCCCAATAATAGCTCTGCATTATCCTTGTAATCCTCTCTACGTACGAAGTTTACCATAAAACGTGCCCATTAGCTCCGACGCAAAAACCGTTTAATTGTGCCGCGATCCACGTCGGCGTTGAAACAAAACTGCCGCTCATGGGGCGGGAATTTCCAAATTTTCAATCATCTTTGCTTAGAACATTTTTACGATCGCGGCCGCGGATTTATCGCGTCGATAAAATTCCGCGACTGCATAGTTTGTCTTTCTCGCTTTTTACGGGCGTGTTAAACACGAGCGGCAAATTGTTTATGGACGATTCCTCTTAACCTAATTCGTGCAGTCGTCAGATCGTTAACAATGGAAAAATTACTTCTTGCACTCGAGAAGTTGCAATGTGGTGTTACAGTGTCGGGAAATAAATCGTTTTCGTGAGTTTTGTAGATGGGCTCTCAGCATGCTTAGGTGCAGCTTCAAAACTCTAAAGAGTCGATATTTACAGTCTTATTCAATCAAAAAAAAATAAAAAATACGAGTGTGCTTTAGACCACACGACTGAAGTAAAACTTCAGTTCGCCATTGTGAAAGTGCTCTTAATGTATGTAAGTTTATAAATGGAGCTAGAGAATTCTGAATTAATACCGTCTGCAGTATTGGATAATGCATGTTTCAGTTTGTAGTCAGCGAAAAGTCGGCAATCATGTGTCGCCACAAAGATAAGTAGCGCAATTGCAGGCAAAATTGACACAGGCCAATGGCTCTGTCGTGAGCAGGTTGGATCCACAACCTAAAAGACGCGGTTCGAATCCCGTTAATGAATTATTAATTATTGTAAAATCGTTCGCTTCGCCCGATCACATAATTTTCGTAACGCTCTCGTCAGGGATTCACCAGCTTACTCCCCAAGTCAAGTGTCCGTCAAGAAGTTTTACTTCAAAAATAGTATGTTACTTGTAGTATGTATATTTATTACCTTTACAGGTTTATAAAGTATCCGATTAATACATTTCCCATAATTCAATAAAATAAACTATAATATAATAAATAAAACTAAATAAATCCATAATTCAACACAATAACTAGCAGCTTTTTATCAGTCCCCACATATTGTCCCTATTCTTTACTCAGCCTTCTACATCCATTCGATCCCTCTTCTTTTCGTTTCCTTCATACTCCTGCTGTACAGAGTTACAATTCTCCATTTTCTCTGTTTACTTTTCACCGTTCTTTCCATAATCCCCCTTTCTTCTTTTGTTTCAGTTCCATTTTCTTCTTCCAATCCCTCTTTCGCCTCCATTATTATCGCACCTTTAGCTCTTTGCATATTGGCACTTCCACTTCGACTCTTTCCGCATTCTCTTTTCCAATTTTTCCCACCCCTTTTCTTCCACCCACGTTTCTACCATTTCCACTACGTCAAATACTCCCAAATACTCCCACAAATCATTCTCTTTGTTTTTTTTTTATTCCCACTACGTTCCAGAATACTATTCTTATTTGCTCCTTTTCTCCCTTATTCCTCTCCGTATTCGTTGTCCCTTTTCTTTTAAAATTTTATTTTAAAATCATTTTTCCTCCATTTATTTTATACATCTCTCTCACCGCCACTTCTACCTCTAATTCAGCCTTCATCCATTTTTCCAGTTCGTTACGACAATATTCTTTTTTCTCACTCTTTTTACCTGCTTTTCCATTTTCTCCTCCAATTTTTTCATTTTTTCTTCTAGTGCCATCTTTTCTCTTTCCCATTTTGTTTCCTTTTCACGCATCATAATTTTCGATTGTTCCAGTTCCTTCCTTTATCTCCCCTACATCTTTCATAAATTTTTTTCACCATATCTTTCATTTCCTCACCCATTGCCTTTTTAACCGGTGATCTCACATCTCACACTTCTTTGCATGCTACCTAGTATGTTACTGTATCACCAGGAGAATAAAATAATATATCAAGCTACAACAGAAATTAGCAAACCCTACGTAACCCTGTTAGATACAAAATTCAAAGATCACACTGTATATAATTTATAAATTTACCCACCACGTCTTGATTGTATTAAGGCGGAAGCACCGCTAAATGGTTTCCCTTCACGAAATACTCTCCAGTGGCTCTCAAACCATGGTTCTTTTCACCCGCTCGAACGCCCGTCCACTCAAGACCCCTATTGACGTAAAGATCTACTTTTCCGACTCTCCGATTTTACTATGTACGAGACATATTCTCTCCCTCATTGTTCGCACTTTTATTCCGATGTAAATTTCCCGTCTCAATCAGATATTACGAAAACTAACGAACTGACAAAAACCGCAACTTTCTTATCTCGTCTAATGACATTATACCATTTCAAAGATTTTACTGCTTCGTAAAATCCCAAGTTTATAACTCGGAGGCAAAATGAATTTATATGGCCCGAGGAGAAAACCGGCGGCGGCGGCAGCAGCGGCGACGAAATGAATCACGTACTGCAACTTGCAAATAATTCGTTTAACGCAGATCATCTATTTTGCTCGTGTGTGGCAACAAACGTGTTGATAAAATTTGAATTCCGAGTAGTACTTGTGCCGCGGGCACAAGACAAGAATTCATTTTTCCCGAGGGATTAAGCGAAAATGTAATCGGTTGCGAGTTTCTTTGTTTAGTAATTTCTCCTCTGCGCATTTAAAAGGCAATTAAAAACCAGACGTAACGCTGAAGAGAAGTGTACACCGAGTCTCAGTTCTAATTTTGTTTACACAAATTGTACTGAAAATAGTAATTGCAAGGAAACGTCTAGGAAAACTCTTCAAGTAGACACAGGATGCTTTTGACTTCAGCACGTAGGTTGTACTCTTAATCGGCCTTAATTTCAAATACGGCGACCGAACACTTGTTTTTAGCGGGAACTTTTTATGATTCTTTTTTTTTTAATTGGTCAATCTACTATTATAATCTTTAATCTTTATTTGCCCTACGGGCTTTCTGATTCCTATACATATACAAGTAAACAAAAAACAATTATAATAATAAAAAAACTAAATAAAATTCTCTATTTCTTCTTCCCTCCCCTTTCCTCTTCTCCCTTCTCCCTCCTCTTCCATACCTCTTTCATCCATTTAATTTCCCTTCCATCTACATTCAGTATTTCCTCTCTTTCTTTCCTCTCTCTTTGTTTCATCTCACTGCACTCCTTCCACATATGCTTAATCGTCTCTCTTTCCTCATAGCACATTCTACACATTCTTCCTCCATCTTCTGCCCAATACCTATTTTCCCTCTCTTCATTTCCGCACCTAAACCTCGCCATCATCTTTCTTTCTTTCCCGCTCTCCCTCCCCAAATACTTCGGTACTTCCTCGATCATGCATCTTCCGTACTTCCCGTTGTATCTGGATTCTCTAATTCTTTCTCTCCTCTCTTGTTTATCTCTTTCACTTAGGTCTACATTCATCCACACGCCTCTTTCTCTCAGTCTCTCTATTTCTTTGCTTGCATACCCATTCCTCCTGTAGTAATTCTCCCTATCATTCTCCTCTGAATTCTTCTTCTTTTCTCTCCAGCACTCCTTTAGTATCCTACATTCTTTCCTCCCTTCCATCCTGTCTTCGAATTTGACCGCTCTTTTTCCCGCTTTCACTCTCAACCTATTCCTCTTGCATTCCTCTCTCACTATGTACCCTGGCGTTTCTCTCTCCACCCCTAGCACCCACCTCAGATATTTCTCTTGCACCCTCTCTATCTCCTCTTGTTCTTTCCATCCCCAGACCTCTGCTCCGTACAACAACACGCTTTCAATAATACTTTCAAACATCATCATTCTCCTCTTAAAATCGCCTCCCCACCTTCTCTCTCCTATTCCCCATACACCTCCTATCACCTTGTTCGCTTTTCTCGCCAGTTCTCTAATATGTGCCTTATCTGTGGCTCTTTCATTGAACACATACCCCCAGTATTTGAATTCTTTTACTTGTTCTATTACTTCTCCCTCCCACCTCCAATCACTCTCTTCGTTCTTCCTCTTTCTCTTATTGAACACCAGCATTTTTGTTTTCTCTACATTCACTTCTAGTCTTTTCTTCTTCACATATTTTCCTAAACTCTTTATCATTTCCTTCATTTCTTTTTCACTCTTTGCCACCATTACCACATCATCCGCAAACGCCAGGCTCCACACTTTTTTTCTACCTACCACACACCCCCCCGCTTGTGCTCTCTCTAACATTCCGTCCATATCTGCAACGTACATGTGAACAACAAGGGGCTGAGCGGGCAACCTTGCCTCACTCCCTTTGTTGTCACAAACCATTCACTTTCCCTCTCCCCTACCTTCACTTTACTTTTTGTCTTCTCATATATCTCCTCCACCTTTCTTACCAGCCATTCATTTACCCCTTTCTCCCTCAGGCACTCAAACATCCTCTCTCTGTCCACCTTGTCAAAAGCCGCGTTGAGTCTACGAATAATACATACACCCTCCCCCTTTTCTTCTTTAACTCACTCTTCGTCAAATGGTCCAGGATGTATACATTATCCATAGTTCCCCTCCCCTCTCTAAATCCTGCTTGGCTGTCTGGTAATGCTCCCTTTTCCTCTATCTCTCTGCTCATCCTTTCATTCAGAATTGATGCATACAACTTGTACCCTGTGTTTAGGAGAGTTATCCCTCGGTAATTTTCTACTTTATTTTTCTCCCCTTTTTTGTAAATGGGGTGAATTACCCCCTCTCTCCACCCTACCGGGAATCGTTCTCCTCTCCACACCCCATTCATTACCTCCACCAGCTTCTCTAGCACTCTTCTCGTCCCAAACATCCACGACTCATTCTGTATTCTATCCCTCCCTGGTGCCTTCCCTTTCCTCAGTTTCTTCACATGCCTCTCCACCTCTTCCATTTCTTCTCCTTCAGGTTCTACTCGGTTTCTCTTCGTCTCTTTTTCCTTTTCTCCCTCCAGCAGCCTCATGAAGTACTCCTCCCACTCATTCATCGTTATCTCCTCGCTCCCATTTTTTTTTCTTTCTCTCTCTATTAATATAGTTGCATACCTCCTTCTCTGTTCTTATTGCTTTTATCTCTTCCTCCTCTCTCTCCTTCTTCTGCCTCTTCTTCTCCCTGCATGTCTCTCTGTATCTTCTTTTCGCTTCTAAAAAGCCACTTCTGTTCCCTTTAGTCTTTCTCCACTTTCTTAGTTCTTTTATTCCTTCCTTTTTACGTGCTCACATTCTTTGTCCCACCATTTATTCTTTCTTTTTGTTCCTCCACCTCTTACTGTTATTTCTCTTTTTGTCGCTGCTTTTTCCAATATTTCTACCAATTCTTTCTCCATTTTCCCTACTTCTTGTTCTTTAAATATTGCTTTTTCCAGTCTTCTCTTATGCTCTTCCACCCCTTGCTCGTCCCATACTTTAATTATCACCTTCCGCATTTCCTCTATTTTTTCTTCTCTTCCTCTCTTCTCTCTCCCCCTTCCTATACTTCTCTCTATAAGCAGATGGTCTGACTCTACTCTTTCCCCTATTCTAAATTCTTCGACTTCTTCCCATGCTTCTTCGTTTACTATTCCGTAGTCTATCACCGTCTCTCCTCTACCGCCTATGTAGGTCCATTCTCCTTCTTCGTCCCCTTGTTTACTTCCATTCAGCACGTCCCATCCTTTTTCTTCTATCCATTCCATCAACTTCTTCCCTTCCGCGTTTTCTTTCTTGTCTTTGGATTTTCTTTTTCCCTCCCCTCTTTCTTCTTCCCAATCCCTGGCTCCTCTTTCCCCAATTCTCCCGTTAAAATTCCCTCCCAGAAGCAGACATTCTTCCCTGTTGTCTTTTAATGTTTCTTCTATCTTGCTTATTGTTTCTTTCATCTCTTTGCTGTACACTGTCACTATTTTCCACCATTTACTGTCTATTTTAACGTTTCTCACCATGTGACCTTCGTCTTCTCCCTTCTTTTTAGTATTCTCTTTTATTCCTTTTTTTACCCCTGTTATTATTCCCCCTGCTGCTCTTCCTTTTTTCTTTCCCCTTCTCGCCCCTTGCCATTCCCACTTGAACTCCTTTGGTAACAGTTTTTCTATTTTTTCCCAGCTTTCTGACCATGTTTCTGTTAATCCAACAATATCGAACTCCTTCACATAGTCCCAAAAATCTTCTTCTTTTTTCCCTAGTCCCGCTACATTCCAAAATAGTGCCCTCACTCCTGTTTTTCTCGTTACCTTCTTTGATTTCCCCCTTCCTTCCTTAGTTTCCCTCCTACTTCCTTATTTGTTTCTTTTTTCCCTTTTCATTGTCCTTTTTACTTTGCCGTTGTCCCCCTTTTTCCCTCCCCACTTCTTCTTATTGGAAAACCTCTAGTCTCTCTCTCTTTTCATTCCATCTCCATTGCTCCCCGTCCACTATTAATTTCCTGTATCCCACTCTTACTTCTTTTCCTTCTTCCCTTTTTTCCTTCGCCATACTTCTTAGTTTCTTCTGTAAATCTCTTTCTTTCTTTGTGAAGTCGTTGTCTATGTATATCCCCCTTGTTTCCCTCTTCTCCCTCAATTTTCCTTTGTGCTTCATTATTCTTTCCTTCTCACCCCATCCCTCCATCTCCACCAATACTTGGTCTTTGTTAATCCTGTAACAATCTTTTACTTTACTATCCTCTACATTTTCCTTCAAAAACTACTCTACATCCTCTTTTTTTACATGACTTTTTCTTTCCCCGTCCCAACCTGTTATCACGATGTTGTTCTTCCTCTTTCTTCTCTCTTCGCTTTCCATTCTTTCTTCCAGCTTTTCCACTCTCTCCTTCCACCAGTCTCTCTCTCCTTCCCATCTCTTCTAATTCTCTTTAAATTATTTTCTCTGTGCCTCTCTATCTCACTCTTGAGTTCCTTGTTTTCTCGTCTTATTTCTTTCATCTCCTCCTTCAACTCTTGCAACAGCTCCAATATTTTTTTCTCTGTATCCGTTTCCTTCTCTTTCTCTGATGTCTTGTGTGTTTTCTTTACTCCAGGAGACCTCGGCGTCTTTTTACTTTTTTGAAAAAATTTCTCTTCCTCCTCTTCTTGTTTTTCTGTTCTACCGTCCCCTTTTCTCTTTCTTTTCCTTTCCTCCAGGTAAGAGTCCAGGCTTCCCTGACTGAGCGAGCGGTTTCTATCGTCTTTGCTCATCCGCTTCCTGTGGCGCCTCCTAGATGTCGTTGTATTCCGGCTTCGCCGATTTATTCTTTTTCCTGACTATATCTCCTCTTCCCTGCCCAATTCTTTCTTCCTACCTTTCTCTAATACCTCTTCTCGCTTTTCTCAATATCTTCTCTATTTTTTTCTTTATATCACCTTCTATTTCTCTATTTTTCGCTACTTAACCTCGTCAGTCTACTCAATTGTTTCAGTTCCTCAGGACATCAAGTTTTCAAGATTTTCAGATTTTGCAATTCCTGAGTTCCTCAGGTTTGTCGGCTATATATACATTTCAGTGGTCTGAAGTTCTTCGACTTCATATTTTTTCTCATTTCCATTATTTTATTCTCAGTATCTTCTCGGCAGTGGTTTTAGCTTTCTATTTCGTTGCCGAAATCGCTCTGATCTTCGCTGAAGCCGACGTCCCTTTTAAACAAATCCACGGGAAATTACGAGGGTCACTCCTAGGTAGCCAGAATTGTTTTTCGGCGTTCCTTTTACATTTAAACTTAGCCTAAACTCCTAAGAGTGGACGGTCGAGAGCATGATTGTGGCCAGACTGGCACTACTTTTATGACTGGACTTTTTTATTTTAATTAATTTCTGCACCAAAGATTAAAAACGTGTAACAATTGGGTCTCTTTTTTCCACTTTTTTTTGTAGCTTTTCATTTTTCTCGTTTTCATCTTTACTTTCGCCCAATCTTATATTAATATTTCTTTCATCTTTATAGCCCTCAACATTCTCTCTCTCTCTCCCCCTCTCTCTATCTCTCTCTCTTTCAGCCATCTTTCTTCTTCTTCGGGTTTCGTGCTTAATCATTTTGATTTTTTGATGCATAATATTTTTTTCTACGCTTCTTTTCTATTTCAATCTGTACCAGCAGATGTCTATATCCTTCTATCCCGTCCTAATCTCTAATCTCTCTCTCTCTCTCTCACTCTCTCAAGTGGATGTCTCTTTTCATTCCTCCAATTCCATTCTTTCTCATTTCTCCCCCCTTCCCTGTGTCATATTTCTCTTTCTTTCAATCTTGTACGCCTTTTTTTCTTTTCCTATTAAATTCTCTTTCTTTTTCAAGTTACTCATTTTTCTGTTTCTCTCCTTAATCTTTCAATATATTTGATTTTATAATATATTTGAAACTTATATTTCCCTTTTATTTATTGCTAGATTTTTCTTTGTTTTCTCCTTGTATGAATTTATTTTTTATTCAATTGTTAATTTTATCTTTCTCTCAATGCTTCTTTACCTTTTCCATCTCTTCTCTCTCGCTCTCCCATAACCTCGCTCTGTTTCTGGCCACATATGCCGTGAAATTTGCAACTGACAGTTTCTCTGCTGGAACTAGTGTGACGCTTGTTAGGTTGGGTTGCTTCGAGCGTCAGTTTCTTAACGTGGTATGCTCCACACTTGTCCACGAGTAGCTTACCGGAGTACGGTCAGCCGTCAAGTTTGGCGGAAGGGGACCAAAGCAAATTAAGGTCGCTGTTACGGTTTTCATTTACAATATATGCAGGAGACATTATATACAAGGTCTCAATATGTACGCAGTGGCGGGGAGAAGAATAGGGAGCGTCAATCTTTATTAATCCAACTTCTCTCTCTCCGGGTAAATTTTGGGGGGAAACGGTGTTCGCTGTTCTCTCTGTCTCTCCGTTTGACCCCTTTGATGTGGGGGTCTCTCTCTGGAGCGGAACTGCGGCAGTCGATGGTGCGAGGTGAAGGTGTAGGGAAGATCTGCAGCACCAGCTGGTCTCGGTTTCTCGCCGGAGCGGAATGGGCCAGAGACCAGCCAGTCGCCACCGTGGATATCCGAGTTAGTCCCGGGGTATCTTCCTTGAAGTCGGTTCGGGTGGGAGTAACGCGGCGTGTGCTTCCCAAGCAGGCCTCGGCGATTCTGGGCGGTGGAGAGAGTTCGGAGGGTCGGAATCGGAAGCGCGCTAATTTACTGAGCGTCTGGGTGCAAGAAGGGAAGTATTTTATTTCGGAGTTTGTGTCGCCACGGCGGTGGAGAAATATTAAGATCCGGTAACTTCGTTACACTAGAATATTGGAGATGTATTTAAGTGCAATCAGTGCCTTTTAGGAAATTGTCAAAAAATATGTTTTCTTTTCAAACCTTTGTCATGACACTTTTCCACTTTCTAACAAGTAATAAATGATCTTCGCCTGTCCATAAATAATTTGTTTGGAATACCCGTGAACGCTCAAAAGGTCGCACATAAAATTTTATCCATTAGTTCGGTAGCTTTTAGTCGACTTTCCGATACAGTTATTTTTAATCGACCGTCGAATAAACGGGGCAAATAGAGGAAACGATCGGAACCCTTAATGGAAATGAAGACCCATCATCGCGGTCATAAAACGGTTTAAAGATAGAACGACCTGCAGATTCATCAAGTTTTTCTGTTTAATATTTTTACGCCCC
Source organism: Diaperis boleti (assembly GCA_963583935.1). NCBI lineage: Eukaryota > Metazoa > Arthropoda > Insecta > Coleoptera > Tenebrionidae > Diaperis > Diaperis boleti. The sequence continues at coordinate 94,707,110 of OY757242.1, read as the reverse complement.
GACTCGCTGCAGTAGTAATTTATGGTCTCTAGCTGACAATAAAAACTTCGCTATCTTGTTGATCCATCCTCGGAGACTAATTGACAGATAAATACAGTGTGCAGAACTTTGTGTTTTTACGAGTTTCGTCTGGAGTGAAATAAACCCGTTTTTAAATAAATAGATTCAGGACTTTTCCGATAATTGTGAAAGTTGGCTATTATGGTCGTTCGGAGGCAAGTGGATGCTGCACAATGCACTGCCGACTGTTGGAATTGACGTGCTGAAGTGTTCTTCTCGATTCCGATGTCTTCTATTGAATTACTTCTTCACCGACTCTTTGAAATTCTGGTTAAGGTTAAGTGTCTTTGTAAGTTCGCAACCGCTGTACATACAAGTTGGCGGGGGGCGCTCGGCCACCGCAATTTAACTTGGGTCTGCAAACAGATGGATCTGCGTGGAAAAATAACACGAACGTGTTATATCTCGAGAGCTCACCAAATACGTTAACATCGTTAATAATGGAGGCGATATTGGGGCCACTTACCCAACGTCAAAAACAGCCATTGAGCAAAACCCGCACGCAGTCTGGGAATAGATAAAAATCAAAATTGGCAGCCACTAAATCGCACTCGAAATTGACATGTGTTAGCAAATCACGACGAAAATAACCAGATAATGTAATGACAAGAGTGTCTGCTACATCAATATTTGGCAGTGTTAATGGCGCGGAAATTGTTGATCGCTGGTATTAATAAACTATAATCCTTAGATATAGTTGTAAGTTGTACACAATAATGTGGATTTTGCAAAGTCGCCTTAATCCCCGACTGATTGGAACAGTAATCCCTGCAAATGTACGAAAACTTCACAGAGGTTGCGCCAAAATAATGGCAACACCAACTTGCTCCTTGAATAAATTACTGTACATTACATGGAGGAAAAAAGTAGTCTTCAGGAATGAAGTAATTACACTCCTCGACTTTGCCACACACTGAAATTCTGAAATAAAAATGTCAAATGTAATAAATTCACCCGACTCCTTCTCTGTCTGGTACATTTAGTGCCGTGACTAATCGTCCCCCATTACACCTCTGATAAATTAAGCACACCGATAATCTTTCCAAATTTTCGAAATAACCGGAATTAATACAGTTTACAGAAGCGTTATTAACCCGGTCATAAATCCATACAAATAGCAATCCGTAATGTCGGTAACTGTGTACACTCACCCTTTCCCTATCATAATTCCACCGACGTGTACTAATTGCCTAGAGGGTTGGTGCACCTGCGACACAGACCTATTTTCACACCTTGACGGAAAAATAAATTTCCTCCGGTTGAGCGAAAATAGGGTTTCCCGCAGATCTATGACTGTATTAATGACGATGAAAATACTGGCCGTGATTCGGATTTTTAACGGTCCGCGGAATTGGGGGAAAATAAATAGAGCTAAATTATTCGTAGATGATTGATGGGCGATGGCGACGTTGCAAAGAAAACATTTTCATAATGCGAGGAGAATTTCATTATCATGAAAATGGGATGTATTATAATAATGAATAATTTATTTCCTAATTTTTGTTATAGTCTGAAAATAGCGAAGTTGGCAGCCGTGCACATGTTTTTATTAACATCTCTGATTTCCATAATTTTTCACGCCTGTTTTACCGAACTGCTCTGACTTAAATTGCATTATTTTGAATGTAATATTTCATATCTGATCTTTCCTGTGTAATGCCTGCTCGGTGATTCTATAGATCACTGTAAAGAACGTATTAATAAAGGAGTTGCAATTAAACAGTTCTGACGCCCAACCAATAACATGAATAGGAGTTTGGAAAGAGATCCCGTCCATTAATAATCGCATTCTTTAACTTCACATTTTTTGTGCACCTTCTTAAGTCATGTGCCCCCAAACAAAAACGACAGAACAGAAGCATCCTTTGCTGGACAAAACAATTTCCCCAATCCAAATAACACATCGATTTCCTCTCCCCATCACCACTTCTTCGTAATTACGAAACCGGAATTGGATATTTCCCCAATTGTTCATTGTGTCGCCAAACAAGGACGCCCATTTCAAACTAGCCCCCACTTTAACAATAATCCCAAACTTTTTTCTCGTTCTGTTTGAAAGAAACCTAATAAACAGTTCATCGGAATTCGGGGCTTTCATCAACTGAGCCCGACACAAAGAGGAAATGTTATTAGGGAATGTTGTTTGCGCCGGATTAGACAATTAAGACTGGTGGAAAAAATATCAGATTTATTGCATTCCTGTCTGTGAAATCAGGGCGTTATTGGAACTGAATTTCAGGTACAACAAAAGCTTTAAGTGCATGGGCTGAGTATCAAAATAAATAAAATAAAACAAAGATTACAACAACATAAGAACGATTGCAACATTATTAAAATGGATAAAGAGAACATGACTGCACTGGCCGCGCACCACTTCCAAGAAGGCCATCACTTTAACTTTGAAAATACCAGAATATTAGACAGAGAACCACATTATTTAAAACGCAATATTAGTGAAACGATACATATTAAAGCAAACAACAAAGTAAACTTTCGAACCGACACAAACAACCTCAGTATGATATATAACAGTTTCATTAATAGAACTCACACTAACCATTAACAAACATTTTAACCATATGGTAACATTTTAGTAATATTAACAATATAAACACACAATATATAGACAACCAACAACACAGCACTGAGGTACAACATGTTATATGTTAAAAAAAGTGTTGTACAGAATTTGTTGTGTGTGAACTTACCCGTGATTTCATCGAGTTCAAAAAAGTGTTGTACAAGAATTGTTGCATAGCAATGATCTTAATGCCAATAATGCTCTATCTAAATGAATATTTTCAAAATTACAGAACAAAAACACCAGTACCTCAATATTATTATCAACAAACGAATGAATGAATAGGGCAGTTATCATGCTGAAAGATTCCTGTATTACCGAGCTGAAGGTAAACACGTGGTAGAGAGGTTAAGTAGCGAAAAATACAGAAATAGAAGGTGATATAAAGAAAAAATTAGAGAAGATATTGAGAAAAGCGAGAAGAGGTATTAGAGAAAGGTAGGAAGAAAGAATTGGGCAGGGAAGAGGAGATATAGTCAGGTAAAAGAATAAATCGATGAAGCCGGAAGATAACGACATCTAGGAGGCGCCACAGGAAGCGGATGAACAAAGACGATAGAAACCGCTCGCTCAGTCAGGGAAGCCTGGACTCTTACCTGGAGGAAAGGAAAAGAAAGAGAAAAGGGGAGGGTAGAACAGCTTGTTTTAGGAGGAAGAGAAATTTTTTCAAAAAAGTAAAAAGACGGCGAGGTCTCCTGGAGTAAAGAAAACACAGAAGGCATCAGAGAAAGAGAAGGAAACGGACACAGAGATAGAGAAAAAAATATTGGAGCTGTTGCAAGAGTTGAAGGAGGAGATGAAAGAAATAAGACGAGAAAACAAGGAACTCAAGAGTGAGATAGAGAGGCAGGGAGAAGAATTTAAAGAGAAGGAGAAGAGATGGGAAGGAGAGAGAGACTGGTGGAAGGAGAGAGTGGAAAAGCTGGAAGAGAGCATGGAAATCGAAGAGAGAAGAAAGAGGAAGAACAACATCGTGATAACAGGATGGGACGGGGAAAGAAAAAGTCATGTAAAAAAAGAGGATGTGGAGAAGTTTTTGAAGGAAAATGTAGAGGATAGTAAAGTAAAAGATTGTTACAGGATTAACAAGGATCAAGTATTGGTGGAGATGGAGGGATGGGGTGAGAAGGAAAGAATAATGAAGCACAAAGGAAAATTGAGGGAGAAGAGGGAAACAAGGGGGATATACATAGACAACGACCTCACAAAGAAAGAAAGAGATTTACAGAAGAAACTAAGAAGTATGGCGAAGGAAAAAAGGGAAGAAGGGAAAGAAGTAAGAGTGGGATACAGGAAATTAATAGTGGACGGGGAGCAATGGAGATGGAATGAAAAGAGAGAGAGCCTAGAGGTTTTCCAATAAGAGGAAGAAGGGGACGAGGGAAAAAGGGGGACAACGGCAAAGTAAAAAGGACAATGAAACGGGAAAAAAGAAACAAAGAAGGAAGTAGTAGGGAAACTAAGGGAGGAAGGGGGAAATCAAAGAAGGTAACGAGAAAAACAGGGGTGAGGGCACTATTTTGGAATGTAGCGGGACTAGGGAAAAAGAAGAAGATTTTTGGGACTATGTGAAAGAGTTCGATATTGTTGGATTAACAGAAACATGGTCAGAAAGCTGGGAAAAAATAGAAAAACTGTTACCAAAGGAGTTCAAGTGGGAATGGCAAGGGGCGACAAGACGAAAGAAAAGTGGAAGAGCAGCAGGGGGAATAATAACAGGGGTAAAAAAAGGAATAAAAGAGAATACTAAAAAGAAGGGAGAAGAGGAAGGTCACATGGTGAGAAACGTTAAAATAGACAGTAAATGGTGGAAAATAGTGACAGTAAAACAAATGAAAGAAACAATAAGCAAGAAGAAACATTAAAAGACAACAGGGAAGTATGTCTGCTTCTGGAAGGGGATTTTAACGGGAGAATTGGGGAAAGAGGAGCCAGGGATTGGGAAGAAGAGAGAGGAGAGGGAAAAAGAAAATCCAAAGACATGGAAGAAAACGCGGAAGGGAAGAAGTTGATGGAATGAATAGAAGGAAAAGGATGGGAAGTGCTGAATGGAAATAAACAAGGGGACGAAGAAGGAGAATGGACCTACATAGGCGGTAGAGGAGAGACGGTGATAGACTACGGAATATTAAACGAAGAAGCATGGGAAGAAGTCGAAGAATTCAGAATAGGGGAAAGAGTAGAGTCAGACCATCTGCCTATAGAGATAAGTATAGGAAGGGGGAGAGAGAAGAGAGGAGGAGAAGAAAAAATAGAGGAAAGGCGGAAGGTGATAATTAAAGTATGGGACGAGCAAGGGGTGGAAGAGTATAAGAGAAGACTGGAAAAAGCAAGATTTAATTAACAAGAAGTAGGGAAAATGGAGAAAGAATTGGTAGAAATATTGGAAAAAGCAGCGACAAAAAGAGAAATAACAGTAAGAAGTGGAGGAACAAAAAGAAAGAATAAATGGTGGCACAAAGAATGTGAGCAACGTAAAAAGGAAGCAATAAAAGAACTAAGAAAGTGGAGAAAGACTAAAGGGAACAGAAGTGGCTTTTTATAAGCGAAAAGAAGATACAGAGAGACATGCAGGGAGAAGAAGAGGCAGAAGAAGGAGAGAGAGGAGGAAGAGATAAAAGCAATAAGAACAGAGAAGGAGGTATGGAACTATATTAATAGAGAGAGAAAGAGAAAAGAAAATGGGGGCGAGGAGATAACGATGAATGAGTGGGAGGAGTACTTCATGAGGCTGCTGGAGGGAGAAAAGGAAAAAAAGAAAACGGAAATAGAGACGAAGAGAAACCGAGTAGAACCTGAAGGAGAAGAAATTACAATGGAAGAGGTGGAGAGGCATGTGAAGAAACTGAGGAAAGGGAAGGCACCAGGGAGGGATAGAATACAGAATGAGTCGTGGATGTATGGGACGAGAAGAGTGCTAAAAAAGGGGAGAAAAATAAAGTAGAAAATTACCGAGGGATAACTCTCCTAAACACAGGGTACAAGTTGTATGCATCAATTCTGAATGAAAGGATGAGCAGAGAGATAGAGGAAAAGGGAGCATTACCAGACAGCCAAGCAGGATTTAGAGAGGGGAGGGGAACTATGGATAATGTATACATCCTGGACCATTTGACGAAGAGTGAGTTAAAGAAGGGAGGGAAGAGGGTGTACGCATTATTCGTAGACTTCAAGGCGGCTTTTGACAAGGTGGACAGAGAGAGGATGTTTGAGTGCCTGAGGGAGAAAGGGGTAAATGAATGGCTGGTAAGATAGGTGGAGGAGATATATCAGAAGACAAAAAGTAAAGTGAAGGTAGGGGAGAGGGAAAGTGAATGGTTTGTGACAACAAAGGGAGTGAGGCAAGGTTGCCCGCTCAGCCCCTTGTTGTTCACGATGTATGTGGCAGATATAGACGGAATGTTAGAGAGAGCACAAGCGGTGGGGTGTGTGGTAGGTAGGAAAAAAGTGTGGAGCCTGGCGTTTGCGGATGATGTGGTAATGGTGGCAAAGAGTGAAAGAGAAATGAAGGAAATGATAAAGAGTTTAGGAAAATATGTGAAGAAGAAAAGACTAGAAGTGAATGTAGAGAAAACAAAAATGCTGGTGTTCAATAAGAGAAAGAGGAAGAACGAAGAGAGTGATTGGAGGTGGGAGGGAGAAGTAATAGAACAAGTAAAAGAATTCAAATACTTGGGGTATGTGTTCAATGAAAGAGCCACAGATAAGGCACATATTAGAGAACTGGCAAGAAAAGCGAACAAGGTGATAGGAGGTGTATGGGGAATAGGAGAGAGAAGGTGGGGAGGCGATTTTAAGAGGAGAATGATGATGTTTGAAAGTCTTATTGAAAGCGAACAAGAGGAGATAGAGAGGGTGCAAGAGAAATATCTGAGGTGGGTGCTAGGGGTGGAGAGAGAAACGCCAGGGTACATAGTGAGAGAAGAATGCAAGAGGAATAGGTTGAGAGTGAAAGCGGGAAAAAGAGCGGCCAAGTTCGAAGACAGGATGGAAGGGAGGAAAGAATGTAGGATACTAAAGGAGTGCTGGAGAGAAAAGAAGAAGAATTCAGAGGAGAATGATAGGGAGAATTACTACAGGAGGAATGGGTATGCAAGCAAAGAAATAGAGAGACTGAGAGAAAGAGGCGTGTGGATGAATGTAGAACTAAGTGAAAGAGATAAGGATACGGATAGACAAGAGAGGAGAGAAAGAATGAGAGAATCCAGATACAACGGGAAGTACGGAAGATGCATGATCGAGGAAGTACCGAAGTATTTGGGGAGGGAGAGCGACAAAGAAAGAAAGATGATGGCGAGGTTTAGGTGCGGAAATGACGAGAGGGAAAATAGGTATTGGACAGAAGATGGAGGAAGAATGTGTAGAATGTGCTATGAGGAAAGAGAGACGATTGAGCATATGTGGAACGAGTGCAGTGAGATGAAACAAAGGGAGAGGAAAGAAAGAGAGGAAATACTGAATGTAGATGGAAGGGAAATTAAATGGATGAAAGAGGTATGGAAGAGGACGGAGAAGGGAGAAGAGGAAAGGGGAGGGGAGAAGAAATAGAGAATTTTATTTAGTTTTTTTATTATTATAATTGTTAAGTTTGCTTGTATATGTATAGGAATCAGAATAAAGATTTATCTTATCATGCTGAAATATAAAATTATTTTCGAAAAAGTGTCTTACTGACTGCAACATAACACTTTCTAAAATATTTCGAGATGTGATGGCATTAAGTCTCTCTTCAATATCCCAACACATCCCAAGTCCGTGGATACTTATCCATGCTCAACAATTTATAAAAAATCTTCCTGTTCTATCGCCGGTGATAACATATTGCTCATCAAATATTTTGTATTAAGGAAGGGTGAAAAATGGTGGATGCGTCGCTTAAAAAATGTAAAAATTCAAGCTGTCTTTCAGGGTGTATTCTGTCAAATTCTGGTATTTTTTTTACCATTACAATGTCACATTTGAACAGATATAGACACCCGGAAGTCTATAGAGGAAGATTGAAGAAAGGGTGAAAAATGGTAGATGCGCCACTTGAAAAAAAAAAATTGTTAAAATTCAGTCTTTCTTTGAGGGCTGAAATTTGTCGAATTTGGGCATTGTTTTCGTCATTACAATGTCACATTTGAACCGATATAGACACCCGGAAGTCTATAGGGGAATATTTAAGAAAGGGTAAAAATGGTGGATGCGTCGTTTAAAAAAAAATTGTAAAAAATTCTGCCTGCCTTGGGGGGTCTATTCAGTCAAATCTTGTATTACTTCATTCCAATTTTCACGGAACAAATTGGCCTACCCGTCGACTTCTTCTATTCCAGAGTTCCGTCAATTTTTCATCGTTTTTTGACATTTAAAATGGTGTTTTTACTTGTATGCATAATGTTTGCAACTTCTCTGATGGATAATCCACCATCTAAATATGCAATAATATGTGCTCTTTCAATTAAATTCATTGCCGGCATTTCGAAATTACTTGATGCGACAAGCAGTGTCAATTTGACATTTTTTTAACTATGGTGATGTTTTTTTTTTTTAAATCCGATGAACATACCTCTAAATTAGCTGTACAACACATTAATGACCATAACTGTACCACTTCTGTAGACTATCACTCTATTATTATTGTAATGTGATGTCTAGTAGACAAGAAGAATTGTAGAATGTTAAAAATTGTAGATTCTAAAAGTGTATGTATTTTTATTTTTATCAATTAACAAAAAATTGACCGGTAAGAATAACAGAATGAGTGTAATTAGTTATTATTTTTGTATTTGTAGACCCTGAAGAAGTTTTAATATTAAAGCGAAACGTCGGAAAAAAAATCAAATTCTTGCTTAAATAGTCCAAAAACCCGTAAAAATAAAAATAATATTAAAATAAAGTTAACAGGCTGTCGAAATATCAGGTTCAGATCGATTGGTATAGTGTAAATTAATTGTAACGAAGAAATAACAAGATTTTAATATTTTTTGTCATTAATTTCTAAAAAGTTGAGCGCAGGCAGCGTCGTTGGACAATAAATATGTTTTAAAACACGAAACAAAGGCGTTATTCATTAGATTGTCAAAATATTGAGTGCGGAGAGCGTCGTTAAACAATGGAAAAAAACTGATATTAAGTCATAAAACGTTGAGGGCCGACTGCGTCGTTAGACAATTAGATGGTGGATGCGCTCTCCATTATTTGAGGCTGTACAATTTTTGAATAATTTCAGTGCTTTTCACGGTGTTTAGTATATATCTCACTGTTACTCAAAGTTCTTCAAAACTCAAGTTTGGGACTTCCTCAGGATTCCTCAAGACCCCTCAGGACTTTTACACGTACTCGGGTTCTTTTCACACTTTACAATAGTATTATAAAAATCAAAAGCTTTGCACTGTTACTACTTCTCCGTGTATAAATTTGGTTAGTGTATTCACCGCCGTCTGCGATCAGAAATTGTAAACTTCTCTTTGAAACACGCTCTCAGTTGCGGCGGTTACAAAACTTTGTGCATTTATCTTTGTTCCGGCGGTAAAGACAAAAAGTTGTGTGTATAACATTCGGGAATGTTGGAAATCTTCGAGTTTCCCGACAGTTCCTCCAACCTGTTGTTTTTGCTCGTGTCGCTCCGATCTGAAATTATGTTTTCAAATAAACGCCATCCCTTACATCGCCAACTCGATTTCGCTTTCTTAATTTATCCCCATTACATAATACATCGGAAAGGTGGAACGGAACCGATAAGGGCGAGTAGCGCCATAAATTCCCGGAGCGGTCATATTCGTTCCATTTTAACACATTTTTAATGCATACGAGATTTAATGCAACACAACAGACTCGCGCTATAAAAGTGTTTTGAAAGCCAGTAAAAACTTCTCTTTATGATTTTGTCAGCGCTTAACAGTCCAGTCAGCGGCGGTTCGAGGGACAAAAACAGATGAAGAGTTATTATGACATGGGCAAAAACGTTTTATGGGGCATTTATGGGAGATTTGTTGGTTGTGCCTGCATAAAATGGTTGTTGCATTAGTAGTAACCTCTTATTGAAACCTTTACAGCATTTGTGTTTAAAAATGAATGATGCGTCCTACCACCTCTGAAAAAAAAAACACTTATAGTCACTGACTAGCCCAAATTGAGAATCGAGCGTGTCTTTTACCGAAACCTTAAATTCTGGAATACTTCCCTGTCAGCCAACTGCTCGGCACGCGAATAAACCGGTGCGGCCACCTTTGATCAACCTTTTTCCGTACCTCGAAACTCCACCTTCGTACGATATATCTCTTGAGTTTACAATACTCGTTGTCTAAGCGTTGAGAAAAAAAAATTTGAAATGTACGAAGAAGTTTTGATAGATCACACCGTAGATACACATTTTTTACCAAAGCACCCTCGAACCCCCCACCGTTACCCCGTCTTAACCCGATAAAACCTGCAATTTCAACAATCACAATGCCTCGTTAACGTTCCAACAGTCGGTTCGCTATTTAGCAGAGCCGTTCTTCTCTTTGTCTCCGGTCAATCCATTAACTTCTCCTCATAGATTAGATAAGACTTGGACTAAATGGACTTAGTGAGCTCGAAGGCATCACAAAGTCTTTGTAGTTGTAATACTGCAAAACCGAGTTCGTACTGAATTTACATACAGGGTGTTCTGCTTGACTTGTTTGGACCAATTAAAACAAGCAAGGCTGTGTACACAGAAAAGGACACCGATCTCCGTTTGGATGTATTTTAGCTGTGCCAACGTGTTTGATTGTTATAAGTGTTATATAAATACGCGGGCGGCGGCCTTCTGTTTATTGTAAACAGTTGTGCTTTTATCACTTAGTTTTCATCGGCCACTTTAAATTTGTTTTTGAATGTAATGAAAAGGAAAGAAGACTGAGTGGTGTATAAACTACAGTAGGAGATTAATATGACGGGGTTCCAATTTACGTTGGTTTCTATTTTGAGGCACAGAAACTATTGTAGGTAATCTGCCACGACGACTAGGTATATGGCGCCACGTCGAACAGCGGACTTACTGCATACCTGGGCGACCAAACAGCACACGTACTACTCCTCAACAATATTGCCTTTGAATATCAACACTCTTAACAGAATGCTCAATGCGTGGCTCACTGACCGTTTTAACCATCGCACTCTTTGAAACTAGAGGGCACCTCTGTTTTGCTGGACCTAACGCCGATGGTGCAGTTTGGGTTGGATTCTGAACTGACCTCGGTTTGGGTTGTAGTCACGAAACCCTCGGCCACAATAATGATTTACCATCGGCTGGTTCGTATTTCTCCAATTCAGAATTTCTAGCCAAATGTGTGCAACAGGTTTTTATCATCTTCCCATTATTTGATTCGATACACAGCAGTACTATGAATATTGATAAGTATGTAATGTGGTAAATGACGTTGTCTGCTTTACATATTTCTCCTTTAATATATTCTCATAATAAAAGATTCACCAAAAATTATGGCTAAAAAGTGGCAAATTAATATATAATATAAATAAAATTCTCTATTTCTTCTCCCTTCTCCCTCCTCTTCCATACCTCTTTCATCCATTTAATTTCCCTTCCATCTACATTCAGTATTTCCTCTCTTTCTTTCCTCTCTCTTTGTTTCATCTCACTGCACTCGTTCCACATATGCTCAATCGTCTCTCTTTCCTCATAGCAGATTCTACACATTCTTCCCAATACCTATTTTCCCTCTCTTCATTTCCGCACCTAAGCCTCGCCATCATCTTTCTTTCTTTCTCGCTCTCCCTCCCCAAATACTTCGGTACTTCCTCGATCATGCATCTTCCGTACTTCCCGTTGTATCTGGATTCTCTAATTCTTTCTCTCCTCTCTTGTCTATCCGTATCCTTATCTCTTTCACTTAGTTCTACATTCATCCACACGCCTCTTTCTCTCAGTCTCCCTATTTCTTTGCTTGCATACCCATTCCTCCTGTAGTAATTCTCCCTATCATACTCCTCTGAATTCTTCTTTTTTTCTCTCCAGCACTCCTTTAGTATCCTACATTCTTTCCTCCCTTCCATCCTGTCTTCGAACTTGACCGCTCTTTTTCCCGCTTTCACTCTCAACCTATTCCTCTTGCATTCCTCTCTCACTATGTACCCTGGCGTTTCTCTCTTCACCCCTAGCACCCACCTCAGATATTTCTCTTGCACCCTCTCTATCTCCTCTTGTTCTTTCCATCCCCAGATCTCTGCTCCGTACAACAACACAAACAATCATCATTCTCCTCTTAAAATCGCCTCCCCACCTTCTCTCTCCTATTCCCCATACACCTCCTATCACCTTGTTCGCTTTTCTTGCCAGTTCTCTAATATGGGCCTTATCTGTGGCTCTTTCATTGAACACATACCCCAAGTATTTGAATTCTTTTACTTGTTCTATTACTTCTCCCTCCCACCTCCAATCACTCTCTTCGTTCTTCCTCTTTCTCTTATTGAACACCAGCATTTTTGTTTTCTCTACATTCACTTCTAGTCTTTTCTTCTTCGCATATTTTCCTAAACTCTTTATCATTTCCTTCATTTCTCTTTCACTCTTTGCCACCATTACCACATCATCCGCAAACGCCAGGCTCCACACTTTTTTTCTACCTAATTTTCTACTTTATTTTTCTCCCCTTTTTTGTAAATGGGGTAAATTACCCCCTCTATACACCCTACCGGGAATCCTTCTCCTCTCCACACCCCATTTATTACCTCCACCAGCCTCTCTATCACTCTTCTCGTCCCATACATCCACGACTCATTCTGTATTCTACCCCTTCCTGGTGCCTTCCCTTTCCTCAGTTTCTTCACATGCCTCTCCACCTCTTCCATTGTAATTTCTTCTCCTTCAGGTTCTACTCGGTTTCTCTTCGTCTCTATTTCCGTTTTCTTTTTTTCCTTTTCTCCTTCCAGCAGCCTCATGAAGTACTCCTCCCACTCATTCATCGTTATCTCCTCGCTCCCATTTTCTTTTTTCTTTCTCTCTCTATTAATATCTATTCTATATTCTATATACTAATATCTCTTCCTCCTCTCTCTCCTTCTTCTGCCTCTTTCTCCCTGCATGTCTCTCTGTATCTTCTTTTCGCTTCTAAAAAGCCACTTCTGTTCCCTTTAGTCTTTCTCCACTTTCTTAGTTCTTTTATTGCTTCCTTTTTACGTTGCTAACATTCCTTGTCCCACCATTTATTCTTTCTTTTTGTTCCTCCACCTCTTACTGTTATTTATCTTTTTGTCGCTGCTTTTTCCAATATTTCTACCAATTCTTTCTCCATTTTCCCTACTTCTTGTTCTTTAAATCTTGATTTTTCCAGTCTTCTCTTATACTCTTCCACCCCTTGCTCGTCCCATACTTTAATTATCACCTTCCGCATTTCCTCTATTTTTTCTTCTCATCTCTGCTCTCTCCCCCTTCCTATACTTATCTCTATAGGCAGATGGTCTGACTCTACTCTTTCCCCTATTCTGAATTCTTCGACTTCTTCCCATGCTTCTTCGTTTACTATTCCGTAGTTTATCACCGTCTCTCCTCTACCGTCTATGTAGGTCCATTCACCTTTTTCGTCCCCTTGTTTATTTCCATTCAGCACTTCCCATCCTTTTTCTTCTATCCATTCCATCAACTTCTTCCCTTCCGCGTTTTCTTTCTTGTCTTTGGATTTTCTTTTTCCCTCTCCTCTCTCTACATCCCGATCCCTGGCTGCTCTTTCCCCAATTCTCCCGTTAAAATCCCCTCCCAGAAGTAGACATTCTTCCCTGTTGTCTTTTAATGTTTCTTCTATCTTGCTTATTGTTGCTTTCATCTCTTTGCTGTACACTGTCACTATTTTCCACCATTTACTGTTTATTTTAACGTTTCTCAGCACGTGACCTTCCTCTTCTCCCTTCTTTTTAGTATTCTCTTTTATTCCTTTTTTTACCCCTGTTATTATCCCCCTGCTGGTCTTCCTTTTTTCTTTCCCCTTCTCGCCCCTTGCCATTTCCACTTGAACTCCTTTGGTAACAGTTTTTCTATTTTTTCCCAGCTTTCTGACCATTTTTCTGTTAATCCAACAATATCGAAGTCCTTCACATAGTCCCAAAAATCTTCTTCTTCTTTCCCTAGTCCCGCTACATTCCAAAATAGTGCCCTCACCCCTGTTTTTCCCGTTACCTTCTTTGATTTCCCCCTTCCTTCCTTAGTTTCCCTTCTACTTCCTTCTTTGTTTCTTTTTTCCCGTTTCATTGTCCTTTTTACTTTGCCGTTGTCCCCCTTTTTCCCTCCTCCCCTTCTTCTTCTCATTGGAAAACCTGTAGACTCTCTCTCTTTTCATTCCATCTCCATTGCTCCCCGTCCACTATTAATTTCCTGTATCCCACTCTTACTTCTTTCCCTTCTTCCCTTTTTTCCTTCGCCATACTTCTTAGTTTCTTCTGTAAATCTCTTTCTTTCTTTGTGAGGTCGTTGTTTATGTATATCCCCCTTGTTTCCCTCTTCTCCCTCAATTTTCCTTTGTGCTTCATTATTCTTTCCTTCTCACCCCATCCCTCCATCTCCACCAATACTTGATCCTTGTTAATACTGTAACAATCTTTTACTTTACTATCCTCTACATTTTCCTTCAAAAACTTCTCTACATCCTCTTTTTTTACATGACTTTTTCTTTCCCCGTCCCATCCTGTTATCACGATGTTGTTCTTCCTCTTTCTTCTCTCTTCGATTTCCATTCTCTCTTCCAGCTTTTCCACGCTCTCCTTCCACCAGTCTCTCTCTCCTTCCCATCTCTTCTCCTTCTCTTTAAATTCTTCTCCCTGCCTCTCTATCTCACTCTTGAGTTCCTTGTTTTCTCGTCTTATTTCTTTCATCTCCTCCTTCAACTCTTGCAACAGCTCCAATATTTTTTTCTCCATCTCTGTGTCCGTTTCCTTCTCTTTCTCTGATGTCTTCTGTGTTTTCTTTACTCCAGGAGACCTCGCCGTCTTTATTCGCCGATTTATTCTTTTCCCTGCCCAATTCTTTCTTCCTACCTTTCTCTAATACCTCTTCTCGCTTTTCTCAATATCTTCTCTATTTTTTTTCTTTATATCACCTTCTATTTCTCTATTTTTAGCTACTTAACCTCTCTACCACATGTTTACCTTTAGCTCGGTAATACAGGAATCGAATATTGATAAATATAAAGTGGTGGAAGGAATTTCACAGAGCATTAAGGCCCATAAGCTTAAAAGATAAAACTTTAACTAAAAAACCTGTAGATATACTTTATTATTTAATAAAAATATTGTACCAAATTCTTATAGTAAATAGGTATGTTCAACTCTAAAATTAAATTATAATATAATCCATGATTTTTATCGGAGCATCTAGTCCAATTTTACATCGAATTACCCCGATTTACTCATATATTTTTGGTTCCATTTTACATTATCTATTTGTGTTTAATAATGAATGTTAATAAATGTTCATTTTCTGTTAGAGTTGGTATTAAATTTTGTAACTACACGTCTCTATTTACTGTTTTGTGAAATCATGCTTCAATTTTATATTCTTTTGAATTATTTATTGCATAAAACTACAACACACCGATTCTGAAATTTGTCTACCTAAAACATCAATTGCGTTCTAGAGCCGAGACGCAAACCGATTTTATTTTCGTTACACGTGCCGCGCCATCTATTACCAAAATAGTTTACAGCATTTCGATGAGAAATTGTTTCATTTCATTTTTCGCTTGACACCCCATCTTACGGACATCCAAAAACTACCGAAAAGTCACGTGACGGGGATCGCAAAATCCCATATAGTTGAGCATTCTGTTAAGAGCATTGATATGTATTGCTAACGTCCTGTAATAAATTAATAAAATTACAAACAAATGAGCTACATTACAGCGTAATGCCCAATCAAATAGTTAAATAATTATCAACGCAGCATGAGCGCAAACATTTGCAGCACCGTTTCGACAAGATAAATAACCCATAACTCCGATACTAATTTGATAATTTCACATTTACATAGAAGATTACCGAATTAACAATTTCTTGCTGTAATAACCGAACGAAAATTCCGACAAACGTTCGTGTGCCAGCACTGCAGTCATTTTTCAAATCGAGTGTGTGATTAATGGAAGTTTTATATTTTCCGTAGATACAGGATGTGTTATTGAGGACCAAGATAAATACTGCCGATATCGCTATGACACGTTACAATTCCTTGACGAAAATTCAATAATGTAGCTACATAATTCAATTTGTTTTTGCGACGCGCATGAGCGGCGCGAGACGGACGCGGAATGAAGATGGTTTTCGCACGAGTGTGAAGATTCTAACACGATCCGGATGGGCGTGTGCCAATCAACCGTAATAAAGGAAAATGAGAAATTCTTGTACGTTGCGGTATATCATTTTGCATTACCTTCCTGCGAGATATTTTTCGTTTCGGCCTCATAAGTATGAAAATTGTCATGACAATTTTTGAATAATCGTATTGCAACCTCGCCATTTTCTAGGACACTGATTAACCGTCCGACACTATCCGATGAACATCAGTCGACTAGATTTTGCGATCAATTGTATAGGCATAATCTAACAATCAGCTGAAATGGACGATAATTTTATGCATTAGGACGACAGCATAATTAACGTTATCTGCTTCGAAAACAGAAACCAATAACAGCCGTTGGTAAATTCGCTACATAAACTGCAGTAAATCCCGTTTATTGTCACCGTTTGTTTACCCACGGGTTTGATTTGTTGCAGACGTGCCCTTAACGAGAACCGCATCTGAGCTGCATTATGGGCTCACGAACTAAACCCGGCTGCAGCTGGGGCGGATCGGCGGGAGCCACCATCTTCGTCATCGTCTTGCCGGCGGCCACTTCCGCCGCGTCTTTAAAAAGTGAGTTCGAGGACACGCGCTACTTCGGATCGGAATGTAAAACCGTCTCATTGCAGTCCTCTACCTCTTCTCTCGCGCCGCCAAAGCAACTCCTCTGGAAAACTGGTACGCCACTGGACACAACTGCACGGATCCATACTGCGACTGGGAAAATGACACCTCCAACCGTAACGCCACCGTCAACGGAACCATCAGCGAGGGCGGAGGCGGGGAACCCCTGGCGGATCTCATCCTTATGGGAGTCCTCTCGGTTGTTCTGGGTCTGATGATCCTGGTAACGGTGATAGGTGCGTATACATTTTTTCCCTTGTTTATCGGATCTCGCAGGATGTTAACGCCATTACGGCGTCGGAAAGGAAAAATTCCGGTGCCTTTCAACGGCATCGTTCGCTTTGATGGAATTAGAGAGGTTGGGTTTATTTTCTCAGACGGGACGCGTTTAATGTTTGAGTTTTTTTTTGCTAAAGTGGTCCACTTTTATAGAATTACGAGCGAGAACTGTACGTGTACACATAAAGAGAGGTAAAGCAATCGGTTTCTGGTTGAACAAAGTGCTTTGAACAGCGATCGATTTCTTTGCTTCGCGGTTATTAAAAGTCAAAATATGGAAGCGAGGAACGGTAAAGGTGAAATTAATGAGGAGGTACAGAAAAACGAGTAATGGCAAAACATAGAGGCTTCTTTTCATTTTTGCAACTCAACATCGCAAGGTTACGCTTTTGGAATATCAAAACGACAACGTTTTGTGACCGACTCGGTTCATATAATTCAAATATTGTCAGACCGATCATCATTGGAAATATTAATCGTAAATTGCTTAGGAAGCTATCTAATATATTGTAAAAGAACATCAAAGAGATAGAAATATTAAAAAATTCAGAAATTCAGAAGTTTAGAATTGAGCCATTAACAATATTGTGTCATATACCTAAATAACCGAAAAACTGAAAAAAAACTCAAAAGCACTGTAAACCTAAGACACAAGAAAGCAAAGGAATGAAACAAAAGATCACAAGAATGATAAAAATTAGAGAAATCAGAAGAATCGGAGAAATCTAAGAAAATACACACAACAAAACAATCATAGGAATTCAACGAATCAAATATGTTCAAATGATCATAGAAGCCCAAAAAATCAGAGGAATTATCGAAACTAAACGAGAATCAAAGTTTGAAGAAAGCGTATAAATTCAAAGAAATTAGTAGAATAGTTGAAATAAAAAATTACATAAAATAAATGAATTAAATAATCAAAAACATAGTACATGGAAATATGTAAAAGAAGAAAGAAGTCAGAAGTAAGTATCAGATATATCATAATATAGGAATAGTATACAAAGAATCAAAGGAACAATAAATTACAGAATAGAAAGAAATCAGAAGAATCAAATAAATCAAAACAATCATAGAAATTAAACGAATCAAATTATAAAAAATATCACGGAAGTCAAAGAACTCAGAAGACCAAAAAAATTGAGGAATCAAGAAAATTAAAAGCAACCATAGAAAGTAAACAAATCAAAGGATGAAGAAATCATTGAAATAGAGTCATTACAGATATGTATTAAACAAATCTAACAATAAAATCTTTATTTTTGCCCTACGGGCTTTCTGATTCCTATACATATACAAGTAAACTTAACAATTATAATAATAAAAAAACTAAATAAAATTCTCTATTTCTTCTCCCCTCCCCTTTCCTCTTTTCCCTTCTCCCTCCTCTTCCATACCTCTTTCATCCATTTAATTTCCCTTCCATCTACATTCAGTATTTCCTCTCTTTCTTTCCTCTCTCTTTGTATCATCTCACTGCACTCGTTCCACATATGCTCAATCGTGTCTCTTTCCTCATAGCACATTCTGCACATTCTTCCTCCATCTTCTGCCCAATACCTATTTTCCCTCTCTTCATTTCCGCACCTAAACCTCGCCATCATCTTTCTTTCTTTCTCGCTCTCCCTCCCCAAATACTTCGGTACTTCCTCGATCATGCATCTTCCGTACTTCCCGTTGTATCTGGATTCTCTAATTCTTTCTCTCCTCTCTTGTTTATCTCTTTCACTTAGGTCTACATTCATCCACACGCCTCTTTCTCTCAGTCTCTCTATTTCTTTGCTTGCATACCCATTCCTCCTGTAGTAATTCTCCCTATAATTCTCCTCTGAATTCTTCTTTTTTTTCTCTCCAGCACTCCTTTAGTATCCTACATTCTTTCCTCCCTTCCATCCTGTCTTCGAACTTGACCGCTCTTTTTCCCGCTTTCACTCTCAACCTATTCCTCTTGCATTCTTCTCTCGCTATGTACCCTGGCGTTTCTCTCTCCACCCCTAGCACCCACCTCAGATATTGCTCTTGCACCCTCTCTATCTCTTCTTGTTCTTTCCATCCCCAGACCTCTGCTCCGTACAACAACACGCTTTCAATAAGACTTTGAAACATCATCATTCTCCTCTTAAAATCGCCTCCCCACCTTCTCTCTTCTATTCCCCATACACCTCCTATCACCTTGTTCGCTTTTCTTGCCAGTTCTCTAATATGTGCCTTGTCTGTGGCTCTTTCATTGAACACATACCCCAAGTATTTGAATTCTTTTACTTGTTCTGTTACTTCTCCCTCCCACCTCCAATCACTCTCTTCGTTCTTCCTCTTTCTCTTATTGAACACCAGCATTTTTGTTTTCTCTACATTCACTTCTAGTCTTTTCTTCTTCACATATTTTCCTAAACTCTTTATCATTTCCTTCATTTCTCTTTCACTCTTTGCCACCATTACCACATCATCCGCAAACGCCAGGCTCCACACTTTTTTTCTACCTACCACACACCCCCCCCCTCTTGTGCTCTCTCTAACATTCCGTCCATATCTGCCACATCATCGTGAACAACAAGGGGCTGAGCGGGCAGCCTTGCCTCACTCCCTTTGTTGTCACAAACCATTCACATTCCCTCTCCCCTACCTTCACTTTACTTTTTGTCTTCTCATATATCTCCTCCACCTTTCTTACCAGCCATTCATTTACCCCTTTCTCCCTCAGGCCCTCAAACATCCTCTCTCTGTCCACCTTGTCAAAAGCCGCCTTGAAGTCTACGAATAGTGCATACACCCTCCCCCCTTTCTTCTTTAACTCACTCTTCGTCAAATGGTCCCGGATGTATACATTATCCATAGTTCCCCTCCCCTCTCTAAATCCTGCTTGGCTGTCTGGTAATGCTCCCTTTTCCTATATCTCTCTGCTCATCCTTTCATTCAGAATTGATACATACAACTTGTACCCTGTGTTTAGGAGAGTTATCCCTCGGTAATTTTCTACTTTATTTTTCTCCCCTTTTTTGTAAATTGGGTAAATTACCCCCTCTCTCCACCCTACCGGGAATCCTTCTCCTCTCCACACCCCATTCATTACCTCCACCAGCCTCTCTAGCACTCTTCTCGTCCCATACATCCACGACTCATTCTGTATTCTATCCCTCCCTGGTGCCTTCCCTTTCCTCAGTTTCTTCACATGCCTTTCCACCTCTTCCATTGTAATTTCTTCTCCTTCAGGTTCTACTCGGTTCCTCTTCGTCTCTATTTCCGTTTTCTTTTTTTCTTTTTCTCCCTCCAGCAGCCTCATGAAGTACTCCTCCCACTCATTCATCGTTATCTCCTCGCCCCCATTTTCTTTTTTCTTTCTCTCTCTATTAATATAGTTCCATACCTCCTTCACTGTTCTTATTGCTTTTATCTCTTCCTCCTCTCTCTCCTTCTTCTGCCTTTTCTTCTCCCTGCATGTCTCTCTGTATCTTCTTTTCGCTTCTAAAAAGCCACTTCTGTTTCCTTTAGTCTTTCTCCATTTTCTTAGTTCTTTTATTGCTTCCTTTTTACGTTGCTCACATTCTTTGTCCCACCATTTATTCTTTCTTTCTGTTCCTCCACCTCTTACTGTTATTTCTCTTTTTGTCGCTGCTTTTTCCAATATTTCTACCAATTCTTTCTCCATTTTCCCTACTTCTTGTTCTTTAAATCTTGCTTTTTCCAGTCTTCTCTTATACTCTTCCACCCCTTGCTCGTCCCATACTTTAATTATCACCTTCCGCATTTCCTCTATTTTTTCTTCTCCTCCTCTCTTCTCTCTCCCCCTTCCTATACTTATCTCTATACGCAGATGGTCTGACTCTACTCTTTCCCCTATTCTGAATTCTTCGACTTCTTCCCATGCTTCTTCGTTTACTATTCCGTAGTCTATCACCGTCTCTCCTCTACCGCCAATGTAGGTCCATTCTCCTTCTTCGTCTCCTTGTTTATTTCCATTCAGCACTTCCCATCCTTTTTCTTCTATCCATTCCATCAACTTCTTCCCTTCCGCGTTTTCTTTCTTGTCTTTGGATTTTCTTTTTCCCTCTCCTCTCTCTTCTTCCCAATCCCTGGCTCCTCTTTCCCCAATTCTCCCGTTAAAATCCCCTCCAAGAAGCAGACATTCTTCCCTGTTGTCTTTTAATGTTTCTTCTATCTTGCTTATTGTTTCTTTCGTCTCTTTGCTGTACACTGTCACTATTTTCCACCATTTACTGTCTATTTTAACGTTTTTCACCATGTGACCTTCCTCTTCTCCCTTCTTTTTAGTATTCTCTTTTATTATATCCCCCTGCTGCTGTTCCTTTTTTCTTTCCCCTTCTCGCCCCTTGCCATTCCCACTTGAACTCCTTTGGTAACAGTTTTTCTATTTTTTCCCAGCTTTCTGACCATGTTTCTGTTAATCCAACAATATCGAACTCCTTCACATAGTCCCAAAAATCTTCTTCTTTTTCTCTAGTCCCGCTACATTCCAAAATAGTGCCCTCACCCCTGTTTTTCTCGTTACCTTTTTTGATTTCCCCCTTCCTTCCTTAGTTTCCCTCCTACTTCCTTCTTTGTTTCTTTTTTTCCGTTTCATTGTCCTTTTTACTTTGCCGTTGTCCCCCTTTTTCCCTCCTCCCCTTCTTCTTCTTATTGGAAAAACTCTAGTCTCTCTCTCTCTCTTTTCATTCCATCTCCATTGCTCCCCGTCCACTATTAATTTCCTGTATCCCACTCTTACTTCTTTCCCTTCTTCCCTTTTGTCCATCGCCATACTTCTTAGTTTCTTCTGTAAATCTCTTTCTTTCTTTGTGAGGTCGTTGTCTATGTATATCCCCCTTGTTTCCCTCTTCTCCCTCAATTTTCTTTTGTGCTTCATTATTCTTTCCTTCTCGCCCCATCCCTCCATCTCCACCAATACTTGATCCTTGTTAATCCTGTAACAATCTTTTACTTTACTATCCTCTACATTTTCCTTCAAAAACTTCTCTACATCCTCTTTTTTTACATGACTTTTTCTTTCCCCGTCCCATCCTGTTATCACGATGTTGTTCTTCCTCTTTCTTCTCTCTTCGATTTCCATTCTCTCTTCCAGCTTTTCCACTCTCTCCTTCCCATCTCTTCTCCTTCTCTTTAAATTCTTCTCTCTGTCTCTCTATCTCTCTCTTGAGTTCCTTGTTTTCTCGTCTTATTTCTTTCATCTCCTCCTTCAACTCTTGCAACAGCTCCAATATTTTTTTCTCCATCTCTGTGTCCGTTTCCTTCTCTTTCTCTGATGTCTTCTGTGTTTTCTTTACTCCAGGCGACCTCGCCGTCTTTTTACTTTTTTGAAAAAATTTCTCTTCCTCCTCTTCGTGTTTTTCTGTTCTACCCTCCCCTTTTCTCTTTCTTTTCCTTTCCTCCAGGTAAGAGTCCAGGCTTCCCTGACTGAGCGAGCGGTTTCTATCGTCTTTGTTCATCCGCTTCCTGTGGCGCCTCCTAGATGTCGTTATGTTCCGGCTTCGCCGATTTATTCTTTTTCCTGACTATATCTCCTCTTCCCTGTCCAATTTTTTCTTCCTACCTTTCTCTAATACCTACGAATTAAAAGATCAAAAAATGGATCCAAGGAATCAAAGAAATAATCGCATGTGAACGAATCAAAAGGATCAGAAACATCTGAGAGTTAGAAAGATCGGAAAAATCTACGAAAACACAAGAATCATATAAACTGAACAAATCAAGTTGCATCAAGTACCAAGGAATCAAAGAAAACAAAAAGAATAATTGAAGCCGAACGAATAACAACGCCATGAAATCATAAAGCGAAAGGAATCACAGGTAGTGAACGAATCAAATCAAGGAATCAAATACTCACAAAATCACATAAAGCAAACAAATAAAAAAAAACACAGAATGTAAAGGAAAATAAAAATAACGTACCACGTGTCTTGCTCATTGGGTTTATAATAGGTATGTATTTACAACAAGTGTTGAAAGCGTTCTCCATGCTCTTGTACACAAAGTTGTGCTTTTTCTCTGACCCCATTAAAAACATTCCACAAAAGTTTCATTCCGCAGATCTCTAGAAAACAACATAACCTCAATGTTATGTAAACAACGTAGCTGAGGGGGTGATCATTGACTATGTACTGACTGTTTTCTCATTTAACCGTGGCGTAATATATAGAATAATTGGCAATGTGGTCTGTGTAGGTTTACAGTGATATCTTAAGGTTTCAATTTGGGAGGCTTTCTCTTCACTCTTGCACAAAATCATACGCCGGGATCTACGTCTGTGATTGTCTACCAGCATTAACACAAAAGATTGGAATTGTTTGACATTAGCACGACATGTTGGTGATCCAGCTGTTAATTCAGGGAGTAGTTTCCTCTCTTCTGGGTCAATATCCATAGGTTCACTGAATAACAGGCTGTATACTGATGTTGACACTCCAGTTTCACTTGTTACTTTGTCATATTTCAGATTCAAACTTGTTCTCTTAAATGCGCAAATCTGAAAAATACGGTTACGTAGAAGTTTTTAACTCTTGCCTTTCAGAAGCAAAAGACAAACTTTTTCTTCTGCAGCTATTACTAGATCAGGGTGCACCTCACTAGGTTTCATTAAGAAAATGTAGAGCATAATAATTATGTGTCTTTAGTGATATATTCTATGCTTCGGAAAATCTTTCTTTGATGACACCGTTTTACCCACCGGTCAGCTTTGGTACACCTCACGCATTTTCTGATATGTTGGGACCGTCTTAAATTCATGTTTTTGTACCATTTCGTACTTGCATACAAGGTTTAGGAAACGGCAAAAAGTAAAACGTATTTTCCATGCTGTAGCGACTGTCACTGCAAAGTCCATAACAGCAGTGCTTCGTAACACCTTTCCGCGGCTTTTGATCACTTGCCATCTTGCTAATTACAATACTTAACTTGAATTACGACGAAACAACTTCCCTTGACAAAGCAACATATAAACATACAAATATAAATTTCAATAACAATTGCAATGTACACTGTTATAAAAATGCCCAGCCTCCTATTACCAGGTTTATTTTTTAACGCTCGTTATAACGAACTTAAAGAACAAAAGAAAACTGAAAATTAAGAAGCGAAACAATGTTGTACAACCTCTGAAATTGAGAGTTGACAAAAATTATGAATCAGTTGGGAATCCTAAGTATTGGGAAATCTAATGCGACTAAAAAAAATATGCAAATCGGGAAACCCGAAAAAAACTTGAAACTCTTAAGAAGGTTGACAAGCCTTAAAATTGGGATACATAAAACTTAAGAAATTTAGATTGACAACCTTGAAACCAAGGAAATTGGAAAATTTGGGAAATATAACTGAGAAACAGAATTGAGATCTGAGAAACTGAAAAACACCATGTAAATTTCAGACACTAAATAAGGGCAGTAATTTAACACAGTAATTGTTATGTATTTCAAAGGGCGAAAAAGAGTTTTTCGAATAGACTTACAAGGGAGAAATTCACACATGATGGAAGTAATAACAAAACACAAATGAGAATTCGTGATGAGGCACTAAAAGCAGACAATAAACGGAAAGAGGTGAGCTGAAGGAAAGCACCTCGCATTTCTAGAAAATTCCACATTGTATGCACAAGCAAGACGTGAAAATTAACCTTTCTGTTTTTCCCGCACGCTTCTCTCGCCCGATATCCCGTTTATCTCCGGGATTTGAGTAATAACATGTAGTCTTGTTAAGGATTATTCCCTTCTCCACGCATTGAAACGCCTGGGCAAAAAAACGCCGAGTCTCCGTCATTTTAGAGCTATGCAAATGAAATGGCTTTTATAAAATACTTTCACGAGCAATTGCATTTCCCCGAGAGCGTTTTCCTCATCGAAAATGTAACATCTTTTAACGGCAAAAAATGCGGACGAACGCTTTCTTAATGAATTTACACCGGTGATAAAAACGTCTACATTATTCATACGCATGAATATTCACGGATATTTTCGCTTATCGACAAATAAGGGAGCGTTGTTAGTATTTGCATCGATTTGTGAAGGAGATCAAAGTGAATTTCCATTAACGAAAACGCCGATGCGGTTGCAGTTTCGTCGTTTTTTCTGGGGAATTGGACATAGATATTCATTATTCATATGGGACCGCTTATTTTTTCAGCTGTTTCCAGGGGGCGATTTACATATAACGTAAAGGAAACGAGTGTTTTAGGATAGTCCTAAGGGGAGTGCTCTCCCGGCGCCTCCACCATTTAGCACGAGTGGCGTTCCAAGTTTAGAAGTGTCTACCGGATGTCCCAGAATTTTCGATATCTCATAAAGTTTTCATTATACATTTATGTTAAGAGTGTTCCAATATTACATTTAAATCATCATAAAAATAGACACCAAGTGGTTTTTGCACTAGTAATAAGTGTTTACAAGCCTCAAGTGCATTTACCGGATTTCCCGGCTGAAATTTTTAAACGTCGAGTTCCATTTACATCAACATCGCTCTCTAAGACAAACCTGAAAGTCGTCGGTCCACTTTCCTTCTAAAACGATATTAAAGTAGTTCTTCGACTACTTCAATTTAATCTTTATTCTGCTGATGCCATTATGCTCCTCTAAAGTAAAATCTCTAGTGACTACTCTAAAAGTTCGGTCAATTCTGTTACGCAGAAGATAATCCCACCTACTAAAAAGTTGTGTAAACAGGTCATGAAATCAATGGAAAGTTTTCTCGCACAATTGCTGGATTTGCAGAGGAAGGTTGTGAAGCGGGAATCAATAGAAAGTTGATTACTGTTCGGTTCTACTGCCGAACAATAAGTAAGCTAATGCCGACAATTAAACGAAATGTGTCTTTCTAGACCGTTTTCGGCAGTAACTGTCACTAATTTGGAGTCATCTCTGTCTAATTACAGCAGTAAAGTAAATTTTTAGGTTTTGGCGTAAAATATGTGGGTCACAAGGGTGTTTCAGCGAATAGTTATGCACTACATCAAGCCATATCTTAAGATACGGAGTATTTCGAGATTTTTTTACCCAAGTGGGACTTAAAATCACACTTCGATTATACTGCTGAAGTATTATTATGTATGTATCCGGATTCCTGTATTACCGAGCTGAAGGTAAACATGTGTAGCGAAAAATAGAGAGATAGAAGGTGATATAAAGAAAAAATTCGAGAAGATATTGAAAAAAGCGAGAAGAGGTATTAGAAAAAGGTAGGAAGAAAGAATTGGGCAGGGAAGAGGAGGTATAGTCAGGAAAAAGAATAAATCGGCGAAGCCGGAACACAACGACATCTAGGAGGCGCCACAGGAAGCGGATGAACAAAGACGATAGAAACCGCTCGCTCAGTCAGGGAAACCTGGATTCTTACCTGGAGGAAAGGAAAAGAAAGAGAAAAGGGGAGGGTAGAACAGAAAAACAAGAAGAGGAGGAAGACAAATTTTTTCAAAAAAGTAAAAAGACGGCGAGGTCGCCTGGAGTAAAGAAAACACAGAAGACATCAGAGAAAGAAAAGGAAACGGACACAGAGATGGAGAAAAAAATATTGGAGCTGTTGCAAGAGTTGAAGGAGGAGATGAAAGAAATAAGAAGAGAAAACAATGAACTCAAGAGAGAGAAAGAGAGGCAGAGAGAAGAGTTTAAAGAAAAGGAGAAGAGATGGGAAGGAGAGAGAGACTGGTGGAAGGAGAGAGTGGAAAAGCTGGAAGAGAGAATGGAAAGCGAAGAGAGAAGAAAGAGGAAGAACAACATCGTGATAACAGGATGGGACGGGGAAAGAAAAAGTCATGTAAAAAAAGAGGATATACAGAAGTTTTTGAAGGAAAATGTAGAGTAGGAGGGATGGGGTGAGAAGGAAAGAATAATGAAGCACAAAGGAAAATTGAGGGAGAAGAGGCAAACAAGGGGGATATACATAGATAACGACCTCACAAAGAAAGAAAGAGATTTACAGAAGAAACTAAGAAGTATGGCGAAGGAAAAAAGGGAAGAAGGAAAAGAAGTAAGTTTGGGATACAGGAAATTAGCAGTGGACGGGGAGCAAAGGAGATGGAATGAAATGAGAGAGAGACTAGAGGTTTTCCAATAAGAAGAAGAAGGGGAGGAGGGAAAAAGCGGGACAACGGCAAAGTAAAAAGGACAATTAAACGGGAAAAAAGAAACAAAGAAGGAAGTAGGAGGGAAACTAAGGAAGGAAAGGGGAAATCAAAGAAGGTAACGAGAAAAACAGGGCTGAGGGCACTATTTTGGAATGTAACGGGACTAGGGAAAAAAGAAGAAGATTTTTGGGACTATGTGAAGGAGTTCGATATTGTTGGATTAACAGAAACATGGTCAGAAAGCTGAGAAAAAATAGAAAAACTGTTACCAAAGGAGTTCAAGTGGGAATGGAAAGCGGCGAGAAGAGAATACTAAAAAGAAGGGAGAAGAGGAAGGTCACATGGTGAGAAACGTTATCAGTAAATGGTGGAAAATAGTGACAGTGTACAGCAAAGAGATGAAAGAAACAATAAGCAAAATAGAAGAAACATTAAAAGACAACAGGGAAGAATGTCTGCTTCTGGGAGGGGATTTTAACGGGAGAATTGGGGAAAGAGGAGCCAGGGATTGGGAAGAAGAGAGTGGAGAGGGAAAAGGAAAATCCAAAGACAAGTAAGAAAACGCGGAAGGGAAGAAGTTGATGGAATGGATAGAAGAAAAAGGATGGGAAGTGCTGAATGGAAATAAACAAGGGGACGAAGAAGGAGAATGGACCTACATAGGCGGTAGAGGAGAGACGGTGATAGACTACGGAATAGTAAACGAAGAAGCATAGGAAGAAGTCGAAGAATTCAGAATAGGGGAAAGAGTAGAGTCAGACCATCTGCCTATAGAGATAAGTATAGGAAGGGGGAGAGAGAAGAGAGGAGGAGAAGAAAAAATAGAGGAAATGCGGAAGGTGATAATTAAAGCATGGGACGAGCAAGGGGTGGAAGAGCATAAGAGAAGACTAGAAAAAGCAAGATTTAAAAAACAAGAAGTAGGGAAAATGGAGAAAGAATTGGTAGAAATATTGGAAAAAGCAGCGACAAAAAGATAAATAACAGTAAGAGGTGGAGGAACAAAAAGAAAGAATAAATGGTGGGACGAAGAATGTGAGCAACGTAAAAAGGACGCAATAAAAGAATTAAGAAAGTGGAGAAAGACTAAAGGGAACAGAAGTGGCTTTTTAGAAGCGAAAAGAAGATACAGAGGCATGCAGGGAGAAGAAGAGGCAGGAGAAGGAGAGAGAGGAGGAAGAGATAAAAGCTATAAGAACAGAGAAGGAGGTATGGAACTTTATCAATAGAGAGAGAAAGAAAAAAGAAAATGAGAGCGAGGAGATAACGATGAATGAGTGGGAGGAGTACTTCATGAGGCTGCTGGAGGGAGAAAAGGAAAAAAAGAAAACGGAAATAGAGACGAAGAGAAACCGAGTAGAACCTGAAGGAGAAGAAATTACAATGGAAGAGTTGGAGAGGCATGTGAAGAAACTGAGGAAAGGGAAGGCACCAGGGAGGGATAGAATACAGAATGAGTCGTGGATGTATGGGACGAGAAGAGTGCTAGAGAGGCTGGTGGAGGTAATGAATGGGGTGTGGAGAGGAGAAGGATTCCCGGTAGGGTGGAGAGAGGGGATAATTCACGCCATTTACAAAAAAGGGGAGAAAAATAAAGTAGAAAATTACCGAGGGATAACTCTCCTAAACACAGGGTACAAGTTGTATGCATCAATTCTGAATGAAAGGATGAGCAGAGAGATAGAGGAAAAGGGAGCATTACCAGACAGCCAAGCAGGATTTAGAGAGGGGAGGGGAACTATGGATAATGTATACATCCTGGACCATTTGACGGAGAGTGAGTTAAAGAAGAAAAGGGGGAGGGTGTATGCATTATTCGTAGACTTCAAGGCGGCTTTTGACAAGGTGGACAGAGAGAGGATGTTTGAGTGCCTGAGGGAGAAAGGGGTAAATGAATGGCTGGTAAGAAAGGTGGAGGAGATATATGAGAAGACAAAAAGTAAAGTGAAGGTAGGGGAGAGGGAAAGTGAATGGTTTGTGACAACAAAGGGAGTGAGGCAAGGTTGCCCGCTCAGCCCCTTGTTGTTCACGATGTACGTGGCAGATATGGACGGAATGTTAGAGAGAGTACAAGCGGGGGGGTGTGTGGTAGGTAGAA
Source organism: Diaperis boleti (assembly GCA_963583935.1). Classification (NCBI taxonomy): domain Eukaryota; kingdom Metazoa; phylum Arthropoda; class Insecta; order Coleoptera; family Tenebrionidae; genus Diaperis; species Diaperis boleti. The sequence continues at coordinate 94,678,117 of OY757242.1, read as the reverse complement.
AAAAAGTGTGGAGCCTGACGTTTGCGGATGATGTGGCAATGGTGGCAAAGAGTGAAAGAGAAATGAAGGAAATGATAAAGAGTTTAGGAAAATATGTGAAGAAGAAAAGACTAGAAGTGAATGTAGAGAAAACAAAAATGCGGGTGTTCAATAAGAGAAAGAGTAAGAACGAAGAGAGTGATTGGAGGTGGGAGGGAGAAGTAATAGAACAAGTAAAAGAATTCAAATACTTGGGGTATGTGTTCAATGAAAGAGCCACAGATAAGGCACATAGTAGAGAACTGACAAGAAAAGCGAACAAGGTGATAGGATGTGTATGAGGAATAGGAGAGAGAAGGTGGGGAGGCGATTTTAAGAGGAGAATGATGATGTTTGAAAGTCTGATTGAAAGCGTGTTGTACGGAGCAGAGGTTTGGGGATGGAAAGAACAAGAGGAGATAGAGAGGGTGCAAGAGAAATATCTGAGGTGGGTGCTAGGGGTGGAGAGAGAAACGCCAGGGTACATAGTGAGAGAGGAATGCAAGAGGAATAGGTTGAGAGTGAAAGCGGGAAAAAGAGCGGTCAAGTTCGAAGACAGGATGGAAGGGAGGAAAGAATGCAGGATACTATAGGAGTGCTGGAGAGAAAAAAAGAAGAATTCAGAGGAGAATGATAGGGAGAATTACTACAGGAGGAATGGATATGCAAAGGGAGAAGAAATAGAGAATTTTATTTAGTTTTTTTTATTATTATAATAATTGTTAAGTTTACTTGTATATGTATAGGAATCAGAAAGCCCGTAGGGCAAATAAAGACTTTATATATATATATTATTATGTATCCATTTTCGCTCGCCTTCTTCGCTACTCGTTTTCTTGGTTGCCTATTGCCGGTGTCAGAAGGCGGGCTAGCACGATACTGGTTGGTCCAAAATAGAAATTGCAAGTGTTTAATATGGCGTTTGAAACTTTGCAAGACAATTTTCGACAAGTTAATGATACCAAGAACGTCCATTTTACAGTTTGGCTTACGGCAAATGTAAACACAATACGTGAGCCCTGAACTCTCTGAACATACAATGTGTTTCGTAAATCCCCCAGTTCGTGGCTCTTTTTACATATTTTGTGGAAATTGTCTCTACAAAGTCTCCTTCTTCTGTTTCAGGTAATGTTTTCGTGATAGCTGCGATATTGTTGGAGCGGAACCTGCAGAACGTAGCGAATTACCTGATCGTGTCTTTGGCCGTAGCCGATCTGATGGTGGCGTGTCTTGTTATGCCCTTAGGTGCCGTCTATGCGGTGAGTATTCTTTTATTACAGCAAGGAGATTAGCTTTCTCGAAAGCATCGTGCGAAACGATTTTTTTCCGATCGCACGGTACTCGAATAGTTGATCCGAAACCGAAACTACAACGAAAACATTGATTTTTCCTCCGACTCCATCAAAATAAGATCTCGCACGTCACGTTACCGACACGTCTCCACCAGAAGTAATCAAAAACGGTTCAATCTCCCACCAGGACTCGCTCTTAGTCGCCGTTTCAAATTGATCGCTAAAATTACATCCGAGCTTGCCTGTTTTATTACGTTGTTTAGAAAGCCATTACCGTCAAACCGGCTGCGGTGTTGTTTTGCCTAAAACGGCGTCTTTGATGAAGAAATCCCCGATTTAGGCGTATTACGTCACCTTTTTCCCTATCTTCCTCATAATCCGCACCGCAGGCGAACACGTCGCGTCACTGATATCGCCGCCCTTAGGAACACATATTTACACCCGCTTACATTCGAATGGGACATACATAATACATGAAAATTGCTAATTGCGTCATATCCTGCGTCTCTTCGTCCTAATCGCTGATTATTCCGTTTCGTCCTCGGGCGAATATTAAATTTTTGGTGCATAAAAAACCGGGAGCGGCCATAAAGTCGCTTTAAATTGGTAAATACACTCCTCTGGGCTAATAAAATAATGCCGTAAATTTCCATCTCCGGTTTTGTGTTCAAGTACAGCTGTCCATAAAGTGAATCGCCAAATTGTGGAGTCTCATTTGTATGCAACCGGAAATCTTACCGGTTTCACTCTTATCTTAGCTCGTCAGTACGGTATGCACGAAAAGATCACTGGCAGCTAGCTAGAGAATCAAAAACAGTCTCTATGGAACTTTCAGGTTGCAGTTTTTTTTTACATTTTCCGGTTTTCAGGTTGTCAAGGCCATTTTCAAGTTCTATTGTTTTGATTTTCTGGTTGTTGGTCTCATTCTTAGCATTTTGATTATCAAATTTGAGAGTTTTACTCAATAATCTTTAATTTTTGAGGATTCGTATATGTACTCCAATGAGACTAGTGGTAGGCTCCACTTGTCCACGGGTTGCTTAATCCGAGTTCGGTAAGCTGTCAAGTTTGGCGGGAGGGAAGCATAACAAGTTCGGTATCGGGATTACGGTGTTTATTTACAAGATTTACACGGAGCAGAAGCAGGAATACGGAAGGTCTTTAACTTTATTAACCCTGTGTCTCTCTCTCCGTTTAACCCTTGTTACGTGGAGCCTCTCTCTGGAGTGGAGCTGCGGCGGTCGGCGCCGGAGGCCGGCGCGAGGTTGAGATATAGGGAAACACCGTCAGACGAAGACGCACCCAAATATTGTTGGTTGCCAGCCAAAGCGGTATGAGCCACAGATGGACTTCCGCAGCAGGAGCTGGCCTCGGTTATCAGCCCAGCTTGTCGTCACCAGGATACCGGATACCCGGATCCGTCTCTTTCTTCCGGCGGGTTTGGTGTGGCGGTGCAGGTGCTTCCGGCGGTGATTCTTCTACCTTCTCTTCGGCTTGATCGCGTCCTCTTCAACGTCTCCTTCCCTCTTCGACTTATTCTCTTCTTCCTCGTTCCTCAGGTCGGGCGGGTGGACTCATCCTAACGCTTCCATGCTAGTCGTTGGCCTTCTATAGACCATCCGCGCTGCGCCGTTGTGACGTCGACTGAATGCGCGGTTCTGAGTGGCGATTTGAGAGATCTTGCCAATGTCTAACATAAATAATGGAATATGTAATAGCATTTTGGATATTCTTCTTTATATCATTTCAAGTGTAAGTGTAACTTTACTTGTCTTTTATTCCAATATGTAACGTGAATGAGAACAGTAAACAAAGTTTACGCAAATTTGTTGGTTCTTTTGATACAATAGAAATAGCTATTTTTACGAAACTACTTGATTCACAATAAAAACAGAATAAGAACCACTTTAAATTCGCACCATATACCTTCCCACCCCAAACATTCGTTGACGCCCGGTATGCACATCCTCCCTCTCGCTCTCTTATCTCGGTAATCACAATTCCAAACTATCAATTTGTACGTACAAAGTTACGACCCATCGCGCGAATGGACCGAACCGAACGTTAAACCGATTAAAAAATAGGTCACGTCATTAATTCTTTCTATCTGCGCGCAAAATCTTAATATTCCCGCCATTAATGTGAAGATGCACCATAACCTTGTGCTGCACGTAATAAAATGCACGCGACAAATGAATTTTTTTACTGTCGCATAACACTCGGGAAACGATAACTGATGTATTAACATCAAAATTTAAGTGGCCGTTTGCTTTATCGGCGTGTTTATTTTTTGCGAAAACTTCGATACGTATTTACTTAAGCTCGCCGATACGATTAACGCGCTACTCTCCGTTTGATGATTTGTATTCGAGGGTGGGTTTATTTTAGATGCATGAAAGTAGGATTCAATATCTCCACAAAGTAAAAGATAGCTTATAAGTTCGGGCAACTTTGCGGTCGGGAAGTAAGTTTCGGCTTTATGTGATTCGGTAGAATTCAAAGTTGAACGGGGCTTACGGCTCGGGGAATGCTCGAAACAAGTGGAAAATCTCTTCTTTCTGGACGTTTACTTAATTGTGTCTCGGAGTGTATTGAACAGATGCACGCACACTTCTATTGGATCAAGAGGTATTAAACCACGGCAAAAGTTTTAAATACATTATTTATGAAAAGCTGAAAATTCTGCCACCTTTGTCACATCGTTCAAGGGTGAGATCTTGGGTAATCTCTCGCTAGAACACGTAAGCTTCTGTTCGCCAAGTTTAAGCTTGATCAAAACTCTGAATAAAGTGAACTTCAAAGAATAAATCTTTGTCGCTTCTATACCCTTACACAACGCGATTGATGATTTACCTTCGGACCTCTATAATAGTTGTCTATAACAATATGATTATAAAGTCGCAGCCGATAACTGCGTTTCTTTGGAAACGATTTGAACCCGCTACGTTTTGAATACGCCATGTAAGTCACTTATTGTACAAGCACGCCAAGTTAGTTCGACTGTTAATTCCCGATGCACTTCTCGCCGAACCGATCTTGGCAAGAGCCCAAAACGCCGCGCCGCCCGAAGAAGCTTAAAATGTGGGAAAGGACGGTGTTTGCAGACTACTCAGCTGTCCAAAAGTGCAGGCCGTGCGTCCAATTATTACGGGATTATCCGCACACCAGAAGCAACCTTCCGGAACGGTAATCCTTCTACGTTCTTACTTAACCGACCGCTATCAAATTTGACAACGACACGGAGTTATGGCCACTTTACGACGATTGCCGAACGCGTTGTGCATGCACTCTTATTTACTTCGAAACGGTACGCGTTAGTGCAAACAATCTTTCAAGGTTTGCGGTTGGTAAAAATGAAGAGTTGGAGTTTGAGCGGTAGTTATAACAATGATGAGAAATTGCATGCGGTGGGTCTCCGGAGATCTAATTACGGTACTTGGGAAAGTTAGCAAGTCGTTACGTTAGCTGTTATGCACTAACCTATCATTATTGCTCTTGAATTTGGGCTCCCATCGGAGAATCATAAAGCGATTTACTCCTCAGTTTCGAAGGATGATCAGACTATACATAGTATTCGTCAAACTTAAATCACAGTTTTAAAAGACTTTTCAATTCTAATATTGCCCACCTTTTGTTTTCAATTAAAACACTGTGTTAGGACCAGGAGAATAAAATCTACATGCTGGTCCTGTGTGTCTCGCGATAGCACGCGTGCTCCAGACCCAGTACCACGTGTGGTGTTATCTCCTAATTCTTATAAAGTTTCCTCAACAATGAAACAATGAATCCTGGAGAGTACCATCGTAGTATGTTGCTACTGATTGTCATCGAAAAACAGACACACGAATGGTGTGAAAGCCAAATTACAATTCGTACATTTAAATTAAATTATCCAGATTTTGGCCTTTCCTTAGTTGGCAACACCGAACGTATTACTAAGTAATTATTACGCAGTACTAGTAAAGACATCGCATGTGTGCCCCAGACCTACTAAAATCCTCACAGCTGCATTCTGACGACATATGTTGCGGTCGCATATGGACAACTACGTAGAATTGGGGAACTTGACTTTGAATTGATTTTGGTCTGAGACATTGGCGAACTGAGATTATGAGCAAATTGATAATGTGATGAACCCAATAGTTTGCATAACCTGACCTGACAAACTGAGGAAACTATTAATGTGAGAAACAAATTCCCCGAAATAAAATACTTCCCTGCACTGTATCGGGACCGTTCTTGTACCTAGTAGACGCCTAGTAAGTAAGTTAACGGACTTCCGATGCCGACCTCCCGAGCCCTCTCCGTCGCCCAGAACCGCCGCCTCCCGGTGGGGAAGACGTCGCGCCAACAAGCGATACGACCTTGACTCTTCCACTCGCCGCGCTCCGGTCCGCCCATGGGGCCGACGTTACTGATCCCCCACCAAGTACTCTATAAAAGGTCGACCAAAAGCGTACCAACTTCTATATTGAGTTCGAACATAAAAGTTCGTCTCGTCGGCACCGCATTTATGGACTTAGTCCCTCTACCTGCAATAATTTAAGCATGGTTGTACCGCAGAAGGCGTGATATACCTAAAACTTCATTTCCTGACTAAAAAAAAATACAGACCACTACACGAACTAGCCCTTAATTACACTTAAAAAATTAATAAAATCCACTCACTAGCACAGGTTACGAGATGTCGTGTAATGTGGGTCTTGTACCATTACACACACAATCAGTACTAGTAGTTGTGCAATAATTATTTATGTACGTCACGTGAACATTACGAGGACGAAGACCGACTTGGAAAACAGTCCAAGTGGCATACCACTTTTTACACGTTTTACATACAACATATTTTCTACGATTGCCCCAGAACTCAGGAGAATATAATTTGTTAGTTAAGCTGGTATTCATAAACGGGACAGATACTACAGAAAAATATTGTTACAAAATAATCAAACACTTTTCACGCCCAAAACGGTACAGATATCGCGTGCTTTGCCAACGGACACGGACCAATTCACTCATAACCTTTTTGCGGTTTCCGGTTGCAAAACAACGTGAACAATGTAAGCGGTCGAAAAGAAGGGTCAAATCGGCCGTCACCCGAAAATTGATATTTGTCCTCCGTTTCTTTTCGTCCCTTCCGCGAAATTAAACGTAACGTTGAACAGCTGCTTTCGTCGATTTGGGCGAGTGTTGTCGGTTTGTCGTTTCCCTCTCTATTAATGTGCCGTAATTATTGTCGTCGAATTGTTCCGAAACAAAGGCGACGTATTCACATCCCTGTGAAATACGACCGGTTAATTCATCGTGACGTCGACAAAAGGCAAAGAACGTTTAAAAAGCCAAACCAATCAATTGATTAATGATACGGATCGAAGAGTAACAATTTCAATTCCGAACTCGGGAAGTTTCTAGATTCTAGTAGCACCTTCGGTGTACTGGTAACGTCGAGTTGTACGTTTGGTGATCGGCCGGACCACAATGAGATATCGCGGTCGTTTCTAGACACGGGGATAGACCGATGGGATGAATGTGCAATCAGCTGATACTAATGTATTCTTAAATCTATTTAGTGGTTGGTAAAATAATCTACGAAAAGAACTGTTACCGAATTGAAGACTGAAGTTAAATTCGCGGACACTAATAAACCGTTACGATACGTTTGTTCCCTGCGGAGACCTCTAGCCCAACTTCGCCCGGAAGCTAAGTCTACTCTATAACCAGTTCGGAGAGTAACCAATCATAATAATAATCAATAATACGTGCAACTGTTGCAAATTAAACAATTGCTTGCAAACCTGGACTCCCTCCGGAGAACCAAACTAATTTCTTTTGTGGCCTCATCTCTGCTCATTACAGTCAAGCGTCATAAGAGTCGTTTTTCTAGCAACCATAGCACTCTCAGTTTTTACATCATAAACTCCAAACTAGAGGAAATGACAATTTTTCGAGTTTTTTAATTAAGAGACATCGCGCGAACTCCGGAAGACCTCGCAAATAAATATAAAGCCAGCAAACGTCCCTGAATAATTTAAGTAATGCACGATCGCGTTGCGCTGTAAATTTCACGAACGGTGTGAATTTTTTTATAAAGATACATTCTCATTTGCAGCGTCGCCGAGATATAAACTTTAATCCGGCGATTTACGGTTTTATGATCCCTCGGAAAAGATTTTTAACATCGACAACGTAAACAAGGTTTAGGTCCAGCGGGCGCGGCGTATATTAATTTACGGCACCCCGGTACAAAGCAGATGCTTTGTGAGGTAAATGGGCGTTCGATTGCCACAGTTCCAACAGGTGCGTTTCCATTTAATGTAGCATATTGATCTATTGTTTACAATCTATTACGTATTCTAATGTTCCTGCTGTAAATTCGGTCGGAATGGAGCGAAGAGCAGCCGGGGGAAATTGCAAGGAAACTAACGCTTATGCATATGCAAATTGGAAAAAAAGTCACTTCGCTGCGGCCTTGCATGAATACGCACGTGTTGGTATCGGTATCGTGAGAACATACGCTCTCCAGCTCAATAACGACCTTCATTAACAGTATGGCCGAAGGGAGAAAAGTTTTGTCTACGGACAGATGAGACTTCCCCGGGTCACTCTATAAAGACCCTGTATCGCATTTATTGCATTTTGAATTGTGACGGATTTCAAAATTATTGTCGGCGACCCTGTTCATTAACTCGCCCCGAATCCGGAACTGTGAGGGTTTTTCATTTCGTCTTCCATCCCTCTCGTGAGATGAAAGTGAACTTTTATTCCGAAATACGAGACAACGCATTATCCTTTCGAGTCGAGTGGCATTTATGGCACATTGTCTCCAGGAGGCCCTTAAATACGCAAACATTCTCGAGATATTAAGTAGGACAGAAGGGAAACAAAGGCCGTATTTTGTTCCTGCCCAATTTTAATATAGGAGAGTCTGCAACTTAGGGTTGATCGATGGCCGAAAATAGTGCTTGTCGGAAATTTATGTTATGGGGATCATAAATGTGGTGGTAGGCGTGGTGAAATTGAATTTCGCTGGTTATGGAAAAAAATTGATTAAAACACTGGTTTCCCAAGATGGAATTTTAAGTAGGATGATCAGGCACACAGTAACACAAGAATACATTCTCAGAAGAATTAAATGTATTCTTACCCTTGATAGGAGGCTGAGTTTCCCATCGGTATCAGTTGTGGGGTCAAGAAGATGGACGATTAAAACAGTCCCGAAGTTCTCCTAAAATCTTAAAAAATCCTAAAATTAGTTGTTCCCCTCTTTCTTCATTTGAAATGTTTCATCTAGTTCAACTAGAGTTGTTACTACTTCAAAGTGTAACGTAATCCACTGCAGGCGAAACACAAGAGAGAACAACCATCGTCAGCCAATAGATGGATAGATAGATTAGGTGTTAAAGGGTGTGAGGAAATTTGCTCCCCTCACCGACACTTAGACCACACCGCGGGCCCATTATGTCACCCCCCTCGTCGTGTTCCTCATTCCTGTCTCTCATCCAGCCATCCGACATTGTCGAAAAAAGCTAGGATGGTTCCAGGCGAGGTACACCTCAAATTGGCCCAGCTGGGCCATGTCTCCCCCAAAATAGACTTTCTGGTCGAGGCGAGAGCCGGACATTCCCGTAGGATATGTTCGACAGTCTCGTCCTCCTCTAAACACCCCTGCACGTTGGGTCGTTTACCACCCCCATCCATCACGTGGAGGTGTTTATTTAGCCTGCAGTGTCAGCTCCAGATGCCCACCAAAAGGCGGAGCCTGTCCCTTGACAAAGGCAGACAGGACTTGGCTCTTTTAAAGCAAGGATTTTTGATAAAAATCTTGCTTTGTCTGCAGCCTTTTGTCGTTTCCCATCTAGCAGTGTCTAGAATGGGTGTCAGTTTTAATCAGGTTTGAGAGATAGCGGTTGCCCGGTCGGATGGGCGGTTCGGTACCATCCGGTGTTCCCGTCGCGCCCTGTCGAGCCAGCTCGTCGGCCCTCTCATTCCCCTCATTCCCGTTATGTCCTCGAACCCACCTTAACTCAACTGGGTTACCACTTGGGCGGTAATCCTGCCACCGGCCAAAGCTCCTCGCAGAGCTGCTCGACTGTCGCTGAAGAAGCACATCGTTTTTTCACTGATATTGCGTCTAGTGATTTCTGTGGCACCCCTTAGAATGACCGAGATCTCCGTCTTGAAAACATTGGCACATTCCCCTAGGGTTGCGCTGAGATTGCAGTTCATTTCGGGGATGTGAATTCCCGCTCGGAGCCTGCTTTCGGTTTTGATCCATCCGTGAAGATTGAAATGTCAAACTTCGGATGTTCTCCTGTTTCCGTATGCACTGCATAGGATTTGTCGAAAGCATATTCAGGACAGATACGGCCCGACCCCGCACCCAAGAGAGGTACTCGCTCAAGATGCGGGCGTGCTGATGAAGGCCGTGTAGAGCCAGAGGGTAATCCTGAGTGTTAAACCCGAGGACCTGCCCACCGCTCTCCTACACTGCCACAGGGCGACGTTAGCTTTGTCTATTTTGCTCTCCAGGTGTTTTTTCCAGGACAGCTTATGATCCAACATAACGCCCAGGTACTTCACATTCTGCGAGAGTTTCAGCTTGACACCGTTAAGGAAGGGCAGCCTAAGCTGTCCCATCTTTCTTCTATTCGTGAAGAGAACTAACTCTGTCTTTTGTGGATTCACAGACAGAGTGCTGTCTGCATAAGGTCGCATAGTACATTTTCGTACTTACCAGTAAGCAGTATGACCAGGTCATCTGCATGTCCGATCGTGTAGAATACCGCCTCGTTGAGTGGGCATAGAAGGTCGTCTACTACTATGTCCCAATACCCCTCGAGTAGTTGCGTCCGCTACACTAACGTCCAGTCACGTACTGTTTCTGAAACATCGCGGTTCTGAAGTGCTCGCCCGTCACCATCGAAGGTGGTCTTGTCAAAAGTCCCATCGATGACGATGAATACTCCAAAGGAGTATAATTTGTGCTCCAGGGCTCCCTCAATCCGCCCCACCACCTCGTGTAGAGCGGAGTCGGTCGAATAATCTCCTCGCCCTGGTTTGAGTGCGAGTGCAATACATACGAAAAATTATCACGAGGTTGTCCAAAATCTCTGCCAGTCCCCACTGTAGCGGGACCGGGAAGATTCCGTCTACGCCCGGTGACTTGAAGGGTTTAAAAGTTCTTATAGCCCATTCGACGCCAGTGTGGTTCACAATCCGCGCAGCCTCAGCCCTGTCCTCCAGGGAGGGGGTTTTCGGCCAGCTTTGGATCGGATTCCCATCCATTGTGACCACACAGCCCGGAACATGTGTAGCCATCGGTACCTTGGCTGTTTCATAGGCAGAGTCCATGTATGTGTCGTCCTCTTTCTTCTACTTGCTGTCCCGGATCCTTTGCCAGGATTTTCATCAGCCGGGCAGCGGTGGTGGTACATTCGAGATCCCCACATAATTTTCTCAATGATAACCTCTGTTTAGAACGAACGTTTTTTTTGTATTGCCGCTGGTATTCTTTAAATTCGTTATTGAACAGCTTGGGCAGATAGGCTCTTCCTCTTTCCAGTTCCTTACACCACCATGTGGTATTGTGGCCCCTGGCGGGGGCCCGATCTCAGTGGACAAAATTGCTTATAACACGTCATCAATGACGTAGTGAGGTCAGTGAATGCCCTCTCCAGTTCTCCGGCCGTCTTAAGATCATTAGAGATAGCGAGCAGACCCCTGACATTTGACAGGTTTTCTAGAAATAGATCCCTGTCAGTTTGTTTTGGGTTCCTGTACGGCTTCGATAACATCTCTTGCATCCAGCAATGAGTTGTTTTCCTTCCCTTTCGCAATGCTGAACCAGGTCCACCAGCTCCCTAGAAGGGGGTGGGTTCCTGGAGTCTCCGAGGAGGTATACTGAGGCAAAGACTACCTTTATTACGTTCCTTCCAATGTCCAGGTTGACCTGCACAGCCGTCACAAACATCTCGGATGCAGTGGCCCGTCAGTCGGAAGGCGTCTTGTTGACCTGAAACATACACACAAGTTCTGGGTCTTTCTTTGAGGGAACCCACGTAAGTGGTCCGGACCCAAGCTCCCCACCCACCACGGAGTCCCATATGGGGACGCCGAGCTTCGATGCCAGGGATACTCGAGAGATATAGCCCCCAGGAGGTTCTTGCACACGCAGTCGCATGCCCTAATGTTCCCCAAGGGCTCACCCCGTCGGCCCTCTGACGGGACAACACAGCCGATTGATCGAGGTGGGTTAGTCTCGACCACCCGTCTAGGGTGAAATCCGGGCCAAAGTGACTTGTTGCCCTCCCAAGGCCGTAGCCAATATAACTCAACCACCAGGATCCCTTCCTTTATCCACCCGCACGGGTCCCCACGCACTCGTCAGCCAATATAACTAAAGGCACCTCTAAAAGAAACTTAATCTAAGCTATGAAGGTGGAAGGAACATGGGAAACCTGGGTTTGCGATGAATCTGATAATTCGAGCAAATTGAAAAATAAAAATAAACAATTTTGTTTCATGATATTAATATTATTTTTCCTTAGTCCAAACGACTACTTGTTTATAATAAACCTAATACAACAAGGACGTGTGATACTTTGTTCTGTCACCACTTGACATTCGCCGAATTCTACGCCGCTCATAAATGTAGATAAATGTCAACAGGGCCTTATCGTTCAAATGTAGATTTCCCTTAATTCGGTCCCTAACAACGCGGCTGATCCACTCCTCGTCACAACACAAAAGACAATGCAAATACGTCGGAATCAAATCAAGGACCTGCGAAGGAGAACCGAGAGACGGCAAGAAGATCAGACTTTATTTGGGATAAATGCGTCCTATAAAACTGATAAAGGTTAAACCAAGAATCAGAAAAATGTTCTTTAATTCAGCACGGATAGAATAATAGGTATCGACTGGGGTTCTACTGTTCCGGCTCACGCTAAATTCCATTAGCAAAATGGACTTTTAAAATAGAAGAGGCTGCTCGGTAGATCAGGATATTAAGGAAAGGGATGCCGCGAGTCGACCTTTTCTAGCCCTAGGACAATACGGTAACGTTTCTGCCACCCACACGGTTGGAAAATCAACTTGTCTTTTACCGATGTAAATAATTGTTCCTTTTTGGTCACGTTCAAACCACTAGAAAAATGTTTACTTTGGATCGGATTTCGAACAGCGAGTTGTAAATGCAGCTATACGTTGCAGTAAATATTGCCATAAATAGCAATAAAGTCAGGCATTGATCCGCGTTTACACGGACCAAAAGACGTTAAAAAGACGTTATAGCGAAGCTCTGACAAAATGGGGGTATTAGGGCCGTAGTTTCAAAGTATTAAAGTTTAAACTGTAGCCATTTGATGAAATAGTTTGTCATGTTTTCCGACTGCCTAATTTGATTGACAATATTAGATCGTTGCGATTCGATTAAGAATTGGGCGACAAAAAAGCATCAATTGTAATTTCAAATGTACATAAATCCATCCCTTCGTGTTCAAGCCACTATCGTGACCCGATCTCTTGATGGAAAAATGTCGAAGGAACTTTCGCCACATTTAGATAAAGATTCGATTCCAAGGCGTCGATTAGCACAGGTAGCCTTTCATCACCGCCACCAATTTGATCTAGTGTGAATGACCCTTCATCTAGTTGTATCCTATAAAAATCAGTTTACTAGCAAAGCTTACTAAGTCTCCAGGAGGCAGCTGAGCAATAGGAAATATCTTTGGGTGTTACAGTCCCTGCAGTTGCACATAATGTGTTCGAGAAACTTTAAAGTATTCTTTTTATAACAATTATTATGAACTTTTTCGAAGGGTTCTGTCCCAGTAGGCTACTTTCTGCTTCTTTTCCCACTGACTTTCATCACGTAGTAAAAATACAAAATGAAGGGCAGTTGAGAGAAGCACCTGTCTCAAAGGATTAAGAGCACCCTCTCCAAGGACCATTTTCTGGACGCTGAAATCCTTTAAGGACGTCCGAGAAGCCAGCGCTCACTTGATGTGGTTTTAGCGACTGACATGAATTTACTTTGCTGTTAAATTTAACAATCAATGAAAACCGTCGGAGTTAATCGCGTTTCGTCCGTGTGGGATGGGTAATTATAAGAGCCGTTATAATTAAAGAAGTAGTCTTATCTCTGTATTTGTTCGTTCCGACGAGGGTAGTCGATCCTGAGTAAACATCGATACGTTATTTAAATTTAAAAGTATCCAAGTTTCGGAAAGTAAAACGAGGAGAAAGTCAATAAGGTAATGAAAACGGGAAAAATAGCTGCGCTCTGTGTGCTTACCTGAGTTTGGAATAAAATGTAAATAATTCGCTGATTATACGTCCATTTGTTCGATGAGGGTATTTTTGGCGTGTTTTGGCGCAATCGGGGCTGTTTGTTTATTAAATGCTGCGTCAACAACGTGGGACCATTTGTTTGGAGCAGCTTCTTGATGTGATTTTAGATACTTAATTTTGAGATGTTCTAGACATCAGTTGCCTAATGTGCAGTGTGTGGTGTTTATTTACATTGTTATTGCATTGTTACAATAAATTCTTAGTCGGTGGCGGTGCATCTTCCTCTCCGGTGGCCGACCGTAACAACGGTTCTCACTCACCAAGTAGGTAGCGAAGACGCAATTATTTCGTTCCCGACTTACAGCTGTCTAAACCACCGAAGAGAGGGTATTTATTGTGGAGAAACCACACTAGTTATTAGTCCCTCAGCTGTGCCTTTACAAAATAAAACTAACAAAACATTACATATTGTAACGTAGCCTGAGCCGGGCGGGTTCGAGCATTTAAAGAAATATTCTGGCGCACACCGTATTTACAAACTTTTATTAAAAAGACTACTAAGACTAACTTTTTACAATGCACAGACTTTCACAATATCACGCGCTGATCACTTGTTCACCATGCTACCAATAGACTGACTTGCTCCGTTGTTTGATCCCTTCTTATACCACTCCCTTCGTTCTCATTTCTTCTATTCCCGGAATCATGAGATCATGTTTCCGACGCAAAGGATTATTCCAGAAGAATGAGATCAGTCTCTTGTACGAGCGTGGTATAGCATGAGATCACCGCCACAGAGTCTTCTAGACTTATGAGAGCATCCCATGTGAATAATTATTCCCAGACGTTCTCATGTGGACTATTCCAGATTAATTACGTTACCATACGTGGTGAGATCATCATGACATCATCCGCTTCCGGGCCGTCGCGCCGTCGTCTCACTGCCCCCCTTTTAAAGATTGTTCGTCCCGAACAATCTACTTCAATCCTGTTGATTAGTCCCGGAGTAGGGTGCCAAACGATCCAGGTGAACCACCTTCATCTTGGCTCGGGGATTGCGTTGAATCCGGTAAACTACGTCGTTGATCCTCTTTACAACCGTGTACGGGCCTTCCCAACTGGGTTGTAACTTTGGGCAGCGACCTTTCTTTCGCCGAGGGTTGAACAACCATACCAAGTCTCCATCACTGAATCCTGCCGAATTCACGCTCAGATCGTAACGCGTCTTCATCCGGTCGCTCGCCACGCGAATGTGACTGCGCGTCAGTTCGTGTATACTGGACATGGCTTCCTGTAGTTCGTCTACGTAGTTTCCCACGTCCTTCCGATCTTGTCCCGGTGATCCGAAAGCCAGATCGCATGGTAGACGCATTTCCCGTCCAAACAGGATCTTCGCCGGTGTCTGGTGGGTCGTCTCGTGAATTGCCGCTCTATACGCCAGCAAAAACAAAGGTAGACGCCGATCCCAGTCCCGCTGATGTTGATCGACCACCTTGGACAAGTGCTGCTCCATGGTCTTGTTGAAACGCTCGACCATTCCATCTGACTGAGGATGCAGGGGTGTCGTCCTTGTCCTCCGCACGCCCAATAGTTCGCAGACGCCCTGGAACACTCCAGATTCAAAGTTCCGCCCTTGGTCCGAGTGCATTTCCAGTGGCAAATCCAATTTTCTACCAACGCCCTGGCAACCGTCACAGCTTCTTGATTGGGTAGGGCATAGGCTTCCGGCCACTTGCTAGAATAGTCGATGACCACCATGATGTACTTGTTTCCCGAATCAGTGGTAGGAAACGGTCCTGCTACGTCGAAGGCTATTCTCTAGAATGGTGCCCCAACGTTGTACTGCTTCATGGCTCCTCGACTACGCGTTTGTGGACCGTTGCTCGCCGCACAAGTGTCACATTTTCGACACCAGCTCTCGACATCGTTTTGAACGTTCACCCAATAGAAGCGTTCACGGACTTTACCCATGCTCGCTTCAGCAGGCCATTTTCCACTTCCAGTGAATCCCATTGGGCCCATAGTGCTTTGAGAGCAGGACTCTTGTCCGAAATGTCTTGCCATTGTGGTCTCCGATTTCCGTTCTCTTTGCTTTTCAAAATTGCACTAATCTCGCTATCTCCAAGTTGTTCTGCCCTCATCTCCGCCGTTGTCCATCCATCTTGAGGTTGCAGAACCAATCTCTTCACGCCCTCGAATTCTTTGGATGCCTCTCTCCGACTGCAATGTTTGCAGTCATTCCGGCACGGTCTCCTAGAAAGTGCGTCCGCATTCTGGTGTGATCTGCCTGGTCGGTGTTCGATTTCAAAATCATACTGCTGCAGCCTCTCCAACCATCTGGCTGTCTGTCCTTCTGGATCCTTAAGGCTTAACAGCCACCTCAACGCAGCATGATCCGTTCGGATTTTGAAGTGTTGACCGTACAGGTACTTGTGAAAATGTCCTACTGCATTTACGATCGCCAATAACTCCTTCCTCGTAACGCAGTAGTTTCTTTCCGGCTTAGAAAGACAGGATAGGACCCGTGCACAGCGAGATCTTCAAAGTTCTAAACGCTGCTTCGCTCTGGTTATTCCAGATAAATGGGGTTTTGTCTTCCGTGAGTCTGTGCAGAGGCTTGGCAATGCCAGCAAACCCTTTGACAAATCTGCGATAGTAGGTACAGAGGCCCAAGAAGCTTCTCAGCTGGTGCTTGTCCCTTGGTCGTGGCCACTCGCGGACGGCCGCGATCTTGTCCGGATCTGTTTGTACTCCGCTGGGCGAAACCACATGGCCCAAGAACTTCACTTCTGTCTGGCAGAATTGGCATTTCTTGGGGTTGAGCTGAAGGTTGGCATTCCGCAGGCGGCTGAAGATCTCTTCCAAATTTTTTAAATGTTCTTCGAAGGTTCTTCCAACTACCATGACGTCATCGAGGTACACCAAGCAGGTTTTACATGTCAGCCCTCGCAGAACCAGTTCCATCAACCTCTCGAAAGTGGCTGGAGCGTTGCAGAGTCCAAATGGCATGACGTTAAACTGGTAGAGACCGCTTCCAGTCGAGAACGCCGTCTTCTCTTTGTCATCGGGATGGATCTCAACTTGCCAGTAGCCGCTCTTCAAGTCCAGGGTTGAAAACCACTGCGATCCCGACAACATGCTTAGGGTGTCATCGATACGTGGCAACGGATAGCTGTCCTTCTTACTTACATCGTTCAGCCGTCTGTAGTCAACGCAAAAGCGAGTGGAGCCATCTTTCTTCTTTACCAAAACAACTGGTGACGACCACGGGCTTGAGGAGTCTTCAATTATTCCGTCTGCTTTCATTTTGTCCACCATCTGAGCCACCTCTTGGTGTTTTGCGAACGGAAGTCTTCTTGGCGGTTGTCGAACCGGAGCAACATCTCCTGTGTTGATTCTGTGCTGCACCATGTTGGTTCTGCCGGTGCTTCGGTTTTCTGTAGCAAAGATGTCAGTCTCCTTGCGGATAACTGCCATGGCCTTCTCTAATTGATGGTTCGTAAGGTGTTTCCAGTCTTCTAGGAAGAGCTTCTCTACACTCGTTCGCTGAGCCTCTTTTCTGTTACACCCAACAGGTTGTTATTCGCAACGGACGACCCGTAGTACAGGATGGTATAGTCCAATCGTCTGCCCTTTCTGTAGTGTAACACGACTTTCGCCTAAATTCGCTACACGGATAGGAATTCGTTCATTAGCCTCAACGAGTGTTCTTGCTACCATGATCTGTGTTTTCTGTGTCACGTCCGGGTTGGTGGTCACGTTCGGTTCTATTATTCCAGTCCGGTATCCCCCAGGGTCTTCTTCCAACTCTGCCAGCACGATCTGTTCCGAGTTCTTCCGTTTCGGAGACTATCACTTTCACTTCGTCGGCGGATGGTATCGCAGAGTGCAGGGAGATTTCTTCGTTGCCAACTAGCAGCATGCGATTCTTGATGTCCAGCACGAATCCGAACTTCTTCATGATGTCAAGACCTAAGATGAAATCGTCCACTATATCAGCCACAATAACCTTGTGCACGAACTCGAACCTCCCCAACTCGAGCCTTGCCTCAACTTCCCCGAATACTCGTGCTGCTTCTCCCGTTGCTGTTTCTAACACCAGGTCGCTCTCTGCCAATTGGAAATCTCCCAGCGGTTTGAAGATGTCTGGTCTTCCGATCGAGACGGTCGTTCCGGTGTCGACGGTGATAGAACAGCCAGCTCCGTTGATTCGACCCTCCAGTAACAGACTGTCGTTCCTTCTTCGTAACTGCGAGACCGAGATGACCCTAGGGGCTTTTGTCGGGCCAGCTAGCACACGCTCCAAAGCGCTACCTGGACTGGACTCCGGATTCCTGTGGGTCTGCTCCGGTGACCTCCTTAAGCGGCAGTCTCTTCTCAGGTGGCCCACTTTCCCACGATTAAAGCATCTGGGCCTGCCTGTCGTGCTTCCGTGTCGCATTTCTTCAAGCAACGTTCTCATCATCTCGCTCATCCCTCTTAGTAAGTCGTTTCCGTCCTTCGGGGGTTCCTCTGTGGTTACTGCTCGCAGACGGTGAGCCGCCGGACGACAGGCGTTTTTAGCCGCTTCGAACTCTAGGGCGTGCACGAGGGCGTCGGCGCATTTTTGATGTCTACCTAACCTCAACATTTGCTGCAGCTCACTGTCGCGGACCCCATCAATAAACGCGCTTGTTCCAAGTTGGTGGTGGAACTCGCTAGGGGCGCTTGGGTAGGCCAGATGTACCAGTCTCTCAACGTCCGCCGCAAACTCCTGCAGGCTTTCGCCATTCCTCTGAACTCGTGACTTCAGCTGCGACTGGTACACTTGGTTCAAGTGGAGGTCTCCATACCGCAGCTCGAGAGCGTTGACCACGGCGACGTAGTTCTGCCGCAGGAACAAGGTTTCCACCTGGTCACGGATGGGGTCCGCGACTCCTCGGTGGCGAAAACGTTGCCGGAGACATCGACCGACGTTGAAGGAGGTTGTCAGTTAGAGCGGATGCTTAACCTGGTGCTCTGCGCCTCGACGTAGTGATCCACCGGACCAGCAGGGTTTGGGGTCGACGAGTTGTTAATGAGAAGACATCCGTTTGGATTTTGTGCCTTTATTCAGCCTCTTTCGAGGTCCGAATAGAACTTCCTTCCAACCAGAAAGTGGCCTGCCTTTATACCTGCGACGGGGTAAAACCCGATCGCAGG
This sequence comes from Diaperis boleti, assembly GCA_963583935.1. NCBI lineage: Eukaryota > Metazoa > Arthropoda > Insecta > Coleoptera > Tenebrionidae > Diaperis > Diaperis boleti. The sequence continues at coordinate 94,659,335 of OY757242.1, read as the reverse complement.
TGGCGTCCTGCTTTCTGATTGGCTGCAGTCTATTCTTACTTAAAACTAACATTTAATAAACTTAAATCTACTTAAAACTAAACTTAAACTATAGCGCGAGCGCTAAACTATACTATTATACTACTTATAACTAACCACTCGCGACTCAAAGCGTAAAAAACGCTTTATCGCGAGAGCGCGGAAGTGGGAGGGCCAAGCGGTAGACAGTATAAAGGTAAACCTTCAGCGGCTGGCGCCATTTACCGCTCGACTTCCGCTACTATCGCACGCTCGCTCCCTGTTGCAACCTCATGCTATGCCGCAACAGAAAGCGTGGTGTTTAGATCTAAACTTATTTAACTAATGCTAAATCTTAAAATTAAACACTACACTAACGAAAATCCGGCGGCGAATTCACTCCATCCAACAGTTCTTTTGTTCCCTCTCCGGGACGGTTTGCAGCAGCTGAAGAGCTTGTCCTCGCAAGGATAAAACCAGTGCAGTGGCTTTCTCTTCTTCGCCCCAGTTGTTCATTTCGGCCGCTGCCTCGAATTACCTCCTGTATATAAACCATGAGGTCTGGCCATCAAAAGTCGGAGGTTTTAGCCTTTGTGATGACGGCTCTGTCACGACCGACTGCCCCCGTTGTTATCCTTTTCAGCTTTGTTTCCATTTCCTTGACTTTCTTTTCCAAATCTTCTGTTATCCCTTTTACGTCTTCTTTCATTTCCAGAACTTCTTCTTTTACACCTTCTTGAATTTCCAGAAATTTCCTTTCCACAACTTTGTGAATATCGCGGACCTTCTCTTCCACGTCTTCTCTAAAGGTGTTTTGCAAAATGTCGAGCTGTTCGAAAATTCTCTTCTGTTCCTCTTGTCGTCGATTTTCTTGTTCTTCTTTTTCTGCGTGAAGTTGTTCCAGAAGTTTCATTTGTTCTTTTCTTTCTTCTTGTCGTCTTTTTTCTTGCTCTTCTTTTTCTTCTTGTCGTCTCTTGTCTAGTTCTTCTAGAAGTGCCATTTGTTCTTTCCTTTCTTCTTGTCGTCTCTTTTCTTGTTCTTCTTTTTCTTCTTGTCGTCTCTTTTCTTGCTCTTCTTTTTCTTCTTGCCGTCTCTTTTCTTGCTCTTCTTTTTTTTCTTGTCGTTGCTTCTCTAGTTGTTCTAGAAGTGCCATTTGTTCTTTCCTTTCTTTCTGTCGTCTCTTTTCTAATTGTTCCAGAAGAACGGCAATTTGTTCTTGTAGATCCTCCATGGTTTTACTTCTCGTGACTCTTCCAGAAGGTTGCTTTGACATGCGTCACATACCGGTTGGTTCGATGTTTCTCTTTTTTTTACGTCCGCTTCTTTAAATCCGACTTCTGACACCAATGTAACGTAGCCTGAGCCGGGCGGGTTCGAGGATTTAAAGAAATATTCTGGCGCACACCGTATTTACAAACTTTTATTAAAAAGACTACTAAGACTAACTTTTCACAATGCACAGACTTTCACAATATCACGCGCTGATCACTTGTTCATGATGCTTCCAATAGACTGACTTGCTCCGTTGTTTGATCCCTTCTTATATTGCCCCCTTCGTTCTCGATTTCTTCTATTCCCGGAATCATCATCCCATGTGAATAATTATTCCCAGACGTTCTCATGTGGACTATTCCAGATGAATTACGTTACCATACGTGGTGAGATCATCATGACATGATCCGCTTCCGGGCCGTCGCGCCGTCGTCTCAATATCTAACTTAATTATTATAACTTTACTAATTTACTCTCGGACCGCAATCTTGAAAATGCGAAAAAATACCGTCTCGACCGGCGCCAGTTTTATGGCCCCCCTGTCGGAGCATCGGAGCAGCAGAGAGCGTGGTGTACCTAAACGACAGTAATTACATATAAAAACCATGACGACGGGTCACCAAGCCTCGTTGTGCAACCTGCGGGAATCGGGTTGAAAATGTTAGATTTTGGTGGAACGATATATTGCAATTTGTTATGCTCCCGTCTATCTAGACTTGCCTCTACCTCCATATTTAACTCCAACATTGTTATGGAGTGTCTAAACTGAATTAGCTCCCGAGAGAATCCAATTGCCATAAGTATAAAGACAATAAACTTTACGATATACTGCTGAAGTATCTATTTTCAGTTTCAATCAACCCTTTTAAGTACACCTAACAAAATTAGTCTGGAAGATATACAACTTACAAATAAACCAAGACGCCGTAGCTTTCACGTTTTATTGTTTGTTACCCCGACTGTACCCGCTATTTACATGGCAAGTCAATTACTTCGGGCAATCCATCATACTTGATCGAATTGACAGTTCGTACGATGCGATGCGACTAGGATAGTGCCAAGCCTTATTAAGGAATAAGGGATCTAAAAACACGCGCCTTTCAAAAATGATAAATTTATTATCGAGTTCCATCCGTTATCCGCCGACATAATAGTAATTTATTCATCTAAGGGAGGAAAGTAGCCGCTTATCATTCGAGGGATTAGCTTCACGGTTCTTTTTCGAGAGAAATTAATAAACATCGTCATGTTTGCGGTTTCTCGTTGAAAAATTTGCATGGTAAAAAGCTCCGGCCCCGTGGTCGTTAGCAACCATTGTGTAAGTCTAATTAGGACCCTAATGCGTATTTGGTGGCAGGAAAAGAATGAGGCTGCCGTTAAATTTGCATAAGCGGCAGACTTGAAATCTTATCCATGTTTTGCATTTTCTATGGTTGTTAGCATCAGTTTCATTACTGGTTAAGATGTTCTCCGAAAGCTCTTTGTCGGAATTGACGCCCTCATAATATCGAAATCTATGTAAATAGGGTCACGTGATATCGGGCGACGGAATAATTTACAGTCGCGGTCTTTGGGACGATCAGTTATTAATAACAGAAGATTGGTCCTTTGATGTAGGGCGGTAAATGGGAACTACTCAATATCGCTTCGCTTAGCCGTTCGAGCATTCAAGACAGTTTATGGCAACCATCTATACGGCTAAGTGTAATTCAGATGATCGCGGATTTTGGGTTGCGGGGAACTATAACTCAATCCTACGTGACGACGGTGGTGGTTCAAATTTTCGGTGGTCTGTCGCTTCAAACAAGTCAAAACCGGACCAACGAAGGGGAAGGTCTAGAACTACAGTACTAGAATTTTTTTCAGAAATTGTCAAACTACCTCTTCATGTGTCAAACAGAAACATATTATTAATTTTACACAGTATAGCTAAAGAAATAATCTGAATTTCCAATTCACCGTTGGTATTTTTATTTATTTTTCATTCTCTATTTCCACACCATACAAGATTTATCAAGACTCCCTTTTATTACCACCCGTATTAATCAAAATTCTTCCTAAACGCGCAGCGTCGCATCAATATCTCTCACAGCGCATGTAAATATACATATAGTTGTTTATTCACAAAATTGCTGCCGTTTTTTTTTTCTTCCAGTTTACATAACACGTCGGACAATTTAATCTTACAAAATGACTCGGTGGCTCTGAGAGATATGGGCCATCAATTACCGAATGCGATTTTTATTCTTCACATTCGTTGCCGTAGTAGCTTTGATTTTGACGAAGTATGGCTCTATAAAGGACGGGCGATAGGGGGAAGCCGTTCAAATTTGACTGCCGGTGATTTATGGCGCCGTGTTGCACTGCGAGCATCCAATTTCAGAAGGCAGATTTATCTGTGTCTGACAATTAAGGCTGGGAAAAATCCGGTTGCGGTGGGCTCTGGAAATACGAGGTCATGTCGGAGATGTATTCGTGGGAGGATTAGACTCTTTGGGCAGCGCATCCACCATTCAGTAAATTTCCCAGAGACAACAATATTTTCATTTCGTGTACACATTTTACGCATCCGACCTGTTTGCAACTATAAATTCGTCGCCGTTCCCTTGGCAGATTCAATTTAAATTTCCCATTATCAGACATAAATCAGATCAGAAATTGTTATTCCCGTTTAATCTCTGGCCGCTGATTTATACAATGTTTTATTAGAGATTTGCATTAAACCTGGACATCGGCCCAACAGACGTAAAACAATGAGATAAATTATTGCTCATACGCTGTATAATTAAACGGGGCCATTACCTGGGTTTATTACGAAGAACGCTGGGCTCCTTCTCTTAAAAGTGGAGTCATAAATAGTGAAATCTGAAATTGCTCCTGCCGCATTTGTCGCGCACATTTTGATATAAAACGATAATAGGTACATCGCGATAAATTTAACTGTTGTGCGAATTGTAATATTCAGTTGTTTTATCTTCTGTGTTGTATGAATAAATAACGTCGGGACTCTACGTGTTTATTAATTGTGAGTGTGGAGTTGCATTTGCAATATACATGGTGATTTTAAAAATATGTCATTGTTTCTGACACCAATGTTTCAATCTGCGTGTTTGTTTTTCTATGCCGATCAGTAGCAATATACTACTGGCCGAAATTGATACCGCAGCGAATTTTAACCAAACGACGTATTCCTCCCCGCGAAATTCAATTTGAAATGCACTTCCTTATTTTGCCATCCTCGAAGGAAGATTTTGTTTAGATACCGCGTCATCAATACGTTTACGTTTCCATGAATATCTTTCTCTTTGAAGATGGAATTAATATTTGCATTGGAAAGTGAGGAGTCTCCGGAAAAATATCCGTCTCCACGTGGAAAAATATTAGTTCTGCGAGTTTAGCGTGTGTTGTGTTTATTGTCGGGATGAAATCGTCGAGAGATCGCAAGTCGGTTCTCCTGCGAAAAGCGGAGTTGTTCAAGTGGTCCAATGAATATTGCATTGATGAAACACTCGAGCAAAGAGGACACAAATTGAATTCATGAGAGACGTGCGGATTTCAACGAAAGTGTGTTATTCATGAAGGGCTCCTTTGCTCCGCGTTGTACTATATTTTCCTTCTACGACCGTGATCTCATTCGATAAATAAGGACATTCCGGGGGAGTCGCAATCAGTTAATTTCGTTCTTTTAGGTGAAAACACATATTCAAAATCATGACATTGCGATTGCTTTATCACAGATACCATTCCAAGTTCACGGATAAGTATAGCGTGCACGGTAATAATACATCCGTGCATATTTATATAGATCGGCAGTTTCGTCGATAGTGCATAAAGTCTCCCCGAACCGAGGAAATGGGAGGTTTCAGTAATCCTTCCGTTTTCATAACACACACGTGTGTTACGAAACAAACCCTATTGATTTTATTATTACCCTTTATAAGAAATAATGTACAAGATTCGCTTTGATGTAGTTTTCGCCGCAGCGAACGCGTCACACGTTTATTAAAACAGAAACTTTTGTGCCGACCTAATGGCATAATGACTCGCATTTGCATTATTTTGATCATTGGTAGCGGTGTCGTTACGCGCAGATTAGTTATGGGTATGTAAATGGGTCTTTTGCATGTTTTCGAACAATATTTATGTGCATTAGGAATAAGGGTGATTTATGGGTTGCATCGACTGGAACTTGACCTAAAAATCGGTTCCGAAAACCTGTATGGTATTTCCGTACTATGTAATAGCTATTTCTCAATTTATTCTTCAACATTTTCCAGGTTTTTTTTCTCAGGCGCTGTCCTTTTATTACTTTACTAGCTGACCCGTCCCGGCTTCGCACGGTGACTTTATTTTATTGAGGGCCGGTTTCACCAACATCGATAGATTAACTTTAACTGATAAATAACACGCTTGTTAAAACTATAGCAACAATTGTTCCTAACAGATGATTAAGTTTAACGGAGGTTGGTGAAATCGGCCCTTAGTATTTTATTTACTACTTTAATAATTTTGAAAAACCGTTTCTTAGTGAGCGCCCACGTGGTAAAATAAATAAGTAGTAAAATTTCATTGCAATCGGATTAGTGGATTCAGAGATTAACCCCCCCCCCCTTCACGTTACTCCCCTTAGAAATGGAATTTTGAAAAACCGTTTCTTAGTGAGCGCCTACGCGGAAAAAGAAGTAAGTGTGCAAAATTTTATTGCAATCTATTTAGTAGATTTAGGGATTACCTCCCCCGCCCCGTTACCCCACTTAAAAATGGAATTTTAAAAAAACCGTTTCTTAGTGAGCGCTTACGTGCTAAAATAAGTAAGTGTGCAAAATTTCATTCTAATCGGTTCAGTGGATCTAGAGATTAACTCCCCTGTCCCGTTACCCGCCTTTGGAATGAAATTTTGAAAAACCGTTTCTTAGTGAGTGCCTACGTGGTAAAATGAGTAAGTGTGCAAAATTTCATTCCAATCGGTTCAGTGGATGTAGAGATTACTCCCCCGCCCCGTCACCCCCCTTGGGAATGTAATTTTTTCAATAACGTTTTATTCGTTTTACTTTTCTTTCTCCCCACTAGATTGCTTCCGGAGTTTTATGTCACTCCATACATATTTTGCCCTTTAACCCTCATGACTCTTGTCGACTCTTTCGACTGTTTTATTCTTGGACGCTTAAATTTATTGACCACTTCGTTCTTTGATTTTCCGTTCAGGACGGCTTGGATCTTCTGATCTCTGATTTTGGACTCTTTCTTAGTTATTTAGTTCCTTTTTCCTTGTTATTGTTAACCATTTTCTAAGTTTTTTAGTCCCTTGGTTTCTAAGTTGGTACCCAAGTTTTCGAGAAGTACCCTAATTCAGTTCCCTCCGCTCTTAGTTTCTACGTGCTTGCTTAGTTTTTTTAGGTCCCTAGTTCCTTAATGCTCTCGTCTTTCCATAATTTCCCAGTTACCTTAATTCCCTAGAATTGCCTAGTTCCGACCTTTCATAGTTTGCTGATTTCCAATTTTTTTTTGTTCTTTGAGGAAGTGTCTAAGTTAGCTCCTTAATTATGTAGTTACCCAGTTCATTAGAACCTTAATTTTGTTCAGTGGCGGCTTGTTCATAAGGTCATTCCGTCAATGACCTCCCAAAAGAAAAAAGTGAAAAAGGCAGTATCAAGACTCTTTGTTTTGTGGATATGAAACGTAATTTTCGTATAAGTTATCTTTTGAGTTTAGCTCTGTGGTTGTAGCGAAGAATATTATACACGGCGAAGATTGTCGAGTTCGCCCGGGTAAAAGCCTCGTTAAGCGAATGCTGGTAGCCAATTGTAACCAGTGCGACAAAAACAAAGCTATTGTATTCTCACATTGCACTAAACAAGGAAACAAGACGCACAACAGCCCAAGAGTGTCTCATTCTACAATCGAATCATGTGCTTTATTGTAAGCGACATAATGCATGCTTAAGATAAAGATAGAGAGTCGGACGTCCGACTAACAGATTGTTGTAGGAGGTAGGATGGTGTTCCTCTTTAGTTCAGTTCAGTCAGCTATGGCTACTAGTGTTTCAACTTTCATCATGTCGGTAGTTCAAACAATAAAAGAACTCCAGACTAATAGTAATTATAATTTAAGTTTTGAGAAACGGTTGGAGCTTAAAACAAATGGTCGTCCAATCCCAGAGATGCAAATTAGACAGACAAGCAAGGACAAAAATAAAGAAGTTCAACGTAATTTTCCTATTAGATGCGAAGTGATAAATGCTGTTTCCTGTGTTTGATTTTTTTCAAATGCAAATTATTCGCTGTGGTGTAAGAACGGTGTCACGGATTTGAAACATTTGATAGGAAAAATAAAAAAACACTCCTTATCGGCAGAGCACATGAAGAGTTCCATGAATTATGCTATAGGACTTGTTGATATTCGATCACAATTGGACGGTGCTGCGTATAGAAAACCTATAACAGATTTTAACGAAAAGGTAACAAAAAATCTATACATTTTAAGTAAAATAATAGACTGTGTTAAATTTATATTTTTCAAACGCATTATTTTTTCACGTATGCTTATAAACATACAGCTAAAATTCGAAATGACCCTTCTGTAAAATGAACCACGAGCCGCCACTGGTTTTGTTATTTCCTTAGCTTTCTAGTTCTTTCTTTTATTTTCTTCCTCAGATTCGTAATTCGCTAGTTCTTTAGGTTCTTAGTTCCTTATTTACTTAATTTCCTACTTCCTTAGTTCCCTAGTATAATAGTGTTCTAGGAACCTTCAATGCTTCTTAGGATTTTTCGAGAGACTTCATTATTGTTCGGCGTTCGTAAGAACCCTTCAGAACTCATCAGATCTCTCACAGATTCTAAAATCACTTCAATATTGCAACGACGGCCGGATCGGAAGTCGCATCGTATGGGAACAAATAATGATCACATACGATGGTGTCATTACTCGCGAATATTCCGTCGACTGTGTCGGGGCAAATGTTCACCTAGGATGATGTCATCACTCGAGAACGTTCGGTCGGATGACGTCAATATTCCAGAACAGAAGTAGGGAACACCAGTAGGGGTATAAAGTGGAGACGAATGACGAAAAGACTTGTAGTGTACTGGAAGCGCAGTGAACAAGTCGGTCAGCAAAGAAAATTATTGTGAGTAACTACCGTGCAAATTGTACATTGTATGTTGTTAATTTTTAATGATATTTAGTATCTGCGGTGGTGCACACGAATTCTTTAAATCCTCGAACCCGCCCGGCTCAGGTAACGTTACAATATTTTTAATTACTTCTTAAGTTGCTTCGTTCTTTGGTTCCTAAGTCCTTCAGTTTATAATTTTCTAACTTAATTACTTGTGCAATAAATCTTTATTTGCCCTACGGGCTTTCTGATTCCTATACATATACAAGTAAACTTAACAATTATAATAAAAAAAAAACTAAATAAAATTCTCTATTTCTTCTCCCCTCCCCTTTCCTCTTCTCCCTTCTCCCTCCTCTTCCATACCTCTTTCATCCATTTAATTTCCCTTCCATCTACATTCAGTATTTCCTCTCTTTCTTTCATCTCACTGCACTCGTTCCACATATGCTCAATCGTCTCTCTTTCCTCATAGCACATTCTACACATTCTTCCTCCATCTTCTGCCCAATACCTATTTTCCCTCTCTTCATTTCCGCACCTAAACCTCGCCATCATCTTTCTTTCTTTCTCGCTCTCCCTCCCCAAATACTTCGGTACTTCCTCGATCATGCATCTTCCGTACTTCCCGTTGTATCTGGATTCTCTAATTCTTTCTCTCCTCTCTTGTCTATCCGTATCCTTATCTCTTTCACTTAGTTCTACATTCATCCACACGCCTCTTTCTCTCAGTCTCTCTATTTCTTTGCTTGCATACCCATTCCTCCTGTAGTAATTCTCCCTATCATTCTCCTCTGAATTCTTCTTTTTTTCTCTCCACCACTCCGTTAGTATCCTACATTCTTTCCTCCCTTCCATCCTGTCTTCGAACTTGACCGCTCTTTTTCCCGCTTTCACTCTCAACCTATCTATTCCTCTTGCATTCTTCTCTCACTATGTACCCTGGCGTTTCTCTCTCCACCCCTAGCACCCACCTCAGATATTTCTCTTGCACCATCTCTATCTCCTCTTGTTCTTTCCATCCCCAGACCTCTGCTCCGTACAACAACACGCTTTCAATAAGACTTTCAAACATCATCATTCTCCTCTTAAAATCGCCTCCCCACCTTCTCTCTCCTATTCCCCATACACATCCTTGTTCGCTTTTCTTGCCAGTTCTCTAATATGTGCCTTATCTGTGGCTCTTTCATTGAACACATACCCCAAGTATTTGAATTCTTTTACTTGTTCTATTACTTCTCCCTCCCACCTCCAATCACTCTCTTCGTTCTTCCTCTTTCTCTTATTGAACACCAGCATTTTTTTCTTCTTCACATAACCTTGCCTCACTCCCTTTGTTGTCACAAACCATTCACTTTCCCTCTCCCCTACCTTCACTTTACTTTTTGTCTTCTCATATATCTCCTCCATCTTTCTTACCAGCCATTCATTTACCCCTTTCTCCCTCAGGCACTCAAACATCCTCTCTCTGTCCAAAAGCCGCCTTGAAGTCTACGAATAATGCATACACCCTCCCCCCCTTTCTTCTTTAACTCACTCTTCGTCAAGTGGTCCAGGATGTATACATTCTCCATAGTTCCCCTCCCCTCTCTAAATCCTGCTTGGCTGTCTGGTAATGCTCCCTTTTCCTCTATCTCTCTGCTCAACCTTTCATTCAGAATTGATGCATACAACTTGTACCCTGTGTTTAGGAGAGTTATCCCTCGGTAATTTTCTACTTTATTTTTCTCCCCTTTTTTGTAAATGGGGTAAATTACCCCCTCTCTCCACTCTACCGGGAGTCCTTCTCCTCTCCACACCCCATTCATTACCTCCACCAGCCTCTCTAGCACTCTCGGTTTCTCTTCGTCTCTATTTCCGTTTTCTTTTTTTCCTTTTCTCCCTCCAGCAGCCTCATGAAGTACTCCTCCCACTCATTCATCGTTATCTCCTCGCTCCCATTTTCTTTTTTCTTTCTCTCTCTATTAATATAGTTCCATATCTCCTTCTCTGTTCTTATTGCTTTTATCTCTTCCTCCTCTCTCTCCTTCTTCTGCCTCTTCTTCTCCCTGTATGTCTCTCTGTATCTTCTTTTCGCTTCTAAAAAGCCACTTCTGTTCCCTTTAGTCGTTTTCCACTTTCTTAGTTCTTTTATTGCTTCCTCTTCACGTTGCTCACATTCTTTGTCCCACCATTTATTCTTTCTTTTTGTTCCTCCACCTCTTACTGTTATTTATCTTTTTGTCGCTGCTTTTTCCAATATTTCTACCAATTCTTTCTTTATTTTCCCTACTTCTTGTTCTTTAAATCTTGCTTTTTCTAGTCTTCTCTTATGCTCTTCCACCCCTTGCTCGTCCCATGCTTTAATTATCACCTTCCGCATTTCCTCTATTTTTTCTTCTCCTCCTCTCTTCTCTCTCCCCCTTCCTATACTTATCTCCATAGGCAGATGGTCTGACTCTACTCTTTCCCCTATTCTGAATTCTTCGACTTCTTCCCATGCTTCTTCGTTTACTATTCCGTAGTTTATCACCGTCTCTCCTCTACCGCCTATGTAGGTCCATTCTCCTTCTTCGTCTCCTTGTTTGTTTCCATTCAGCACTTCCCATCCTTTTTCTTCTATCAAAACTGACACCCATTCTAGACACTGTGCTAGATGGGAAACGACAACAGGCTGCAGACAAAGCAAGATTTTTATCAAAAAGAGCCAAGTCTTGTCTGCGTTTGTCAAGGGACAGACTCCGCCTTTTGGTGGGCATCTGGACCGGTCACTGCAGGCTAAATAAACACCTCCACGTGATGGGGGTGGTCAACGACCCAACGTGCAGGGGGTGTTTAGAGGAGGACGAGACTGTGTAGGTCCATTCTCCTTCTTCGTCCCCTTGTTTATTTCCATTCAGCACTTCCCATCCTTTTTCTTCTATCCATTCCATCAACTTCTTCCCTTCCGCGTTTTCTTTCTTGTCTTTGGATTTTCTTTTTCCCTCTCCTCTCTCTTCTTCCCAATCCCTGTCTCCTCTTTCCCCAATTCTCCCGTTAAAATCCCCTCCCAGAAGCAGACATTCTTCCCTGTTGTCTTTTAATGTTTCTTCTATCTTGCTTATTGTTTCGTTCATCTCTTTGCTGTACACTGTCACTATTTTCACTGTCTATTTTAACGTTTCTCACCATGTGACCTTCCTCTTCTCCCTTCTTTTTAGTATTCTCTTTTATTCCTTTTTTTACCCCTGTTATTATTCCCCCTGCTGCTCTTCCTTTTTTCTTTCCCCTTCTCGCCCCTTGCCATTCCCACTTGAACTCCTTTGGTAACAGTTTTTCTATTTTTTCCCAGCTTTCTGACCATGTCTCTGTTGATCCAACAATATCGAACTCCTTCACATAGTCCCAAAAATCTTCTTATTTTTTCCCTAGTCCCGCTACATTCCAAAATAGTGCCCTCACCCCTGTTTTTCTCGTTACCTTCTTTGATTTCCCCCTTCCTTCCTTAGTTTCCCTCCTACTTCCTTCTTTGTTTCTTTTTTCCGGTTTCATTGTCCTTTTTACTTTGCCGTTGTCCCCCTTTTTCCCTCCTCCCCTTCTTCTTCTTATTGGAAAACCTCTAGTCTCTCTCCCTTTTCATTCCATCTCCATTGCTCTCCGTCCACTATTAATTTCCTGTATCCCACTCTTACTTCTTTCCCTTCTTTCCTTTTTTCCTTCGCCAAACTTCTTAGATTCTATTGTAAATCTCTTTCTTTCTTTATGAGGTCGTTGTCTATGTATATCCCCCTTGTTTTCCTCTTCTCCCTCAATTTTCCTTTGTGCTTCATTATTCTTTCCTTCTCACCCCATCCCTCCATCTCCACCAATACTTGAACCTTGTTAATCCTGTAACAATCTTTTACTTTACTATCCTCTATATTCTCCTTGAAAAACTTCTCTACATCCTCTTTTTTTACATGACTTTTTCTTTCCCCGTCCCATCCTGTTATCACGATGTTGTTCTTCCTCTTTCTTCTCTCTTCGATTTCCATTCTCTCTTCCAGCTTTTCCACTCTCTCCTTCCACCAGTCTCTCTCTCCTTCCCATCTCTTCTCCTTCTCTTTAAATTCTTCTCTCTGCCTCTCTATCTCTCTCTTGAGTTCCTTGTTTTCTCGTCTTATTTCTTTCATCTCCTCCTTCAACTCTTGCAACAGCTCCAATATTTTTTTCTCCATCTCTGTGTCCGTTTCCTTGTCTTCTTGTTTTTCTGTTCTACCCTACCCTTTTCTCTTTCTTTTCCTTTCCTCCAGGTAAGAGTCCAGGTTTCCCTGACTGAGCGAGCGGTTTCTATCGTCTTTGTTCATCCGCTTCCTGTGGCGCCTCCTAGATGTCGTTATCTCCCGGCTTCGCCGATTTATTCTTTTTCCTAACTATATCTCCTCTTCCCTGTCCTATTCTTTCTTCCTACCTTTTTCTAATATCACTTCTCGCTTTTCTCAATATCTTCTCTAATTTTTCGCTACTTAACCTCTCTACCATGTGTTTACCTTCAGCTCGGTAATACAGGAATCCTAATTACTTGTTAATTACCTTATTTTCTAGTTTTCTGGTTGCTGAAATCCGTCGTTTTCTAGTTCCCTAGTGCCTTAGTTACTCTCTTTCTTACTTCCTTACATTCCTAATTTTCTAATTTAATACTTCCTTAGTTCTCTAGTCCCCAGTTTTCTAGTTTTCTAATAGTTGGTTTCCTATACCCGTCTTTCCCCCGTTTCCTAGTTTTCCAATTTCCCACGTGTTTCAGTCGTTCCCTTCTGTCATAATTTTCAAATTTAATATTTTCTGAGTGCCCTAGTTGGCCAGTATACTAGGTTTCTAGTTTTATAGATTCCTAGTTCCTCCATAGTTTCCTACTTTGCTAGTTTTCTAGTTCCCTAGTTCCTAAGTCTTGCAGTTTTCTAAACTCGTAGTTTTCCTAGTTCCTTAGTTTCCTAGTTTCATAGTTTCCTAGTTCTATGATTGTTCACTTTTCTAGTTCCTACATCCGTATTTTCCTAGTTCGTAAGTTTCTAAATTCTAACTTCCTCGTTCCATAAAATATCTTCATCAGTCTACATATTTTATTCTCATCATATTATCAATCTCTCTTATATTTCTTTCTATACTATACAAGGTGTCATGGAAATACCTACAATAATATTAACCGCAACATCGGCAAGTACATCAAATTATGCAAATGTTTTTCTTTTTTTCAAAATTCACTTGGGGCAAAACTCCGTAGCGCCATCCGACGGACAGCACAAGTGAGTGCGCGAAGTGTGTCAGCAGATTCCGTAATAAATGTGATCTTTATTTCAAAACGGCAAATTTACAATAAAGCAAAGTATCTTCTTTTATGAGTCCTTCACTGCTGTATTGTCAGTGCCTGTTTAGTTTTTCCCAGTTTCTTTTCTATTCTAGATGTCATTTACTCAAGTCAAATGTAACGAAGGCATGGTACATTTAAACTGCTTACATCTTCATTCAATTTTGGTATCGTAAAGAAGCGAGAAATTTATTATGCGGGATCGCGTACGTCTCGTGATTTAAAACGTTTATCCATTCGGGGGCCGTGTTTGAGAGTTTATGCACCACAAGACCCTAGGGTACACCCAACAGCCTGAGTGCGAGACCACACATTTTAACCTGAAACAATGGCATTTCACGCACTCCACTTTTTTTTCGATTTTTACATCCCGCTCTTCGGAACATCGATCGAAACCCAACATGTGTAATCTTCCTCTGTTCGTATATATTATGTCGGCGCCAATCCCCTGTCGTTATCGTCAAACAAGACCGAAAATCGCGTTAGAATTAGCATATATGATAGACCTACTCTACTTAAACACATCCAGACTACTCGAACATTTGCAGCAATTAAGGCATTATGCAAATCGTAACGTGCAGTTATTAGGTCGACTCGGAAGTGAACGGTAACCCACTCACGTGTACGACGAACCGACCGCTCGGATTATTCCCCGATCTCCAGACTTATAACGTAATTCGGAAGTTTAACTCGCGCAAATTGGACCTTTGAAAATTCAAGTTACGATTCGAATAAATCGATCCTGGGGAAGTGAGTGCTATTTAAAAATATATAAACCAGGGCCAAAACAATTTTAATAATTTACAGAATTTCGGTATCATAATTCGTTGTCGAGGTAGAAGCCCGTAGAATTTTATGTGGAACCCAGCTGTTCATTACGTTACCGGTTTTCCCAAAACACCGTGCGTAATACCATGGATTTACCTTCTAATAAACTAAATTTCTCGCAACTAATGCGGGGAAAAATGATAAAACTTAAAACTACAATGCAGATTAGAGGATTTTCTGTGTAAGCGGAACCGGCTTTCGTTTGCTCAACATTATTCGCCCATTTAGCCGCCCCAGGGGACATAATATATTTTTCATTCCTTTATTCTTCATCAACGTCCAATATCTAAAGAAAGAATAGTTAGGAAGAGATAAGCGACAGGGCCACAAACCTGTCAAATGCAAATAACTACATACTAAGTAAATAATTATTACCGATCAAACAAGAAAAAGAATCCGTTAGCAACAGATGAAACAAATGAAGGAACAAAACACCACCAAACGGCTATGAACACATCTCCTCTGCGAATATCATCCCCTCATCCTGCCTATTTAATAATTTAGTTATAAGAGCACAAATGAACTTAATCCGACAAAATCCCTAATGCCATTACCGTTTCAAACTTAAACGAAATAAGGTGCTCTAGCAATAATTCGATTATGAAATTCGAGCTAAAACCAAAGAAAGAACCGAAGGCAGAGATTTTATATCGGCTACATTCGGTGAATAATTAGCATAACGCCCGAATTAGATTCCCCTTTTTGTAATGCAAATCGAGTTTGGAAACTTAAAAATTACGGATCTCGCGTTTCTCTCTTCCTGCGGTGATGCATTGGGACTGTTGTGACTTATTGTAATTGTAGTAGTATTTCATTACGGAGCTGTACCGGCCGCTGTGGCCAACTCTCTGCCCAGATGTTGCATCATCGAAGCAGAGGGATGCGGAAGACAGTTGTCCTCTAAGCTTTTACAAGAACGTGTCGCTCCATTGTTCGTTTTCGTTAAAACACAATAAAAGGTGAAAAAAAGTGATTTGGTTTAATAAACCGCAAGAAACCCCAACATTTATGGTCCTTCGAGTCGGATCAGCAAGATCCAATTTAGTAACACAACAGACAACTCCAGAAAATTAATAAAACAAAGCAGCCAATCAGCGAAGGGTTAGTCGTTCGGTTGGAAACAAGGGCCAGGAACAGTCATCATTCAAGGCCAAGGTCAATCAACTGTAAACGAAAACTGTTGAACGGATGTCGCAACGTCAACACGCAACCACGCAGAATTCTTTGGTTGAAGACCTAGCAGCTTTCCAAGTAGTAAGTCCTATCTTTACCAACCCTTCTATTCATTTGAACAAGTGTTTTTTTTCAAATTAACGAGCTTTGTACGGCGTCGGTGACGAACTCGCCGCGGTCTTCCCGGATTTTATCGCGCTTACGTCTCAGAATCAGTAACCCAAATGCACGCAATTCGGTCTACATTGAACTCAGCCACCTTGCGTGGTCAGCTTAAATCTTCCTTTTGAAATTCGTTGAATTAGCGACGTTGACTCATTGTAGGCGTCCACCATGGAAGGTTTGACAATAAAACGCGGTGCGGAAAAGCGAAAGCTCACAAATTTTACTAAATTTCTAACTGAATACGCAAAATTAGCGGAGAACACGCAGGAAGTTCCGGTACATAAACAAATCGAATTGAAAACGCGTTATCAAAATGCATTACGCATAAAAGATGACTTCGAGGCAATTCAAGCTCAAATCGAGGCCTCATCTGCCGATATCGAAACCGAATATAAGTATCGCGATGACTTCATGGACTCATATTATGCAAATATAGCTCAGGCTAGCAGCTATTTGAATGAATCGCCGGATTCCCAAGAGGATGCTGAGCCGAGTAATAATGATCAATCGGCTCAAATTATACATCAAGCTCAGAACTCAATAAAGTTGCCAACAATTTCACTGCCAAAATTTGATGGCGAAAACAGCCTGGCTTGGATAGAGTTTCGGGATCTGTATGTTTCTTTAATTCATGAAAATCCTAGCATCTCTTCTATTCAAAAATTCCATTATTTACGCGCATCGCTGCAAGGTGCAGCTGCGCAAGTAATAAAATCACTAGATTTTTCTTCCGACAATTACGATATTGCCTGGGAAGCTCTATGCGAAAGATACAACAATACACGGTTGTTGGTTCATAACCACATTAAAGCTATCTTTAGTTTAGAGCCCTTATCCAAAGAAAATCCATTCAAGTTAAGACACATCAACGATCTTTTATTCAAACACACAACTGTTTTAAGGTCTTTACTAGAAGAGGAAGCTCTCGTAGAATCCTTACTCTTGCACGTAGTAACTAGCAAACTTGATTCCATCACCTTGCGCGAATGGGAGGTGGAAAAAACAAATTCAGGAGATTTACCGTCATTATCAGACTTTATGACTTTTCTAAAACAAAAGGCTAATCTTCTCGAAACTATCGAATCAAAACAAACTAAGTCGTCGGAGAAAATCAAAACACATTCCAAAGTTTTGATGAGTACAACGGACCTCTGTCCTCTTTGTAAAGGCTCACACATTTTACAAATTTGTGAACGCTTTAGAGAACTTTCACCCAATGAGCGCGCCACAAAGGCAAAGGAGCTGAAGGTTTGCCTAAATTGTTTGCGCAAAGGCCACTTCTTGGCTCAATGCAAATCAAAATTCTTATGTAAACTGTGTAAGCAAAAACATCACACTTTTCTGCACCGCGGTGATTCAACACCGGAAGCTTCAATTTCGAACTTACAACCGGTTGCCAGTACAAGCGGCGAAACTTTCGTAGGAGTTTCGTCCAATGCGATAAAGGTACTTCTGCCTACGGTTTCAGTTGGTATACGTGATTCAATGAACAGAATTCACAAAATTCGAGCGTTGCGCGACTCAGGCTCCCAATCGAATTTTGTCACAGCTAAACTTTGTCGAAAACTAAACCTCGTTACTGAAAGCACAAACATAATGGTTTCAGGAATTTCCGCATCTTCTTCACACATTCGATCAAAATGTGACGTAGAGCTCTCTTCGAATTACTCCAACTTCAAGCTCAAAACAAGTTGTTTAATAGTGGAACAAATCACAGGTGCACTTCCAGGGTTTACTGTAAATTTAGCGGAACTACCGATCCCTCCTAATATTCGATTATCGGACAAATCTTTCGGGGAACCCGGCTCCATAGATCTATTGTTGGGCGCCCCAGTTTTCTGGAAATTGATGTGTGTGGGCCAGATACAATTGGGACCTCAGTTGCCAACACTTCATAAGACTCGATTCGGATGGATTGTCTCGGGATCTATAGGCTCAGAGAACGTTCTTGGAACCCATTGCTACTTTTCCCAATTTAACGAAGTCCAAAATCAATTAGCCAAATTTTGGGAACTTGATCAATTTCCTTCTGTTAAAATTCACACGGAAGAGGAAATCGCATGTGAAAATAATTTTCTGAAAACCACTAAGCGTGACCCTAATGGTAGATTCACAGTTAGTATTCCTTTCAAGCAATCTCCTCATGTGCTAGGTGACTCGTACGAATGCGTGAAGAAGCGACTTCTCGCGCTCGAAACCAAACTCCAAGGCAACGAAGTCTTACATAAAATGTACACTAGTTTTCTTCTGGAATACATTGATCTCGGACATATGACGCCAGTCAATCACGAACCCGAAATTTCGTACTATCTTCCTCATCATGGAGTCCTCAAAGAAGAAAGTGTTACTACGAAGTTGCGTGTTGTTTTTAACGCTTCTTCGCCCACAAGTTCTGGACATTCGCTTAATAGCATACAAATGGTGGGTCCAGCAATTCAATCCGATCTAATTTCGATATTACTAAGATTTAGGCAGTACACCTATGCTATTTCGGCTGACATTGCAAAGATGTATAGGCAGGTGAACATTGATCCAAGTCAGCGATCGCTTCAGCGCATCTTATGGCGTTTCAGTAGAGAGGAGCCAATCCAAATTTATGAGCTCAATACCGTAACTTATGGTACTGCTGCTGCCTCATTTTTGGCCATTCGCGTCCTAAACGAACTCGGGCTTGAGTGCGAGAAAAAACACCCAAACATTTCCAGAATAATCCGAGAAGACTTCTACGTAGATGATCTGCTTACCGGTTGCGACAGTCTGCCAGATGCTCAATTGATTTGTAAATCGCTCATGGATATCTTGGATGCAGGCTGTTTTCCCTTGAGGAAGTGGATCTCCAATGAGCCTGATGTTCTTCAGTTCGTTAGTGAACCCGATAGACATCCCTATCTGCTAGAATTTGGCTCCCATGAGAACACTAAAACTCTTGGCTTGGGGTGGTCTTTTCGCTCCGATAAGCTCATTTTTAGGATCTCAGCACCCACTTCAAAATCTGTTACTAAACGTTCGATCTTATCCGAGATATCGCAAATTTTTGATCCGATAGGCCTTTTGAGTCCTTGCACTCTCTTCGCCAAAATCATTCTCCAGCAACTCTGGTTGGAAAAGTTGTCTTGGGACGAATCAGTTCCAACAGATCTTCACGAAAGGTGGCGTTCTTTTCGTAACAACCTTGTCCTTCTCAACAATTTGGAAATACCACGACATGTTCTAACTCCTGATTACGTCACAGTGGAAATTCACGGTTATTGTGATGCTTCGAATCTAGGTTATGGCAGTTGCGTTTATCTTAAGTCAACTGATTCGTGCGGAAAGACTGAAATAAAACTCTTATGTTCGAAGGCTCGTGTGGCTCCTCTAAAGCCCATGACGATTCCCTGTTTAGAGCTGTGCGGTGCCATAATTCTTGCTCGTCTCATAGCTCAAGTTTCGAAAGCTCTACGACTTTCCGTTGATCACATTTTTTGTTGGACAGATTCCACCATCGTTTTAGGCTGGCTAAAGATGAACCCAAACCGTTTAAAGACCTTCGTTTGCAACCGAGTAGTGGAAATTCAGAGCTTGACTTCCGGTGCAAGTTGGAGGCACGTACCTACGTCCGAAAATCCAGCGGATGTTTTATCTCGCGGTACGACCCCGCCTCAGTTAGTGAACTCTCAGCTCTGGTGGAATGGTCCTTTATGGTTAATGGAGGACGAGTCCTGTTGGCCCACAATTCCCACCACGCCCGAAAGGCTGCCACAAGTCAAACAAGAAATTTTAGCTCTTCCAGTTCAAAGCGTTGAGTCTATTTTTGATCGTTTTTCTAAGTTGTCCAGTTTACAACGCGTAATCGGTTACTGCGGTAGATTCATTAGAAACTGCAAGGTTAATAAAAAGGAAAGAATTTTGGGCCATCTCTCAACTAAAGAGCTGCGCAGCGGTTTGATCTTGTTAGTAAAAATGTCTCAGGCAGAGGCTTTTCCAGAAGAATTAAAGGCTCTTCGCAACGGTGCACCGTTACGGTCCTCCAGTCGAGTCCTTAAATTAAACCCCTTCATCGCCAATGATGTGGTTCGTGTGGGAGGCCGCATTTCCAATTCGCAACTCGGGTACGAAAAGAAGCACCCAATACTGATATCGGGGAAACATAAAATGGCGCACTTAATCCTAGAACGCGAACATTTGCGTTCACTACATTGTGGGCCTCTCATGCTCTTGTACACCGTACGCGAAACCTTCTGGATCACCTCTGGAAGAAGTCTCGCGAACAAGGTGGTCCGAAACTGCATAAAATGTTTTCGTGCTTCTCCGAAAATTATAAATCCCATTATGGGTGATCTACCACAGAGTAGGTTGAGACCCAATCCCCCGTTTTTCGTATGCGGTGTGGATTACGCTGGCCCAATCCTAATTAGAGACCGCAAGGGTCGAGGTTGTAAACATATGAAATCTTATATTTGCCTTTTTGTGTGCTTTACAACTAAGGCAGTGCATTTGGAGCTTGTAACCAGCCTCGATACGGAGACCTTTCTAATGGCCTTGAGGCGCTTCGTTTCTAGACGTGGAAAACCCGCCAAAATATATTCGGATAACGGCAGTAACTTCGTGGGCGCCGATAATGAGTTGAAGGAGCTCGGGCTCTTTTTACACAACAACGCTGAAATCCCTGAAAAGGTTGCTGAATTCAGTGTGGATTGGCATTTTATCCCCGCGCAAGCGCCCCATTTTGGCGGGCTTTGGGAGTCAGGCGTTAAATCCGTGAAGCACCACGTCAAGCGGGTCGCCGGAAATGCAAAATTAACATACGAGGAATTCCTCACATTGCTTGTTCAAATCGAAGCCCTCCTGAACTCGCGACCCCTCTCAGCCCTTTCCTCGAATCCGAATGACCTACAACCCCTTACTCCCTCACACTTCCTAATAGGTCGACCATTGTTGTCCATACCGGACCCTGACGTTGCCTCCATCCCGGAAGCTCGATGTTCTGTTTACCAACGTATGCAGCAGTATCAACAGCATATATGGGCTCGTTGGAACAAAGAATATGTTTCTTCCCTACAAGCACGCGCCAAATGGCACCAAGGCGAATCCAGGTTGAAGGAAAACGCACTCGTTGTGATCAAGGACGATAATCTGCCTCCGCTCAGGTGGAAACTGGGTCGCATTGTAGCTCTTCATCCTGGGAAGGACGGCATCAGCAGGGTGGCGTCTATCCGGACTTCATCGGGCATCATCCGTAGGGCCTTTTCAAAGATATGTGCTCTTCCCTGTGAAAGTGATGCTTAGTTCGTGGGTGAGATGGTCAATTCTGTGCAAAGTGATTTACAGCGGATTGATTAAAGACTGCAAAGACATTTTAGTTTACATTTTGTCGTTATTCCATTTCTTTATCTCTTGTTATCTCTCTTTGAAAGACACGGTCTTTCAAGGTGGGGGGCATGTTGTGACTTATTGTAATTGTAGTAGTATTTCATTACGGAGCTGTACCGGCCGCTGTGGCCAACTCTCTGCCCAGATGTTGCATCATCGAAGCAGAGGGATGCGGAAGACAGTTGTCCTCTAAGCTTTTACAAGAACGTGTCGCTCCATTGTTCGTTTTCGTTAAAACACAATAAAAGGTGAAAAAAAGTGATTTGGTTTAATAAACCGCAAGAAACCCCAACAGGGACAGTGTTCAAATAATTGACTCTTCGAATTTTAACTTCTTCAAATTTCCTGCGATGTAAACAATGAAAGCTATACAAACAAATTTGCATTTTAATTCGGAAAGTGGAAAGTAATTAAGAGAGTCTTTTGTGCGGGAAATTGTCGTTACCAAATCAAACGCGGCTGAGTTCAGAGCATATGTCGTGCTGGAAGCAAATTACAGAGCGCTTCACAGCAGTTTTTACTGATCTGCGGCGTCTGGAGTATACGTGCGACCACGACACAACTTGAATGGCCCTGAAACACACGTCGGTGTTCTGTGACCACTACCTCCCCTCACAATGAATTCATTGACATTGTCCGTGAATGCTAATCAGTTATAATTCGAAGTACGATATTATTTTATTTGTCTCAATTAAAAGTCACAACATAAATACGCTAATTAAATTTAAACGTGGGCTACAACAAAACAATTCGGCAACGAGTGTAAGCGGCTCGAAGAACCATTACTCCTAATTCGTTTCTGACTCCCGCTCCGTCTCGAATTCATTACGCGGAGATGCGACAGGATATAAAAGCCATTAACTAATTTGCACAAATTAGGATGCGAAATGACCATCTGCTTGTTAGTTACATGCTTATGGATATCAGTGATTGCATTAACCTACAAACAATCAATTACCTTTATTAATTACCACTCGGGGATCGATGACATTCATCTGGTCGTTGCAAGTTAATTGTACTCTACGTCCAGGGAATAGTATAAGTAAAAACTCCCCCACTGTAGTCTTGTAGCAATAAAACAGACATGCACACTTTGTGTTTGTCTTTCGTCAGCACGAAACTATAGCGCCCGGTTTTTGTTCGTTCATTGTAAAAGCCCTAAAGATTTAACTCCTACGTATCTTCATTATTCATTAAGTTTTACATATTAGAAATGTTTAACTTGGCCTTTAATTTATATGGAAATTTATTCGGCGGACCCAAACGCAGCTGAAATATTAAAAACAGTTACAGCGTTTTCACGAGCCGGTTGTAAAACACTAATTTGCATAGACAACCGAGATTGTGTTAACAGAACACAATAAATTAATCTTTAGTTTGTTTCAGTCTATTTCAACACCGTTCTGAATTAGAAATACATAGCTTCAAATGCTTTGGTCACAGGAATATTTTCCACGATCGGAGTGACACATGTTCAAAATCACCCCGTATAATCTCACCGCCGTGAATATTTCATGTTCTCGTTCAATCGCACAACGACAGTGTTAATAATGCAGATCACAGACGACAAAATCAAGACCCCAAAATCTACAATTTCTGGAGATGATGCACGACCGCGCTTTTACAACTCCCTTATGATCCCGGGTTGTAAATAATTTTTATCTTATTGTTATCGCGGATGTAAGTGCAAGGGATCACGTCCCTGTCATGTATTACATTCGTGTTGTTCGCATATGGTGGGTTAATCCATAAATCACCCCTAATATACATAAACCCGTCCAAAACGAGCGGAACAGCGGATTCATGGTAACAACATTCAGTAACAACCATTAGGATTTAAATGAGGAATGATTTACTTCTTAGTGGGACCCACTAACGGCATCGTTTTCATTAAAACTTAACTCGTTACAACCTCATGCTGGTGATAAGAGTTTTTTAAATAAATCTGCTTGGGTGGCTTTGCTGCAAATATATTTTCGTTTTATTTTACTGTCGGGTCATCATCCAGTTTGCGGTTCATCTCTTCTCCTCAGGAATTTGAAAAGAAAGGGAGCTGGATGGGATCGTAAAAGATGGAATTGTCGGGGGTTGAAGCGCATATATACAACGTATGATGAAATGGCGTCAAATAAAACTGATTTGTGTATTTATGCAATTACTTTGTTTAACCGTTGTCGTGTGCGGAAATAAAATGAATGGTGGTATAACCAATTGTTTTATCGTAGCAACCATTGTACTGTAGTTTTACATAGATTGTTTGATTGTTAAAGTCATATAAAAAAAATCAGTCATAGTTGGCCATGCACGAAGGACCGCCTGACACTTGACGTTTAATGAATAATTCTTCTTATTGATCGCTTGGTCGACTATTTTTTCCGATCTCGATGTATCTATCTCCGTTTGTTTTTGCCCCGAGCACTGCGTATAAAATAATGTAAACCCGATACTACAATGAAATTCAAACTGAAACCGTAATGATTTTTTTTTAATGGAGTCATGTGATTGTCCGCATTCCGGGAATTGAATTCGATTTTATATTATTTGGAATTCACTTCGACTAACCACTCCTGCATATAGTTCCAGCGGCAGGACCGAATTTCCGTCTCGATGGACAAGTTGCGGTCGTTGTTATTATAACGTGAAGCTACGTTCAGCTACTAATCCTGCGATCACAACCGCGAAATCCAAAAACGTTAAATATTGATGACGTTTGCGGAGTATCAGTTATGTATATAATTATGTATCTACCATCTATGTATTTGGTAAATGTTTGTGCGCATTAGCTACGTCAAACAACGAGATGTCACTTCAATAACATCGTGCCATAAGCCTGCGAGGAAATTAAATGTTAAACGAGGACACAATGAGATGATGTTTTCTACTTTTTTGCATTTTTAACGGCTTAAAGGCACAGTATTCCTTTAAGATCGCGATAACGTTGTTGTCTCATTTGTATATACACCGTTATTCACGAAACAATACGAGCCCACCGAAATTTTCGATGCAACCAACATTGCATTTGCACAGGTTACATGGATTAAGAAAAATAATTCTTCAAAAACTAACACATAGTGTGCGCAATTAGGTAACAATAGATATTGTCAGTGTCAAAATTTTAAATTTGCTGTTTTAAAAATTCACGCAGTCAAAACAAAGGTGGATTGACCTGTTAAGGTAAACTTTGTAAATTGACGGTGAATTGCATCTTGCAACAACATTATTTAAATTTTAGACGAGCTGATCGAGAACCAACAAATCATTTTCTCGTGTGTAGTTGTCACTTCAAAGATGAGGATAGAGCTAATAGTCCTACCATATTTAAACATAATATTGGGAAGCAATTTAGGTTTGAGAACCCAAAGAAGAAGAGAAAAACAATTAAAAAGTGGGTATTTACAGAATTCAATGTAATGAAATAAAGTAACAGCTCCTATTGTAACAGAAGCAGCTAGTGATCCTAAGGAGACGATTGAGGACAAAATTGAAAGGTTTCAGCAGATTGTTGTTTCACATGCAGAACCAGGACCTCTGTAATACAACAGCCTCCACAAGTGGCAACAACAAAAGCAATATTTGCTATTATGAATAAAGCAGAAAACTAATTTTTGCATACCTGCCTTTTTGATGCCCAATCCGTTGTTTTCGAAGCTTACTAATTTACAGTTTCTCTTAATAAGAGAAGTGGAGGAGTTGTACAAAGAATAATATTTAGGTATAAGTAGTAAATAATTAATTACAGGTTTGTACATAAAGTTTTATTTTAGATTTAATTCACCAGAAATGTATAAGTATAATAAAACACTTCCATGGATGTTCTTTACTCACGCTTCAGTCCTACTAATCTCCACAATCATGCTGTCTGCTGGTGTCCAGATCATCAGAAAAGCCTTATTTCTGGACGTAAAGTGCAATTGCCCTTGAATTTGGTGATAGTAATCATGATCTTGATGTCTTCATCATGAAATTCGATAATGTACTTTTTTATTTTTTGAGATCCTCGCTCAGGGACGTGGTGTTTCTCCACTTGTAAAGACATTTCACCTCTAAAATTCCACACTAGACGTTAACGGAAATAATATTTTGTAAGTGTCCTTCCCGAATCCAACGTGGATTGTCTTGAGCATAGGAATGACAATTGTGCTAATTTACACCCCCGTTATTGCTAAAAGTAGCTTCATCCCTAAACAAGACATTTTGCAAAAAGTCTTCATTAAATTGGATTCTTTCCCTGAAGAAACGGCACAACTCTAACCTTTTGGGAAAATCGGTCACTTTTAGTTCTTGAACCAAGGTGATGTGGTGAGGATGAAATTTATTGGCCCTCAAAATTTGGCATACTGATGCCTGGCTTATTCCTTCTGGTCAATATGTGATTCTTCTGTCACCATCTCTAAAATGGCTACTTCATTATGTTCCCCAGTTGCAGTCCTTTCCCTAGGCGTAGTAACTGGAGGCCAATTCAGTCTCAACTGTGCCTCTAATTTTTGAAAATTTTATCTGTTGGTCCTCTTCCTTCATGCATAAACCCTGCAGCAAGAGAAGCGTTTTTTCTGCATTCGCCATAAATTATTACCAAAACAACAATAAGGTCAAAATAGTTGACACTGACAGTATCTAATGTCATCTAATAAATTAATGTGCACACTATGTTTTAGTTTTAAAAGAAATTGTTTTTTCAATCCATGTAACCTGTGCAAATGCAATGTTGGTTGCATCGAAAATTTCGTCAGGGTCGTACCGTATCGTGAATAACCCAGTATATAAGTGGTTCATACATCAAGTATGCCTTGAATGTCAAAATTTTGTCCACCCTTGGGCAACTTGATGTATGAATCATTTATAAACACCCTATGTAATAAGGTCCATATTATCTATTCTACACCCTTCGACGTCTGAGTGGCTCAACACTTCTTGTGGATAAATCTTTCTATATCCTTTTTTTGGATGGATCAGTCGTCTTTTCTATTATCGGACTCTTGCTTATATTCTTTCTTTAATTTCTCAGTCCCTCTTTCCATTATTCTCTAAAATCCCACAAAAATACTTTTCGTTTGGTTTAATTAAGTTTTGATTTGATATGATATTCTTATAATTGATTATTCAATTCCGGATTCTGATCTGAAATGGAATTTTGATTCTGGAGTCTAATTTAATTCTATTCTGATTCCGATTAGATTTTGAATTCTGATTTGATCTAAGATTCTGGATTCTATCGAATCTAATCAAAATCCCTTCAGGATTCTGTACCATGGTTTGATTCTAAATTCCTATTCGATTTGGTTTAATTCGATTGTAGGTTGATCTGATGTTATTCTACTCCAGTATATTTGATTCTTTATATTGATTATTAATTTTATTTTGATTCTATTTTGGAGGGTCTGATTCGATTGTCATTCTGGTTTTGATTTTCATTCTACACGTAATTTTGAATTTGATTATAATTTCAAATGAGATTCTGAATTTTGAAATGATCCTAATTCCGGTTTATTCTGATTGTGGTTGGTATTTTCCATTTGATTCGAATCTGATTCTGAATATGATTTGTTGATTTGAATCAATTCTAGATTCTGATTTGAAATGCGATTCTGAATCCTCAAACGATTTTTTGCGAATTTTGTTTATTTTACTTAGGATTCTGAATTTCTATTTCATTTTGTATGTTGTATATTTCATTCGGTTCTGCTTGCCACTTAATTGTGATTCAAGTTTTGATTTTAAATTTGATTCTGATTGGGAATTTGAGTTTAATTTTGAATCTGATTTCATTCGATGCTAATTTCGGATTTATTTATTTATTTATTTATTTATTACCAGGATATACAAGTATATACATACATACATATAATACATACATAATATATAAAATACATAGTGTTTGCTCATATAGAAGTGGGGAACACCTGTGCATAGATTAAAGAACTTATCCTAGAAACATGACTTCTTTCGTGTCATTCGAAAAACAAAAATTAAAAATAAAACTAAAAAATATAGAAGAAAAAAGAGAAGAAAGAAGAAATCTGAAAAAGGTACAGAGCTGAATGTATTGCAATGTAGTTGGCTAAGTGTAGATGTAAACCAATTTTTCAATTTTTTTCTAATAGTTTTATTACTATAGGACAAAGCTTTTAGATTATCAGGTAATTTATTGAAATTTTTTATTGCGACCACACAAGAATTTTTTAAAGCTATTTGTTTGTTTACTTTTGATATCGCAATACTTTTGTTCCTTGTAATTCCTATATGGCTTTCATATGCGATTTTGCAGCTCATACAGCCTCAAGGATAAAAGAGTCTCTTATGCCTAAGACAGAGGTCCCATCAGAGAATGTATTTATTAGTTTGTTTTAGATTCTGACTAGGATACTAGGATTTGATTGATTCCATTTAATAATGATCGATTCTATTGATTCAATTTTGATTAGAGATTCTTCTTTCTATCTTCTATCCTTCTGCCATTGAAACCATTATTACATCCTTTAGGTCTTCCAGTTCTTTCTTTGTATTTTATATTGATGTTTTTTATACCATAATTCATCAATATTTGTATGTTTTTTTAGTGTTTATTTTACATTCTTTTCTTCTCTCTTCTTACTCTTGTCTTGCCACTGTTTTACATTAAAGATTTAAAGATAACCAGGTTATCAGATTATCCCGTTTTCATATTCTCAGGTTCACGCGCAGTGAGACAAATAGAAAGGGTGCGCTCATAAAATCCGAGATTATTTGGCTATTCAAGGAGTGACACATACTTGAAATCACCCTGCATAATTATGATGGATATATCTATCGGACTGCCCACTAGATTCATGTTGCTCGGTGTATAATTAACGGCTGTTCTGTTTCAGATAAGCAACAATTGGATAATGGGCCCGGAACTGTGCGACATGTGGACCTCAATAGACGTCCTGTGTTGCACGGCTTCAATCCTGCACCTGGTGGCCATCGCGGTGGACAGGTAATAACGGCGAAAATGTTTCGCGTTCGGCGCGATATTTACTCGCACCGTTTACATTCCAGGTACTGGGCCGTAACGAACGTGGATTACATCCACACAAGAAACAGCCACCGGATCGGCATCATGATCGTGGTTGTTTGGAGTATCGCTTTGGTGGTCTCGCTCGCTCCGCAAATCCCCCAGTTTAAAGACCCCGACTACTTGCACCGGATACAAGTGAAAAAGCAATGCCTAGTTAGTCAAGACGTCAAGTATCAGATTTTCGCCACGAGTTCGACGTTTTACGTTCCTCTCTTAGTGATTTTCGTTTTGTACTGGAAGATATTCCAGACGGCACGAAAACGGATACGGCGGCGACGCGAGATGAAAGGTCAGGTCGTGCTGAAAGTCGAGAAAACGAACAATAACAGTAAGGTGTCGAAGAATTTCCTCACCAAGAGGAAATTCTTGAAGATGAAGAAGTGCTCCAATAAGAAGTCTTCCGCCGCCGAAGCTCTCGTCTCCTCCCTCGTAATGATGGAGGGTCAGTCAACCACCACCATGGAGATCGTCGAAGAACAGGACGAAGTCCAAAGCAACGGAAAGCAGGAAGAGACGACAGCCTTCACCATAACGAAGCCGCAGACATCGACGCAGTTGGTTTCCAACAACGTCTCCCCGGAGAAATCCTCCTCGGCCACCACCAACAACGGCTCCGCCAGCCATCAGAGCCACATCAGCGACATCAGTAGGGTAGAAATACTAACGAAAGAGATTCCTCCATGTCCGGCGTCCGTCGACAAGTTGATACCGTCCAGAAGGGAGAAGAAGGAGAGCCTAGAGGCGAAACGCGAACGGAAAGCGGCGAAGACCCTCGCCATCATCACGGGGGCATTCGTCATGTGTTGGTTACCGTTCTTCATCCTGGCGCTGCTGATGCCACTGTGCGGGAAGGCCTGTACCATCAGCGACTACATAATGAGCTTCGCTTTGTGGCTGGGCTACTTCAACTCGACGCTGAATCCGGTCATCTACACCATCTTCAATCCGGAGTTCCGACAGGCGTTCAAGAGGATATTGTGCGGGGGCCACACGCGGGGTCGCAACTTTCGCTCAGGCAAAATTAGATAAGGATTATCAGTTCCTGGTCGCTGGCGCAGGATTTTTGGTTCACTTTGTTAGTCTTCCAGGTGGTTCAATCAAAATACTTGTTCGTTTCGATGATGGCTGTGTCACGTTTTGAGTAAAGGCGGTTTTTAAGTACATATCTGCACGGAATGCTTGGAACACTTTATATGAGTCGGCGTCACCGGTCACACAACCATCAAGAGTGCTAACGTTGCGCATGGTTATTGCGGTTCCTCATAGGTTGTTCAAAAGGAATGGTAATTGACGGTCTGGAAACTAGCGACTGATACATGTGGGTCAACGAATTTTAATTTTTTTTTTCATGCATTTTGGTAAATCAAGGTTTCACCACGCCTGGATGCGTCAACGCTAGCAGAAACGTCAAATTTTTGAAATACCATCAAATTCAATCCTCATTTGGGTACCCGAAAGAATTCCGAATCCCACTTCTGAAATTGAAATAGTATCCCACTTCTGACATCTAAAACACTGACCGCATCATCTAACGTGTTCTAAGCATCCCGTCCATCCTGAATAGTATCATTCCGGACAGCACACCCACCAGACATTCTGCGCTCGACATCAGCTCTTTTCTTGAAATATTCCTATGGTGTAAATAGAAACAGTAATCGTTGTTACTAAGGTAGAACATGCAATATTGTTCCCAATGACGCTACAATGTCTTTCTATATAATAGTCGTTGAAAGCAGGGGCGTCTCGCTGAGAGCATCGAAACTGAAACTAGTCGAGAGACGCCCCCAGAACATCACAAGTAGATATTTTATTCGACATTTCGGCTTTTATTTCCATTGCTGTGTCGCGCTTACGTGTAAAATATGCGTCATCAACCTCTTCGGAGAAACGGGATAAGTATTTTAATATTATCGTTGTTTGTATCTATGTACATACGTTTTGGAGATGTCGTTTTATCTAGATGTAAAGTGCACCGCAGGATCCAGACGATTCCGGTCTGGTTTGTGCCGTGCACGGTTTGTTTTGTATTTTTATATCGACCGACTAAAAAATCGCTGTGCTGCAAACAGTTCGGCAACCACGGCCGTCATCCGATCGGGGCTAATGGGCATGGTTGTCGGATGACGAATTGGGCTTCTGATACGTATACGATATATAATTGAGCCTCTATATCTGTATATTGCAGGAAGCAACCACACAATTTAAGCGAATCGCAGGGTGCGCAATTCTATGTAAAATAACATTGTGTAAGTTCGTATCAATCGCATTAATGTACTTACATAATAACCGTATCGTAGACTATGTGCTGTAAATATTCCAGTTATATCAAAATGGATCGTACTTAAGAGAAACTAATACCATTACTACGTGTTGTAGCAATTTAGGTATCTGTAAATTGCTTTGACTATTATCAATAATTGAACTCATATTGTGATAATATGCGTTGCTAGACTAAGACCTTAACAAAATTATTTATAGTTTTTGGTGTCATGTATATACAGCCCGTGCCCATTTTATTTATACACCACTACTGTACATACTATCGTATTGTTCATCAACCTGTGTTAAAATATGTATATTAAAAATAAATTAAACTTGTTTAAAATTGCCGCCTCTTTTTATGCCATGAAACGATTTGCTCTTTTAGATAACAGCATAAAGCGGTCATCACATTTTGGTGCTCCATTGCCGTTTTACCGAGCAATTAATTCAGTCCACGTTTAAAATTCGCGGCGTTAATTACAAACTACTTCAACAGAAACAGTTGGAATTAAATTACCACGAAACACGAGAAATAACGCCGATTCCAGTTCTAATTATTTATTCCTTTTTCGGGCTTATATGGAGTTTTTGTGTACATTTATGTACACAATATAAATTTTAATATGCTGAATGACGTATAAATGGTAACACCTTGAGGCCTTATTGGTGGAAAGTGGATAAGTAAATCACCTAATTGTTGATAGTAAAATTACTTATTCGAGGTTTAGACGGTTTCTAATTTGAATTTCATTACACGCAAGTTGTTCGTAGCTAAGGATTATTACCATAGCAGATGTAGAAAAATAAGTTTGTTACTTATCTCAGCTCTTGCCAGCAACAAAGTTATTATTTTCCGCGATCACATTGTTCTTATATGTCTTCATGTAACGAAAACTAGCTGACCACAAGAGAGCAGCTCTTTAAAGTTTCGTAATGAACAAAAATCAGATGAGACTGAATTAGGACGTGATAACGAAATTCAGTTAAGTTGTGATGTTCTTACCACAAAAAGCGCGCTAACAATGGTGTTTTGTTGTTGTTTTCTTGTTTTTCACAGGTATTGCGATATACGCGACAATCTGTATATGATCCATCGAGTGCAGCCTTTCTGATTGGTTTGGCCTGACTACTTGTGCGTTGGCAAATCGCTGAGATTTATAACAAATGAAGTTATTATCCTCGACAACACGACGGATTTACTCCAGAAATGCATCCAACCTTTGAAAATCCATACCGTCGTCATCATATATCACGTCGATAATTGGCTCTCTTTGGAGCAGGTAAGCACTTGTCAAAAAAACTTGCCTTAATTTTTCACCGTAAAAAATACGACCGATAATAATCTAGAAATCTCACATACAGTAAATCCGATAAAGCAATCGGCAAAACGACATTTAGCGTCAAAGTGCAAATGCAAATCCACAGAATCTAGGAATAGAAGACGTCAGAAGCAGAGAAATAACGCGAAGCGGATCCGCGAAACTAAATGCCACTTTAATAAATTGCAACGATCCGAGCGGGTGTGCAAAATGGGTTGCATAATCGCATCGTATCGTAACACGGCATTATTAAACGACACAAACAGAAAGTTCGCCCGAAAACAATATGCTGGGGAGATTAGTTCTCGCCGACAATAATGGTAAAGCGAGGGACGGTTTATGGATTTTTTATCGTTCATAAAATCGAGGGTGCGAAATTATTAACGTTTCGATATCCGCGCAAAGCGACCGCAAGCTCCAGAGGTTACATTACGTGAAAACTTTTACAAGACTGTCGGCTTGAGGCTTGTTGGTGGCAAAGTGGATAAATAAAGCAGGTAATCTTGATCTTACTCGCTCAGCCAATATGAACGTCCGAAAATTAATGAATTCCGGCGAACGTTTCGACGTGGTAATCGTCTGACATTTCCTGAACGACGCGATGATAGGCCTTGGTCATCGTTTTAAAGCTCCGGTGATCCTCTTATCCTCCGCGATTTCGAGTGTTATGGACAACTACATCTCCGGTGAAGGAAGAGGCTTAACAAAACACGTGACGTGCTGGCAACTTTACATCCAAAGCTCTCAATTTCATAACGGAACTTCGGCAGGAAATAGTGTTATCCTAAATGTAGAACATAAAAGAGATACCGTAAAATTAAACGACAAACGAAGCGATGTCTCTATGTGATTGTATTAATAAAAACATGGGGTGCCATAATTCAATGTTGCAAGAGACTGGTTGGAGATGGCCTTTTATCTCCGGTTTAGTGTCTTTGGATTTTTCATCGATCCAGAGAGGGTTGGTCATTTAAAAAATAAAAAAAATACGAGTGTAATTTATGTAAGAATCCTGAATTAATACCGTCTGCAGTATTGGATAATGCATGTTTCAGTTTGTCGTCAGCGAAAAGTCGGAAATCATGTGTAGCGATTAAGATAAGTAGCGCAATTGCATACAAAACTGACACACGCAAATGGGTGTATGGAATGAAGCGCGAATTTACAACCTCGAAGACGCGGGTTCGAATCGCGTCAAGGCAAACATTATTTCTATGAATTAATTATTCTAAAATCGTTCGCTTCGCCCGATCACACTTATCGTAACGCTCTCGTCACGCATTCACCAGCTTACTCCCCAAGTCAAGTGTCCGTAAAGAAGTTTTACTTCAAAAAAGGTAAGAGCTTGCTGCGAGGACCGTTGTTGTTGGTTCGACGGTTGAAACAATAAAACGCTGATCGGATCTCCTCGCCCGATCTTCTTTTTCTTCCGCCCGGTACCAACCCTCTCTCTGGGGCGGTGCTGCCAAATTAGTTCCAGGTCGGGTATGCAATCCGAACTTCTCCTTTGTGAATTACAGGTTACGTACTTCAACGACGACGAATTAGAACAAATTCGGGATTTCTCAGTACTTTAATTATGCTGGGTTACAAAGTGTGTTGTAAGAAAGATGTGGAAAAGGTCCAAAGATCGACGGGTATATTCCTACATAAATCGCCCTCTTCACAAATAAGATACACTGATATACGCTATAAACAGAGTTTATGAGTACGAATTGATAACAAACAAGTACTACATAACATTACGACATATTCTGAATCATACTTTAATCGCTTTTTAGGAATATATTAGATATGACTTGCATTTTTCTTTTTAGTTACCTTCACAGTTTTGTTGTCCAATGTTTATTAAGAAATGTAGTTTTTAGATCACGTGCGCTTTGACTCATACAAATTACTATAATGTCAGTCTTCGAAGCCTACTTGATTTTGTATAGGTATTCTTACGTTTTTACTTTTTTCACGGGTGAAAAATGATCGCAATTTCGCGGCAACTCGATTATTACATGTATCAAGTAATGATAAAGGCAACTTTCAAAAATGCGTTGACAATGTTGGCATTTATTTTGACCAATAATGAGAGACATGAATGGTAGAGACGAATGTAAAATAAAAAATGGACAAATATATTATAATATAAATATAATAAATAAAACAAATCCTGTACTACTACTAAATAATTCCCCGAATAACCTTGACCAAAGTCAGACGTTCTCAAACACCTCTGCGATGAAACATAGATAAAGTTACTATCAATCTACTACATAACACAGGTCTGCCACTTCGATGATTCAGTTATCTTCCGCGCGTCATTACGACTATGAAAAATTTAATATTCTTTGTGCTGTTGGCGCTTCTGACCAAAACCGCCCAAAATGCGAAGATCCTGCTGGTCAATCCCATGCCTGCCTACAGTCACTTCATCATCCCGTTCAAACTGGCCGAAGAATTAGCCAACAGAGGACATCACGTCACTGCCATTACATCATATCCACAGAAGACAAAAATCAAAAACTATGTAGACATTCCGGTGGTTGAAAACATTCCTCTGATCGACGGTAAAGAAATCACACTTAGTTTAGTAGTTAAGTGATAAGTCTTTTCAGAAATGAAGAAAACTCTCTTCGATCAAAACAGTGCTGGACTGTTTGGAAGTCTAACGTCTCTCTTTGATATGAGTGCCATCGTCACAAACGCAACGATCCACCATAAAAATGTTCAAAAGCTTTTAGCCTCCAAAGAGCACTTCGATGTCGTTATCATCGAAAACTTCATAAACGAAGCTTTTCTGGGCTTTGGTAACCGGTACGACGCCCCTGTGGTACTTGTTTTCAGTCAGGGTTCTAACGGTATGAACAACTTCTTATTCGGGAATCCGGCTCCTGCTTCCTACATTCCAAGTGCTGGAGGAAACTTGACGAAGAAAATGAACTTTTGGCAGAGGCTACAAAATCTTTTCTCCAATGCAGTTTTTGACGCATTCCGACACTTCTATCATCTACCTCAGCAGAAAGCAATCTTTGAGAGTTACGTCAAAGATGTTGCTTTTGAAGATGCTATTTACAACGCCAGTTTGATGTTGACCAACTCACACGTTAGTTTTTCCCCTGCCGTTCCTCACCTCCCCAGCATTATCCCAGTGGGGGGATTTTATGTTACCACCAAACCGTTACCAGACGACTTACAAAAGTTCCTAGACGACGCAAAAGAGGGCGTGGTACTGTTTTCCATGGGTTCGAATCTAAAAAGCCAGGATCTCAAACCGGAAGTTCGCGACGGAATTCTGCGAGCTTTCGCCAAAATCAAGCAAAAAGTACTGTGGAAATTTGAGACGGATCTGCCCAACAGTCCAGCCAATGTCAAAATTTCGCACTGGTTACCTCAAGCAGATATTTTAAGTACGTATTCACCTCTAATTCGGCGAAAGTATATTAGCTGTAATTATAGACCATCCCAACGTCCGAGCCTTCATTACCCATGGTGGTCGCTTGAGTACCGTGGAGGCGATCAAGTTCGGAGTTCCCATCATCGGTATACCGGTCTTCGGCGACCAACCTAGCAACATTGCCGCAGCAGTCGATGACGGTTACGCAGTCAGAGTTAATTTGGATGAACTCTCTGAAGAAACCCTGTCGTGGGCCTTGAAAGAAATACTCGAAAATCCAAGGTACTGCTACATTCATTGTGACATTTAAATCACTTCTTATTGTAGGTACCGAGCGAACGCCCAAAAACGCTCTAAAATTTTGCGCGATCAACCTGTTGCACCCATGGACGCTGCCGTATTTTGGGTAGAACATGTGATACGATATGGAGGAGCACATCTGAGATCCGCGGCACTTGATCTAAAATGGTACCAGAGAGACATGCTTGATCTTTACGCTTTTATTTTCACTCTGATTGGTACGGTACTTTATATTGGTTACAGAGTGGTGAAGAAAGTGTGCTGTGTACTTGGTCGTAAAAAAGTTGTTAAGAAGGTCAAACGGCACTGAAGTAATAATAATTAAGGGCGAACACGGGTTTTTATTAACGTGAATTTTTCTCTTAAACGGACATTAAATAAAACAATGAATTGGACATATTATATTATACATTATTTAAACAAATCCTACAATTCTCACTAAGTCCCAAGTTCAAAACTTTTTAGCAAAAAAAATGTTATCAAAGATTAAACCGATTTTAAGTGTAAACAGTTGTGATGAAACTTCTTCAAATTATAGACGCCACCAACGTAGTGAAGTAGGGTTATTCAATGACTCATGACTAATTATTAATTACATTATTCTCGTAGAATTAGAGTTACGTCGTAATCCCCTTGCTAACTAACAAATGGGTTGGCCTTGACAAAACCAATTTTTTGGTGTTATCGAACAGAAAGAAATTAGTAAACTTATAAAACTTCGGGAGTACCTTGAATCTATCTTGACACTGTAATTTTCAAAAAGCTTCTATTGGGTCTTCATAAATGATTCATACATCATGTCGCCTTCGGGACACAAAATTTCGACGTACAAAGCCTACTGGATGTATGAATCATTTATGATGGTCCTGTAGTTGTTACCGTTATGATGGTTAGTGTATGATCCCAATATTCCATGACGTGGTTAATGAAAGTTGATGACATACCTGAAACAGAGCTTAATATAACTATCTATACTGATATTATAAAGAGGTAATGTTTGTTAGTTTGTACGTAGGAGGTAATTCCCGAAACTACTCATCCTATTTCAAGAATTCTTTCAGCAATATTTAGAATGGACCTTCAGGGTAGACATAGGCTGTATATTATACCGTTAAAACAAAAGGGTTTTTTCGTGGAGACCAATTCTGCAACGTAAGTCGACTAAAAAACCGTTCAGCGAATAGCTGCCTTAACGCTATGAGATACATATATGAATGCTTTCTATAGAAAAGTTGTTAGATCATTATTGAGGTAGACCATAATAATTATATCTGGAGCAAACTGTTCTTAATTTTTTGTTCATCGTAATTAGGCAGCATTATAAACGTTAATCAATTTAATGATTACCGTGCAATAAAAAAAAAGATCAGTAAACTACGAACAAGGTTGACACATTTTGTCCTTTCACATAAAAACGTTCCTAAGTAAAGTGAGCCCCGACCCTTTTTTCGTTTGTTATCAACACTAGATACAATATATGTATATATATATATTAATATATCTTATCAAAGGCGTAAAACGTTAAACGTTTGTTATTGTAAACGTTCATATCCTCGAAGACCCTCAAAAAAATTCCAAGGTTGGGACAAAAAACATTTAATATTTGTGTTGGTTCTAAAATCAAGTGACAACACGTCTTTCATAATGTATGTTTGACAAGTCAATCTCATTCACTCCCAAAAAGATGCATACGAGTTGAGCTCCTAAAGAAGTTTCTACTTCAAAAGTAAATAATCAAAACACAAATGGTTTTCAGGTTCTCCGATATTTAGGTTCTCAATTTTATAATTAGGTTCTCAAGTTCTCATAATCCCTATATTTTCATCTTCTCAGGTTTTTAGGTTTTAAGATCCCCAAATTCTCAGATATTCTCAGGTTTTCAGGTTCTTTCTTTGAATTCTAGGCTTTGAGGTTCTTAGGTTCCCAAAGTTTCGGAGTGTTGTGTACGGTGCTTCCGATTTTCAGGCTTTCAATTTTTCAGGTTTTTGGGTTCGGAGATTCCGATTTTCGGGCTATTAAATTTAAAACATCGACGTTTTGGGGTTCTGTATAATTTGAACTTGAAGTACCCGCCCGCTGCGATAGGCTTGTGCCTCTTCATCGGAGACAGTCCAGGAACTTGTGGCGGGTGTGATTCTGTATCCAAAGAAGATATACATTCAAAATTACAATATCAGACGCTACTGTTAATGTGATTTAGTAACTTTCAAAAATGCGTTGACAATCTTGACAAGATTTTACTGAAGTTAAAACTCGCAAAAAATGTAATTGTTGCCCCCCGAGAAATAGTTAATTTAATAAAACAAAAAATGGACAAATATAATATAAAACAAATTCTGTACCACTACAAATATAATTTCCCAAATAAAGTCGACCAAATCCCCACTCTCTCAAACGTACGTAACTGACCTTTGCGATGAAAAGCAGATAAAGTTATTATCAGTCTACTACATAACATCGCTCTGCCACTTCGATAATTCAGTTAATCTTCCGAGTATCATTACAACAATGAAAAATTTAATATTGTTTGTGTTGTTGGCCATTCTGATCAAAACCGCCCAAAATGCGAAGATCTTGCTGGTCAATCCCATGCCGGCTTACAGTCACTTCATCATATCGTTCAAACTGGCCGAAGAATTAGCCAACAGAGGACATAACGTCACTGCCATTACATCATATCCACAGAAAACAAAAATCAAAAACTATGTTGACATTCCGGTGGTTGAAAATATTCCTCTGCTTGAGGGTAAAGAAACCACGCTTACTTTAGTAGCCATGTGATAACTATTTTCAGAAAGGAAGAAAACTCGCTTCGATGAAAACAGCGATGGAGTGTTTGCAAGTCTAACTTCTTTCTTTGATATGAGTACCGCCGTCACAAATGCAACGATCCACCATAAAAATGTTCAAAAGCTCTTAGCCTCCAAAGAGCACTTCGATCTCGTCATCGTGGAAAACTGCATAAACGAAGCTTTTTTGGGCTTTGGTAACCGGTACGACGCCCCTGTGGTACTTGTTTTCAGTCAGGGTTCTAACGAGATGAACAACTTCTTATTCGGGAATCCCGCTCCTGCTTCCTACATTCCAAGTATCGGAGGAACCTTCACGAAGAAAATGAACTTTTGGGAGAGGCTACAAAACCTTTTCTTCAATGCAGTTTTTGATGCCTTCCGACACTTCTACCATCTACCTCAGCAGAAAGCAATCTTTGAAAGTTACGTCAAAGATGTTGCTTTTGAAGATGCTCTTTACAACGCCAGTTTGATGTTGACCAACTCACACGTTAGTTTTTCCCCTGCCGTTCCTCACCTCCCCAGCATTATCCCAGTGGGGGGATTTTATGTTACCACCAAACCGTTACCAGAAGACTTACAAAAGTTCCTAGACGACGCGAAAGAGGGCGTGGTACTGTTTTCCATGGGTTCGAATCTAAAAAGCCAGGATCTCAAACCGGAAGTTCGCGACGGAATTCTGCGATCTTTCGCGAAAATCAAGCAAAAAGTACTGTGGAAATTCGAGACGGATCTGCCCAACAGTCCAGCCAATGTCAAAATTTCGCACTGGTTACCTCAAGCAGATATCTTAAGTACGTATTCACCTCCAATTCGGCGAAAGAATATTAGTTGTAATTATAGACCATCCCAACGTCCGAGCCTTCATTACCCATGGTGGTCGCTTGAGTACCGTGGAGGCAATCAAGTTCGGAGTTCCCATCATCGGTATACCGGTCTTCGGCGACCAACCTAGCAACATTGCCGCAGCAGTCGATGACGGTTACGCAGTCACAGTTAATTTGGATGAACTCTCTGAAGAAACCCTGTCATGGGCCTTGAAAGAAATACTCGAAAATCCAAAGTACTGCTACATCCATTGTGACATTTAAATCACTTCTTATTGTAGGTACCGAGCGAACGCCCAAAAACGCTCAAAAATTTTGCACGATCAACCTGTTGCACCCCTGGACGCTGCCGTATTTTGGGTAGAACATGTGATACGATATGGAGGAGCGCATCTGAGATCCGCGGCACTTGATCTAAAATGGTACCAGAGAGACATGCTTGATCTTTACGCTTTTATTTTCACTCTGATTGGTACGGTACTTTATATTGGTTACAGAGTGGTGAAGAAAGTGTGCTGTGTACTTGGTCGTAAAAAAGTTGTTAAGAAGGTCAAACGGCACTGAAGTAATAAGTTTTTATTAACGTGAATTTTTCTATTAAACGGACATTAAATAATACAGTGAATTGAACATATATTATACATTATTTGAACAAATCCTACAATTCTCACACAGTCCCAAGTTCAAAACCTTTTAGCAAAAAAATGTTATCAAAGATTAAACAAATTTTAAATGTAAACAGTTGTGATGAAACTTCTTCAAATTATACACGCCATTCTGCATGCAATTTACTCACGTTGCTAAACGTAGTGAAGTAAGGTTATTCAATGACTCATGACTAATTAGTAATTACTTTAATCTCGTAGAATTAGCGTTACGTCGTAATCCCCTTGCTAACTAAAATATGGGTCAGCCTTGACAAAGCCAATTTTTAGTGTTATCGAGCAGAAAAAAATTATTGAACTTGTAAGACTTCGATAGTACCTTGAATCTATCCTGACGCCCTAATTTTCAAAAAGCTTCTATTGGTTCTTCATAAATGATTCATACATCATGTCGCCTTCGGAAAACAAAATTTACATGTACATATGTAGTTAGATGGAGAATTTCGACTTACAAAGCCTACTGGCTGTATGAATCATTTATAAAGACCCTGTAGTTGTTACCGTTATGATGGTGAGGGTATGATCCCAATATTGCATGACGTGGTTAACTGTTCTTCACATTTTCTATTCATACCCCGAAATAATATGAAAGACAATATTAACCCTTCTTGATCAATTTAATGAATACCGTGCAACCCAAAAATAAAAGATGTATTTGTCCACGATAAAAATATAGTAAAGAGCAAGATTGACATATTATGTTGTCCTTTCACATAAAAAGTTCCTAAGTAAAATGAGCCACGGCCTTTGTATGTCTTACAGCTTGTTATCAATAAATTATTACATATGTATAAAAATATATTTTATGTACAATATATTATTATAAATAAGTAGATATATCTTATCAAAAGCGTTAAACTTTTTTTCATTGTAAACGTCGACCCATAAAAAATTCCAAGGTTGGAACAAAAAATATAATTATATTTGTGTTGGTTAGTTCTAATATCAAATTATTGGTTCTGAACACACACAATAATCAAATGATGAATGCGGATTATAGATGACCTCCTGCATCCCACATACTCTCGTTGTAAAAGAGGGAAGTAATCACTGTGGAATTCTACGACTCGATAAAATGTTGTTATCGAAACGCGTTGACATTACAAGAAGCAATTCAAAACACAAAACAAATATAGCTATCAAAAAGGGAAAAACCCAAGAAAATAAAAAAACATTGTATGAAGTGCAAACTTCTTTTGCCATCGTTCTATTAATATGTTTACGCTCTCCTGAAATGCAATGTAATTCGCATTAGCCGTAAGGCTAGTTTTACACGGGAGTTTTTATTTGGGATACCCCCTTCATCAGGCAACATGCGAAGAGTAACTACATTTAGAATCTCAATTTTATATTCATCATATTCTCATGTTCTCTATATTTCCATCTTCTCAGGTTTTAACAGCCCCCA
Source organism: Diaperis boleti (assembly GCA_963583935.1). Lineage (NCBI taxonomy): Eukaryota > Metazoa > Arthropoda > Insecta > Coleoptera > Tenebrionidae > Diaperis > Diaperis boleti. The sequence continues at coordinate 94,618,135 of OY757242.1, read as the reverse complement.
AATCTCAGATATTCTCGGGCTTTAATTTTTTTTTATTTGATTCTCAGAGTGAGGTTCTTCGGTTCCCATGTAAGGTGCTTCCGATTTTCAGGTGTTTGGGTGCGGAGATTCCGATTTTTACGCTATTAAATTGAATTCATTCTCGTTTTGGGGTTCTGTATAATTTGAACTACAAGTTACGACCCAATGCTAAACGCTCGTGCGTCTTCATCGGAGAGAGTCCAGAGAGTTGTGGTGGGTGTCCCACATTTGTGCATTACTAACGTAACAGCGATTACACTGTGTAATCAAATCAAAACAATGATCTCTGAACTGAGTTCTGAGATTGTGCAACAATTTTTCGTCACATTTATCTGTTTACGTGCGCGGTCACAGGCCTCAAAACAATAAACAACGTTCGAGGCCACCTTCGCAACGTGTAGAAATAGTGGCGGGCGTTAATAGATCGATGTCAGTTTTCAACGAGTTCACAGTGATGACGCGGTTACTGGTCTTCTGCGTTCTACTATGGGGCTGCGAGGCTGCAAAAATCCTGGCCGTTTTCCCCATGCCTTCCTACAGCCATTTTCAACTCGGTTTTAGGCTCGCGAAAGAATTGGCAGATCGGGGGCACCAAGTGACGGCGATTAACCCTTATCCGCAAAAAGAACCCATCAAGAACTACAGGGATGTGTCCGTGGAGGAAATTATACCGATGGCTGATGGTGTGTACGCAATTAGAGGTTTGTGGATAATCTAACGTCACTATTGTATTTCAGACATGAGGAAGAACCTTTTTGACAAGAACAGGGTCAACCCGCTCACCAACGTGAAGTTCATTTTTGATCTGGGCACGATGATCACGAACCAAACTTACGCAAGCAAAAATGTCCAAAATATTCTAAAATCCGAAGAGACCTTTGATATAATGATTTTGGAGCACTTTGTAAACGACGCTCTCGTAGGTTTAGCCCACCATTATCAAATTCCAGTTGTTCTTATAGGTTCCATTGGCACGAGCTGCTTTAGTAACTACCTTTTTGGCAATCCGGGACCCGGTTCTTATGTGCCCAATATATTAACCCCGTTCACTTCCCACATGAGTTTTTACGAAAGGCTCCAAAACATTGTCTACAACCTTGTGGTCGACATAACGAGAGAGATATTTTTCATTCCGGAACAAAGAGAAATTTTCAAAAAGTACGTTAAAACCGATGTCGAGTTCGAAGAAGTCCTATATAATGTAAGTCTAATGCTCATTAATTCGCACGTTAGTGTGAACGACGCTGTTCCTCATGTCCCTAATATGATCGAAATTGGAGGTTATCATGTAAAGCCGCCACAGAAATTGCCAGACGATCTACAAAAGTTTCTCGATGATGCGAAAGAGGGCGTCATTTTATTTTCGCTGGGGTCGAATTTAAAAAGCAAAAATTTGCAACCAGAGATCAAAGACGTGTTATTGAGAGCTTTTTCCAAAATTAAAAACAAAGTCTTGTGGAAATTCGAAGATGATTTGCCGAACATCCCGAAGAACTTGAAGATCATGAAGTGGTTACCACAGCAGGATGTCTTAGGTAAACTACCATCCGAGAAGTAACAAGTGTTGCTACAATTACTGTTGACAGGTCACCCCAACGTGGTCGCATTCATAACTCATGGTGGAGGTTTGAGTACCATCGAAGCGGTGTACTTCGGAGTACCCATCATCGGCATTCCGGTGTTCGGCGACCAAAAGACAAATGTCGCCACGGCTGTCCAAAACGGGTACGCCCTCGACGTACCGCTGCCCGAGTTAACCGAAGAAAGACTTTCTTCAGCTTTAGACCAAATAGTTAACAATCCGAAGTAAGCTCGATTAAAAATAAGTGCCAACAACCAATGAGCAACTAATTTCAGGTACCGCGAAAACGTCAAACGCCGCTCTAGAGTAATGCGGGACCAACCGCTGAAACCCATTGATGCGGCAGTCTACTGGGTTGAACACGTGATGCGCCATCAAGGAGCTCCATTTTTGAGATCTGCAGGACTTGATTTAAACTGGTACCAAAGACACATGATCGACATTATAGTGGTTTTGAGCTTGGTTACTGTGGCGCTTTTTGTTGTTTTCTACATCATCATCAAGAAAATTGTGTCTCTTGCACACAGACCGGGGGTGTCAAAATCTAAGAAGAATAAATAAGCAGTGTGTATTAGCTTAATAAAGTTATTGATAGTAAGCATACTGGCTGCGGCAATATTTTATTATAAATCAAGTAGGTTTTAATTCTCCGCCTAACTACAATAATTTTATTAGCCACAGGCAACTTGATGTAATAGCTGTTGCACATTAGTGACTGTTCAATATCTGATTTAGAACAAGTTCATTTCATTTGCTTTCTGATAAAGACAATTTGGGAACACTGGTGTCTTAGGTTTCTTCTTCTTCTTATGTTAGGTTGGGTTTCTTTTACAGTGTCCCCGTACGGTTATTTTCTTTTGTGTTTCGCCTTCAGTGGATCGTGTTGTACATCAAAGTAAGGATAGTGCAATCTGTGTCTGACGACACGAAGATTCTTTTCCTAGTTTTGGCAAAAAAAAAAGGATAAATGGGATGCCTGAACTCCTTTTCCTAAACCCAAGGACTTAAAACTTTGAAAAGATCTAAATAGCATTATCTGAAGAAACCATCACAAGTTAACTCAAAAAACTGCTAAAATGTTATCAATTTACTCTTTACTCTTCATTTACTTCTTACAATGCTATCCCATACAGTGCTTTCTCTTGTCAAAAAAACCATTGGTAATCCTTATCTTTTATTCTCTTTTTTACACTTCTTTTAGGTAAAATTTATATCTTCGCGGTTTTTCAAATTTTCAAATTTGACATGTGGCTGACGTGCATGACGTTTCCTGTCCAAAATTTGGCTTGTCCCATGTTGGGTGATTACACGCAATTTTAATTGTGGTGGATTTCATTTCAAAAATTACTGTTGGTAAGACTGGTTCCATAATCATATAATTATTTCTTCTGTTTTATAACATTATTTCTCTAGTTTTACAAATTTGAACTATTCTACTTACACTGGATCTATGAAGCATTCCTGATATAAATGTTCAAGAGTGTTATCTATCTATCGCATATACCTAAAAAATGAAAGGATCTGGAAACTTGCTAAACCAAAAACCTACAAAATTGGAAAATTGATCTTTCGAATACCCAAAAATCCACGAAGTTGATAATATGAGAATTTTTGCACCACTATAGAAGCAGTGTCAGGAATGTAATATAGGATCCTAAAAATACAATATTTTGGCTGTGGATCAAAGCCTACTGGATGTATGAATCATTTCTGAAAACCCTGTATACATGGAGGTTTCCGCTTTAGAAGCGTATTTAACAATTTAATCAAACTCATTTAGCTTAGTGACATGTTGTAATAGCTGATACTAATTTTAACACACAATACAAACAACTTAATATGCTTTGACAATAAATTATAACTTTCATGGCCTTCATAACTAATACTAGTTATCTTGCCCACGCCAAAAGTCTTGCTAGAGGTCAACGATGTGTACGTGGCATAACCTCAGTGCGTCTCCAAACTTACCACATCGGAAACAAGATTTATGTACTAGATGTCCTCTCAAGACACTTTCACTTATCAGACGTTCGATGTTTACTTAAAGATGTAAAAATTTTCCTTGATTGCAATCCCAGTGCTACCTCAGTACTGTCCCGACCCCTTTCCCACTAACATGAAACTGTTCTCCGTGCTTCTCTTACTTTGCGAGTTTCTTCTCATTCATGGCTCCAAAATTTTGGTACTCACGTCGTTTCCGGCCCACAGCCACTACACTCTGGCATTTCGTATGGCTGAAGAACTTGCAAAAAGGAACCACCAAGTGACGTTTGTTAACGCTTTCCCTCAGAAAACACCGATTAAAAATTTGAGAGAAATTTCTCTTGTAGAAATGCTCCCATGGGTCCACGGTAAGTCACAACATCGTCACAACTCCTGTAATGACTCTCTTTATAGAGGTGCGTAAGTCGTTGTTCACGACCCTGGGACAAATGGGTGTCGTTGGATCTCACTTGCTTGATTTAACTGTAGTTCAAGGACTCGTCGAATACACGTTTAACAACACGGAGGTACAAAAGTTGCTCAATTCTAAAGAGACGTTTGATGTTGTTTTAGTCGAGCACTATATGAACGAGGCTTTTGTGGGATTCGGGTACCATTTCAAAGCACCTGTGATTTTGCTGGCATCAGTAGGTTCGTGCTTTCGTAACAATTACATCTACGGAAATCCGGGTCCTTCATCTTACGTCCCTGACCTTCTGGGTGATTATAGTAAACACATGAATTTCTGGCAAAGACTTAAGAATTTCGTAATGATAAATACGCACGAGATCGTACGAGAACTAGGTACTTTACCGGTACATCGACAACTGTTCAAAAAGTACATCACCAGTGATGTTGAACTTGATGAAGTGTTGCATAATATAAGTTTGATTTTGACCATTTCACATCCGAGTGTTAACGACGCTGTTCCCCATCTTCCCAATATCGTCGAAGTCGGAGGTTACCACTTGTCACCACCAAAAAAACTTCCACAAGATCTACAAACTTTCTTGGATGACGCTAAGGAAGGTGTGGTCTTGTTTTCGATGGGTTCCAATTTAAAAAGTAAAGACTTGAGCTTGGAGGTGCGCAGGGCCATTTTGAACTCGTTTTCGAAAATCAAGGCAAAAGTTCTGTGGAAATTCGAAGAAAATCTTCCGGAGGCCCCCAAAAATGTCAAAATAATGTCGTGGTTGCCACAACAGGACGTTCTAGGTGACTCTGAGGCCGTTCCACAATATTTCACTAACTGGAGTATTTTAAGGTCATCCCAACGTTAAATGCTTCATTACTCATGGGGGCCTGCTTAGCAATATTGAGGCAGTCTATTACGGCGTGCCCTTAATAGGAATCCCAGTTTTTTCAGATCAGTACAGTAACGTTGCTGCTGTTGTCGGCAACGGCTACGGCCTCAGCGTCCGCTTAGATGACTTAACCGAAGAAAACTTCTCTGCTGCTCTCCAAGAAATCCTCACCAATCCTAAGTGAGGTCCAAGGAGGACTAGAATCAACAATAATAACTGTTTTCTAGATACATGAATAATGTCAAAAAACGATCTGCGTTCATGCACGACCAACCCTTGAAGCAGATGGATCTAGCAGTCTACTGGATTGAACACGTGATTCGCCATGGGGGTGCTCCATTCTTGAAATCTGCAGCCACTGATCTCAGCTGGTACCAGAGAGAACTGATAGACGTGATTGCTTTTATTGGACTAACTGCTTTGGTGTTCTTGATCGTGTCGTACCATATTTTGAAATGTGTTGTTCGAAGGGTGTTTCGTAATGAAAAGAAGAACATAACCATCAAGAAGAAGAAGAAGCAATGAATATACTGTACAAGTTAAATTTAATAAAATTATTGTATGAAACTTGTGAATTTATAAACGTGTATCACAATTGTAAATTGGAGTATTGTAACAGCGACTAAAGCTTGAATCATAGCCGATAACAGGACACAATCGATCATTCGAAAAACCTACTGTATTAATAATTATTATTTAATCGGTTTAATATGTCGTAATATTAGGTAATATTAGGTAATAGGGAGTTTTTGCACGCTTACGATAAATATACGGTAACGCTAAACTCTCCCAACGGTTCATTGCGCATGTGCACAACTTACGGTAACACTATTTGAATAGCGGGCCACGGTATTTTCCTTGGTTTAGCGGAGCACGTTAAATGCTTTACCGTATAGTTTGCTATCTTCTGATTGGTTAAGACGTGTTTGCAGCGCATTGATAAATCGTCTTTTTAAAACCTAAAGTTAGAAACACACTCTTCTGCAGTCAACATTATCTGAATTTAACCGATAATATTTTTTTGATCTTGTAAATGGAACCTGTCTGGGCACTGACAACTCATTTAATATGTATTGCATCTTCAATTACATCCATATTATCAAAATGCACTAACACATTTAACAAGTCTTCCATACTTTAAGAGCTTTGAGCTTAAATTGCTTCGCAGCCCATTTCAGCTCTGTGTTTGTTAGAGATAGTGACTGTTATGACAGTGATACCAGCTGTGATTCTTTCGGTGATATGCCAAACGTCTTAGAGAATTTTGTTATAAATGACAATGATATAATTGGTGCAGCGAAAAAATTTACCACTATAGTGTTATAGTTGCACAGGCAAAAACTGTCACATTTGCTATGCCGCTATTTTCTATACGGTATTCAATCACGTGGTTTTAACGTTTACGGTATTTTTAATGTGTAGCGTGCAAAAACTCCAATTTCTTATCAATTCGTAATCGTAAATTTTGTTTATCGAACTTCGATAAGGGTTTCATTTGTAGTGTTTTCCATTGTGTTAGTGTTTTGCAAAATGTTGAAAACCGCCGACTACCCGAAGGTTAGGAGTATCGCGCTGCACCATTTGGAGAATTTTGAAAGGGCAACAATTGTATCCCTATCACGTACAGAAAGTAAAATTTTTACAGACTGAGGATTTACCTCGAAGGCGACAGTTTTATGAATGGGCCCTGGCCAAAATAAACCATCAGCCAATCGAAGTTTTGCAAGAGCCACTTTGGAGTCCAACAGTTGCGGTCCAATCAACAGAACATCAGTTCTTCTATGTTTTTGACATACAAAAATTCTATACTTTGAACTTTAATTTACCTACATCAAGCAGCCTTTGAACGTCGAAATTCAAAATAATTATTGTTATCCACACGCAACTTGATGTATGAATCATTAATAAAAACCCAATAGATACATGGCAATGAAGCTAGAATCTATTTTTTTTAACTAATAAATTTGGTACGCCCCACTGTAACAAAAATTATCAACATACAGTTCCTCAACCCATCATAACTTGGAAAATTTTATCTTCCTAACGAGCCTTATGGATTGATAACCGTCATCGCAAGACTGATAAGTGATATTCATTATTAAATACACATTGTGCAACTACACATCCTAGCAGACATAAACAACTCAGTTTTCCATTAACCGTCCTCTTGAACAGTCCTTGATGATGTCTTGGTTCAGAATTCTCCTATTTTTTGGCACCTTGATCACAATATGTCACAGTTACAAACTTCTAGCAATTTTCACCATACCAACAACAAGTCATTACATTTTAGCAAGGAAATTGTTCTCCGAAATAGCCAACAGTGGTCACCAAGTCACTTTTATCACACCGTATGCTCAGAAAAATCCCGTTAAAAATCTAATAGAGGTTCCTCTGGAAGGATTACAGACGATCTTTGAAGGTAACAGCAATGTCTTGAAATAATTAGTACTGACTTCTTTCCAGCCGCTGGACCATCCATGTTCGAACGCGAGAATATGACACCCTTGAAAAAGGCCCAGTTCTTGAACAGCATCCAGTACGAATTCAGCAAGTACCTTCTTGAAAGCGACGAGATGCAGGCGCTTTTCAAATCCGGAACTCACTACGATGCAGTCATCCTGTACTACTACCTCAATGACGCTCTTCTACCCATAGCTCATCATTTCAAGGCACCTTTGATTCTCTTCAAATCCATGCCGCTTTTCGCTGCTGAAAGTTTCGAGCTTTCCCATCCCACACCTTCATCGTACGTCCCAAACATCCTGACTGAATATACAGGGCGCATGAATTTCTGGCAACGTCTCAGAAATGCCTACTACGACGTTGCTATGATTCTAGACTACCAGTGGACAATGCTGCCCAAACACAGACAATTAGTACTTGACAATATTCCAGGAAAACCGGAACTGTACAACTTGCTCAACAACGAAAGTCTGGTACTGATCAACTCCCACGTTAGCACCAATGAGGCTACCCCGTCGGTACCAAACGCTGTAGAAATCGGGGGGTACCACATTGAGGAGCCAAAGCCGCTACCAGATGATCTAAAGAAGTTCCTCGATGATTCCGTTAACGGTGTGGTGCTGTTTTCCATGGGTACCATATCGAAGAGTCAAGATTTCCCCAAGAGCAAACGAGACGAACTCATTAAGGCCTTCTCAAAGTTGAAACAGAACGTCTTGTGGAAATTTGAAGAGGAGATTTCTAACTTGCCGAAGAACGTCAGGACTATGGAGTGGATACCGCAATCGGACATCTTAGGTTCGCATCATCCTTGATTTTAAAGTAGTACTTGAAAGACTTGCAGCCCACCCCAATGTCGTACTCTTCCTCACCCATGGCGGTCTACTCAGCACAATGGAGAGCGTCTACCACGCCGTACCCTTCGTCGGAATTCCAGTATTTGCAGACCAACACATGAACATGGCCTTGGCTACTTCGCATGAATACGCCCTTCAAGTATCCTATTCTGATTTATGTGAAGAAACTTTAACCAAAGCACTTAATGAAATACTCAAAAATCCTAAGTAGGAAACACTTCACTTTTGACTGCGCTGTTTACTTGTTTGTTTTCAGATATCGGGATAACATACTAAAACGATCAAAGATAATGCGAGATCGTCCCATCAAACCTCTCGATAATGCTCTGTATTGGATCGAGTACGTCGTACGACATCAAGGAGCGCCGCATCTGCTATATCCGGGAGTAGATTTAAGGTGGTACCAACGGTGTTTGTTGGATGTAGCTGCTTTCGTTACTTTTGTCACAATTGCGCCAATTCTTATCTTTTACGTTGTGGTAAAGAGGATTTGTAGAGGTCACAACAAGCAGAAGAAAGACTAAGACAGTTTGGGGGATGTTTTATTTAAATATTCAAAATAAAAGGTGACTGAATGCATTTTTTTATGTTTAGTTTCAATGTGATAATTTAAGATCAACCAACAACTTTACCAAAAATAAATAGTGAGCTGGTACTACTTCTTAATGGTATAATAAATATTTAACTCGGTTTTAACAAAGTTCATTCTTCCCAAGTTATCATTATCTGAAATGTTTTTGTGAATATTATGATCTCTTATCACCAAGTTTGCTCATTCAAAGTAAGTATTATATGTATTTATTTTTTTATTTGATTGTATACTTATCTGAATAATAGCAAAAAAAAACATTGAAGATTGTGGCAAAAAACCGGTTATCTTCGAGTACCTCATAACTAAAAATACCTGAAGTAGATTTAAAGATTAAAATTAGAAATTGTCAAATTCCTAGTCAACCTGGAAGTTGTACCCAGCCCGCATGATACAAAACATTACAGAAGACTTCCAAATGACATAAATAACGGCTGTTATAAAATTCTAATTGAATAATGTTCTAGACCTTGGTAATTAATTTAACTGTAGAATACATCAAAAATAGTAAAGTATAAATTGGTTTAATCTCAAATATTTTTGTACACAAAACTATCATCAAATATAAACATCGCGACCAATTATGTGGTAAATAGAATCAATCCGTTGCTATCTACAATTCTTAGGCAACACTTAAACCTAAACTTAAAATCACTGCCGCCACAGAACCTACCTCTTCCATCATCGTATAATGATAATACTTGGGTATAAAATAATGATACATTATCAGTCGCAACAGTTCTAATCAAAGGTCGCGATGAGTGCGCTCCCTAATTTGTTACTGATTTTCTCTCTTATCTGTTTTTGTGATTCCTACAAAATTTTGGTCATTGCCCCGGTTCCCATGCACAGCCATTTCACCCTTTCATCAAAAATTTCCAAGGAACTAGCGAAGAGAGGACATCAAGTCACCTTAGTCACACCGTTTCCTGGCCGGAAGTACCATGAAAATTTAAAAGAAGTGTCTGTGGAAGATGTGGTGCCGATAATGAACGGTAATTTCAAGTGTTCCAATGAAAATTTTCTGTAGGGTGCGGCGGAAACGAGAAACGTTTGTCTATTCTTACTAGTAGTACTAGTCGCTCGGATTTTCTAAATCTAAGTGTACTTGATAAGAATCGACATGTCTTCCAATGCCTACTTTTCATTTAAACAATCCTCATGTTAGAATTAGAAATAAGTCTGTCTCCTATCCAGAAAGAAAAAAGAAATTGTATGGTCTGGACGCCCAAACAGTACTCGGCAGTACCGAATTCATAACCGAAATGGGACACATCATCACTGAAGCGACTCTTCAAAACAGCAACATCCAAGAAATGTTACACAGTCAGGAAAGCTACGATCTAGTTGTAGCCCCACAATTCAACAACGAAGCTCTCTTTAGCATCGCCCACCACTTTAAGGCCCCACTGGTGTTAGTGTCCCCGATGCCTCTATTTTCCTGGAGCAGCTTCCTCCTGTCACACCCAGCACCCTCTTCTTACGTACCAAACCTCCTATCGGCATATACAGGTCACATGACTTTTTGGCAACGCTTATCCAATACCATCTACGATGCCTCTTCAATTTTGTACCACCAGTGGATTACGTTGCCGAAACACAGGGCTCTGGTAAAGAAATACGTACCGGACAGTCCTGACCTGTACGACTTCCTCAACAATGCCAGTTTACTGTTGATTAACTCGCATGTGAGTTCCTACAACGCCATGGTTCAAGTACCAAATGTTGTAGAAATCGGCGGCTTTCACATAGAAGAGCCCAAGCGGCTGCCAAAAGAATTGGCACACTACCTTGATGAATCAAAAAATGGAGTAGTTGTGTTCTCTATGGGTTCAAACTTAAACACTTCCTCACTAGATGAAAATAAAATAACGGCATTAATGTCCACATTCTCCAAACTGAAGCAAAATGTCCTGATGAAATGGGAGAATGATGACCTTCCTCCGACCCCAAAGAATGTAAGAACGATAAAATGGTTGCCGCAATCCGACGTTCTAGGTACCACTCAGTACCTCCGTTGACTTTCAAGTGATTTAACTCTTTACAGCACAACCGAACGTTCGCGCTTTCATCACCCATGGTGGTCTATTCAGTACCATGGAAAGCATATACCACGGGGTACCGGTGATTGGAATTCCAGTTTTCGCAGACCAGAAAATGAACATGGCCACGGCTGTTACGTATGGTTACGGCATAGTTGTACCCTTTCAAGAACTGACAGAAGACAAATTAACAGAAGCTCTTCGCCAAGTGCTTGACGATCCAAAGTACTGACTAGATATTTGTACCAAACGGAAATAACAATTTTGAGTTTCAGGTATGAAAACAACGTAAAATCAAGGTCGAAGATAATGAGGGATCGACCGATAAAACCGATCGAAGAGGCTTTGTACTGGATCGAGTACGTGGTGCGACATCAAGGGGCTCAACACTTGAGATATCCAGGAATGGAGTTGAATTGGTTCCAAAGGAATCTTTTGGACGTCGTTGGTTTGGTTCTAACAGTTGTTACTGTAACTGGATTGGTAGTGGCCATCACGATTTGGAACATGTTGAGGGATTGTGGGAAAAGAAAGTTAAAACGAAGTTGATCTATAGAAGGTTCATCTTATTTTCAATAAATAACAACTGTCGAAATGTAGAATTTTCACAATAACAAAAAGATTTTAAAAAGCAAATTAACACTCTTTATTCGGATATAAAGTTTGACAATTTCACTAAAAAATAATCCACGCAAAGACCAAATGTATTTTTGATGCGTTCTGTAACGTTCTTCTCAAGGTAATAATTACATCACTGGGAATTCGGATCCTTTATATTACGTACCTGACCTTCTAGGAGTTTACAGTAAACACATGAATTTCTGGCAGAGACTGAAGAATTTTGTAATGGTCAATTTGCACGACGTAATGAGAGAAATTGCCATGTTACCGGTACATCGACAACTATTCAAGAAGTACATCACGAGTGATGTTGAATTTGATGATGTCTTACACAATGTAAGCACGTCGCATTCGAGTGTTAATGACGCTGTTCCTCATCTCCCAAATATTGTCGAAATCGGAGGTTATCACCTATCACCACCAAAAAAACTTCCACAAGATTTACAAAACTTGCTGGTCAACTCCAAGGAAGGTGTGGTCTTGTTTTCGATAGGTTCCAATTTAAAAAGTAAAGAGTTGAGCTTGGAGGTGCGCAGGGCCATTTTGAACTCGTTTTCAGAAATCAAGGCAAAAGTTCTGTAGAAATTCAAAGAGAATCTTCCGGAAGCCCCCAAAATGTCCCAATAATGTCGTGTTTGCAGGACCCGTAGGTGACTATGAAGGGGTTTCACAACTTTTCACAAACTTTACTATTTCAAGGTCATCCCAACTTTACATGCTTCATTGTTCATGGGGGCTGCTTAACAATATAGAGAAAGTCTATTATGGGGTGCCCTTAATCCTAGTTTTGAAGACGTGGGGGTGCTCCAGTCTTGAAATCTGCAGTCAGTGATCTCAGGTGGTACCAGGAAAAAAATATTATAGACGTGATTGCTTTTATTGGAACAATTGCATTAGTGTTGTTGGTCGTGACCATATTATGAAATGTGTTGTTCTAAGGGTGTTTCGTAAGGAAAAGAAGAATATATCCATCAAGAAGAACAAACAATAAATTTTAGAAGTATTGTTTTTTTATCACTTTCTGTGTGTGTATTAAACAAGTTAAATATAACTAAATTATTACTATTGTCATTCATTATTGTCAATGGACAGTCATACGCACTAATTTGATATGCCGTGTAAGTACTTAAAAAAGGTTATTCGTAATCGTAAACTGCGCTTGTCGAACTTCGATAAGGGTTTCGTTTGTAAAGTTTCATTCCATGTTCATGTTCAAAAATGGGGGGAATGTACGGAGGGGGGGGGGAGTACAGAACACATTGTGCAACTTCACAGTTATCCTTTGACCGTCCTTTTAAACTGTCTCTGACGATGTCCTGGCCCAGAATTCTCATATTTTTCTGCACCGTGATCACAATATGTCACAGTTACAAAATTCTCGCAATTTGCAGCTTACCAACAACAAGTCATTACATTTTAACAAGAAAATTGTTTACCGAAATAGCCAACAGTGGTCACGAAGTCACTTTTATCACACCGTATGCTCAGAAGCATCCCGTTAAAAATCTAAAAGAGGTTCCTCTGGAAGGATTACAGACGATCTTTGAAGGTAACAGCAATGTCTTGAAATAATTAGGACTGATTTCTTTCCAGCCACTGGTCCATCCATGTTCGAACGCGAGGATATGACACCTTTGAAGAAGGCCCAGTTCGTGAACGGTATCCAGTACGAATTCAGCAAGTACCTTCTTGAAAGCGACGAGATGCAGGCGCTTTTCAAATCTGGAACTCACTACGACGCGGTCATCCTACACTACTGCCTGAATTACGCTCTTCTACCCATATCCCATCATTTCAAGGCACATTTGATTCTCTTCAAAGCCATGCCGCTTTTCGCTGCTGAAAGTTTCGAGCTTTCCCATCCCGCACCTTCATCGTACGTCCCAAACATCCTGACTGAATATACAGGGCGCATGAATTTCTGGCAACGTCTCAGAAATGCCTACTACGACGTTGCTATGATTCTAGACTACCAGTGGACAATGCTGCCCAAACACAGACAATTAGTACTTGACAATATTCCAGGAAAACCGGAACTGTACAACTTGCTCAACAACGAAAGTCTGGTACTGATCAACTCCCACGTTAGCACCAATGAGGCTACCCCGTCGGTACCAAACGCTGTAGAAATCGGGGGGTACCACATTGAGGAGCCAAAGCCGCTACCAGGTGATTTAAAGAAGTACCTCGATGATTCCGTTAACGGTGTGGTGCTGTTTTCCATGGGTACCGTTTCGAAGAGTAAAGATTTCCCCAAGAGCAAACTAAACGAACTCATTAAGGCCTTCTCAAAGTTGAAACAGAACGTCTTGTGGAAATTTGAAGAGGAGATTTCTAACTTACCGAAGAACGTGAAGACTATGAAGTGGATACCGCAATCGGACGTCTTAGGTTCGCATCGTCCTCGATTTTAAAGTAATACTTAAAAGACTTGCAGCACACCCCAATGTCCTACTCTTCCTCACCCATGGCGGTCTACTCAGTACCATGGAGAGCGTCTACCACGCCGTACCCTTCGTCGGAATCCCAGTATTTTCAGACCAGCACATGAACATGGCTTTGGCTACTTCGCATGAATACGCCCTTCAAGTGTCCTATCCTGACTTATGTGAAGAAACTTTAACCAAAACACTCAATGAAGTACTCGACAATCCTAAGTAGGAACCACTACACTTCTGAATGCGCTTTTCACTACGGTTTTTTTTTCAGATATCGAGATAACATACGAAAACGATCAAAGATAATGCGAGATCGTCCCATCAAACCTCTCGATAATGCTCTGTATTGGATTGAGTACGTCATACGACATCAAGGGGCGCCCCATCTGCGATATCCAGGAGTATATTTAAGGTGGTACCAAAGGTGTTTATTGGATGTAGCTGCTTTCGTTACTTTTGTAGCAATTGCGCCAATTCTTGTTCTTTACGTTGTGGTAAAGATGATTTGTAGAGGCCACAACAAGCATAAAAAAGACTAAGACAGTTTGGGGGATGTTTTATTTAAAAGTTTATTACAAAATTTCATAATATTCAACTTTACAAAAAAAAAAGATTAATAAATAGTCATCCGGTACTACTTCCTGATATAATAAAAATTTAACTCGCTTTTAACAGAGTTAATTTTTCCCAAATTATATAATTGATTTGAAATGTTTTTCTAAATATTATAATCTATTATCACCAAGTTCGCTCATTCAAAGTGAGTATATATTTTATACATTTAATTATGCGAAACCTTTATTCTAAAGCTCTTATCACTGACTGTTAATAATAATCTGCACTTATTAAGTATTTCGTTGATTGGGCCAAAAATATTTTTATTTTCGAGTACCTGAAGTACATTTAAAGATTAAAATAAAAAATTGCCAAGATCGTAGAAAACCTGGAAGTCGTACCCAGCCCTCGTGATGCAAAACATTACAGAAGTAATTAGTTAATTGTGGTCAAAGATAACAAAATATAAATTGGTTCATAATTCATTATTCCTGTCATTCTTTATCTCAAATATTTTTGTACACACAAATCAAATATAAATATCGCCACTAATTATATGGTAAATAGGAACAATCGGTTGCTACCTACAATTCTTAGGCAACATTTAAATCTAAAACTTAACTCTACCATCGCAATATAATGATAATACTTGGGTATAAAATAATGATACATTATCAGTCGCAACAGTTGTAGTCAAAGATCGCGATGAGTTCACTCCCTAATCTGTTACTGATTTTCTCTCTTATAGGTTTTTGTGATTCCTACCAAATTTTATCCATTGCCCCGGTTCAGATGCACAGCCATTTCACGCTTTCGTGAAAAGTTTCCAACGAACTAGCGAAGAGAGGACATCAAGTCACCGTTTCCTGACCTGATAATGAACGGTAACGTCAAGTGTTCAAATTAAAATTTTCTGTAGAGTGCTGCGGAAACGAGAAATGTTTGTCTATTCCTATTACGTAGGCGGAAATTAAAGGTCTCAAGACGCCCGGATTTTCTTAATCTCAGTGTCCTTGATAAGAATCGACTTGTCTTCCAGAAATAAAAAAAAAATTATATGGTCTGAACGCCCAAACAGTACTTGGCAGTACCGAATTCATAACCGAAATAGGTCGTTAATTCGTTTCTCGCTTGGTTGGAAACGATGTATGTACTACTTAAATTTGATAATATAATCTCACCATCAGAGAATATGTGAAAAAGAAAAAAAAACACTGGATTTTTTTAATTTAAAAGCTGAGAATATAATTTTGTAAATCTGATTTAATGTTCTAAGAATTTGACAACCTCAGCATCTGAGAACCAGAGTATTTGAGTATCAGCATCTGAGAACCGGGAAATCTGAGAAAAAAGAAAACGAGAATTGATGAACTTTTGGAGAATCTAAGAAGAAGAAAAGAGAGAACAAGGAGTTTGGGAATCAGAGAATCTCGATATTTGAGATTTGCGCATCTGAGGACCCGAGAATTTGAGAAAAAACTAAGAGAAAAATCGATTTACTTTTAATTTGAGGATCTAAAGATTTACGAGTTTAGAAATCTGAGGATCTGAGCATCGGAAAACCTGAGATTATGGGAAAAAAAGAAAACGGGGCGGCGAACTTTCAAATTTGAAAATCTAAGAACTTAATAATCTCAGAAAAGAGAGAACAAGAACCGATTGACCTTTCATTTAGAGAATTTGGAAATTTGAGAGTTTTGAAATCTGAGGATCTGCGCATTTAAATAAATGAGCATCTGAGACCTTGAGGATTTGGGAAAAAGTTAGAATCAATGGAGTTTTAAATTTGAGAATCTAAAAGTTTCAGATCTTGAGATCTGAGAATCTAAGAAAAGAGAAAACTAGGATCGGTGGACTTTTTAATTTCAGAATCTATGTATCTGAAAGTTTGGAAATCTGATAGCCTGGGCATTTAAGTATCTGACCATATGAGAATCTGAGAGAAAAGAAAACAAGAAACGATTGACTTTTAAATTTGAGAGTTTGGGAATCTGAGAATCTCGATATTTGAGATTTGCGCATCTGAGGACCCGAGAATTTGAGAAAAAACTAACCGAAAATCGATTTAGTTTTAATTTGAGAATCTAAAGATTTACGAGTTTAGAAATCTGAGAATCTAAGCATCGGAAAACCTGAGATTATGGGAAAAAAAAACGGGGCGGCGAACTTTCAAATTTGAAAATCTAAGAACTTAATAATCTCAGAAAAGAGAGAACAAGAACCGATTGACCTTTCATTTAGAGAATTTGGAAATTTGAGAGTTTGAAATCTAAGGATCTGCGCATTTAAATAAATGAGCATCTGATACCTTGAGGATTTGGGAAAAAGCTAGAATCAATGGAGTTTTAAATTTGAGAATCTAAAAGTTTCAGATCTTGAGATCTGAGAATCTAAGAAAAGAGAAAATTAGGATCGGTGGACTTTTTAATTTGAGAATCTAAGTATCTGAAAGTTTGGAAAGCTGAGAGCCTGGGCATTTAAGTATCTGACCATATGAGAATCTGAGAGAAAAGAAAACAAGAAACGATTGACTTTTAAATTTGAGAGTTTGGGAATCTGAGAATCTCGATATTTGAGATTTGGGCATCTGAGAACCCGAGAATTTGAGAAAAAAACAACCGAAAATCGATTTACTTTTAATTTGAGAATCTAAAGATTTACGAGTTTAGAAATCTGAGAATCTAAGCATCGGAAAACCTGAGATTATGGGAAAAAAAGAAAACGGGAATCGGCGAACTTTCAAATTTGAGAATCTAAGAACTTAATAATTTCAGAAAAGAGAGAACAAGAATCGATTGACCTTTCATTTAGAGAATTCGGAAATTTGAGAGTTTGAAATCTAAGGATCTGCGCATTTAAATAAATGAGCATCTGAGACCTTGAGGATTTGGGAAAAAGTTAGAATCAATGGAGTTTTAAATTTGAGAATCTAAAAGTTTCATCAGATCTTGAGATTTGAGAATCTGAGAAAAGAGAAAACTAGGATCGGTGGACTTTTTAATTTGAGAATCTAATTATCTGAAAGTTTATAAAGCTGAGAGCCTGGGCATTTAAGTATCTGACCATATGAGAATCTGAGAGAAAAGAAAACAACAAACGATTGACTTTTAAATTTGGGAGTTTGGGAATCTGAAAATCTCGATATTTGAGATTTGCGCATCTGAGAACCCGAGAATTTGAGAAAAAACTAACCGAAAATCGATTTACTTTTAATTTGAGAATCTAAAGATTAAACCTGAGATTATGGGAAAAAAAAGAAAACGGGAATCGGCGAACTTTCAAATTTGAGAATCTAAGAACTTAATAGTGTGGCAAGCTGACTCACAATTCGTTCTTTTTTTATTCTTAAAAGATCATTTCAGTTCTTTGAATAACTGATCAATTTTATCACGATCTGTTCTGCTTACGGTCATCGTTCCCACACCTTCTATGGAAATTGGCTCATAAAAAATATCAGTAGCAATATCATTTTTTTGAGCCTGCATACCCTGTATCTTCACAGAATTTTCTGTGAATTCGCCGTAAATTTGTTTTTTTTTTCGATAATTGATAATAATTTATTACTGTGCGGCGCAGTACAACCAACCCCCCACCCCAATCGAAATAATGTAACTGTTTAGTGAACGTTTTGTATTTTTGTCGACCGGTATTTATTTGTTTTCATTCTTTGACAATTCTTCGAATGAAGTAAGACTATAATTCTTTTTAGGTAGACAGGAGGGAAATTCTGTTTCCTCGAAAACTCGGCTAGATCTTTAAACCGCAAACTATATTCTTCTAGAATGTCATTACCTATACTTCATAACAAGGATGAAATGGACGGAATTGTATTTTGTAAATTCGCATATAAAGTCTCGGTATAACAGTCTCCCTTCTACAATAAATAAGTAACAACAAAACTGCTTCAAGTCACCGTTGAAAGAATTAGCATTCTTTGATTTATATTTAGCATTTTTCTTCGTATTTGCAAACAATATTTGCAAAAAATTTGATAATTTTATTCCTGAGATACATTCCAATTAAGTTGAGCAATTGTGTTTGTTAAAAGTATGCTTTTATGTATCTATGGCCCTTCATATTACATTTTTGCAATAACTGATAAATGAAGTAAATGATTGGTAAATATAATAAATGTTTCCTAGATATAGCAAATATTTGGTAAATATTGTAAATAAATGGCAAATACAGTAAATTTGGTAAATATATGGTTAATAATTTGTAAATAGTAAATCTAGTGTGTATCTAGATTTCGGGTAGTGGTCAACCCCTCGAAATTAAAGGATCTAGAGGTAGGTACCAAAAGAATTAAAGATTTTCTTCAAGATTGTAATTTTCACAATAACTAAGATATAAATTGCAGTAGGTATATCTCAAGTTAACCTCATGCCCGCCTGACTCATCCCTGACGATGGTGATGGATTTTTAATATGACCTGTCCCCGAAAATTTCAATTATTTTTGTTCAATAATTCCCTAATTAATAAAAAAAAAGTCACTTTGGGGTACCTTTTTTAAGAGCCCTATTCAGGACTTTCATTTTATACACCTGCCAAATTTTAAATAGGCCACAATACTTTGCAACGGTAAACGTTTAATAAATACTGAGGCACCGGAAGCGGATGATGTCATCTGTCTGGGAACAATTATTGGAATGACCACATATGGTGACGGCATTGATCCAGAATAGTCGACAGCCCGTGAGAACGTCTGGGAATTATGTCATCCTATACGACGCTCACACATCTCATCCTTCAAGAATATTCGGTCGCGCCGAAAAGATGATCTCATTAGTCCCGGAATTGAAGGAATCGAGAACACCAGTAGGGGTATAAGAAAGGAACGAACGACGGAACGGGACAATGTACAACGTAAAACGCAGACATAAAATTTTTAACGATCAAATTTTAGGATATCAAAAAATGTTATTGTAAACTGTCCTTGAATTGAAAAATTGACAATTTGAAGTAAATGTCTATCAAGTTTATAATAATAATAATAATACTAATTTATTGATACAGTGTCATCTACCTATAGAAGTCGTTCAAAATATTCTCTGCGCCATAGTAAATATTTGGTTGTTTTTTTTTTTTGTTTTGTTCGTTATGCTCCAGGGATGGAAACAATTCAAATGAATGTTTTCGATTTGAAAAACAAATCGGGAAGATATGGAGAAAAATTTGGAAAAAAAGCTCATCACATGACAACGGATGGACCGATATGGGCATTTTTTTTTAAATATTTGTAATAATCCAAATGAGGTTTTTAAGAAAAGAAAATTTGGAAAAGTTGCTCGGAAAATTGGAACATTCGGGGAAAACTGAAAGTGCTATTTCGATGGGACTATAACTCACGTTTCGAACGATGGATACACGTAATTCTTTTTTTGTTTCGTTTGTTATGTTCCTGGAAAAGTTTTCAAATTCGAGATAATCACAAAGGAATGTCGGAAAATTTGGAAAAACTGTTTTTTTTTATAAATTAATAATAATAATTTTTATCCAAAATCGTGTGTAATAAGCGAATTACTATGCTAAGTCGAGGGTGTAATGTTGATCATTACACACTAGTGAGAGAACAACCCGGACTCACGGAATAGTCCAAATCAACCAAATGCAAAACTATAACAACCATTGCATAGCTCTCTGCTTTTAATGGGAAATGGATAAAAAACACAAAGGATATAATTATTTGGAATGATTTTGGATAAAATGTAATATTACACTCGTGTGAAGTACTATATTAGGCCCTTTTTTTTCTTGCGTGTCTAATATCGTCGCCTAAGATGCAACACTGCATATCAACCATTTTCGAAAATCAGGTTTGTACTACTTATTCTTCTTCGAATTCTCAAGACGCATAGGCTGCTTAGCATAAATTGTTCTAACTAATGTATAGAAAACATGTTAATTATACACTAATGAGAACAATTTTATGCTAACCACCCTATGCGGCTTGAGAATTCGAAGAAGAATAAGGACAAACCAGATTTTCGAAAATGGTTGATAGGCGGTGTTTTTTTCTTAGGCGACGATATAGTACATTCCACCCTCGTATATAATAAATAACTAAATATTACATATATGCAGTCTCGATCATAACTGACGATAGGAACGACATATTTGGTTGATTCTTTTTTTGTTTAGTTCGTTATGTTCCCGTTATGGAAATAACTCAATTGAATGTTTTCAATAAAAAAAAATCGTTATGTTCTGGAGGAAAATCTGGAAGAACGCATCACAGCTTAAATTAAAATAAGATTACATTTGTTTTTATTTTTGTATTGTTTCGCGATATGTCCAAAAAAATTATTTAAATTTGAACAGGACAACGTCTGTCGGGTCAGCTAGTCGAATATAAATGAGACTGATAATTCAGAACACAACTTTATTTGAAACCAAAAGAAGAATATTTTATTCCAAATGTCTGTTGCCAGAAATTATAAATCCCCGAGATACTAGAGGAGGTAAAACGGTCTTCGATAAAATAAAAACCTTGTTGGCATAACGTTGGACTACGCCACTGATGTACCCGGTCTTTGGCTATGCGAGAACTCGGGGTGAAAATGATATTTTGAATGATCGTTGGCAGTGGGGGTCGCGTCTCCACCGTCCCACTGCACTTCTTTCCCCTCACTGCGACCGGAGATTCTTGCTCCGATGATTGTTAAAAAGACCAGAATTTCTTTAAATCCTCGAACCCTCCCGGCTCAGGCTACGTTACAATACCTTTTGATGAGTAAAATTTTTGACATTCACGGCTGACACTGACATGTTTAAAACTATAAAAAGGGTTACTATGTATTAGTTTTCAAATTAATTAAAAAATTCGCAAAACAGCCTGTGAAATGAATTATGTGTTGCCTATTTAAAATTTTGCAGGCGTTAAGAAATAAAATTAAAGCCCTGTATATGCCAGGAGAAGCATTTTTTGACCTACATATTTCAATAATAGGAGCTTTTCAAAAAATATTCGAAATGTCAAAATTTTATTTTTAATAAAAGGCTGGTTATCAAGCAGGCGCTGACAACATCACCTGACGCAGGAAAAAAACAACTGAACAATATTGGCCGTTAATTATTATTTAGCAGTAAAGATCAAA
The DNA here is from genome assembly GCA_963583935.1 of Diaperis boleti. Taxonomy (NCBI): domain Eukaryota; kingdom Metazoa; phylum Arthropoda; class Insecta; order Coleoptera; family Tenebrionidae; genus Diaperis; species Diaperis boleti. The sequence continues at coordinate 94,596,579 of OY757242.1, read as the reverse complement.
ATAAATCCAGAAAAACGCCCAAATCTACCTTGAATTAATTTAATGATTCATTTTCATTAAAAAATTACACAGTAGTCTCGTCGAAAAGACGGAAATTGATGAAACTGGTGAAATCCTACCTTGATGATGACGCCACCGAGGACTGACATTACTAGAGGAAATTAACGTCCACAAATACAGTTTTCATCACAATCACCAATATACCAATAATGTTCACTTTTAACACCAACAAAATTCAAAAACTACAAGAACAAATTTCGAACGTTACGCAGGACACTTATTTCGTTTCAAGTTGGCCGGGATACCACCAACATGAAGTTCGGAAGAGGTTGAAGTCCCTGCTCGAGTTGGTTTTTATCGTTAAATCAGAGGCAAAAAAATGTGTGTTATCGATGTTGCTAAAAGGGGAGATATTTTGTTAATTTAGAGTATTGAACACCCTTCCAGAAATTGTTATTTCTGTATAATTGCCCGTTTGTGCAATTTTTGTTGGGTTGGTGTAACTGTCAAGAGTTCTAACCCCAAAATGTCTAAGGAGTATTTCATGCAATTTTTTCATTTCTGCAACATTTAAGGGACAGTTTTTAGACCAGAAAATGATAAATTTAATTTGTGCTGTACTTATAAACTCTTTATAAACAACATTTTTTTAGTGTACTGGCAAATGGAGGTGTACGAAGCAACATGAACCTTTGATTTTGATGTAAATTTACCCCTTGTGGGTTCTTCAGTATGAGCTACTTGAATTCTACCCTAACAAATAATCTTGAAACTGTTGAGACAAGTACTAGTTGCAGCTTTAACATTGTTGTAGTCTTCACTGTTAGCAGCTGATCTGCATTGTTTACAAAATGGAAGTTGAACAATCAGGACCACCTTATGAAAGAACTAACTAGATGGTACAAAGAAATGGGAGCTAGTTGACAGCAGCTGGCACTTAAGAACATACTTTAGGAGTACTTTTGTCAATTTTTAATAGATTGCAATGATCTGTTATAAAATCTAGTCACACTCATGTCACATTTTGTAGTAGCTGTGTTTCCTGATGTCAATATTTTTATGTACCAGTAGTACACAAAGTTGTAATTCTGACACTTAAACTAGATAAGAGATCAATCTCTGTAAGCTTTTGGGTTTTGTGAATCTCTTTAATCTGTTTAGTATCTGCAGTTTCTTTAGTATTTCTGATTTCATATTGGCCTCTCAGTCTTGACACTATTTAACTTTAAGCTTCATTCTAACAATTGTTATTTACATGTGGTACTACTTAGGCTTAGGGCCTTTTCAGTACCGCTACTCTAAACTAGCGTTTTCAAGATCATTAATTTAACCTCTAACTCCTTTTGAGTTTTGGGCCTTTCGGTTGCGAACGCAACCTTAAACTAAACCTAACAACCTTATAAAAGACGTAGACACCAAATAACAACACCACGGAAACCAACGCCATCACATCTAGCAGCAAGTACTGGTACCACGGCAAGTCCACCCCACCCACTTTCAAATGGGGGGCTCCCCGATGACGGATTACATACTCGATCCAATATACTGCCGTGTCCATGGGTTTGTTGGGTCGGTCGTGGAAAATTTCCGATCTTTTTTGTGCATTCTGGCGGTACCTGGAAACAGGCTTGAGTTCCAAGTATTCGAAAAATTCCGACTGTTGTACCTGGGGTCGGTTAGCAGTTCATGTAACTTTTCGGTCAAGGTTCGTTCCGAGATTTCCTGGTAATTGAGTACAAGTCCGAAGCCTTCGTTGGTGATCTTCTTGGCGTTGAGTTTCTGGTCCACTCCTATCGGGACCGCCAGTACCGGTACTCCGTGGTAGATCGTTTCGGTGGTACTCAGCAGGCCTCCATGAGTTATAAACAGCTTCACGTTCGGGTGCGCTGAAGCAATAGCTCGTTGTATTATAAAACGAGCGGCACGGTACTAACCTAGGATCTCCTGTTGCGGTAACCACTTTGCAACTTTCACGTTCTCGGGCTGCCCGGGAAGGACATCTTCCTCCCACTTCCACAACACCTTCTCTTTCAACGTTGCAAAAGTCTTAAGAAAAGCGTCACGTTTTTCCAGGGGCAACTCCGTGCTTCTTATGTTGGAACCGAAGCTGAAATAGATAACTCCTTCTTTGGCATCGTCTAGGAACTGTTGCAAGTCCTCGGGCAACTTCCCGGATGGTTGTACGTGGTACCCACCGATGTCGATCATGTTTGGTACGACCGGTACCGGTTGGTTTGTGCTCGGATGGGAATTGAGCAAAACCAATGAGATGTTGTACATGGTGTCGTAGAAGTCGGAACCGTCGGGAAAAGTTTTATCGTAGAGTTTTTTCTCTAAGGGGTAAACAATATATTGCATTAATACATTTTGCAAAAGTCTCATGCACGAGTTCACCGTCCTCTCCCATAGAGACATTCGGCTGGAATAACTGAGCAGGATGTCTGGAACGTACGACGGCGGTGCCGGATTTCCAACTAAAGTGTTAATCCAACTATTGGCCCCGACCGTAGTCACTACCACCAACGGGGCCCCAAAGTGGTTTGCAAACCCCTTCTGTGCTTCGTTCAGCGACTGCTCTACGATGACAAGGTCGAATTTTTCTTGAGACTTCAGCAGGGCTTGCACTCGTGGGTGCTCGAGTGTCTCCACGTTAGTCTGGTACGAGACGTACGCCAGGAGTGGTAACAACAGAAAGGGGTTGATCTCCCCGACGTCGAAGAGACTCCGCCCCGACCTCATCCCTAAACACAACATTAGTGGTGTAAGTCACGCAATGGATTACGTACTCTCTGATGCTTCGGCGACTTCCGGCAACTCAATTTCTCTATAGCTGCAATTCTTGGGCAAGCTCTTCTCCGAAAAGGCGGATATAATGGTGACATCGTGGCCCCTTTCAGCCAGGCCTTTCATTAAGGCGGTGCCTAGGACATGATGACTTCGGGCAGGGGCGGAAAACACTCCCAGGATTCTTGCGGATCGGGAAATATGAAAACTAGAGAGTAGAAACAATAATCTGAAGGTCTTCATTGTTCTGTACTTGCCGAGACGGTACTCCCGCATACTTATATGGATTTCCTTTAAGTGGTGAGATAAAAATTGACATAAATTAGTATACAATTCATGTCGTTAATCTTTGTCTGCGTACTTAGTCATAAAACAATAAAAAAATCTATTGTTAACATTATTCGTCAAGGATCAGACGCAATTTTGTTGAAGCGGTCCGATCCGAAGTAGTTCGTGCTTCTTTGGAGCCTTTTTGATATCCTTCGCTTTTTTTGGTTAAAAGTACGAAAACTATTTTGATGAGCAATTACGTGACTTCATTGTAGTTAACAAAGATCTGAGGATTTAAAACTTATCGAACTTATTGAGTGTACTAATCTGAGGGTATTAAAAACTAAATTATATGGGCGCTAGATGACCATGTTGTAAAAAACATTTTTCTTCAACATGATCACTATATAGGTGTCCTAATAATAATCTGCAGTACAGCAGTACATCGTGCGACAGGGGCATAACCTTAAATTTTCGGCCTGTTGACTTTTTAATCTTTTAGCAAACTATTTGATTTCTTGGCGTGGCTACAGACAAGTATTTTTTAATCGCAAATTTTATAGTGAAAATAATCTATTACTCAGACTACGGTCTCAAAGTGCAGGTGCGATATCGTTTATTACATTTATCAGCGTTAATCTGCAGACACAGCTGCAGATATATTTTTTCCGATAAATCTAAATAATTAACAAAAAAGGAGTCGATATTATAATATGACATTATTCCAAATTTTGGCTAAATATTGCAAAAAAGAGTTCCTAATGTCTCGGTTAGATATTAAGTTTCAAACAATTGAGTACCACGCCTCTTCTGGTGATGTGGCAAACTAACGCCGGAAGTCGTACCGTCACAACGGAAAATTTTGTTACTGTAACTTTTTTATTTTACGTTATCTTTTTGCACGTTTTGGTAATATAAGTACTTTAGCGATCTTTTCGGTTCAAACGTACTGAAATACAGAGACCTTTTTTGGGGTTTTTGGTAATTTTGGATTTTTAGGCCCCCTTGGCATCCTAGCCTTCTGCAATCTCTACTGTACAAGCTTCCTTTCAATATATTCTGCCGAGATTGAGAGTTGTTCTATAACTTATTTTCCCATTGCTCAGTGCCGCTCAGTTTTGAATTTCTCAGTTTATGGCACTACAGTGTATCATGTATTAGTATATTTCAATACAAGAGCGCTGTCAAGACGCTTTCCGGGGCGAGGGCGATTTTTAAAGCACGAGGCGACAGCCGATTGTTGCAATAAGACCAAAATGTTGAAAAGTGACCGCGCGTGAGTATTGCACAGCGGTTGTTATATTCGTTCACGGAAAATGCGAAAAAAAAAAACAGGAATTAACATCAAATTTTACGGTTAGGTTTAACAGCTGTGAAATTAAATACATATGCGGTAATATTTATATATTTAGTTATATACCACAATCTCCATGTATTTCACAAAACAAATACAAAAAATCTAATACGCTACAACTTGCAATGGATTTTTAGAATTTTAAAATGTTTGAGTTGAAGAAACTTTTTTTGGTATGTCAAGTTGGTACTTGATTTATACGTTTTTAGTCTACGCTGTCAAAAGCGGCAAGAATAATTTCAAAAACAAAAAATTATTGATGTTACCTGTTGCATTATGTTTTTTTAACAAAAAACCCTATATTAATGTAAAAAAAATGTGTTGGTATTAACTTAGATGACAGTTGTTGTCAAAAAAATAAATAAAATAAGCGTTAAAATTTATTTTATTATTATGGTAATTAATAGCGGAATATAATAAAACAACAAACTATTTTTACGTTTGTTAAAATAAAAAACCCTAAATTGATGTAAATAAAAATTGTGTTGGTAATAACTTGGATGACATTTGTTGTCAACTGTCAGTGACACATCAGCTCGACAGCGTGTAACAACGATGTCTTACCGGTAGATTGGGTGCAAAGCAAAATGCGTGGAGCCAACATGACGTGACGTTTGGGTTTAATATTATGCAGCCAACTATGCAAGTATATGGTACAGTTATTTAGGAAATCTACAAAATAAATAAAATAAGCGGTAGAATTTATTTTATTATCATGATATTTAATAGCGGAATATAATAAAACAACAAACTATTTTTACGTTTGTTAAAATAAAAAACCCTAAATTGATGTAAATAAAAGTTGTGTTGGTAATAACTTGGATGACGTTTGTTGTCAACTGTCAGTGACACGTCAGCTCGAGAGCGTGTAACAACGATGTCTTACCGGTAGATTGGGTTGCAAAGCAAAGTGCTTGGAGCCAACATGACGTCACGTTTGGGTTCAATATTATGCAGCCAACTATGCAAGTATATGGTACGGTTATTTAAGAAATCTACAAAATAAATAAAATAAGCGGTAAAATTTATTTTATTATCATGGTTATTAATAGCGGAATATAATAAAACAACAAACTATTTTTACGTTTGTTAAAATAAAAAGCCCTAAATTGATGTAAATAAAAATTGTGTTGGTAATAACTTGGATGACATTTGTTGTCAACTGTCAGTGACACGTCAGCTCGACAGCGTGTAACAACGATGTCTTACCGGTAGATTGGGTGCAAAGCAAAATGCGTGAAGCCAACATGACGTGCCGTTTGGGTTCAATATTATGCAGCCAACTATGCAAGTATATGGTACAGTTATTTAAGAAATCTACAAAATAAATAAAATAAGCGGTAAAATTTATTTTATTATCATGGTTATTAATAGCGGAATATAATAAAACAACAAACTATTTTTACGTTTGTTAAAATAAAAAGCCCTAAATTGATGTAAATAAAAATTGTGTTGGTAATAACTTGGATGACATTTGTTGTCAACTGTCAGTGACACGTCAGCTCGACAGCGTGTAACAACGATGTCTTACCGGTAGATTGGGTGCAAAGCAAAATGCGTGAAGCCAACATGACGTGCCGTTTGGGTTCAATATTATGCAGCCAACTATGCAAGTATATGGTACGGTTATTTAAGAAATCTACAAAATAAATAAAATAAGCGGTATAATTTATTTTATTATCATGATAATTAATAGCGGAATATAATAAAACAACAGACAATTTTTAGGTTTGTTAAAATAAAAAACCCTAAATTGATGCAAATAAAAATTGTGTTGGTAATAACTTGGATGACATTTGTTGTCAACTGTCAGTGACACGTCAGCTCGACAGCGTGTAACAACGATGTCTTACCGGTAGATTGGGTGCAAAGCAAAATGCGTGAAGCCAACATGACGTGCCGTTTGGGTTCAATATTATGCAGCCAACTATGCAAGTATATGGTACAGTTATTTGAGAAATCTACAAAATAAATAAAATAAGCGGTAAAATTTATTTTATTATCATGGTAATTAATAGCGGAATATAATAAAATAACAAACTATTTTTACGTTTGTTAAAATAAAAAGCCCTAAATTGATGTAAATAAAAATTGTGTTGGTAATAACTTGGATGACATTTGTTGTCAACTGTCAATGACACGTCAGCTCGACTGCGTGCAACAACGATGTCTTACCGGTAGATTGGGTGCAAAGCAAACTACGTCAAGCCAACATGACGTGCCGTTTGGGTTCAATATTATGCAGCCAACTATGCAAGTATATGGTACAGTTATTTGAGAAATCTACAAAATAAATAAAATAAGCGGTAAAATTTATTTTATTATCATGGTAATTAATAGCGGAATATAATAAAACAACAAACTATTTTTACGTTTGTTAAAATAAAAAACCCTAAATTGATGTAAATAAAAATTGTGTTGGTGATAACTTGAATGACATTTGTTGTCAACTGTCAATGACACGTCAGCTCGACAGCGTGCAACAACGATGTCTTACCGGTAGATTGGGTGCAAAGCAAAATGCGTGAAGCCAACATGTCGTGACGTTTGGGTTTAATATTATGCAGCCAACTATGCAAGTATATGGTACGGTTATTTAAGAAATCTACAAAATAAATAAAATAAGCGGTAAAATTTATTTTATTATCATGGTAATTAATAGCGGAATATAATAAAACAACAAACTATTTTTACGTTTGTTAAAATAAAAAGCCCTAAATTGATGTAAATAAAAATTGTGTTGGTAATAACTTGGATGACATTTGTTGTCAACTGTCAGTGACACGTCAGCTCGACAGCGTGTAACAACGATGTCTTACCGGTAGATTGGGTGCAAAGCAAAATGCGTGAAGCCAACATGACGTGCCGTTTGGGTTTAATATTATGCAGCCAACTATGCAAGTATATGGTACGGTTATTTAAGAAATCTACAAAATAAATAAAATAAGCGGTAAAATTTATTTTATTATCATGGTAATTAATAGCGGAATATAATAAAACAACAAACTATTTTTACGTTTGTTAAAATAAAAAGCCCTAAATTGATGTAAATAAAAATTGTGTTGGTAATAACTTGGATGACATTTGTTGTCAACTGTCAGTGACACGTCAGCTCGACAGCGTGTAACAACGATGTCTTACCGGTAGATTGGGTGCAAAGCAAAATGCGTGAAGCCAACATGACGTGCCGTTTGGGTTCAATATTATGCAGCCAACTATGCAAGTATATGGTACAGTTATTTAAGAAATCTACAAAATAAATAAAATAAGCGGTAAAATTTATTTTATTATCATGGTTATTAATAGCGGAATATAATAAAACAACAAACTATTTTTACGTTTGTTAAAATAAAAAGCCCTAAATTGATGTAAATAAAAATTGTGTTGGTAATAACTTGGATGACATTTGTTGTCAACTGTCAGTGACACGTCAGCTCGACAGCGTGTAACAACGATGTCTTACCGGTAGATTGGGTGCAAAGCAAAATGCGTGAAGCCAACATGACGTGCCGTTTGGGTTTAATATTATGCAGCCAACTATGCAAGTATATGGTACGGTTATTTAAGAAATCTACAAAATAAATAAAATAAGCGGTAAAATTTATTTTATTATCATGGTAATTAATAGCGGAATATAATAAAACAACAAACTATTTTTACGTTTGTTAAAATAAAAAGCCCTAAATTGATGTAAATAAAAATTGTGTTGGTAATAACTTGGATGACATTTGTTGTCAACTGTCAGTGACACGTCAGCTCGACAGCGTGTAACAACGATGTCTTACCGGTAGATTGGGTGCAAAGCAAAATGCGTGAAGCCAACATGACGTGCCGTTTGGGTTCAATATTATGCAGCCAACTATGCAAGTATATGGTACAGTTATTTGAGAAATCTACAAAATAAATAAAATAAGCGGTAAAATTTATTTTATTATCATGGTAATTAATAGCGGAATATAATAAAACAACAAACTATTTTTACGTTTGTTAAAATAAAAAGCCCTAAATTGATGTAAATAAAAATTGTGTTGGTAATAACTTGGATGACATTTGTTGTCAACTGTCAGTGACACGTCAGCTCGACAGCGTGTAACAACGATGTCTTACCGGTAGATTGGGTGCAAAGCAAAATGCGTGAAGCCAACATGACGTGCCGTTTGGGTTCAATATTATGCAGCCAACTATGCAAGTATATGGTACAGTTATTTAAGAAATCTACAAAATAAATAAAATAAGCGGTAAAATTTATTTTATTATCATGGTTATTAATAGCGGAATATAATAAAACAACAAACTATTTTTACGTTTGTTAAAATAAAAAGCCCTAAATTGATGTAAATAAAAATTGTGTTGGTAATAACTTGGATGACATTTGTTGTCAACTGTCAGTGACACGTCAGCTTGACAGCGGGTAACAACGATGTCTTAACGGTAGATTGGGTGCAAAGCAAAATGCGTGAAGCCAACATGACGTGCCGTTTGGGTTCAATATTATGCAGCCAACTATGCAAGTATATGGTACAGTTATTTAAGAAATCTACAAAATAAATAAAATAAGCGGTAAAATTTATTTTATTATCATGGTTATTAATAGCGGAATATAATAAAACAACAAACTATTTTTACGTTTGTTAAAATAAAAAACCCTAAATTGATGTAAATAAAAATTGTGTTGGTAATAACTTGGATGACATTTGTTGTCAACTGTCAATGACACGTCAGCTGGACAGCGGGTAACAACGATGTCTTACCGGTAGATTGGGTGCAAAGCAAAATGCGTGAAGCCAACATGACGTGCCGTTTGGGTTCAATATTATGCAGCCAACTATGCAAGTATATGGTACAGTTATTTAGGAAATCTACAAAATAAATAGAATAAGCGGTAAAATTTATTTTATTATCATGGTAATTAATAGTGGAATATAATAAAACAACAAACTATTTTTACGTTTTTTAAAATAAAAAGCCCTAAACTGATGTAAATAAAAATTGTGTTGGTAATAACTTGATGACATTTGTTGTCAACTGTCAGTGACACGTCAGCTTGACAGCGGGTAACAACGATGTCTTAACGGTAGATTGGGTGCAAAGCAAAATGCGTGAAGCCAACATGACGTGCCGTTTGGGTTCAATATTATGCAGCCAACTATGCAAGTATATGGTACGGTTATTTAAGAAATCTACAAAATAAATAAAATAAGCGGTAAAATTTATTTTATTATCATGGTTATTAACAGCGGAATATAATAAAACAATAGACCATTTTTAGGTTTGTTAAAATAAAAAACCCTAAATTGATGCAAATCAAAATTGTGTTGGTAATAACTTGGATGACATTTGTTGTCAACTGTCAATGACACGTCAGCTCGACAGCGGGTAACAACGATGTCTTACCGGTAGATTGGGTGCAAAGCAAAATGCGTGAAGCCAACATGACGTGCCGTTTGGGTTCAATATTATGCAGCCAACTATGCAAGTATATGGTACAGTTATTTAAGAAATCTACAAAATAAATAAAATAAGCGGTAAAATTTATTTTATTATCATGGTAATTAATAGCGGAATATAATAAAACAACAAACTATTTTTACGTTTGTTAAAATATAAAGCCCTAAATTGATGTAAATAAAAATTGTGTTGGTAATAACTTGGATGACATTTGTTGTCAACTGTCAATGACACGTCAGCTGGACAGCGGGTAACAACGATGTCTTACCGGTAGATTGGGTGCAAAGCAAAATGCGTGAAGCCAACATGACGTGACGTTTGGGTTCAATATTATGCAGCCAACTATGCTAGTATATGGCACAGTTATTTGAGAAATCTACAAAATAAATAAAATAAGCGGAAAAATTTATTTTATTATCATGGGAATTAATAGCGGAATATAATAAAACAACAAACTATTTTTACGTTCGTTAAAATAAAAAACCCTAAATTGATGTAAATAAAAATTGTGTTGGTAATAACTTGGATGAGATTTGTTGTCAACTGTCAATGACACGTCAGCTCGACAGCGTGTAACAACAATGTCTTACCGGTAGATTGGGTGCAAAGCAAAATGCGTGAAGCCAACATGACGTGCCGTTTGGGTTCAATATTATGCAGGCAACTATGCAAGTATATGGTACGGTTATTTAAGAAATCTACAAAATAAATAAAATAAGCGGTAAAATTTATTTTATTATCATGGTAATTAATAGCGGAATATAATAAAACAACAAACTATTTTTACGTTTGTTAAAATAAAAAGCCCTAAATTGATGTAAATAAAAATTGTGTTGGTAATAACTTGGATGACATTTGTTGTCAACTGTCAGTGACACGTCAGCTCGACAGCGTGTAACAACGATGTCTTACCGGTAGATTGGGTGCAAAGCAAAATGCGTGAAGCCAATATGATGTGCCGTTTGGGTTCAATATTATGCAGCCAACTATGCAAGTATATGGTACAGTTATTTAAGAAATCTACAAAATAAATAAAATAAGCGGTAAAATTTATTTTATTATCATGGTAATTAATAGCGGAATATAATAAAACAATAGACAATTTTTAGGTTTGTTAAAATAAAAAACCCTAAATTGATGCAAATAAAAATTGTGTTGGTAATAACTTGGATGACATTTGTTGTCAACTGTCAATGACACGTCAGCTGGACAGCGGGTAACAACGATGTCTTACCGGTAGATTGGGTGCAAAGCAAAATGCGTGAAGCCAACATGATGTGCCGTTTGGGTTCAATATTATGCAGCCAACTATGCAAGTATATGGTACAGTTATTTAAGAAATCTACAAAATAAATAAAATAAGCGGTAAAATTTATTTTATTATCATGGTAATTAATAGCGGAATATAATAAAACAACAAACTATTTTTACGTTTGTTAGAATAAAAAACCCTAAATTGATGTAAATAAAAATTGTGTTGGTAATAACTTGGATGACATTTGTTGTCAACTGTCAGTGACACGTCAGCTCGACAGCGTCTAACAACGATGTCTTACCGGTAGATTCGGTGCAAAGCAAAATGCGTGAAGCCAACATGACGTGCCGTTTGGGTTCAATATTATGCAGCCAACTATGCAAGTATATGGTACGGTTATTTAAGAAATCTACAAAATAAATAAAATAAGCGGTAAAATTTATTTTATTATCATGATAATTTATAGCGGAATATAATAAAACAACAAACTATTTTTACGTTTGTTAGAATAAAAAACCCTAAATTGATGTAAATAAAAATTGTGTTGGTAATAACTTGGATGACATTTGTTGTCAACTGTCAATGACACGTCAGCTGGACAGCGGGTAACAACGATGTCTTACCGGTAGATTGGGTGCAAAGCAAAATGCGTGAAGCCAACATGATGTGCCGTTTGGGTTCAATATTATGCAGCCAACTATGCAAGTATATGGTACAGTTATTTAAGAAATCTACAAAATAAATAAAATAAGCGGTAAAATTTATTTTATTATCATGGTAATTAATAGCGGAATATAATAAAACAACAAACTATTTTTACGTTTGTTAGAATAAAAAACCCTAAATTGATGTAAATAAAAATTGTGTTGGTAATAACTTGGATGACATTTGTTGTCAACTGTCAATGACACGTCAGCTGGACAGCGGGTAACAACGATGTCTTACCGGTAGATTGGGTGCAAAGCAAAATGCGTGAAGCCAACATGACGTGCCGTTTGGGTTCAATATTATGCAGCCAACTATGCAAGTATATGGTACGGTTATTTAAGAAATCTACAAAATAAATAAAATAAGCGGTAAAATTTATTTTATTATCATGATAATTTATAGCGGAATATAATAAAACAACAAACTATTTTTACGTTTGTTAGAATAAAAAACCCTAAATTGATGCAAATAAAAATTGTGTTGGTAATAACTTGGATGACATTTGTTGTCAACTGTCAATGACACGTCAGCTGGACAGCGGGTAACAACGATGTCTTACCGGTAGATTGGGTGCAAAGCAAAATGCGTGAAGCCAACATGATGTGCCGTTTGGGTTCAATATTATGCAGCCAACTATGCAAGTATATGGTACAGTTATTTAAGAAATCTACAAAATAAATAAAATAAGCGGTAAAATTTATTTTATTATCATGGTAATTAATAGCGGAATATAATAAAACAACAAACTATTTTTACGTTTGTTAAAATAAAAAACCCTAAATTGATGTAAATAAAAATTGTGTTGGTAATAACTTGGATGACATTTGTTGTCAACTGTTATATATATTTAAAAAATCATGTTATATATATTTACTAGCTGACCCGGCGAACTTTGTACCGCCTCAGAATCAATAACACAGGGGCCCCCCTGGGCCCCTATATCCATGTTTTAATAGTTATTCTGCTATTCGGGGCGGAAAAAAATCCAACAAATCATCGGATCATAAAAATCGGTCCAGCCCTAAGGGGCCCTCATGTCCATGTGAAAAATACTTTACGACCTATTCTCATATTTACCAAATATACAAAACAAATTTAATAAAAATCGGTCCAGCCTAAGAAAGCCCCCTGGGCCATGTCCATGCGAAAAATCGTTTACAAAAAAAAAATCATAAAAATCGGTTTTCATCATAAAAATTTTGTTGATGACATCATCTGTTTTTGAACTATGACACCGTCATAAATTTTTTTAAATGGCAACCCCCAACTTTTTTTTGGGTTTTAAATACAGTTTTCAATTCTCTATTTAATAAGAGCAAAAAAATTCAAACTTTGTATAACTTTTTTTTTGAAAAAATTATGTTTTACATCAAAAATAAAATTTTTATTCCTTCCAAACAATGAAAAATTAAAAACCATTTAATAAAATTTAACGCAAGTGCTCAAACTGACACCCGCCAACTATTTGACACATTCCCAGACGTGTTTTAACGCTTTGAACACTTCATTCAATCAACTCGGGTCTAATCTGCGCCATTTCACCTCGGATTCGTAGTCAAATAGTCTTTTTTCAAGGAATGAAAATTTAATTTTTTGAAGTAAAAAAAAATTTGGGGGTTGCAATTTAAAAAAATGACCACGGTGTTATAGTTCAAAAACAGACGAGTCATCAAAAAAATTTTATGTCGAAAGATAGCTATTTAAAAACAAAAATCGACCTTTTCGAGCATTTTCCGCAAAAACATAACATAACTAAATTATGAATTTTGTGCGGAACTTTATGATCACACTGTACATTAGAATATAGTGTGCAATCTGTAATAATTGTTCTTATTGAATTGTACCGGACATACATAAATTTTTTATACTGTGCGTGACGCATTTAAATACGTATTAAATGATGTTATATTTTATACCGAGCAAACATTTTTTATACTGTGCATAAAGCAATAAAATACATAGCAGTTATGCTTTATTTTACTATGCAAACATATATTTAAATACTGGTGTAACCTACCGTGCAACTGGTTACTATACTTACAATGACAATTATTTACTGTGCAAAAATGCATTAAAATACCGAACAGTTAATTACATGCCAATAAAAATTGTGTTGGTGATAACTTGGATGACATTTCTTGTGAACTGTCAGTGATACGTCAGTTCACAGCGTGTAACAACGATGTCTTACGAATAAATTCTGTGTAAAGCAATATGCGTGAAGCCAACATGACGTCACATTTGGGTTCAATATTATGCAGCCTATTTTCGATCGATTTTGCCATATGAGTGGACAAATAAAAAAAAAAGTTTTGCAGTAAGTGAATTCTTAAATTTACTGGAAATTGGATATTCTTCATTAATTGGCATTAGATTTCAAGAATTTATGGTTTCAAATCCCCATTTTTTGCATTTTCCGTGTGTCTAAATGATTGTGCTGAAATCTGAACAGAAAGCTCGTACCTCCTCGTGGTTTCTGACGGGTAATAGCAATTTTGATCGGATATGCAGTTTTCATCCTACGTACACTTTAAGTTAAGTGTCGTTTAAATTGTTACTTAATAACCTTCAATAGCACTGCATAAATCGAAATTGTTATTAGCAGAATCGAGCATGTCTTTGAAACCTTAAATTTTCTGAATACGTCCCTGTCCTTACAAGTGTCATTTAGAGAATTGAACAAAATGAGTAAAAATGGTGGATGCGCTCGTTCAAGGTAGGGTCCAAAAAGCTTCAAATGGGTCTTGATATTGCATTTTTTTTTTTAAATCGTTTGTCGTTTTCGATCTACGACTGTCAAAAATGACAAGAAGAATCTCAAAACAATTTTTTTTTTATATTATCACTATATGTATAGTAAAAACATATACGGAGCGTGACATGTATAATTTGATTAGGTTAGGATTTCTCATCGATTTTTGAAACCTTCGAAAATATATCGCAACGCTTCCGGTTCTATATTTAATTCGGTGACCCAAAAGTTTAAGAGCGGTAAAGGAGTAAAACTTAATATTTCAATGGGCCGTGTTGGCTAAATGTTTTAAAATAAAATCTAAATTTAATTGGACATAAAACGAAAGATAACTTAAATTACAAAATTTTGCAAAAATTGTGGTAAAATCTTTTAAAGTTTTTGGGAATTCATTTGCCAGTTTTCCAAACTCTCATGTCTTTTGAACATGTCCGTTTCTTAATTTTAGCTTCTCTTTCAGTTTTCATTTAACATTTATGTCAAATTATATAAGGTGTTTATTTAAAAAAGTCATCAAGTTGCTTATGATTTTTTGAGTGACGAAGACGAATTGAAAACGCATGTGATTTATTGCTTCATCTACAATTTGAAAGTCCGCAACTAACAATACATACTTCATTATTATTTTGGCAACAGACATACGTTAAAATGTTATGTCAAATTCATAGACGACTTGATGACTTTTTTAAATGAACACATGATACATTGCCACCAAAGAAATTATTCTCCAAGGTTAGCATTCCTCCTTCTTTCTTTAAGCAGCAGTTAATTATGTTAAATTCGTTTACAGACTTCTTAATGACTCATACCTACTTCACATAACACACTAATCTAAAAATGTTTATAGAACTATTTATATACATCAAAAAGCGACATCATGAGCTCATCCAAAACAGATAACGTGCAGATTTTCTTGATGTGTATTTAAGATCTCCAATTGATAACAACGCCACTTCGACGTTTCAAAATAGCCGAGACAGACATGCGCACTAACGTGACATAACATTGCACAAGTTTAAAAACAAATTAACGGGCGCAAATACGTAATGTGATGTAACTAATTGGTATACGATATAATTTATCTCTAGTTGTTCCCAAATAAAAGTATCAGATGGACAACCGGTGATTCAGTATCGATTTCATTGCGATGAGGTTCCTGACCTTGTTGCCGGTGCTCTTCGCACTTGATGTTGCGAAACCTGCAAAAATTCTGGGGGTGTTCTACATGCCCGCCCCGAGCCATTATATTCTGGGAAGTTCCCTAATGAAAGCTCTGGCTGAAAAGGGCCACGACGTCACCATCGTCGCGGCGTTTGCAGAAAAGAACGTGCCCAAAAATGGTACCTACCGACAAATAGAGCTGAAAGAAATTGCGGAGGATATGAACAGTAAGTACTGAAGTACCTAATCTTTAATTAATTGTAATTATTGTATTCAGATGTCCGTAAGGAAAAGAAGATGAATATGTACGACATGGAAGACAGCAATATGTTTATCATGCTGCCGTTCATATTGGATATGGTATATAAGGTCAACGAGTTAACACTGAAGAGTACCGAGGTACAGAAGCTGTTGCAATCCGACGAGAAGTTTGATCTGGTGATTTTGGAGCAATTTGTGAATGAAGCACAGAAAGGCTTTGCCAGTCACTTTGGGGCCCCCTTGGTGTTACTGAGTACCGTTGGTGCCAACTATTGGGTTAATAATTTGGTAGGAAATCCGGCACCACCCTCGTTCGTTCCAGATGTCTTTCTGAGTTATTCCAGTCGCATGACTTTTTGGGAGAGAACAGTGAACGCTCTGATGAGAGTCTACGCCGAGCTCTTGTACTCCTGTATTTCCTTTCCAAGGGAGAAACAGCTCTACGATAAACACTTCCCCGGCGCTCCGGACTTTTACGACACCATTTACAATGCCTCTTTGGTCTTGCTCAATTCACACCCTAGCACAAATCAGCCGGTACCATACGTACCAAACATGATCGACATCGGTGGGTACCATGTGCAACCGCCAAAGAAGCTGCCCGAAGATCTACAGTCCTTCCTGGACGGAGCAAAAGACGGTGTGATTTATTTCAGCATGGGCTCAAACTTGAAAAGTTCCGACTTGCCTCCAGAGAAACGCGACGCTTTTCTTAAAGTTTTCGGAAAGTTGAAACAGAAAGTACTGTGGAAATGGGAGGAAGACGTTCTGCCCGGACAGCCCGAGAATGTGAAACTCGGCAAGTGGTTGCCGCAGCAAGACATCCTGGGTTAGTACTGTGTTGAAGACGGTACTTTCATCTTCTGTCTCACTATTTTAGCACACCCCAACGTGAAGCTCTTTATAACCCACGGAGGTCTGCTAAGCACCACCGAGACCATCTACCACGGAGTGCCGGTACTGGCGATCCCAATCGCGGGCGACCAGAAACTCAACGCTCAAAGGATTTCGAACGAAGGCTTCGGATTAGTGTTGTATTACAAGGAGATTTCAGAGAAGTCATTGACGGAGAAGCTACAAGAGCTTTTGAACAATCCTACGTGAGTGTCTGCTTTGTTGAAATTACATTAGACACAATTTTTATTTAGATATCACCGAAATGCTAAAAGAAGATCAGAAATCTTCCATGATCGACCTTCCAAGCCCATCGACACGGCGATATACTGGATTGAATATGTGATCCGGCACAAAGGAGCCCCTCATTTGAAGGTCGCAGGGGTGGACTTGCCGTGGTACCAGTACTTGCTGCTGGATGTCATTGCCGTGTTATTAACTGTATTTTTACTGGGGCTTTATGTTTTTTATAAAGTGGCCAAGTTTAGTATTGCCTTGTTTTCTGGAAAGAAAGAGAAAAATTTAAAAAAAATTAAGAAACAATAAAATGAAACAGTATTCCAGATGATAGTTTCCTTTTTTGAAATTGAGTACCAAATTTACATAAGCTTTTGCCAACTGAAAAATTTGGCTGCCTTGTTTTCTTTAGTTCTTTTAGTCCCTTCAGTGCCTTTAGTCTCTCAAATCCTTCAAGTCCCTGAAGTCTCTTTAGTCCTTTTAGTCTCTTTAGTTTCTTTAGTCTCTTCAGTTTTTTTAGTGTCTTTAGTCTCTTTGGTCTCTTTAGACTCTTTAATCTCTTTACTATCTTTAGTCCCTTAAGTTCCTTAAGCCCCTCACGTGACTCAAGTCTTTTTGTTTTTTTCGGTTTCCTTTATTTCTTTTATTTCCTTTACTACCTTTAGTTCCTTTCCTTCTTTTCCATCCTTTACTTCCTTTGTTTAATTTTGTTCCTCTGGTTTTTGTGGTTCCTTTGGTGCATCTAGTTTCTTTGGTTTCTTGGCTCCTTTGGTCCTTTCATTCCTTGGTTTCTTTGGTTTCTTTGGCTCCTTTGGTTTCTTTGCTTCTTTTGGCTCTTTTGGTTTTTTTGCTTTCTTTAGTTCTTTTAGTTTCTTTACTTCTTTGTTTAATTTGGTTCCTTTGGTTCCTTGGTTTCCTTTAGTCTCTTTAGTCTCTTTAGTCTCTTTAGTCTCTTTAGTCTCTTTAGTCTCTTTAGTCTCTTTAGTCTCTTTAGTCTCTTTAGTCTCTTTAGTCTCTTTAGTCTCTTTAGTATCTTTAGTCTCTTTAGTCTCTTTAGTCTTTTTAGTCTCAGCTGAGAAATTAATTAATTGACAAACAGGAAAGCTGATCTGTCTTGATCAAGATAGGATCTAGTTTCTTTACTTAATTTAGTTGTTTTAGTTCCTTTATTTTCTTTACTTTCTTTACTTCCTTTATTAAATTTAGTTCCTTTGGTTGCTGCTTTTGTTCCCCTGGTTGCTTTGGCTTTTCTGGTTTCTTTAGTTCCTCTGCTTCCTCTCTTTTCTCTGGTTAATCCGGTTCTTCTGGTTCCTGTGCTTCCTCTGGTTTTTCTGGTTTCTATGATTCATCTGGTTCCTCTGGTTCCTGTAGTTCCTTTGGTTCTTTTGGCTATTTTGGTTCTTTTAGTTCCTTTACTCCCCTTAGGGCCTTTGGTCTTCAAGTCTTTTCAGTTTAATTAGTTCCTTTAATCTCTTTAGTCCTTTTAATCCCTTTATCACTTTGAGCCCCTTTAATCCCTTTATCATCTTTAGTCTCTTCAGTTATTTTGGTTTCTTCAGTTTTCTTAGTCCATTTATTTTCTTTTAGTCTCTTTAGTTTCTTAAGTCTCTTAGACTCTTCAGTCTCTTTGGTTTTTTCGGTCTCTTTGGTCTCTTTGGTTTCTTCGGTTTCTTCGGTTTCTTCGGTTTCTTTTTTCTCTTTCGTCTCTTTGGTCTCTTCGGTTCCTTTCGTCTCTTTCGTCTCTTTCCTCTCTTTGGTCTCTTTGATCTCTTTAGCCTTTTTGGTTTCTTTGGTCTTTTTGGTCTCTTTGGTCTCTTTGGTCTCTTTGGTCTCTTGGGTCTCTTCTGTCTCTTCGGTCTCTTCGGTCTTTTCGGTCTCTTCGTTCTCTTCGGTCTCATTGGTCTCTTTGGTCTCTTTGGTTTCTTTGGTCCCTTTGGCCTCTTTGGTCTCTTTGGTCTCTTTGGTCTCTTTGGTCTCTTTGGTCTCTTTGGTCTCTTTGGTCTCTTTGGTCTCTTTGGTCTCTTTAGTCTCTTTCGTCTCTTTCGTCTCTTCAGTCTCTTCAGTCTCTTCAGTCTCTTCAGTCTCTTCAGTCTCTTCAGTCTCTTTAGTCTTTTTAGTCGCTTTAGCCTCAGCTGAGAAATTGATGAATTGACAAACAGGAAACCTGACCTGATTTTATCAAGATATGATCTACTTAGAAGCTGATGTACTGAGACAAAAAAAAAATTGTGAAACTGAGAACCTGAGAAACTGAACTGTTGAAAATTTATAAATCTGTGATATCGGCAAACTGAGAAAAAAGACAAGAGAAACTGAGCATAAGATGGATAATTAAAAACCGAAAAACCTAATGTGATGATCCCCCAAAACGTTGTAACGACCCTGTAGACACCATAATCGCAAATATACAAAAATCAATACATCCAGAAGAAGGTATTGGTGTAGGGGTAAATCGAGACCCGCTACCCTCAAATGTGAGAAGTCGCTACGACCACCCTAAGCCATCGCCTTTGTCACCGCGGGTCACGCCCTGGAAAATGCGTCCCATTATCGGATTGATCAGCAAGGAAGCGCTCTCCGGACCTCGTCGCTCCGGAATCGCTACCTTGCTCGGAGCCGCTGCAGTTCCGTCCGGAAGAGAATGCTGTGATAAGACTCCCTACTACATTGCATAAAAGAAGCTCCGCGCAGCCGCAGAAGACAGATGTGAGTCGCACCTCTACCGAAGAGGAAGTCCCAAAGTGCCGACCACCCTCCCGGTTCCTTGGTGTTGGTCAACTCCCACCCTAGCACGAATCAACCAGTGCCGTACCTACCAAAGGTGGTCGAGATCGGTGGGTACCTGACTACTTGTAGAAATTTCTGGATGACGAAAACGAGGGTGCAATTTATTTCAGCATGGGTTCTAATTTGAGAAGCTCCGAGTTTCCCCCAGAGAAACGTGATGCTTTCCTCAAGACTTTCGCCAAGGTGAAGGGACAATAATGTGACAAAAGATATTTTGTTTTAATAGACAATTATTGTTAAAACTTTTATTAAAAAATTTGTCATCAATGTTTCTTTAGTTTCTTCTGTGGTTTCTGCGCCCTCCTTCTCAAAGCTGCCTTCACAACAGCAACACTTACATACAATGTGATTAGCAAGGTCGCTACCACCACAAATATTACATCCAAAAGAAGATATTTGTACAAAGGCAGATCCAAAGCTGCTACCCTTAAATGTGGGGCTCCTCTATGACGTGCTACATACTCCACCCAGTAAACGGCAGTATCCATGGGGCTACTGATCCGATCGTGGAAAACTGCAGATCTTCTCTTTGCATTTTCAGAGTATCTAAAAAGACTATGAAGATACCAATACAAGCGGAGGATCTCTTACCTTGCATCCGTTAGTAATTTCGTGAGTTTTTCTGTCAAGGCTTCTTCTGTCACCTCTCTGTAAGACAGAAGTAGGCCCAAGCCGGCGTTGACCATGTTTTGGGCGTTGTGCTTCTGGTCTGCAAACACTGGAATGGCCAGCACCGGTACTCCATGGTATGTAGTCTCTGTGGTACTCAAAAGACCTCCATGAGTGATAAAAACTCTTATGTTGGGATGGGCTTAAAAAGTAGAGTTTCAAATTCATGTGAAATTCAATTGCTGTTTTACCCAATATGTCGTTCTGCGGCAACCACTTGCTAACCTTAACATTTGGGGGTTGTCCCGGAAGCACATCTTCCTCCCACTTCCACAGTACATTCTTTTTCAACTTTCCGAAAGCCCTCAAAAGGGCCTCTCTCTTCTCAAAAGGCAATTCGGCGCTTCTGAGGTTCGAACCCATGCTGAAATAGATGACGCCATCTTCGGCTTCATCCAGGAAGTTTTGCAGATCGTATGGGAGTTCCCCGGGTGGTTGAATATGAAACCCGCCGATGTCAATCATGCTCGGGACATGTGGTACCGGAGGGTTCATGCTCGGATGGGAATTGACCAACACAACCGAGACGTTGTAAAGAATATCGTAGAAGTTATCAGTTTTGAAGTACTTCTTGGCTATTTCAGCTTGACGGGGATACACATAGAAGTGGTGTAACATTTGTAGGAAGACAGAATGTAGAGTGTTCATCAACCGTTCTTGAAAACACACCTGCGGGGAGTACCCAACAAGAGGCGACGAGGCATACGAAGGGGGAAAAGGGTTCCCTACGACGTTGTTGATCAACGCGTTCGCTCCGATGGCACTGAAAGACACCAAGGGGGCGTTGAAGCAAACGGCGAAACTTTTCAGAGCGTCGTTTATAAACTGCTCGACAATAACCACATCAAACTCCTCGTTTGAATCTAAAAGTTTTTGGACGTTTGGATGCTTCGCGAACTCTTCAGTGATCTCCAAGAAGAAGCGATGGACGAAAATGTCAGTCAGAAACACGTTAGCGTTTTCCCGCTCAAACAAATTCATTTTGGTTTGGGTCTCTGAACGATTTTTATAGGTAAATGGCACGTTGAAGAATTAGTATTCTTACCTTTTGATTCCAAAAAGCCTGTAAGAACTACCTCTCTGTAGGTGCCATTTTTGGGAAGGGTTTTTTCGGTGAAGGGGCTAATTATGGTGACGTCGTGACCTCTCTCTGCAAGTTCTCTCATGAGTGCACTTCCGAGTTTGTAGTGGCTGGGGGCTGGGTAAGGAAAGGCTCCCAGAATTCTTGCATTTTCTGCGTTATTCACAATTAAAAGTATTAGGAACCAAATGAGTGGCTTCATATTGTTGGAAACGAATAAAATTATGGTGTTTAGTTGCTTTAAGTTTATTTGATGGCTGCGGTCCTTATCTGCCTGATTCTTGTTTCGCAACTTCATGTAATGATAAGAAATAATCAATGAGTGTATCATTGCCTTGTAGGCTCCAGAAATAAAATAAAATAAGACTTTATTACTGTTTTATAATCTTTACAAATAATGAGTATTTACAATTATTTTTACCGACTGTATGTTAAACAATTTAATCCTCTAAAGTCTGTCTTAATCCTGTAAAGTCTGTATTTAGAAAAAGGGGGAATTTTATTTATTTTTTACTGGCAACACTTGAATGACACTGTCGCACTGTCGGCTGTTGACGTGGCAGTTGACAGGTATGCTCGTAGGTGATCATTTCTAACCTCAAAATTTCTTGGGTTTTATGCTTTGTTTTTTTTTTTGCTTTTATGTGATGTTTATTATTACTTAAACTCACTTTGTGGTTTATTTGGATGTAACTTTCTTGTGAAAACTGTGGCTTTTTCTATTAATTTAACTATTTTGCTGGAGCGTCAGACACTGTGATATTTACGACACAAGCGCCGGATCCAGAATAACTGCTTTAAGTTTTAATGATGCTGGAGCCGATTTCTAACGAATTGGCGCCGAACGTCTTGTCTTATAGAGGCCTACACTAATAAATTGCGTTCATTCGTGAGGTCATCCTTGTGGTTGTATTACTCTCTACGCCGGTACTTTTAATGTGGCTCCACCATTATGTAAGTTTGCTGTAGCGACATTCCAATCCGATATAATAATTATGTAAGAATAAACCAAACAGCAAGACACCCATCCATCATGTGGTACATCATTATCTTCCTCGCGGTACTATCAACACCCATACACACCGCCAAAATTCTGGGGGTGTTCCACATGACCGCCCGCAGTCACTACATCCTCGGTAGTTCCCTGATGCGAGCACTCGCCGAGAGAGGTCATGAGGTCACAGTCATCAGTCCCTTCGGAGAGAAAGATCCGCCCAAAAATGGATCGTACCGCGACGTGGTCCTAACGGGGTTGGCCGAAGAACATGACAGTAAGTTCCCAATTAAAAAGAGCGCGTCTAAGTGGTGTTCGTTTTAGAAATGATAAAAGAGTTGAACTTCTTTGAGAAAAAAAACCTCAATCCTCTGTTGATGATGCCGATGATGGCCGTAATGACCCTGCGTCTCACAGAGCAAACACTTAACCACACCAACGTGAAGAAGTTCATGCAGATGGACGAGAAGTTCGATCTGGTAATTGTGGAAGAGTTTGCGAATCCCGCCCATAAGGCATTTGCGAACCACTTCGGGGCCCACTTGGTGGTATTGAGTACCTTAGGCGCTAACGTTTGGGTGAACGAGTTTGTGGGAAATCCCACCCCTTTGGCTTACGTTTCAGACATCATGTTGCATTACCCGAGCCGAATGACGTTTTGGCAACGACTGGTTAACACTGCCGTTTACTGTTTGAAGGAGATTATACAAAGACTGTATATTCTTCCGCAGCACCAAGAACTAGTCAATAAGTACTTCCCCCAGGAGCACTGCCTTGAAGATCTAATACACAACATATCTCTAGTACTGCTCAACTCACATCCGAGCACGAACCAACAGGTACCGTTAGTACCTCAAATGGTCGACATCGGCGGCTTCCACATCCAACCACCGAAGAAGCTGCCCAAAGACCTTCAAACATATCTAGATAACTCCAAGGGCGTTATCTACTTCAGTCTGGGCTCCAACATGAAGAGCATCCTTCTTCCTGTCGAAAAACGCGAAGCATTCATCAAGGCCTTTTCCCAGTTAAATCTAGACGTCCTGTGGAAATGGGAAGATGACGCCCTTCCCAACAAACCCCCAAATGTCCGCATCGAAAAGTGGCTGCCCCAACAAGACATCCTGGCTCACCCCAACATCAAACTCTTCATCACCCACGCGGGTTTATTGAGTACCACCGAAACCATCTACCACGGAGTTCCGGTACTCGCTGTACCAATCGGTGGGGACCAGAACCTCAACGCCAAGCAGATTGAAAATGATGGAATTGGTCTCCAAATGCCCTTCCAAGGCGTCACAGCTGAGACGTTTCTGGAAAAAATCAACCAAGTGTTGAGCGACCCCAGTTATCGGAAGATGGCCAAAGAGAGGTCTCAGTTTTTCCATGACAGAGAGGTGAAGCCGATGGACCTGACGATCTACTGGGTGGAGTACGTGTTGAGACATGGGGGAACCAAGCATTTACGAGTGGCTGCTTTGGATTTGTATTGGTACCAGTATTTCTTGTTGGACGTCGTTGCTGTGATTTTGATCGTTGGAGGGGTCGTTGTGTACGTTGGGTGCAAGATTTTTAGAAGTTTGTGTTGTAAGAAGAAGGAACAAAAGAGGAAGCGCAAGGTGAAGGAACAATAATGTGACAAGAATTATTTTTGTGGGTGTCGTAATTATTAAAAAATTTCAAATAATTGGGTCTTTTAAGTTGTTTTTTATTTTTGCTCCTGTCGCTAATTTACGATTTCCCAGTTTTTAGTTTTCCAGAATCTCCATTTCTTAATTTTAGTTTCAAATTTTTACTCTCTCAGTATAAGCGGAGTTCCATTAGTGATACATTTACAGACTTCTTAATGACTCAAACTGATCTAAAAATATTTATCTAACTATTTATATACATTAAAATCCACATCATGAGCTCATCCAAAACAGATAACGTACCCATATTCTTGTGTATCTAAGATCTCCAACCGATAACAATGCCAGTTACATCGACAAATTAATTTCGAACGTTTCAAAATAGCCGAGACATTTTATCTCTTTAGTCTATGTGTTCCTTCAGTCCCTTGAGTTTCTTAAGTCCCTCAAGTCTCCAAGTAGTTTTTTAGTTTCTTTGGTGTATTTGTTTTCTATATTTTTTTTAGTTGTTTTGTAACGAAGTTACTTAATAATTCCAAGAGATTCCGATACTCGGAAACGAGGCTCGACGCTCTGAAGCGAAATTCTCCGCAGTCTAGTGGGCCGCTGTCCCACTGTTCGACAAGGCCAAGCTCCCTACGCCCAAATCTGCATCTTTAAGAGCCTCTTAAAAATACTTCTTGACCTCCGATCGGGATGAAACTTTCACGGTTGTAACCGGAAAAATAGCGCGCAGCTTATGCAACTTTCCAGAAGACCCTTGACACTTGTCGCCGCCGCTACAACCGTCTGGAGGACGTCCCGCCGTTGAGAGAAAAGGAAGCCACGAGGATAGTGAAGATAGTGGTGTTGTAAAATGCATTGTATATAGGGTGCTTATTAAAGATTGTCACATTGTGTTAACTTATTTTTTTCCTCTTGCCAAACTAGACAGTTGACCCCTGGCGTAACGTACTCCGTTGTAGCTACGCGCGGTCCCGTGGAACATACCACGTAAAAAAAAACTGGCGCTCGAGACACCCCGACCGCAGTAAGCGTCACATTTTGCCGGCCGATTTACCAGTTCCCGAATCAGTTAACACCAATCGCTTCGATAATTTTCCGCGACCGTCGACCTCGCCGATCTCGCTTTACTGGGAGTTTACGCGACCACCAACCGCGTCGGTTTCATCTTATTTTATTCGCGAGCCGTAACCGGGTGTCACTCAAAGCGAAGGGCGATGGCAGAGGAAGAAGAAGAAGTCCCGCCCGGCGGAACCGCATTCGACATTCGACGTTCCGGTGAAATGGGCGTTCAAACTCAAAGAGGATGACCTGGACGCGTTGCTTGTGAGGTTTGACCTCAACCCGACCGGCAAGATACACAGAAGAAAGGTCCGACTGGTTAAGTTCCTCCGAGAAGGCCCACCACCCCCCAAGCAACCACCAACCCCTACACAGCCGACATCGCGTGCCGCGTCTCCGATTCCGATAACACATACCGCGTCGCAACCCTCATCAACACCGACATCCTTAGTGAAACCAGCCACACGCTCACAGAAGAGCACCCCCGCAGTAGCCGATACCCAGTTGGTTGCTCGCTACCATCGGCCAAGAAACACCCTGCACCGAGGCCGATCGACCGACCGACTTCGTCGACCGTTCGACCACCGCGCACCGAAAACCCCAACTTCTCGAAACCGCCGACCACCACCCCACCAAGCAGAAAAGAAGCTCCGATGCGCTGGAGGTGTGGCCAAACTGGACATTGGACAACTGGACCGACAACCGACCGCACGTTTGTGTCAATGTCTTGGGAAGAACGTACACCGCCCTCATCGACACCGGAGCTGCGGAGCGAGCAGTACCGCCAGCAGCTCCACCGGATTCCACCAACAGTCAGCTCCGCCCGCATGGCCAATGGACAGGTGAACACCATCTCCGAGGCTTATCAGGTTCCCCTGACAGTAGGGAAGATTAAGCTCACCGAGAGGCTCAATTACCTGCCCCAGCTTGCGTCGGATCTTCTTCTGGGGATGGTCATTTTGGGTCGACACGGGTTCGCCATCGACCTATCCACCAACCCCAGACGACACCACGCCATGCCACCCAATCGCGTCAACGCCATTGTGCCTTTCCAAGGACGAAGATTATCGCCTTCAGGAGTTCCTCAGCAGAGAGAGCCTCACAGTGATCAAGGGAACCCCACCGCTGACTGGGCAGCAAATCGGAATCGGAATCCTCCGGCCGTCCGACACTTAACTCAACTCAACTCAACAGAGACCTTCCGTCAAGAGGAAAAGTAGAGTGTATCGGACTAAATCCGCCGTCGAGTCCGCTGCCAACCCAGCGACTGTTCCACTCGGCTTGCGTTCCGCGATTCCAAAATAAAGACCGCCGTGTCGCAACGTGACCGTGTACCAAGGAAACAACCCGATCACACTACGACCCCGCTCGCGACCGTCACCCAACGACGATGTAACCGGAACAAGTGGAACACCACCGAGGAACGAGTCCGTAAACCTTCCCGGCTTCCGAACCCCAAGCCATCGCCATTGTCACCGCGGGCCACGCCCTCCGCACCGAATCATTTAAGTGTCCAGGAAAAATGCTTCCCATTATCGGATTTTAATGGGACTTACATCATTTTGATCAGCAAAAAAGCGCGCTCCGGACCTCGCCGCTCAGGAATCGCCACCTTGCCCGGAACCGCTGCGCCTCCCCTCCAGCGTGTCCATAAAAGAAGCGAGATGTGAGTCGCACCTCTACCAAAGAGGAAGTCCCAGCCGACCACCCTCCCGGTTCCCGTTCAAGTTTCTGGTAACATCCCGGTACCTTCCAATTCCCGATCACGTTCTTTCCGGTCTCCACTTTTGGTTTCTAGCCATCGTCTGCCGGTGTTTAATTCCGGCATCTGCCGGTTGTCTGACTGTGGGGGCACTCTGCTCGCGAGACAGCCAATCGTCCGCGTCTTTGGTAGCATCCACTGCATTGAACATCTAATACACAACACATTTCTAGTACTGCTCAATTCAGATCCGAGCACGAACCAACAGCCACCGAAGAAGCTGCACAAAAACCTTCAAACCTATCTAGACAACTCTAAGGGCGTCTGGTCTCCAACAGGAAGAGCATCCTTCTTCCTGTCGAAAAACGCGAAGCATTCTATTCAATCTAGACGTCCTGTGGAAATGGGAAGATGACGCCCTTCCCAACAAACCCCCAAATGTCCGCATCGAAAAGTGGCTGCCCCAACAAGACATCCTGGCTCACCCCAACATCAAACTCTTCATCACCCACGCGGGTTTATTGAGTACCACCGAAACCATCTACGACGGAGTTCCGGTACTCGCTGTACCAATCGGTGGGGACCAGAACCTCAACGCCTAGCAGTTAGAAAATGATGAAATTGGTCTCCAAATGCCCTTCCAGGACGTCACAGCTGAGACGTTTCTGAAAAAGATCAACCAAATATTGAGCGACCCCAGTTATCGGAAGATGGCCAAAGAGAGGTCTGAGTTTTTCCATGACAGAGAGGTGAAGCCGATGGACCTGACGATCTACTGGGTGGAGTACGTGTTGAGACATGGGGGAACCAAGTATTTACGAGTGGCTGCTTTGGATTTGTATTGGTACCAGTATTTCTTGTTGGACGTCGTTGCTGTGATTTTGATCGTTGGAGGGGTCGTTGTGTACGTTGGCTGCAAGATTTTTAGAAGTTTGTCTTGTAAGAAGAAGGAACAAAAGAGGAAGCGCAAGGTGAAGGAACAATAGTGTGACAAGAGATATTTCTGTGGTCGTGTTTAAATTATTATAATTTACTAGCTGACCCGGCGAACTTTGTACCGCCTCAGAATCAATAAATGTTGTGGCAACTTATTAGCTAAATTAATTTAATTTTTTTTTTAATAAAAGGATAATGCACACAACGCCATGTTAATTTTTGTTTCTTCCATACAAAATGTATGAGAAAATTTTTTTGTTAATTTTTCTGATGTTTTAATAGTTATTCGCCCTCGAAAAAAAAACAGTCAATCCATTCTCGAGATATCATAAAAAGAATTGTGTGTGGAGTCCACGCGCAACAGAAGTGAAACTTTGGACTTTACTCCTTAAAAATCGATTTTCATTTTTAAAGCCCGGTACGACAAATTTTGGTGGCCGACGTAATTTTTTATTGTTGCCCTGTACCAGGGGGGCTTTGTTATTGTCGTTGCCCTGTACTTAGCTTCCCGCCCCCCGTAATTTTTCCGACGTTTTAATAGTAATTCTGCTATTCGCGGCGTAGACAAATACAACAAATTCAAGATCATAAAAATCGGTAAAGCCGCTCTCGAGTTATAAACCCAAGGGAGCATCCTGAGCCCCTTGTGCATATTTTATTACTTATTCTGCTATTCGGGGCGGAGACCAATCCAATAAATCGAAGATCATAAAAATCGGTCTAGCTGTTCTTGAGATATCAACCCAAGGGTTCCCCCTGAGCCCCCTCTTCATATTTCAATAGTTATTTTGCTATTCAGGGCGGAGACAAATCTAACAAATCAAATATCATAAAAGCCCGCCCCCCTTGGGCCTCATGTCCAATGTGAAAATACTTTACGACCTATTCTTACACCTATCAAATATACAAAAAAAAAATAATCATAAGAATCTTACCTTATCTTAAAAGCTTACCACCTATTCTCATACTTACTAAATATCTATTCGTTTTTGCAAAAAAGAGCATAAGAATTTGTTATTTTCCAAATCTACGTAAAATACTCTTGATTTGGAAAATAACAAATTCATGTTTTTTTTTTTTTTTTTTTTTTGTAGAAACAAATCGATAATAGCAGGTCTGGATAGAGAATTGAATAAGCTTTAAAATGATGTATCAGGCGACCCCCCCTGCCATTTAATTTTTTAAAGCGGTGGCTCCCCTGGCTCAAGGGGTGGGATCTAAGACTTAAAAGTTTGGTAGAATTTGGTCCCCCTTGATAACAAAATTGACCTGTTCAAGCGTTTTCTTCTGAGTCTTTCGAAATTGGAATTGTTGGGGGGTACAAATTTTAGTTGGGACACCCGATATATAGATTTTAAAAATACAAATCGTTCGGTCTTTTTAATTTTTGCTCTTGTCGCTAATTTACGATTTCCCAGTTCCCAGTTTTCCAGAACCAGTCAATTTATGTTTAACTCGTTTATAGACTTCTTAATGACTACTGATCTAAAAATATTTGTCTAACTATTTATATACATTCAAATCCACATTATCAGCTCATCCAAAACAGATATCGTACACATATTCTTGTGTATCTAAGATCTCCAACTGATAACAATACCACTTACTCGACAATTTCATTTCAAACGTTTCAAAATAGCCGAGACATTTTATCTCTTTAGTCTCTTTAGTCTATGTTTCTTAAGTCCCTCAAGTCCCCAAGTAGTTTTTTAGTTTCTTTGGTGGATTTGTTCTCTTTAATTTTTATTAGTGTTGTGACTAGACATTCCAATACCCGGAAACGAGGCTCGAAGCTCTGAAGCGAATTTCTGGGCTGCTCCAAGCTGATTTTAATTGCAAAAAACTTTACGCACTTTGCATCTGATAGAAGTTGTTTGAGGTTGTCTGTTAAACCTTTTTCTGTTATTTCTCCGTATGCCAGGGAGAGACCAAAACCGCTGTTGACGATGTTGTTGGCTTTGAGCTTTTGGTCGGCGAAAACCGGAATGGCTAGGACTGGTACTCCGTGGTATATGGTTTCGATGGTACTTAGAAGACCTCCTTGAGTTATAAACAGTTTTATGTTGGGATGAGCTGCAAAGTAGGTTTATGACTTTACATTTATATCAAGTCTCAAGTGGTGTAAAGAACTGTTGCTTACCCAAAACGTCTTGCTGCGGGAACCACTTGCTTAACTTCACATTAGGAGGCTGCGCGGGAAGCACGTCCTCCTCCCACTTCCACAAAACTTTCTGCCTCAACTTCCCGAACGTTTTCAAAAACGCCTCTCTTTTCTCAACCGGCAAATCGGCACTCTTCAGGTTCGAACCCAAGCTGAAATAAATAACTCCCTCTGTGGCTTCGTCCAGAAACTTCTGCAGATCCGCCGGTAGCTTCTTGGGTGGTTGCACATGAAATCTTCCGATTTCGATCATGTTCGGCACTTGCGGTATCGCCTGACTCGTGCTCGGATGGGAGTTGAGCAAGACCACGGAAGAGTTGTAAAGAATGTCGTCGATGTTATCGATATTCTTAAAGTACTTTTTAGCCCCGATGGTAGAAATCAAATTTGAAATGGGCGGCAAAACCTTTGCTCCACAATAACCACATCGAATTGTTGGTTGGAATTGAGAAGTTTCTGGACGTTTTCGTGCTTGGTAGTCTTCCGCTCTAGAGAACAGTCCTTTCATGAGGCCACTGCCAAGGATGTAGTGGCTAGGAGATGGAAAGGGGAAGATTCCCAGGAACCTTACACAGTATACGTGGTTCTTCACGTTTAGAAGAAACAGGAACCAAATTAGCGATCGCATGTTGATTGAAACTCACCAAAACTAAAGGGTCATTTTTGATATTCGTGAGTTTTATCTTTATAGCGTTTTTATCACTTCAACCTTGGATTTTAAAGTACGTTTCAGATATAAGATTATCAATTCGTGAGGTATCGAATTAGTTACGACAAAATCTAAATAATTTTAAGAGGATCTGGGACATCTTCAAATTAAGGACGCATTCTATAACACAATTTTTATTAGAGCTGTTGCTTGTACGTTTTGCGTCTGACACCTTGAGTAATTCGACGTCATTTTTGCCATGTCATGCAATCATTGTTGCTTCAGTTTCTTCTGTGGTGTCTTCTTGAACAACTTCTTCACAATCAAAACAACCAAATAAACTGAAACCAGCACGATCCCCAGACCCACAGCCGCGACGTCCAAAAGGAGATATTGGTACAGCGGTAGATCCACCCCCGCTACCCGCAAATGCGGAGCCCCTCGATGACGCGCCACATACTCCACCCAGTAGACTGCAGTTTCCATGGGACCGGTAATGCGATCGTGGAAAATCTCAGACCTTCTTTTGGCATTTCGGGTGTATCTGCAAAACTGTGGTGAAAAACAGTTTACAAAGAGGTAGACATACTTTGGATCTGTCAACAGTTGGGTTAGTTTTTGAGTCAAGGCTTCCTCGGTTATCTCAGAGTAGCGCAAGGAGAGACCAAAGCCGTTGTTGACGATGTTGTGGGCGTTGAGCATTTGGTCTGCAAAAATTGGAATTGCCAGCACTGGCACTCCGTGGTAGATAGTCTCCGTAGTGCTTAGAAGTCCACCGTGAGTTATAAAGACCTTGACGTTGGGGTGAGCTTCAACGCTGTTGTAAATATGACGTAAATCGGATCGGTTTCTCACCCAGAATATCTTGTTGCGGCAACCACTTTCCGAGTTGCACATTTGGGGGTTGGCCCGGAAGGACGTCCTCTTCCCATTTCCACAACACCTTCTCTTTTAGCTTGCCAAACGTTTTCAAGAAAGCCTCTCTTTTTTCAACAGGTAGCAGTGCACTTTTGAGATTCGAACCCATACTAAAGTAGATGACCCCGTCTTTGGCTTCATCTAAGAACTTCTGTATGTCGTTCGGCAGCTTCCTGGGAGGATTAACATGATAACCGCCGATGTCAATCATGTTTGGAACGTATGGCACCGGCTGATTCGTGCTCGGATGAGAGTTGAGCAAAATTATCGACGCATTGTAGAGAATGTCGTCGAAGTTGTCAACACTTTTGAAGTACTTCTTTGCCAGTTGAGCATGACTTGGATAGACAAGAAGATGATGCAAGGCGTACATGTAACTAGAGAATAGAACGTTGACCGCCCTCTCACTAAAAGACATATCACTCGAATAGCTCAAAAACAATGACGGAACATAGGAAAGAGGTGAGGGATTTGCCACGAGGTTATTAACCCAACCACTTGCACAAAGGGTACTAAAGGCTATCAGTGGTGCGTTGAAGTGGGCAGCGAACCCCTTAAACGCGTCATTATTGAACTGTTCCGCAATGACCACATCGAACTCCTCGTTGGAATTCAGCAGCGTCTGTACTTTTTCGTCTTTCAACACCTCTTCGGTTTGTTCCAAAGAATCGCGATGGATAAAAATGGCATTATAAAAAAGGTTAGCCGAGTCTAAATAAAACATATCGGACCCTTTGTATTTTTCTGGAAAAGTGCTTTATTTATTGAACTACTCCTAAGTGTTCTTACCTTCTGCCCTTTCAAGCACGTCAGTCAGTACAATTTGTCTGTAGGTACCGTTTTTGGGAAGCTGCTTCTCGGCATAAAGACTAATTATAGTCACATCGTGACCCGCTTCGGCTATTCCTTTCATCAGGGCACTGCCGAGGATGTAGTGACTAGGAGCTGTGAAAGCAAAGATTCCCAGAACTCTGGCACCATCCACGTGGTTCTTCACGGTTAGAAGGACCAAAAACCACACGAGCAAGTTCATGGTTGCGGAAAATTTAAATTGTAATCCAGAAACGTGCAGTCCTTAAGTACAGACTGTTATCAGTACCACTAGACTGTCAACTTGTTTAGATGAGTTGCGGATTTTTCTTTATCGATTCAGTTCGATTACAAAATATTCCGAAAACCGATAGTTTTTGAGATGACGGTGCAAATTTTCTGGTTGTCGATGCGTATTGACCAGTTACAAAAATGTCTCCACAACGATGTAAGATATAGAGTACTTGTGCATTTTATTACGTTTAGTTTTTTTAACTTTAGAACTCAGAAAATTCATATTTTCACAATTACATAAATTAATTCATAATTTGACAGTTTCACAAATTCCTAAATTCAGTGTTAGATACTTCAACTTCTCAAACTTCACAATTTCACAATTCTCCCCGTCATAAATAATACTCCATTTGACAAGTCAGCAATTTTATTATCTCACACTTTCAGTTACAGATTTACGCAATATCACAATTTCAAAATTTTACAAATTCATGGTTTAACGTTACACATTTTCTGTTTCACATTTTTAAAAAAAGGCTGTTTCACAATTCCGCAGTCTCACAGTTTCATAAGATACATTTGACAAATTTTCAGTTTAACGTTTGATCAATTCCATATTTTGACAGTTTCACAATTGCATAAATTTTGTGTCACAAATGTCACAATTTCAAAATTCCAGTTAAGTAATTTCAGTTTGACATTTTCGTAATTTCGCTATTACATATTTCAACTTGTGTCCCACAATTTCACAATTCCCCCCGTTAGCAATTTTATTCTTACACTTTCGTTATCACATTTTCACAATGTCACAATTCCAAAATTTTAAATTTTAATTACACAATTTCACAGTCTCACACATTCATATATTAAATTACATATTTAAAATTCTTGCACAATTCGGGGAGCGTCAGTAATTTTTTCGTCTCACTATGGATTCATAATTTCATAAATTCAGTTTGACAAATCAATCAATCGCACATCTAAAAATTCATATATCTTAAAATTTCAACATCGCAAATTCAGAAATTCACATTCTCAGCTACAGGTTTTCTGTTTCACATTTTTACAAAAAGGCTGTTTCACAATTACACAATTCCGCAGCCTCACATTCAGTTTCAAAATTTCATAAATTTACATTAGAAAAAATTTCAGTTTCACATTTGGTCAATTCCATAATTTCACAGATTCACAATTTCATAAATGATACTCCATTTGACAAGTCAGCAATTTTATTATCTCACACTTACAGTAACAGATTTTCGCAATATCACAATTTCGAAATTTTAGAAATTCATGGTTTAACGTTACACATTTTCTGTTTCACATTTTTAAAAAATGGCTGTTTCACAATTCCGCAGTCTCACAGTTTCATAAATTACATTTGACAAATTTTCAGTTTAAGATTTGATCAATTCCATATTTTGACGGTTTCACAATTTCATAAATTTTGTGTCACAAATGTCACAATTTCAAAATTCCAGTTAAGTAATTTCAGTTTGACATTTTCAAAATTTTGCTATTACATATTTCAACTTCTGTCCCACAATTTCACATTTCCCCTCGTCAGCAATTTTATTCTGACACTTTCGGTTTCACATTTTCACAATGTCACAATTTCAAAATTTTAAATTTCAATTACACAATTTCACAGTCTCACACGTTCATAGATTAAATTACATATTTAAAATTCTTGCACAATTCGGGGAGGCGCCAGTAATTTTATTGTCTCACTATCGGTTTCATAATATCACAATTTCAAAATTTTAAAAATTCATAATTTCATAAATTCAATTTGACAAATCAATCAATCACACATCTAAAAATTCATATATCTTAAAATTTCAATTTCGCAAATTCAGAAATTTACATTCTCAGCTACAGGTTTTCTGTTTCATATTTTTACAAGTTGGCTGTTTCACAATTACACAATTCCGCAGTCTCACATTCATAGTTTCAAAATTTCATAAATTTACATTAGAAAAAATTTCAGTTTCACATTTGGTCAATTCCATAATTTCACAGTTTCACAATTTCATAAATGATACACCATTTGACAAGTCAGCAATTTTATTATCTCACACTTTCAGGAACAGATTTTCGCAATATCACAATTTCAAAATCTTAAAAATTCATGGTTTAACATATTACACACTTTCGTTTTCACATTTTCACAATGTCACAATTTCAAAATTTTAAATTTCAATTACACAATTTCACAGTCTCACACATTCATAGATTCAATTACATATTTAAAATTCTTGCATAATTCGGGGAGCGTCAGTAATTTTATTGTCTCACAATATCACAATCAAAATTTTAAAAATTCATGATTTCATAAATTCAATTTGACAAATCAATCAATCACACATCTAAAAATTCATATATCTTAAAGTTTCAATTTCGCAAATTCAGAAATTCACATTCTCAGCTACAGGTTTTCTGTTTCACATTTTTACAAAAAGACTATTTCACAAATACACAATTTCGCAGTCACATTCATAGTTTCAAAATTTCATAAATGTACATTCGAAAAATTTTCAGTTTCACATTTGGTCAATTCCATAATTTCACAGTTTCACAATTTCATAATTAGCACTCCATTTGACAAGTCAGCAATTTTATTATCTCACACTTTCAGGAACAGATTTTCGCAATATCACAATTTCAAAATCTTAAAAAATCATGGTTTAACATATTACACACTTACGTTTTCACATTTTCACAATGTCACAATTTCAAAATTTTAAATTTCAATTACACAATTTCACAGTCTCACACATTCATAGATTCAATTACATATTTAAATTTCTTGCACAATTTGGGGAGGCGCCAGTAATTTTTTTGTCTCACTATCGGTTTCACAATATTCCAATTTCAAAATTTTAAAAATTCATAATTTCATAAATTCAATTTGACAAATCAATCAATCACACATCTAAAAATTCATATATCTTAAAATTTCAATTTCGAAAATTCAGAAATTTACATTCTCAGCTACAGGTTTTCTGTTGCATATTTTTACAAGTTGGCTGTTTCACAATTACACAATTCCGCAGTCTCACATTCATAGTTTCAAAATTTCATAAATCTACATTAGAAAAAATTTCAGTTTCACATTTGGTCAATTCCATAATTTCACAGTTTCACAATTTCATAAATGATACACCATTTGACAAGTCAGCAATTTTATTATCTCACACTTTCAGGAACAGATTTTCGCAATATCACAATTTCAAAATCTTAAAAATTCATGGTTTAACGTTACACATTTTCTGTTTCACATTTTTTAAAAATGGCTGTTTCACAATTCCGCAGTCTCACAGTTTCATAAATTACATTTGACAAATTTTCAGTTTAAGATTTGATCAATTCCATATTTTGACGGTTTCACAATTTCATAAATTTTGTGTCACAAATGCCACAATTTCAAAATTCCAGTTAAGTAATTTCAGTTTGACATTTTCATAATTTCGCTATTACATATTTCAACTTCTGTCCCACAATTTCACAATTCCCCCCGTCAGCAAATTTATTCTGACACTTTCGGTTTCACATTTTCACAATGTCACAATTTCAAAATTTTAAATTTCAATTACACAATTTTACAGTCTCATACATTCATAGATTAAATTACATATTTAAAATTCTTGCACAATTTGGGGAGCGTCAGTAATTTTATTGTCTCACTATCCGTTTCACAATATCACAATTTCAAGATTTTAAAAATTTATAATTTCATAAATTCAATTTGACAAATCAATCAATCACCTAAAAATTCATATATCTTAAAATTTCAATTTCGCAAATTCAGAAATTCACATTCTCAGCTACAGGTTTTCTGTTTCACATTTTTACAAAAAGGCTGTTTCGCAATTACACAATTCCGCAGTCTCACATTCATAGTTTCAAAATTTCATAAATTTACATTAGAATATATTTTAGTTTCACATTTGGTCAATTCCATAATTTCACAGTTTCACAACTTCATAACTGATACACCATTTGACAAGTCAGCAATTTTATTATCTCACACTTTCAGGAACAGATTATCACAATTTCAAAATCTTAAAAATTCATGGTTTAACATATTACACACTTTCGTTTTCACATTTTCACAATGTCAGAATTTCAAAATTTTAAATTTCAATTACACAATTTCACAGTATCACACATTCATAGATTCAATTACATATTTAAAATTCTTGCACAATTCGGGGGGCGTCAGTAATTTTATGGTCTCACTATCGGTTTCACAATATAACAATTTCAAAATTTTCTAAATTCATAATTTTATAAATTCAATTTGACAAATCAATCACACATCTAAAAATTCATATATCTTAAAATTTCAATTTCGCAAATTCAGAAATTCACATTGCCAGCTACAGGTTTTCTGTTTCACATTTTTACAAAAAGGCTGTTTCACAATTACACAATTCTGCAATCTCACATTCATAGTTTCAAAATTTCATAAATTTACATTCGAAAAAATTTCAGTTTCACATTTGGTCAATTCCATAATTTCACAGTTTCACAATTTCATAAATGATGCTCCATTTGTCAAATCTGCAATTTTATTGTCTCACACTTTCAGTAACAGATTTTCGCAATATCACAATTTCAAAATTTTAAAAATTCATGGTTTAACGTTACACATTTTCTGTTTCACATTTTTTAAAAATGGCTGTTTCACAATTCCGCAGTCTCACAGTTTTATAAATTACATTTGACAAATTTTCAGTTTAACATTTGATCAATTCCATATTTTGACACTCACAAATTCATAAATTCTGTGGCAACTTTCACAATTTCAAAATTCCAGTTAAGTAATTTCAGTTTGACATTTTCATAATTTCGCTATTACATATTTCAAGTTCTGTCCCACAATTTCACAATTCCCCCGTCAGCAATTTCATTCTGACACTTTCGGTTTCACATTTTCACAATATCACAATTTCAAAATTTTAAACTTCAATTACACAATTTCACAGTATCACACATTCATAGATTCAATTACATATTTAAAATTCTTGCACAATTCGGGGGGCGTCAGTAATTTTATGGTCTCACTATCGGTTTCACAATATAACAATTTCAAAATTTTCTAAATTCATAATTTCATAAATTCAATTTGACAAATCAATCAATCACACATCTAAAAATTCATATATCTTAAAATTTCAATTTCGCAAATTCAGAAATTCACATTCGCAGCTACAGGTTTTCTGTTTCACATTTTTACAAAAAGGCTGTTTCACAATTACACAATTCCGCAGTCGGACATTCATAGTTTCAAAATTTCATAAATTTACATTAGAAAAAATTTTAGTTTTACATTTGGTCAATTCCATAATTACACAGTTTCACAATTTCATAAATGATACACCATTTGACAAGTCAGCAATTTTATTATCTCACACTTTCAGGAACAGATTTTCGCAATATCACAATTTCAAAATCTTAAAAATTCATGGTTTAACATATTACACACTTTCGTTTTCACATTTTCACAATGTCACAATTTCAAAATTTTAAATTTCAATTACACAATTTCACAGTCTCACACATTCATAGATTCAATTACATATTTGAAATCCTTGCACAATTCGGGGAGCGTCAGTAATTTTATTGTCTCGCTATCGCTTTCACAATATCACAATTTTCAAAAACATTTGATCAATTCCATATTTTGACACTCACAAATTCATAGATTCTGTGACAAATGTCACAATTTCAAAATTCCAGTTAAGTAATTTCAGTTTGACATTTTCATAATTTCGCTATTACATATTGCAACTTCTGTCTCACAATTTCACAATTCCCCCCGTCAGCAATTTTATTCTGACACTTTCGGTTTCACATTTTCAAAATGTCACTATTTCAAAATTTCTGCCATCATCAGCCCTTAAAGAATATAAAAAATTATCAATAATTTTTTATATTCTTTAAGGGCTGATGATGGCAGAAGTGTTCTGCCGAAACATGTTCCATTCGTAATTTTACAATTATTAAAGTTTGTGGAGTTCGACTTAGATATATTTAAATTTTATGTAATTTCAGTTTGACATTTTCATAATTTTGCTATTACATATTTCAACTTCTGTCCCACAATTTCACAATTCCTCCCGTCAGCAATTTTTCGACACTTTCGGTTTCACATTTTCACAATGTCACAATTTCAAAATTTTAAATTTCAATTTGACAAATTTTCAGTTTACCATTCTGTCAATTCATTAATTTTAGTTTCACAAATTCATAAATTCAGTGTGACAAATGTCACAATTTCAGAATTCCAGTTGTATGATTTCATTGTCTCACCCACGAGGTTTCACATTTTGACAATAATTTTTCACTCGCGGTTGAAAGACGGAACCTGTAATGCACCAAGCCTTCCCTACCAGATTTTGGGTGCAACGCTGTTGTAGAGGTGAGGGATATCGGGCGCAAGTGGAAGATGGGCTCTTTGCTTCGTGACCGTTGAACCATACACAACTGATCCCAGCAAGCTCGTATCATTTCCTTAAAATTTGTAAAATCTGATTTTATTCTTACCACGGTTTTGTATGTACTTGTAACCCAGATTTGAATATGATACGTACTACTTATCCCACTATACAAGGTGACTGACCAAACAACCTTTGCCGCTAAAGGAGTTAATAAAGACAACACAACAACGAAAAGTTTTAATTCATTTATTGCATTTTAACTTTCTTCACTTTCGGTCCTTTTCTTCGACACGACGCAAGACTAAACTTAACAGCTTTATAAAAAACATAAAGACTGAACAAGAATGCAGCCGCCGCGACGGCAAAGACATCCAGGAGCGAGTACTGGTACCACGGCAAGTCAACACCTGCAACCCTTAAATGGGGGGCTCCTTTGTGCCGGATTACATATTCAATCCAGTATATGGCCGTGTCCATTGGTTTGGTAGGTCGATCGTGAAAAATTTCTGATCTTCTTTTGGCATTTTGGCAGTATCTGAAGATAACCGTTGTAACTATTAATTTCAACAAACAGACACTCACGTGGGGTTGTGCAAAAGCTCTTGTATCTTCTCTGTCAATGTCTCCTCTGAAATTTCTTTGTAGTAGAGTGTCAGTCCGAAGCCTTCGTTAACAATTTTTTTGGCGTTGAGTTTCTGGTCGCCCGCGATTGGTATGGCTAGTACCGGTACTCCATGGTAGATCGTTTCGGTGGTGCTCAGCAGACCTCCATGAGTTATAAACAGCTTCACGTTTGGATGTGCTGCATCAGTGAGACACACAATACAAGTACCATCTCTAACACAGTACTAACCTAGGACGTCTTGCTGCGGCAACCACTTTCCGAGTTTCACATTCTTCGGCTGTCCAGGCAGAACATCATCCTCCCATTTCCACAACACTTTCTGCTTCAGCTTGGCGAAAGTCTTGAGAAAAGCATCGCGTTTCTCTGGGGGAAACTCGGAGCTTCTCAAATTAGAACCCATGCTGAAATAAATTGCACCCTCGTGTGCGTCATCCAGAAATTTCTGTAAGTCTTCAGGTAACTTCTTGGAGGGTTGGACGTGGTACCCACCGATGTCGACCATGTTTGGTACGAACGGCACCGGTTGATTCGTGCTAGGATGGGAGTTGAGCAACACCAAGGAGACGTTATACATGGTGTCGTAAAATCCGCGACCATCTGGGAAGTACTTATCGTAGAGACGTATTTCCATGGGAAAAGAATAACAAGGGTATAAAACACTGTTGTAGATTCTCATTAAAGTGTTCACTGTTCTCTCCCAGAAAGTCATGCGACTGGAATAACTCAGCATGGTGTCTGGAACGTAGGAAGGTGGTGCCGGGTTTCCGACTAAATTATTAATCCAGAAACTGGCACCGAGAGTACTGAGTACCACCAAGGGGGCGTCAAAACGACTCGCAAATCCTTTGTGTGCCTCGTTCAGAGCTTGTTCCACGATCACCAAATCGAATTTTTCTTCAGACTTCAACAATGTCTGTACCTCTGGATTACTAAGTGTTAGTTCGTTTACTTTATACATCATACTCATAAAGAATGGGATCACAATAAACGGATTTATGTCTTCCACGTCGTAAAAATCCATCCCTTGTCGAAGTTCTAAACGTTTATAATTAATATACAATATGCTTTAGTGGTACTTACTATTCATTTCTTCGACGAGCTCCTTCACCTCGATCTGTTTGTAGGTACCATTTTTGGGCACGTTCTGGTCGGAAAACGGAGCTATGATGGTAACGTCGTGCCCCTTTTCGGCCAGGGCTTTCATCAAGGCACTTCCCAGAATGTAATGACTGCGCCCGGGCATGTAAAACACTCCCAGGATTCTCGCACCATGGGCGAACCCAAGCGTGAAAAGCCAGAGTACTAAGTTGACGTCGATCTTCATTGTGAGTACATCTCGTAGTGCTGTTCACGTAACTGTTGTTTGCACACTTATCGAAACGTGATAAGGATGTTTTATTTAATTTTGTTTTCGATTACAGAATTTGTTATGGCTGAACCATTAGTGATTACCTTGTGACTACATAAAAAATTTTGCAAAAATTACTACGTTTATTCAAAATTCTACAACCCAAAAATACAGAAAACTATACTTAGCTGCTTTTTAATTTTCTCTCCTGTTTTCGGAAACACAATGCAAGACTAAACTTAGCGATTTTATAAAACAGATAAATTCCCAACAATAATACAGCTAAAATGAAAGCAATAACATCCAGGAGCAAGTGCTGGTACCACGGCAACTCAATCCCTGCCACCTTCAAATGGGGAGCTCCCTTGTGCCGAATCACGTACTCAATCCAGAATATGGCCGTGTCCATGGGGTTGGAAGGTCGATCGTGGAAAATTCGTGACCTTCTTTTCGCACTTTGGTGGTACGTTTGGTTGTGCAAGAGCTCTTCCATCTTCACAGTCAGTGTCTTCTCTGAAACTTCTTTGTAATACAGCAGTAGTCCCAAGCCGTCGTTGACAATTCTTTGAGCGTTGAATTTCTGGTCGCCCGCGATTGGTATAACGAGTACCGGTACTCCATTGTAGATCGTCTCGGTGGTACTCAGCAGACCTCCATGGGTAATAAACAACTTTACGTTTGGATGCGCTACAACAATTAGACAGTTAAAGTACCACCTATTTCACAGTACTAACCCAGTATGTCTTGTTGCGGCAACCACTTTCCAATCTTCACGTTCTTCGGCTGTCCGGGCAGAACATCTTCCTCCCATTTCCACAGCACTCTCTGTTTCATCTTTGCGAAAGCCTTGAGAAAAGCATCGCGTTTCTCCGAAGGCAACTCCGAACTTTTTATATGGGAACCCATGCTGAAATAAATCGCGCCCTCTTTTGCGTCGTCCAGGAACTTCTGCAGGTCCGTGGGCAACCTCCCAGATGGTTGTACGTGGTACCCACCGATGTCGATCATGTTCGGTACGTACGGTACCGCCTGATTCGTACTGGGATGGGAATTCAGCAGTACCAACGAAATGTTATACAGAGTGCCGTGAAATCCAGGTGCGCTGGGAAAGTACTTCTCGTAGATCCGTTGTTCCGTTGGAAAAGCAACCCAATGGTATAATAT
This sequence comes from Diaperis boleti, assembly GCA_963583935.1. Lineage (NCBI taxonomy): Eukaryota > Metazoa > Arthropoda > Insecta > Coleoptera > Tenebrionidae > Diaperis > Diaperis boleti. Next base: position 94,554,235 of record OY757242.1, on the reverse strand, counting down.
ACTGTTGTAGATTTGCATCAACGCGTTGACCGTTCTCTCCGAAAAAGTCATGCGACTGGAATAACTCAGAAAGACGTCTGGAACGTACGAAGGTGGTGCCGGATTTCCGACTAAATTGTTGACCCAATAGTTGGCGCCGAGAGTACTTAGTACCACCAGAGGGGCGCCGAAACGGCTCGCAAACCCTTTATGTGCCTCATTTAGTATTTGTTCCACGATCACCAGATCGAATGTTTCTTCGGATTCCAGCAGCGTTTGGACCTCTGGATGTCTCAGCGTTACTTCGTTCAATTTATGCGACATACGGACCACGAAGTACATTGTAACAAAGGCACTGACGTGTTCCACTTCGAATAAATTAATGTCTCGCCGCATATCTAAATATAGAAAATCGGTGTTCATTGTACAGGGTAAGTTTATGAAGACGCGATAGTACTTACTGTCCATCTCATCAACGAGTTCTGCCACCACGATTTCTCTGTAGGTACCATTTTGGGGGAAGTTATCCTCTGAGAACGGACTTATAATGGTGACGTCGTGTCCTTTTTCGGCCAAACCTTTCATCAAGGCACTACCTAGAATAAAATGGCTGCGGGCAGGCGTGTAAAACACTCCCAGGATTTTTGCACATTCGGAAGAACTAATTGCGAAAAGCAGAAAGACCAGATTGACTGACTTCATCGTTGAAAGTCGTCAAGTGAATTCATAATTTATCTGTTCAAAGCAATAAATTTTGCAAGTCAAGATGCACGTGACCAGCACGTTATCGCGAAGTTTGTTGTTATACAAAAATAAGTGCATTTTATCTTAAAACTGAACTAATTACAGATTAAAATGTTCATTGTTTTAACACTGTAACTGTTTAACAACATTGTAACACTTAAATTTGTCTTTGAAAGTTTTTCTCTATCATATATGCATTCGTGTCTTTTCCACATTTTTCAACCGGTCAATAATCGAAAAGCTCAAAGTGGTGATGAGATCCGAAAACGTCGTTACCTCACTGCTGTTGTATTGTCAACCTGATGAAATTATTGCAAATTCCAAATGGAATTAGTTGCCTGCAAAGAGTTATTAAACTGTTGCCAACGAACAAAGTCACCAAACAAGTGAAGGATGACAAATTTTTAATTTCGGGTTTTGTTTCGAAAGTTTCTTTCAATTCCAAATCAGACTTCTCAAGATCTCGGGGTCTACAAGACCTCAGGTTTTCAAAGATTTCAAGTTCTTCAAATTTTCAGGTTCCTCAAATTCTCAGGTTTCTCAAGGCCAAAGGTTTCTCAAATTCTCAGATTCTTTCAATTCCAAATCAGACTTCTCAAGATCTCAGGGTCCTTAAGATCCGAGGTTTTCCCAGATTTCAGGTTCTTCCAATTCTCAGGATTCTGAAAACATTGGTTTCTCAAATTCTCAGGGTTCTCAAATTCTCAGTTTTCTCAAAGCACGAGGTTTCTCAAATTCGGAGAACTAAATTGTCAACCTGATGAAATTATTACAAATTCTAAATGGAATTAATTGCCCGCAAAGAGTTATTAAACACTTGCCAACGAACAAAGTCACCAAAGAAGTGAAGGACGACAACTGGTCCAAATTTTTAATTTCGAGGTTTGTTTAAAATTTTCGAATTTGAAGTGGCTCTACTTTTTTTTCAGAAGGGTTATCACATTAGGTTTTTCGGTTTTTAATTTTCTACGTTCTCAGGAATTTACCACCGCAGAACCACATGAACCAAAGATACCAAGGAAGCAAATGACAAGGAACCCAAGAAGCTAACGAACTAGCAGAACCACAGGAACCAAAGGTTTTTCCAATTCTCAGGTTTCTTCTCAAATTCACAGGTTTCTCGAGGTCAGAGGTTTCTCAAATTCTCAGATTCTTTGAATTCCAAATGACACTTCTCAAGATCTTATGGTCCTTAAGATCCGAGGTTTTCACAGATTTCAGGTTCTTCTAATTCTCAGGATTCTCAAATTCTCAGGTTTCTCAAGACCCGAGGTTGCTCAAATTATCAGGTTTCTTAAGAACCGAGGTCTCTCAAATTCTCAGATTTTTTCAATTCCAAATCAGACACTTCACGTTCTCGAGGTCCATAAGATTACAGATTTTCCAAAATTACAGGCTCTTCCAATTCTCAGGTTTCACAAGGCCTGAGGTTTCTCAAATTCTCAGATTCTTTCAATTCCAAATCAGACTTCTCACGTTCTCAAGGTCCACAAGATCTCAGATTTTTCAAGATTACAGGTTTCTCAAGGCCCGAGGTTTCTCAAATTCTCATATTCCTTCACCACAGATTCAGAGTTCCCAAAATCTCAGGGTCCCTAAAATCTCATGCTTTCCAAGATTTCAGATCCTTCTAAATCTCAGGTTCATTAAATTCTCAGCTTTCTCAAGGCCCGAGGTCTCGTAAATTCTCACATTCTTTCAATTCCAAATCAGATTTCTCACGTTCTCAAGGTCCATAAGATCTCAGTTTTTCCAAGATTACAGGTTCTTCCATTTCTAAAATCTCTCAAGGCAAGAGATTTCTCAAATTCTCAGGATGCTCAGATAGACTGAACAGACTTAGGAGACTGAGGAGACTGAGGACACTAAGGAGACTGAGAAGACTAAGGAGACTGAGGAGACTGAGTAGATTGAAAAGACTGAAGAGACTGAAGAGACTGAAGAGACTGAAGAGACTGAAGAGACTGAAGAGACTGAAGAGACTGAAGAGACTGAAGAGACTGAAGAGACTGAAGAGACTGAAGAGACTGAAGAGACTGAAGAGACTGAAGAGACTGAAGAGACTGAAGAGACTGAAGAGACTGAAGAGACTGAAGAGACTGAAGAGACTGAAGAGACTGAAGAGACTGAGGAGACTAAGAAGATTGAGAAGACTGACAAGGCTGAGGACGCTGAGGAGACTAAGGAGACTGAAAAGACTGAATAGACAAAAGAGACTGAAGGGACTAAAGAGACAAAAGAGATTGAAGGCACTAAAAAGACTAAAGAGATAAAATATCTCTGCTATTTTGAAACGTTTGAAATTAATTTGTTGATGTAAGAACTCAAGAGACTGAAAAAAAAATCATGCTAAAGAGACTAAAAAGACTGAAAAGACTGAAGAGACTGAAGAGACTGAAGAGACTAAAAAGACTGAAAAGACTGAAGAGACTGAAGAGACTGAAGAGACTGAAGAGACTGAAGAGACTGAAGAGACTGAAGAGACTGAAGAGACTGAAGAGACTGAAGAGACTGAAGAGACTGAAGAGACTGAAGAGACTGAAGAGACTGAAGAGACTGAAGAGACTGAAGAGACTGAAGAGACTGAAGAGACTGAAGAGACTGAAGAGACTGAAGAGACTGAAGAGACTGAAGAGACTGAGGAGAATGTAGAGACTGAATAGACTGAGGAGACTGAGGAGACTGAGCAAATTGAGGAGACTGAGGAAATTGAGGAGACTGAGGAGACTGAGGAGACTGAGGAGACTGAGGAGACTGAGGAGACTGAGGACACTGAGGAGACTGAAGAGACTGAGGAGACTGAGGAGACTGAAAAGACTGAAGAAACTGAGGAGACTGAGAAGACTGAGGAGACTAAGGAAACCGAGGAGATTGAAGAGACTGAAGAGACTGAAAAGACTGCAGAAACTGAAGAGACTGAAGAGACTGAAGAGACTAAAGAAAATAATTCAACTAATTAAACTAAAGTGACTTGAGGGATTTGAAGGACTAAAGGCATTAAAGAGACTAAAGGCATTAAAGACTAAACGGACCAAAGGGGCCAAGGGAGTCAAAGGAGCTAAAAGAATTAAATGAACCAAAGATACCAAGGAAGCAAACGACTAGAGGAACCAGAGGAACAAAAGAAACCAAGGAAGCAACTGAAGAGACTGAAAAAACTGAAGAGACTGAAGAGACTGCAGAAACTAAAAATAGTGAAGAGACTGAAGAGATTGAAAAGACTGAAGAGACTGAAAAGACTTAAGAGACTGAGGAGACTAAAGAGACCGAAGATACCGAAGAGACCGAATATACTGAAAAGACTGAGGAGACTGAGAAGACTGAGGAGACTGAAGAGACTGAGGAGACTGAGGAGACTGAGGAGACTGAAGAGACTGAAGAGACTGAAGAGACTGAAGAGACTGAAGAGACTGAAGAGACTGAAGAGACTGAAGAGACTGAAGAGACTGAAGAGACTGAAGAGACTGAAAAGACTGAAGAGACTGAGGAGACTAAGGAGATTGAGAAGACTGACAAGGCTGAGGACGCTGAGGAGACTAAGGAGACTGAAAAGACTGAATAGACAAAAGAGACTGAAGGGACTAAAGAGACAAAAGAGATTGAAGGCACTAAAAAGACTAAAGAGATAAAATATCTCTGCTATTTTGAAACGTTTGAAATTAATTTGTCGATGTAAGAACTCAAGAGACTGAAAAAAAAATCATGCTAAAGAGACTAAAAAGAGTGAAAAGACTGAAGAGACTGAAGAGACTGAAGAGACTGAAGAGACTAAAAAGACTGAAAAGACTGAAGAGACTGAAGAGACTGAAGAGACTGAAGAGACTGAAGAGACTGAAGAGACTGAAGAGACTGAAGAGACTGAAGAGACTGAAGAGACTGAAGAGACTGAAGAGACTGAAGAGACTGAAGAGACTGAAGAGACTGAAGAGACTGAAGAGACTGAAGAGACTGAAGAGACTGAAGAGACTGAAGAGACTGAAGAGACTGAAGAGACTGAAGAGACTGAAGAGACTGAAGAGACTGAAGAGACTGAAGAGACTGAAGAGACTGAAAAGACTGAAGAGACTGAAGAGACTGAAGAGACTGAAGAGACTGAAGAGACTGAAGAGACTGAGGAGAATGTAGAGACTGAATAAACTGAGGAGACTGAGGAGACTGAGCAAATTGAGGAGACTGAGGAAATTGAGGAGACTGAGGAGACTGAGGAGACTGAGGAGACTGAGGAGACTGAAGAGACTGAGGACACTGAGGAGACTGAAGAGACTGAGGAGACTGAGGAGACTGAAAAGACTGAAGAAACTGAGGAGACTGAGAAGACTGAAGAGACTAAGGAAACTGAGGAGATTGAAGAGACTGAAGAGACTGAAAAGACTGCAGAAACTGAAGAGACTGAAGAGACTGAAGAGACTGAAGAGACTGAAGAGACTGAAGAGACTAAAGAAAATAATTCAACTAATTAAACTAAAGTGACTTGAGGGATTTGAAGGACTAAAGACATTAAAGAGACTAAAGGCATTAAAGACTAAACGGACCAAAGGGGCCAAGGGAGTCAAAGGAGCTAAAAGAATGAAATGAACCAAAGATACCAAGGAAGCAAACGACTAGAGGAACCAGAGGAACAAAAGAAACCAAGGAAGCAACTGAGAAGACTGAAAAAACTGAAGAGACTGAAGAGACTGCAGAAACTAAAAATAGTGAAGAGACTGAAGAGATTGAAAAGACTGAAGAGACTGAAAAGACTTAAGAGACTGAGGAGACTAAAGAGACCGAAGATACCGAAGAGACCGAATATAATGAAAAGACTGAGGAGACTGAGAAGACTGAGGAGACTGAAGAGACTGAGGAGACTGAGGAGACTGAGGAGACTGAGAAGACTAAGGAGACTGAGGAGACTGAGTAGATTCAAAAAACTGAAGAGACTGAAGAGACTGAAGAGACTGAAGAGACTGAAGAGACTGAAGAGACTGAAGAGACTGAAGAGACTGAAGAGACTGAAGAGACTGAAGAGACTGAAGAGACTGAAGAGACTAAAGAGACTGAAGAGACTGAAAAGACTGAAAAGACTGAGGAGACTAAGGAGATTGAGAAGACTGACAAGGCTGAGGACGCTGAGGAGACTAAGGAGACTGAAAAGACTGAATAGACAAAAGAGACTGAAAGGACTAAAGAGACAAAAGAGATTGAAGGCACTAAAAAGACTAAAGAGATAAAATATCTCTGCTATTTTGAAACGTTTGAAATTAATTTGTCGATGTAAGAACTCAAGAGACTGAAAAAAAAATCATGCTAAAGAGACTAAAAAGAGTGAAAAGACTGAAGAGACTGAAGAGACTGAAGAGACTAAAAAGACTGAAAAGACTGAAGAGACTGAAGAGACTGAAGAGACTGAAGAGACTGAAGAGACTGAAGAGACTGAAGAGACTGAAGAGACTGAAGAGACTGAAGAGACTGAAGAGACTGAAGAGACTGAAGAGACTGAGGAGAATGTAGAGACTGAATAGACTGAGGAGACTGAGCAAATTGAGGAGACTGAGGAAATTGAGGAGACTGAGGAGACTGAGGAGACTGAGGAGACTGAGGAGACTGAAGAGACTGAGGACACTGAGGAGACTTAAGAGACTGAGGAGACTGAGGAGACTTAAGAGACTGAGGAGACTAAAGAGACCGAAGATACCGAAGAGACCGAATATACTGAACAGACTGAGGAGACTGAGGAGACTGAGAAGACTGAGGAGACTGAGGAGACTGAGAAGACTAAGGAGACTGAGGAGACTGAGTAGATTGAAAAGACTGAAGAGACTGAAGAGACTGAAGAGACTGAAGAGACTGAAGAGACTGAAGAGACTGAAGAGACTGAAGAGACTGAAGAGACTGAAGAGACTGAAGAGACTGAAGAGACTAAAGAGACTGAAGAGACTGAAAAGACTGAAGAGACTGAGGAGACTAAGGAGATTGAGAAGACTGACAAGGCTGAGGACGCTGAGGAGACTAAGGAGACTGAAAAGACTGAATAGACAAAAGAGACTGAAGGGACTAAAGAGACAAAAGAGATTGAAGGCACTAAAAAGACTAAAGAGATAAAATATCTCTGCTATTTTGAAACGTTTGAAATTAATTTGTCGATGTAAGAACTCAAGAGACTGAAGAAAAAATCATGCTAAAGAGACTAAAAAGACTGAAAAGACTGAAGAGACTGAAGAGACTGAAGAGACTGAAGAGACTGAAGAGACTAAAAAGACTGAAAAGACTGAAGAGACTGAAGAGACTGAAGAGACTGAAGAGACTGAAGAGACTGAAGAGACTAAAAAGACTGAAAAGACTGAAGAGACTGAAGAGACTGAAGAGACTGAAGAGACTGAAGAGACTGAAGAGACTGAAGAGACTGAAGAGACTGAAGAGACTGAAGAGACTGAAGAGACTGAAGAGACTGAAGAGACTGAAGAGACTAAAAAGACTGAAAAGACTGAAAAGACTGAAGAGACTGAAGAGACTGAAGAGACTGAAGAGACTGAAGAGACTGAAGAGACTGAAGAGACTGAAGAGACTGAAGAGACTGAAGAGACTGAAGAGACTGAAGAGACTAAAAAGACTGAAAAGACTGAAGAGACTGAAGAGACTGAAGAGACTGAAGAGACTGAAGAGACTGAAGAGACTGAAGAGACTGAAGAGACTAAAAAGACTGAAAAGACTGAAGAGACTGAAGAGACTGAAGAGACTGAAGAGACTGAAGAGACTGAAGAGACTGAAGAGACTGAAGAGACTGAAGAGACTGAAGAGACTGAAGAGACTGAAGAGACTGAAGAGACTGAAGAGACTGAAGAGACTGAAGAGACTGAAGAGACTGAAAAGACTGAAGAGACTGAGGAGAATGTAGAGACTGAATAGACTGAGGAGACTGAGGAGACTGAGCAAATTGAATAGACTGAGGAAATTGAGGAGACTGAGGAGACTGAGGAGATTGAGGAGACTGAGGAGACTGAGGACACTGAGGAGACTGAAGAGACTGAGGAGACTGAGGAGACTGAAAAGACTGAAGAAACTGAGGAGACTGAGAAGACTGAGGACACTAAGGAAACTGAGGAGATTGAAGAGACTGAAGAGACTGAAAAGACTGCAGAAACTGAAGAGACTGAAGAGACTGAAGAGAATAAAGAAAATAATTCAACTAATTAAACTAAAGTGACTTGAGGGATTTGAAGGACTAAAGGCATTAAAGAGACTAAAGGCATTAAAGAGACTAAAGGGACCAAAGGGGCCAAGGGAGTCAAAGGAGCTAAAAGAATGAAATGAACCAAAGATACCAAGGAAGCAAACGACTAGAGGAACCAGAGGAACAAAAGAAACCAAGGAAGCAACTGAAGAGACTGAAAAAACTGAAGAGACTGAAGAGACTGCAGAAACTAAAAATACTGAAGAGACTGAAGAGATTGAAAAGACTGAAGAGACTGAAAAGACTTAAGAGACTGAGGAGACTGAAGAGACCGAAGATACCAAAGAGACCGAATATACTGAAGAGACTGAGGAGACTTAGAAGACTGAGGAGACTGAAGAGACTGAGGAGACTGAGGAGACTGAAGAGACTGAGGAGACTGAGGAGATTGAATAGACTGAAGAAACTGAAGAGACTGAAGAGACTGATGAGACTGAAGAGACAGAGGAGACTGACGAGGCTGAGGACGCTGAAAAGACCGAGGAGATTGACGAGACTAAAGAGGCTGAATAGACTAGAGAGACTGAAGGTACTAAAGAGACAAAAGAGGCTGAAGGGACTAAAAAGACTAAAGAGATAAAATATAAGAACTCAAGAGACTGAAAAAAAAATCATGCTAAAGAGACTAAAAAGACTGAAAAGACTGAAGAGATTGAAGAGACTGAAGAGACTGAAGAGACTGAAGAGACTGAAGAGACTGAAGAGACTGAAGAGACTGAGGAGAATGTAGAGACTGAATAGACTGAGGAGACTGAGGAGACTCAGCAAATTGAGGAGACTGAGGAGATTGAGGAGACTGAGGAGACTGAAGAGACTGAGAAGACTGAAGAGACCGAAGATACCGAAGATACCGAAGAGACTGAAGAGACTGATGAGACTAGGGAGACTGAGGAGACTGAGGAGACTGACGAGGCTGAGGACGCTGAAAAGACCGAGGAGACTGACGAGACTAAAGAGGCTGAATAGACTAGAGAGACCGAAGGTACTAAAGAGACAAAAGAGGCTGAAGGGACTAAAAAGACTAAAGAGATAAAATATAAGAACTCAAGAGACTGAAATCATGCTAAAGAGACTAAAAAGACTGAAGTGACTGAAGAGACTGAAGAGACTGAAGAGACTGAAGAGACTGAAGAGACTGAGGAGACTGAGGAGACTGAGGAAACTGAGGAGACTGAGGAGATTGAGGAGACTGAGGAGGCTGAGGAAACTGAGGATACTGAAGAGACTGAGGAGACTAAAGGGACTAAAGAGACGAAAGGGGCCTAGGGAGCCAAAGGAGTCAAAAGAAATGAACCAAAGAGACCAAGGAAGCAAACGACTAGAGGAACCAGAGGAACTATAGGAACTACAGGAACCAGAGGAACAAAAGAAACCAAGGAAGCAAACGAACCAGAGGGACCATAGGAACCAGAGTCACTATAGAAGAGACTGAAGAGGTTGAAGAGACTGAGGAAACGGAAGAGGCTAAAGAGACTGAGGAGACTGAGAAGATTGAGGAGACTGAAGAGACTGAGGAAACTGAAGAGACTGAGGAGACTGAAGAGACTGAAGAGGCTGAGGGGACTAAGGAGATTGAGGAGACTGAAAAGACTGAAGAGACTAAAGAAACTAAAAAGACTGAAGAAACAAAAGGGACTGAAGGGACTAAAAAGACCAAAGAGATCAAATATCTCGGCAATTTTGAAATGTTTGAAATTAATTTGTCGATGTAAGAACTCAAGAGACTGAAGAAAAAATTATGCTAAAGAGACTAAAGAGACTGAAGAGACTCAAGAGACATAAGAGACTGACGAGACTGAAGAGACTGATGAGACTGAGGAGACTGAGGAGACTGAAGAGACTGAGGAAGCTAAGGACGCTGAGGAGACTGAGGAGACTGAGGAAACTGAAAAGACCGAGGAGACTGACGAGACTAAAGAGGCTGAATAGACTAGATAGACTAAAGGTACTAAAGAGACAAAAGAAACTGAAGGGACTAAAAAGACTAAAGAGATAAAATATCTCGGCTATTTTGAAACGTTTGAAATTAATTTGTCGAAAAAAATCATGCTGAGACTAAAAAGACTAAAAAGACTGAAAAGACTGAAGAGACTGAAGAGACTAAAGAAACTGAAGAAGCTGCTGAGACTGAAGAGACTGAAGAGACTGAGGAGACCGAGGAGACTGAGGAAACTGAGGAGACCGAGGAGACTGAGGAAACTGAGGAGACTGAGGAGATTGAGGAAACTAAAGAGACTGAAGAGACTAAAGAGACTGAAGAAACTGAGGAGACCGAGGAGACCGAAGAGAGTGAGGAGTCTAAGGAGACTAAAGAAACTAAATAAAATAATTAAACTAATTAAACTAAAGTGACTTGAGGGATTTGAGGAACTAAAGACATTAAAGGGACTAAAGAGACGAAAGGGGCCTAGGCAGCCAAAGGAGCCAAAAGAAATGAACCAAAGAGACCAAGGAAGCAAACGACTAGAGGAACCAGAGGTACCAGAGGAACTATAGGAACCACAGGAACCAGAGGAACAAAAGGAACCAAGGAAGGAAAGGAACCAGAGGGACCATAGGAACCAGAGTCACTATAGAAGAGACTGAAGAGACTGAAGAGACTGAAGAGACTGAAGAGACTGAAGAGACTGAAGAGACTGAAGAGACTGAAGAGACTGAAGAGACTGAAGAGACTGAAGAGACTGAAGAGACTGAAGAGACTGAAGAGACTGAAGAGACTGAAGAGACTGAAGAGACTGAAGAGGCTGATTGGACTGAGGAGACTTAGGAAACTGAAAAGACTGAAGAGACTAAACAAACTAAAAAGACTGAAGAAAAAAAAAGGGACTGAAGGGACTAAAAACTCTAAGGAAATTAATTTGTCGATGTAAGTGGCATTCTTATCGGTTGGAGATCTTTAACACACGTACACATACGTTATCTGTTTTGGATGAGCTGATGATGTGGATTTTAATGTATATAAATAGTCAGATAAATATTTTTAGATCAGTATGAGTCATTAAGAAGTCTGTAAACGAGTTAAACATAAATTGACTGCTGGCTAAAGAAATAAAACGCTCAAAGGAAGGCTTTGGGCTGCTACTGTATTACATAGAGGTTTCATAGAAAATATTGACAGTAAAGATAAAACCAAAGGTAACACCAAAGTGCGAATTTTTTTTACGATCGACCTTTCAGAAAAGAAAAAGAAGAAGAAGCAGGGATTGACTTGCCTTGGTCCCAGCACTTGCGCCTGGATATTATTGCTTTCATTTTAGCTGTATCATTGTTGGGAATTTATTACACGATTGTGAGGTTTTAATAGTCAAAATCAAAACAATTGTCTGGATCACTTTTGGTGGTAGATAACTACTTTTAATCAGTTTTTCCCTAAAACACCAAAAACAATTTTATTATAACTGCCAAAGTTTACTCATCGCCTTGATGATGCCAACATTGTTGGCGAAACGTGCGTTGGCAGTTATAATAAAATTGTTTTTGGTGTTTTAGGGAAAAACTGATTAAAAGTAGTTAGGTTTTAATAGAATAAATGTATTAATTTTTGCAATCTTGAAGGTTATGTTTCATGATGTACAGGGTGATTTTGAAAATGTGTCATTTCGAAAGCGATTCTTCATTATAAACCACGTAGTTTCAAGGAGTGAGACAGGCTGTTTGGTAATCACTCATGATTCAACAATAACTTTTAGGTACTGCCAAAATGATAAAAGAAGATCAGAAATTTTTCACAATCGACCTGCCAAACCAATGGACACGGCTATATACTGGATTGAATATGTAATCCGGCACAAAGGAGCCCCCCATTTAAGGGTTGCAGGTGTTGAGTTGCCGTGGTACCAGTATTTGCTCCTGGATGTCATTGTCGTCACGGCGGCTGCATTCTTGTTCAGTCTTTATGTATGTAAGTCTCCAACCAGGCCAAGTTAGCCGCAACAATGGCCGCCCTAGGTCAGGCGATTCAGAACAACAACACTCCTGCTGCGGATGAAGGGGGTGATGACAACGAAGGAGGAAACCCACCGGGGGCAATGCTGAAGTGTTTCGAACTAGTGAACGATCCTTGGCCCGGCGAGCCCTCCTAAGTCTGGGCCTGAACAAGGAGTGGAAGAAAAGTTTTTGACCAGGAATGAGGCGCTTCGTATAATTATAATTGAACTTCACTTAAGGTAAGTTCGTTTAATTATTTTATTCCTTTTAATTTAGCGTCAAATGCTTTTTGCGTTCCCTTCTGTTTATTCGGTTGTCTGGATTGTGAAGAAGTTGTTCAAGAAAACACCACAGAAGAAACTGAAGCAACAATGATTGCAACAGAAGAAACTATTACGCGCTGTTCCAGATCCTTTTGAAATTATTTAGATCTTATCGTAACTAATTCGACACATCACGAATTGATTATCTTATATTTATCTGAGACGTCCTTTAAAATTGAAGGTGAAGTGTAAAAAAGTTATAAAGATAAAACTCACGAGTGTCAAAAATACCCTTTACTTTTGCTTTAGTTTAGCTTCAGTCAACATGCGGTTGCTAATTTGGTTCCTGCTGCTTCTAAACGTGAAGAATCACGTATATAGTGTAAGGATCCTGGGAATCTTCCCCTTTGCAGCTCCTAGCCACTACATTCTTGGCAGTGCCCTCATGAAAGGACTTGCAGAAAGAGGCCACGACGTCACCATCGTCAGTCCCTTCACGGAAAAGAACCTCCCCAAGAATGGTACCTACACGGAGATCGTCCTGACCGGATTTATAGAGCTTGGAAAGGGTAAGATTGCGGTTACATAAGCCCACTTTTGATCGTCTGTTTTGTAGAGAGGCAAAAAAAAATGAATTTGTTTGAACAGGAAAGCGCCAATCCGTTCTTCAATGCCTTTTTTATAAATCACTTTTTACTGAATGTAACCGAGGATACAGCTAAGCATCAAGACGTCCAGAAACTTCTCAATTCCAACCAACAGTTCGATGTGGTTATTGTCGAGCAGTTCATGAACGACGCTCTCAAAGGTTTCGCCGCCCACTTCAACGCTCCACTGATATCTTTTAGCACCGTCGGGGCAAACGCCTGGGTCAATCACCTCGTCGGGAACCCAGCTCCACCCTCCTACATTCCGTCACCCTTTCTGAATTACTCCAGTCACATGTCGTTCCAAGAAAGGTTGGTCAGCGGTCTGTACTCAGCCTTAGAACAAGCCCTACACCAGTTGTACGTGTATCCGAGTCATGCGAAGTTGGCGAAAAAGTACTTTAAGAATATCGATAACTTCGACGACATTCTGTACAACTCTTCGGTGGTCTTGCTCAACTCCCATCCGAGCACGAATCAGGCGGTACCGCACGTGCCGAACATGATCGAAATTGGAGGATTTCATGTGCAGCCTCCCAAGAAGCTACCCGCGGATCTGCAGAAGTTTCTGGATGAAGCCACAGAGGGAGCTATTTATTTCAGCTTGGGTTCGAACCTGAAGAGTGCCGATTTGCCGGTCGAGAAAAGAGAGGCGTTTTTGAAAACGTTCGGGAAGTTGAGGCAGAAAGTTTTGTGGAAGTGGGAGGAGGATGAGCTTCCCGGTCAGCCTCCTAATGTGAAGTTAAGCAAATGGTTTCCGCAGCAAGACGTTTTGGGTAAGCAACAATTTGAGACTTGATAAAAAAAATGTAAACTCATAAGCAACTACACAGACAAAAGAAAAACCAAGTCATCTCCTAACAAGTTTATCAACTTTTTTATAATCAACTATAAGATAAAAGAAGAACTTGTCGCGTACCATTGAATAGTGATATCAAAACATCTCTCAACCTAAAAGGATTATGAGTTTTCAATAAAAATTTTGCCACTTTATACTACCTACTTTCCAGCTCATCCCAACATAAAACTGTTCATAACTCACGGAGGTCTTCTAAGTACCACCGAAACCATATACCACGGAGTACCAGTCCTAGCCATTCCGGTTTTCGCCGACCAAAAGCGCAACGCCAACAACATCGTCAACAGTGGCTTTGGTCTCTCCCTGGCTTACAGAGAAATAACAGAAGAAGCCTTAACAGACAAACTCAAACAACTTCTATCAGATGCAAAGTACGTAAAGATTTTTGCAATCAAAATCACACTCATTTTATTTCTAGATTTGCCCAAAATGCTAAGACAAGATCTGCTGTTTTTCACGACCGAATCACTAGTCCTATGGACACTGCCGCTTATTGGGTCGAATACGTGGCCCGTCATAGAGGAGCCCCACATTTAAGGGTAGCAGCTTTGGATCTGCCTTTGTACAAATACCTTCTTCTGGATGTCATATTTGTGGTGGTAGCGACATTACTAATCACGTTGTATGTCAGTTTTGTTATTTTGAAGAAAGTGTTGAGAAGGAGAGCCCCGAAACCACAAAAGAAACTGAAGAAACATTAATGGCATATCTTTTAATAAAAGTTGTCTATTACCACAAAATATCTCATGTCAAATTATTGTTCCTTCACCTTGCGCTTCCTCTTTTGTTCCTTCTTCTTACAACACAAACTTTTAAAAATCTTGCACCCAACGTACACAACGACAGCTCCAACGATCAAAATCACAGCAACGACGTCCAACAAGAAATACTGGTACCAATACAAGTCCAAAGCAGCCACTCGTAAATGCTTGGTTCCCCCATGTCTCAACACGTACTCCACCCAGTAGATCGCCAGATCCATCGGCTTCACCTCTCTGTCATGGAAAAACTGAGACCTCTCTTTGGCCATCTTCCGATAACTGGGGTCGCTCAACACTTGGTTGATTTTTTCCAGAAACGTCTCAACTGTGACGTCCTTGAACGACAGTTGGAGACCAATGCCACTATTTTCCATCTGTCTGGCGTTGAGGTTCTGGTCCCCACCGATTGGTACAGCAAGTACCGGAACTCCGTGGTAGATGGTTTCGGTGGTACTCAACAAACCCGCGTGGGTGATGAAGAGTTTGATGTTGGGGTGAGCCAGGATGTCTTGTTGGGGCAGCCACTTTTCGATGCGGACATTTGGGGGTTTGTTGGGAAGGGTGTCATCTTCCCATTTCCACAGGACGTCTAGATTTAACTGGGAAAAGGCCTTGATGAATGCTTCGCGTTTTTCGACAGGAAGAAGGATGCTCTTCATGTTGGAGCCCAGACTGAAGTAGATAACGCCCTTGGAGTTGTCTAGATATGTTTGAAGGTCGTTGGGCAGCTTCTTCGGTGGCTGGATGTGGAAGCCGCCGATGTCGACCATTTGAGGTACTAACGGTACCGGTTGGCTCGTGCTCGGATGTGAGTTGAGCAGTACTAGAGACGCGTTGTGTATTATATCTTGAATGCAGTGCTCCTGGGGGAAGTACTTATTGACCAGTTCTTGTTGTTGCGGAAGAATATACAGTCTTTGTATAATCTCCTTCAAACAGTAAACGGCAGTGTTAACCAGTCGTTGCCAAAACGTCATTCGACTCGGGTAATGCAACATGATGTCCGGAACGTAAGCCAAAGGGGTGGGATTTCCCACCACCTCGTTCACCCAAGTGTTAGCACCTAAGGTACTCAATACCACCAAGTGAGCCCCGAAATGGCTCGCAAATGCCTTATGGGCGGCATTCGCAAACTCTTCCACAATTACCAGATCAAACTTCTCGTCCGTCTGCATGAACTTCTTCACGTTGGTGTGGTTAAGTGTTTGCTCTGTGAAACGTCGGGTCATTACGGCCATTATCGGCAACATCAACACAGGATTGTTGTCTTTTTTCTCAAAGAAGTTCAACTCTTTTATAATTTCTAAAATAAACACCACTTAGACGCTCTCTTTTTAATTGGGAACTTACTGTCATGTTCATCGGCCAACCCCGTTAGGACCACGTCGCGGTACGATCCATTTTTGGGCGGATCTTTCTCTCCGAAGGGACTGATGACTGTGACTTCATGACCTCTCTCGGCGAGTGCTCGCATCAGGGAACTACCGAGGATGTAGTGACTGCGGGCGGTCATGTGGAAGACCCCCAGAATTTTGGCGGCGTGTATGGGGGTTGATAGTACCGCGAGGAAGATAATGATGTACCACATGATGAACAACTACTGCGTGTTGCTGTTTGTGTCATACTCATATATTATCTAATCAAGGGCAGGGTGTGTAGCACTTTGCGATATCTTTTATATCGAAAACAGATAAAAGTTTTGAGTACAGGTGTACAGAATAACATGGATGATACCGATTTATAAGTTGACATTATATAACACCCATTGATTAATTCTTAGCGTTACGTAAAATTGCGAAGCAAGAATCACACACACAAAGACCGCAGCCATCAAATACAAATAAAGCAACTAAACACCCTCATTCTATTCGCTTCCAACAACATGAAGCCACTAATTTGGTTCCTAATTGTTTTAATTGTGAATAACGCAGGAAATGCATGAATTCTTCGAGTCTTTCCTTACCCAGTCCCACAATCTTGAAAGTGCCCTCATGACAGAACTTGCAGAAAGGGGTCAAAACGTCACCGAAAAAACTCTTCCCAAAAATTGCACCAAAGTTGATTGAAACGTTTTCCCCCTTCGTATGCCTCGTCAACTCTTCAAGGTTTGCTACTGTATTGATTGTGAAGAAGGTGCTTAAAAGAAAACCATACAAACTAAAGAAACATTGAAAACAATTTTATCTTCAATAAATTAACTTGTTTTGACTTTCTTTGTTCCACTTTTCCTTATCGCTCTTTTCTTCAACCATTTTCTAAAGAGTCTGACGCCAACGTGCAGAAAAACTAAAGCCACTCCTACGGGTACCAAGATGACATCGAGTAACAAGTACTGGTACCACGGCAAGTCTAGTGCTGCCACTCTCAAGTGGGGCGCCCCCCTGTGACGAATCACGTACTCTATCCAATAAATGGCCGTTTCCATCGGTGGGACGATTCGGTCGTGGAAGTACCCCGATCTCAGTTTTGCGTTTTCAGAGTACCTAAAATTTAAATAACTAACTAGATCCTGTAAAGTTTGAACACATACTTTGGATTTTCCAAAAGCTCAGTAATTGCATCACTCAGTGTGGCCTCAGTAATGTCCGGGTAGTGCAATCTGAGTCCAAATCCTTGCTGCACTATTCGTTCAGCGTTGAGCATCTGGTCCCCTATAATAGGAATCACCAGGACTGGTACTCCGTGGTATACGGTCTCGGTGGTACTCAAGAGGCCCCCTTGGGTGATAAATAGTTTGACATTGGGGTGAGCTAAAATATCCCGTTGGGGTAACCACTTCCCAAGACGGACGTTCCGCGGTTGCCCTGGCAAAACGTCTCCGTCCCACTTCCACAGAACTTTTACCTTCAATTTTCCAAAGGCTTTCAGGAAAGCGTCTCTCTTCTCCTCGGGAAAATGCACACTTTTCACGTTTGAACCCATGCTGAAATAAATTACTCCTTCTGGTGAACCATCCAGAAATTCCTGCAGATCCTTGGGGAGCTTCTTGGGGGGTTGGATGTGGAACCCACCGATATCGACCATGTTGGGAACGTACGGCACCGGTTGGTTCATGCTCGGATGAGAATTTAACAACACAAGCGAGACGTTGTGTACAAGGTCACTCAATTCGTAATCCTGACCAAAGTATTTTTTCAACAATTTGTCATGTTGGGGAAAAACGTAGATGTGACTTATTATCCTTACGTAGATGTACATAAGGAAGTTCAACAACCTTTGGCAAAAGTTCAAAGGGCCGTAGTAACCAAGAAGGATGTCTGCAAAGTAGGCCAAGGGGGTCGGATTGCCAACCGCGTCGTTCGTCCAAGCACTGGTCCCGATAGTGGTGAACAGAATAAGAGGTGCGTTGAAACGTTTCGCGAAACCCATATGGGCTTCATTTTGAGCACTCGTGAGAATAACAGCATCGAACTCCTCGTCCGAATCCAGCAACTTCTGCACGTTGGGGTGCTCGAGAGCCTCAGCGGTCAGATCTAGCAAGACCTTCGATATGATAGGTGACATTATAAAGCTGTTGGCACTGCCTTGTGAAACGGATTGCATGCCTCTTTGCTTCTCTACAATTTAGAATTTTTTTATCTATATAACAGTAGGTACTACTTACTCTCATATTCTTCTTTAATACCGGTGAGTATTATTTCTCTATAAGACGCGTTATCATCACTGAAAGGACTGACCATGGTGACGTCATGACCTTTCGCGGCGAGGGCTCGTACGAGGGCGTTGCCGAGGACGAAATGGCTCGGCGAGGCCACAGGGAAAAGGGCCAAAATTTTGGCACATTGAGCACAAGTTACTATCAGCAGGAGTGTAGAGATGTGCAGCAACATCTTTACTGTAGTGTTTTGGTCGACTCTCTATTTATTCGACTGCTCTTATCTAATCAGGACGGAGTTGATTGGTAATTAAATCTATTTTGACTTTTATTTAATTCTGAAGCTGCAATTACAAAAAAAAAAGTCTTTTTGTTCAATTCTTCTTCACTTTCTCCTGACTTTTCCTCTTACACATCTTGAAAACAGCTGCAAACACCAGCAAGACAACCCCCATTCCAACAAGAAGAACATCCAAAAGATAATACTGATAGAAGGGCATATCAACCGCTGCTACCCTCAAGTGTGGAGCACCCTTGTGTCGTGCCACGAATTCCACCCAATAAATTGCAGTCTCCAAGGGAGGGACGATCCGATCGTGGAAAAGCTCGGATCTCTTTTTCGCATTTTGGGCATATCTGAAAAACGCCAAGAAGATAAATTACAAAAAGAAGTTGTTTACCTTTGATCTGATAAGAGTTTGTTCATATTTTCCGTTAGAGCTTCTTCTGTTATGTGGCTGTAGGGCAAGGACAATCCGTAGCCACCATCGACAATGTTCCGGGCGTTGAACTTCTGGTCGCCGAAAACAGGAATTGCTAGCACTGGTACTCCGTGGTAGATGGTCTCGGTGATGCTCAGGAGGCCGCCATGTGTGATGAAGAGTTTGACGTTCGGATGTTCTGTAACAACACTTAAATACTAAAACTGGTGTAAAATTTTTCTACCTAAAACATCCTGTTGCGGCCACCACTTGCTCAGTTTAACGTTTTCCGGCTGCCCCGGAAGCACCTCCTCATCCCACTTCCACAACACCTTCTGTCTCAACTTTCCGAACGCTTTCAAAAGTGCCTCCCTCTTTTCGATCGGTAAGTGGGCACTTTTGAGATTGGAACCCATGCTGAAGTAGACAACACCCTCCTTGGCCTGATCCAGAAACTTCTGCAGGTCTTCGGGCAATTTTCCGGGCGGTCTAACATGAAAGCCTCCGATATCGACCATGTTCGGAACGTACGGTGTTGCCTGATTGATACTCGGGTGCGAGTTAAGTAGAACGATCGAAGCGTTGAACAGAACGTCGTACAAGTTATTCTTGCAGTACTTCTCCGCCAACTCTGCATGTTTCGGATGAACATAAAAACGATGCAGTACTTGCATAAAACCGGAAAACACCAAGTTCATCAATTTTTCTTTGAAGGTCATCTCGCTTGAATAGCTTAAAAATGGGGATCGCACGTATGACGGAGGCGAAGGATTCGCAAAAAGATAACTGATCCATTCGTTTGTGCCGATGGTACTTATCAGCACCAAGGGGGCGTTGAAGCGAGCAGCGAAACATTTGAAGGCGTCGTTCATGAACTGCTCCACTATGACCACATCAAAGACTTGGTCGGAAGTGAGAAGTTTTCGGACGTTTGGGTGTTGGAGGATCGCTTCTGTTGTATCCAGGAGAAGTCCGTGCAGGAAGATGTAGTGGGCGAAGATGTTGGCCGCCTCTTCGTTGAACATATTAACGTCTTTTTCTGGTAAGAATTTCAGAATGAGTTACTTTTGGGACACCCGGTAAACTTTATCTAATACATTTAGCTCTCTCCAAATGACCGGTCAGCAGTACCTCCTTGTAACTACCATTTTTCGGGGGGTTCTTCTCCTTGAAAGGGGTCACAATGGTCACATCATGTCCTTTCTCCGCTAGACCTTTCATCAGGGCACTTCCAAGGATGTAGTGGCTAGGTGCGGTATTGGCAAATATCCCCAAAATTCGAGCACCTTCCGCATTGTATTTCGCCACTAATAACACCAAAAACCACTGGATTACATTCATGTTTATCGAGAGCTGGAACTGATGCGCTTGTCGTGGTAATTACAAAGATGTAAAACATTTATTTCTATAATTGAGTATCTCATTATATCATCGGTTAACCTTGATGGTAGTGCGTATGCGCCAAGACGATTGGAATAGCTACTAATACGCTACAACACTACAGACTAGTGAATTGGGAGGAACTGGCGAATTCATTGATAAGAAAATAAATTGCATGTTGATAATAGAGTTGGATAAATTGAAGTCATAGATGTTCTACATACAGATTTTTTTTATCTAAAAACAGCAAGGCTGAAATGTTAATGTCTCTTTGATAAAAAAAAAAACACTTCAAGTCTGCTTTTAACCTTGTATCTTGTACACAGCAATTTGACTGATTTATAATAGCAACAAAGTTGTTGTTTAATGTTTTTTCCTTGCCCATCAATTTATTGATAAAGATGTACAGGATATCTCATTATCTCTTCTTCTGTTGCATTTAGTGCTGTCAAGTTTAGGTACTCCTATTCTCCTCCTGTTTCACTTTCACAGTTTGAGGTGGTTTTCAATTTTTATAAAAATTTAATATCTATAATATGAAAATTAATCTCTGTGTATGTGCGTGTGTGCGTGTGTGTTCGTCCTTTATCGCCTGAGCAAACCGTTGATCCGATTGAACTAAACCTTTGGCAAGTTGTTGATATGCTTGGCAAGGTTTCGGTTTTTCAAAATCTCTGGTTGCTCTAGTTCTCAGTTTCTTGTTCTTTGTTTTCTCAGAATCTCAGGATCTGTAATTTTCAGGGTCCTCATATTGTCAAGTTGAATATATCAAGTTCCTAAGTTCCTAAGTTCCTAAGTTCCTAAGTTCCTAAGTTCCTAAGTTCCTAAGTTCTTAAGTTCTTAAGTTCTTAAGTTCTTAAGTTCTTAAGTTTCTAAGTTTCTAAGTCCTTAAGTTCTTAAGTTTCAAAGTTTTTAAGGTTCTAAGGTCTTAAGTTTCTAAGTTCTTAAGTTTCAAAATCTCAGGTTTCTCCAGTTCTCAGGTTCTTGGGTTACTCAAAGTCTCAAATTGTGTTAATCAGGTTCTCGGGTTCTACGGTTCCGCAAGTCCTCAGGTTTTTCAAAATCTGAGATCCCTCACGTTCTCAGGTTGGATTGCTCAATTTCTTGGGTTGTTAGGTTCCTCAAGTTTTCAGGTTCCTCCAATTCTAAGGTAATGTTTTTCAGGTTCCTTAAAGATTTCAGTTTCAGTTCTCGAGTTTTCAGGTTTTTCAGATTCTTCGCTTCAGATCCTTTCACAAGGAGCTTAGGTTCTCCATGTTTTTAAGTTCCTCAAATTGTCGGCTTCAAATTGTAGGGTTCCACAAATCCCAAGGTCTTTCAAAATCTCTGGTTGCTCTAATTCTCAGTTTCTTCTTCTTTGTTTTCTCAGAATCTCAGGATCTGTAATTTTCAGGGTCCTCATATTGTCAAGTTGGATATATCAAGTTCTAAAGTTTTTAAGTTTCTAAGTTCCTAAGTTTCTAACTTCTTAAGTTTCTAAATTTTTAATTTTCTAAGTTTTAAGTTTCTAAGTTCTTAAGTTTCTACGTTCTTAAGTTTCTACGTTCTTAAGTTTCTAAGTTCTTACGTTTCTAAGTACTTAAGTTTCTAAGTTCTAAGTTTTGTTTCTCAAGTTCCTAAAATTTTGACATTACAATAATTGATTGCTGCCTTTAAGTTTTACTCTTCCCTAAGATCTCAGGTACCTCAAATTGTCAGGTTCCAGTTTTTAAGTCGTAAGATTCCGTAAGTTCCACGATTTCTCAAAATCTCATTTTCCTCCAGTTTGTAAAAGTTTAGTCTTTTCAGGATCTCAAGATTTTGAATTCTCATTTTACTTACAATATCAAGTTAGGTTTCTCGGGTTCTCAGGTTCTTGAGTTCAGATTCTTAAAATTCTTAGTTTTTTTCACAATGTCAGCATTTGCAATTCGCAGGTTCCTCACACCGTCAAGTTGGATATCTCAAGTTCTTAAGTTCTTATGTTCCTTAGGTCCTGAAGTTCCATAAGCCACATGTTTTTCAAAATCTCAGGTTTCTCCAGTTCTCAGGTTCTTGGGTTACTCTAGGTCTCAAGTTGTGTTTCTCAGATTGGATTGCTCAATTTCTTGTGTTGTTAGGTTCCTCAAGTTTTCAAGTTCCTCCAATTTTAAGGTTATGTTTTTCAGGTTCTTTAAAGGTTCCAGTAGATAAGTTATATTTTTCAAGTTCCAGATCCAGATCCACAAGTTTTTGGGTTTTTCAAAATCTCAGGTTTCTCTCAAGTTTGCAGGTTCTCATTTCAGATCCTTTCACAAAGACCTCAGATTCTCCATGATTTCAAGTTTCTCAAATTGTTATCTGGTATTTTCGAACTCGAGTATCATGATTCTCAGAACTTGAGAAATGGAAGAACCTGAGAACTTTAGAGATCTTGGAAAACCTCAGATCCTAAAGAACGTAAGACCCAAGATCTTGAGAATTTGAGAAATCTATCATGAGCAACTTGAGAAACAAAACTTGTGAAATGGAACCTGAACTCTTGAATAATCTGAGGTCTTACTTGGGAACTTGAGAATCTTGGAACAAAAGACTTGAGAAAGTAAGAATTTGAGAAATCTCAAACCCTGAAAAAAAAAATGGCGCTTCCTGTAGGATTAAAAAAAATTTAAAAGACAAAGAAACTAACAACTCCAAAGTCACAGTTAGGTTCCCAAAAAGAAAACCTGAGATGCGGATATTTTCGAACTTGAAAATCATAACTTGTGAACTGGAACCTGTAGTCTTGGAAAACCTGAGATCTTAAAGAACCTCAGTACTTGAGACCGTGAGGAACCTGAGAACTTGAAGGGTCTTGGAAAACCTGAGATCCTAAGGAACTTGAGACCTTGAGAAACCCAACAACTTGAGAACTTGAGAAAACTATCATGGAACCGTGACGCATCTGAGAAATACCGGAGATCTCAAATATCAGTCTCAATTTTTCTCTTGTCTAATTTCTTAATATTCCTGTGTCCCCGTGGATTAATTTTTCAGTTTTTAGTGTTCCTAAGGAACTTGAGATCTAAGATATTGAGAACTTGAGAAATCTACCATGAGGAACTTGAGAATCATAACTTGTGAACTGGAACCTGAAGTCCTGGAAAACCTGAGATATTATGGGAACCTTAGAACTTGAGAAATGGAAAAACATGAAAACTTGAGAGAACTTGGAAAACCTCAGATCCTAGATCTTGAGAACTTGAACTTGTGAACTGGGGCCTGAAATCTTGTATAACCTGAAGTCTTACCTGAGAACTTGAGGATCTTGGAACCCAAAACTTGAGAAAGTAAGAATTTGAGAAACCTCAGATCTTGAAAAAATAAATTGCGCCTTCTGCATCGTTAAAAGGAATTGAAAAGACAAAGAAATTAATAACTCCAAAGTCACGGTTAGGTTCCAAAAAAAAACTGAGAGGAACTTGAGAATCATAACTTGTGAACTGGAACCTGAGGTCCTGGAAAACCTGAGATCTTAGGGAACCTCAGAATTTGAGAAATGGAGGAACCTGAAAACCTTAGAGATCTTGGAGAACCTCAGATCCTAAGGAACTTGAAAACTTGAGAAATCTATCATGAGGAACTTGAGAAACATAACTTGTGAACTGGAACCTGAAATTTTGAATAACCTGAGGTCTTACTTGAGCACTTGAGGACCTTGGAACCCAAAACTTGAGAAAGTAAAATTTTGAGAAACATCAGATTGTGAAAAAAAAAGTCATCTCTTAGACCGCAGGCGCCTCCTGTAGGGTTAAAAGAAATTGAAAAGACGAAGAAATTAATAACTATAAAGTCACGGTTAGCTTCCCAAAAAAAAAACTCAGACGAACTTGAGAATCATAACTTGTGAACTGCAACCTGAAGTCTTGGATAACCTGAGATCTTAGGGAACCTCAGTACTTGAGACCGTAAGGAACCTGGGAATTTGAAGGATCTTGGAAAAGCTGAGATCCTAAGAAACTTGAGGAAGCCAAGAACTTGAGAACTTGCAAAAACTGTCATGGAACGAGGAGTAAACAACTGTACAATAAAAATGCTGTTGGTTCGTAAGCGCATGACTTGAGAACGGCTGGACCGATTTGGCTATTTTTTTTATTTAAAATTACATTTGTTTTTGGATTTATTGAAATTTGTACAGGTCTGTCGGGTCAGCTAGTTGCTTATAAAGCCACTGTGTTTGTTTATTAATGTTTTATAATAATGGATAAAAATGGAGAAGGGTGGTAGAGATGATAACCCCCGTGTACTTAAGAGAGATGTATTACTTCCTCCAGATCAAATTTTGCCTAATTTAACTTTTGGACTAGTACATTGATGTCACTTGTATTCATTCTTCCTTCAGTTTACTCTGCGATTTCCTCTTAAACTTCTTCACAAGCTGAACAACCAAATAAATAAAAACCAACCCAATCCCCAATGCCACAGCCACAACATCCAAAAGCAAATATTGATGTAGGGATAAATCCACCCCCGCTACCCGCAAATGTGGAGCCCCTCGATGACGCGCCACGTACTCCACCCAGTAGACTGCAGTTTCCATTGGACCGGTAATGCGATCGTGGAAAATCTCAGACCTTCTCTTGACATTTCGAGTGAATCTAGAAAATACGTTGAAAAGAGGTTTACGAGGAAGTAGACATACTTTGGGTCTGTCAACAATTGAGTCAGTTTTTGGGTTAATGCCTCTTCGGTTATCTGACTGTAGCTCAAAGAAAGACCGTAGCCATTGTTGACGATGTTCTGGGCGTTCAGGTTTTGGTCTGCAAAAATTGGAATGGCTAACACCGGTACTCCGTGGTAGACCGTTTCGGTGGTACTCAGAAGTCCTCCATGTGTTATAAACAGCTTGACGTTGGGGTGAGCTACGACACTACTGTAATTACAAAGTAAATGAAGTCAGTTTCTTACCCAGAATATCCTGTTGCGGCAACCACTTTCCGAGTTTCACATTTGGGGGTTGACCCGGAAGGACGTCCTCTTCCCATTTCCACAACACTTTCTCTTTTAGCTGGCCAAACGTTTTTAAGAAAGCCTCTCTTTTTTCAACAGGTAACAATGCAGTTTTGATATTCGAACCCATGCTGAAGTAGATGACTCCATCTTTGGCTTCATCTAAGAACTTCTGTAGGTCGCTTGGAAGCTTTCCTGGAGGATTGACGTGAAAACCCCCAATGTCGATCATGTTTGGGACGTACGGCACCGGCTGGTTCGTGCTTTGATGAGAGTTGAGCAAAACTATCGACGAGTTGAAGAGAATGTCGTCAAAATTCTCGACATTTCTGAAGTACTTTTTCGCCAGTCGGGCATGTCTTGGATAGACAAAAAGATGGTGCAGTGCATACGTGAAAGTAGAGAAGGCAACATTGACCAATTTCTCACTGAAATACATATCATTGGAATAGCTCAAAAACATAGACGGAACGTAAGCCAGAGGTGAGGGGTTCCCCACGAGATGATTAATCCAAGCGTTTGCCCCAAGAGTACTGAAGGCGATCAACGGTGCGTCGAAGTGGACGGCAAACCCCTTAAAAGCGTCATTCATAAACTGTTCCACGATCACCACATCGAACTCTTCGTTGGAATTAAGAAGCTTCTGTACTTTTTCGCTTTTCAAAGTCTCTTCAGTCAGCCACAACACAAACCGATTAATATTGACACTATTAATGAAAATATTAGACGATTCTTTATCAAGAAAATTAATTCCTTTTTCTTTCTCTGGAAAAAAAGTCATTATCATTTAAACTGCCTCCAAAATGTCTCACCTGCTGCCATTTCAAACACGTCCGTCAGCACAATTTGTCGGTAAGTACCGTTTTTGGGAACGTTCTTCTCTTTGAAAAGACTAACTACGGTGACGTCGTGGCCGGCTTCGGCTAATCCTTTCATTAGGGCACTACCGAGGATGTAGTGACTAGGAGCGGTAAACGCAAATATTCCAAGGATTTTCGCGCCATCGGCGTGGTTCTTCGCGCTCAAAAGAAGCAAAAACCACACGAGTAACTTCATGTTAATGATCGATGTAGTTTGTGATCTTGTATCACGACACTTTATATATGCCTGCATGTACTATCAGTTGTAAGGGTCCATTCAAACACCCGACTAGTGAATCACATGATATACAATTATGATTAGGCTTCCAAAATCTGCAAGTCATCCTCACAAGTTGATGGTTTCGTAGTACTGATAAATAAAAGTTTGAATAGTGCACGTTTCCAGATTACAACTTAAATTTTCCGTTACCGTGAACGTGCTCAGACAGATACAGACAAGAAGGTTCATTGCCGACAGTTATCACAATCACAAGGTGGTATTTGGATTGACTATATAATTATGATGTCAGAATTATACAACACATTTAACTGCCTCTTCAGCGGAGGAGTCCAAGATCTGTGACAATTGAGAAATTTTGTAAAGAAGTGGGAGGTTGACAGAAATTGAGAAAGAAAAAGCGAGAATGAGTCAATACCATAAATTTTGGCATTCAAAAATCCAAGGTAATATTTAATAAATGCTGAATAAAAAAAGCATAAAGATAGTTATTGTAATGATCCGATAAAACGTGTAGTAAAAATTACAATATACACATAATATTTAGTTGTGATGTAAGCTTCATGCAACATGCGGTCGCTAATTTGGTTCCTGCTTCTTCTAAACGTGAAGAATCACGTATACAGTATTAGAATCCTGGGAATCTTCCCCTTTCCAGCTCCTAGCCACTACATCCTTGGCAGTGCCCTCATGAAAGGACTTGCAGAAAGGGGCCACGACGTCACCATCGTCAGTCCCTTCACGGAAAAGAACCTCCCCAAGAATGGTACCTACACGGAGATCGTCCTGACTGACTTTGTGGAGCTGAAGATAAATTTTTTTGACCAGGAAAGTACCAACCCCTTCCACAGCACCTTTTTGTTTAACCGCCTTATACTGCAAGCAACTGAAGAAATCCCCAAGCACGAAAACGTCCAGAAGCTCCTCGCTTCAAGTCAAGAATTCGATGTGGTTATTGTGGAGCAATTCATGAACGACGCTCTCAAAGGTTTTGCGGCCCATTTCAACGCCCCTTTGATTTCTTTCAGTACCATCGGGGCTAACTCCTGGGTGAATCACCTCGTCGGGAACCCAGCTCCACCCTCCCACATTCCGTCATCCTTTCTGAATTACTCCAGTCACATGTCGTTCCAAGAAAGGTTGGTCAGCGGCTTGTACTCGGCTTTCGAAAGAGCCCTCCACCAGCTGTACGTATATCCGAGTCACGCGAAGTTGGCGAAAAAGTACTTTAGGAATATCGATAACGTCGACGACATTCTGTACAACTCTTCGGTGGTCTTGCTCAACTCCCATCCGAGCACGAATCAGGCGGTACCGCAAGTGCCGAACATGATCGAAATTGGAGGCTTTCATGTGCGGCCACCCAAGAAGCTACCCGCGGATCTGCAGAAGTTTCTGGACGAAGCCACGGAGGGAGTTATTTATTTCAGCTTGGGTTCGAACCTGAAGAGTGCCGATTTGCCGGTCGAGAAAAGAGAGGCGTTTTTGAAAACGTTCGGGAAGTTGAGGCAGAAAGTTTTGTGGAAGTGGGAGGAGGACGTGCTTCCCGGTCAGCCTCCTAATGTGAGGTTAAGCAAGTGGTTCCCGCAGCCAGACGTTTTGGGTAAGCAACAGTTTTTACATCACTTTATGGGTTTACTCCACCTACTTTGCAGCTCATCCTAACATAAAACTGTTCATAACTCACGGAGGTCTTCTGAGCACCACCGAAGCCATATACCACGGAGTACCAGTCCTAGCCATTCCTGTCTTCGGCGACCAAAAGCTCAACGCCAACAACATCGTCAACAGTGGCTTTGGTCTCTCCCTGGGTTACCGAGAAATAACAGAAGAAGCCTTAACAGACAAACTCAAACAACTTCTATCAGATGCAAAGTACGTAAAGTTTTTTGCAATTAAAATCGCACTCATTTTATTTTTAGATTTGCCCAAAATGCCAAGACAAGATCTGCAGTTTTTCACGACCGAAGCGCTAGTCCTATGGACGCTGCCGCTTATTGGGTCGAATACGTGGCCCGTCGTAGAGGAGCCCCACATTTAAGGGTAGCAGCTTTGGATCTGCCTTTGTACAGATATCTTCTTTTGGATGTCATGTTTGTGGTGGTAGCGACATTGCTAATCACATTGTATGTAAGTTTTGTTATTGTGAAGAAAGTGTTGAGGAGCAGGGCGTAGAAACTTTTTAATAAAATTTCTGCAAGTTAAACATGTGTCTATATCCACGGTTCACCCCACCACATCGAAGTATCACCCGTTGCGCAGAAGCCCAAAAGTATTGATTACCGACCAGACACGTGACCACCTAGGGATATTTTGCGTTCCAAAAGCTGTTGTGTATAGTGTAGAAATGGAGAGCACTCATAAGTTCAAATGGAAATGGCCAAATGAACCGTCACGTATGTTTTACGGAGTCCGTTGCAACATGTGCGTCCACGAACGCAAGGATGTCGAAGTGGACGTCGATATTAAACCACCCGCGATTAAACTCTACCCCACTTCCCCGTATGTCAGACGTATGAGTATCGGCTTTGATGAAATAAATGCTTACGAGGAGAAATATCTTATGCTGATATTTTACATTAACGGCAACATCAAGTTAATCTTCAAGTTTAAGAGCTGACACTCGACAAGGGCATTTCTAAAAATGGTCACGACGGGGTAAGAACGTGTACTTACTATGGCGTGTGCCCCTTTTGATGCAGGTGTACTTTTTGCAGGGACAGTTCTGTCGAATTATCACCCAAGGAAGAACGCCCAGCCTAACGAGATTTTATCTTAGAGACACCATAAGAGTTTAACGATAATTGTCCATCATATTCACGATAAGTCTAGTGCTATACGAGCCATATCACGTGTGCCCTCAGGATTCAATAATTTCTAAATATATTTATGTAGGATATGAAACACGGCAGATTAACAGTAAATTAATTATGTCTTGCCTTTGAGAATTTGTGTTCTTTCTCTTTATCCTTTCCTAAGAGACAACGTGAGTCACAAATACCACACCTCCAATGTATTTTGGGTATACGAAATGTAAAATGTGAAATGTGTAATGTGAAACATGAAACGGGAAACGTGAAATGTGAAATAGGAAATATGAAATAATATGAAATATGAAATAGGAAGCGTAAAATATGAAATTTGAAACATGACATGAAAATAGACAAAAGATATAAATGAAAAGATTTGAAATATCAAACGGAAAACCTGAAGTTTAAAATGCGAAACAAGAAATTCTAATAATGCAAGATGATTTATGAAATGTAAACTACGAAAGAAAAATAAAGTATAATAATTGTAAATTTTGGAACATGAAATATGAAATAGGAGGTGAGACGCAAAATATGAGACTTCAAATATAAAAGCGAAATGCAAAATGCATTTTATGAAAACATCCTCTCTAACAAGACCTCGAAGACGTTCTAGTCACGTTCTTTTGAGAAAAATTGTGTATTTTTTTAATTTTATAATGAAATATGAAATGTGAAAAGTGAAATGTGAAATGTGAAATATGAAATGTAAAATGTGAAACGTGAAATGTGAAATGTGAAATACTAAAGATGAAATATGAAATAATACGAAATATGAAATAATATGAAATGTGAAATGTAAAGTGTGAAATATGAAATATCAAAAGTGAAATAAAAATACGACAGGTAAAATACGGATTGTGAAAGTGAAAGACGACATGAAAAATGTGAATATGAGATGATAAATATGAAATGTGAAACGTGCAATTTGATGAAAAATTTGGAATATGAAATATGAGATAGGAAAAATAAAAACAAAATGCGTAACAGGGAAAGTGAAATGTACCTAAATATGACATGCAAATCACCAAATGCGATAAAAAGACAACGTGAATAAAAAAATACGACAGGTAAAATACAGATTGTGAGAAGTCAAAGACAAAATAAAAAATTGAAATATGAAATGTGAAACAGTGGCAATTTGATTTGTAATAAATTAAGTCACGTGAAATATAAAGTTTGAAATATGAAATGTCAATAATGGATTGCAAATAATAAAAGTAAATCGGGAAATATAAAATTTGAAACATGAGATGAAAATAAAGGAGAAAATATAAAATATCAAACAAAGAACCTGAAATATAAAATACGAATCATGAAATGCAAAATGAAATAATGTGAAATATGAAATAAGAGGTGAGTTACGAAATATGAGCGAAATGCAAAATGATAAACGTGAAATGTGAAACGTGCAATTTGATGAAAAATTTGGAATATCAAATATAAAATACGAGAGATAAAAAGAAGATGTGTAACAGAGAAAGTAAAATGTACCTAAATGTGACATGCAAATTACGAAATGCGTTAAAAATACTTAACGCGAATTAAAAAATACGAAAGGTAAAATGCGGATTGTGAAATATGAAATATGAAATACGAAATACAAAATATGAAATAATACAAAATGTGAAATGTGAAATGTGAAATAAGAAATAGGAAATAGGAAATATGAAACAATACGAAATATGAAATGTGAAATAGGAAATAGGAAGTGTAAAATATGAAATATGAAACATGAAATGAAAATAAAATACGGATTGTGAAATATGAAATATGAAATACGAAATACGAAATACGAAATACAAAATATGAAATATGAAATATGAAATATGAAATATGAAATATGAAATATGAAATATGAAATACGAAATACGAAATACGAAATACGAAATACGAAATACGAAATACGAAATACGAAATACGAAATACGAAATACGAAATACGAAATACGAAATACGAAATACGAAATACGAAATACGAAATACGAAATACGAAATACGAAATACGAAATACGAAATACGAAATACGTAATACGAAATACGAAATACGAAATACGAAATATGAAATGCGAAATATGAAATAATATGAAATCTGAAATAATATAAAATGTGAAATGTAAAATGTGAAATGTTAAATGTAAAATAGGAAATAGGAAATATGAAATAATGCGAAATATGAAATAGGAAATATGAAGTGTAAAATATGAAACATGAAATAAAAATAGATATAAATGACAAGATTTGAAATATCAAACTTAAAACCTGAAGTATAAAATACGAAACAAGAAATTCTAATAATGCAAGATGATCTATGAAATGTAAAATATGAAAGAAAAATAAAGTATAATTGTAAATTTTGGAACATGAAATATGAAGTAGGAGGTGAGATCCAAAATATTTGACTTAAAATAAAAAAAGCGAAATGCAAAATGATAAAGATGAAATTCGAAATGAAAAATTTTGAACATAAAATATGAAATACGGGAGATAAAAACAAAATGCGTAACAGGGAAAGTAAAATGTACCTAAATATGACATGCAAATTATGAAATGCGTTAAAAATACTTAACGCGAATTAAAAAATACGAAAAGTAAAATACGGATTGTGAAATACGAAATGCGAAATACGAAATACATGAAATACGAAATACGAAATAATGTGAAATGTGAAATGTGAAATGTAAAATGTGAAATGTGAAATGTGAAATGTCAAATGTGAAATGTGAAATGTGAAATGTGAAATGTGAAATAGGAAATATGAAATAATACGAAATATGAAATATGAAATGTGAAATAGGAAATAGGAAGTGGAAAGTGTGAAATCTGAAACATGAAATGAAAATAGACAAAAGATATAAATGACAAGGTTTGAAATATCAAACTTAAAACCTGAAGTATAAAATACGAAACAAGAAATTCTAATAATGCAAGATGATCTATAAAATGTAAAATATGAAAGAAAAATAAAATATAATTGTAAATTTTGGAACATGAAATATGAAATAGGTGACATCCAAAATATTTGACTTAAAATAAAAAAGCGAAATGCAAAATGATAAAAATGAAATTTGAAATGAAAAATTTGTAACTTGAAATATGAAATACGGGAGATTAAAACAAGATGCGAACAGGGAAAGTAAAATGTACCTAAATATGACATGCAAATTACGAAATGTGTTAAAAATAGTTAACGCGAATTAAAAAATACGAAAGGAATAATACGGATTGTGAAATACGAAATACGAAATATGGAATACGAAATACGAAATACGAAATACGAAATACGAAATACGAAATACGAAATACGAAATACGAAATATGAAATACGAAATACGAAATACGAAATAATGTGAAATGTGAAATGTGAAATGTGAAATGTGAAATGTGAAATGTGAAATGTGAAATGTGAAATGTGAAATGTGAAATGTGAAATGTGAAATGTGAAATGTGAAATGTGAAATGTGAAATGTGAAATGTAAAATAGGAAATATGAAATAATACGAAATATAAAATATGAAATGTGAAATAGGAAATAGGAAGTGTAAACTATGAAATATGAAACATGAAATGAAAATAGATAAAAGATATAAATGACAAGATTTGAAATAGCAAACTTAAAACCTGAAGTATAAAATACGAAACAAGAAATTCTAATAATGCAGGATGATCTATAAAATGTAAAATATGAAAGAAGATTAAATATAATTGTAAATTTTGGAACATGAAATATGAAATACGGGAGATAAAAACAAAATGCGTAACAGGGAAAGTAAAATGTACCTAAATATACCATGCAAATTACGAAATGCGTTAAAAATAGTTAACGCGAATTAAAAAATACGAAAGGTAAAATACGGATTGTGAAATACGAAATACGAAATATGAAATATGGGATACGAAATACGAAATACGAAATACGAAATACGAAATACGAAATACGAAATAATGTGAAATGTGAAATGTTAAATATGAAATAGGAAATATGAAATAATATGAAATGTTAAGTGTGAAATCTGAAACATGAAATGAAAATAGACAAAAGATATAAATGACAAGTTTTGAAATATCAAACTTAAAACCTGAAGTATAAAATACGAAACAAGAAATTCTAATAATGCAGGATGATCTATAAAATGTAAAATATAAAAGAAAAATAAAATATAATTGTAAATTTTGGAACATGAAATATGAAATAGGTGAGATCCAAAATATTTGACTTAAAATAAAAAAGCGAAATGCAAAATGATAAAAATGAAATTTGAAATGAAAAATTTGTAACTTGAAATATGAAATACGGGAGATTAAAACAAGATGCGAACAGGGAAAGTAAAATGTACCTAAATATGACATGCAAATTACGAAATGCGTTAAAAATAGTTAACGCGAATTAAAAAATACGAAAGGAATAATACGGATTGTGAAATACGAAATACGAAATATGGAATACGAAATACGAAATACGAAATACGAAATACGAAATACGAAATACGAAATACGAAATACGAAATACGAAATACGAAATAATGTGAAATGTGAAATGTGAAATGTGAAATGTGAAATGTGAAATGTAAAATGTGAAATGTGAAATGTGAAATGTGAAATGTGAAATGTGAAATGTGAAATGTGAAATGTGAAATGTGAAATGTGAAATGTGAAATGTGAAATGTAAAATGTGAAATGTGAAATGTGAAATGTGAAATGTAAAATAGGAAATATGAAATAATACGAAATATAAAATATGAAATGTGAAATAGGAAATAGGAAGTGTAAACTATGAAATATGAAACATGAAATGAAAATAGATAAAAGATATAAATGACAAGATTTGAAATAGCAAACTTAAAACCTGAAGTATAAAATACGATACAAGGAATTCTAATAATGCAAGATGATCTATGAAATGTAAAATATGAAAGAAAAATAAAGTATAATTGTAAATTTTGGAACATGAAATATGAAATAGGAGGTAAGATCCAAAATATTTGACTTAAAATAAAAAAAGGGAAATGCAAAATGATAAAGATGAAATTTAAAATGAAAAATTTGTAACATGATATATGAAATACGGGAGATAAAAACAAAATGCGTAACAGGGAAAGTAAAATGTACCTAAATATGACATGCAAATTACGAAATGCGTTAAAAATAGTTAACGCGAATTAAAAAATACGAAAGGTATAATACGGATTGGGAAATACGAAATACGAAATATGAAATGTGGAATACGAAATACGAAATACGAAATACATGAAATACGAAATACGAAATATGAAATAATGTGAAATGTGAAATGTTAAATATGAAATAATATGAAATGTGAAATGTTAAGTGTGAAATCTGAAACATGAAATGAAAATAGACAAAAGATATAAATGACAAGATTTGAAATATCAAACTTAAAACCTGAAGTATAAAATACGAAACAAGAAATTCTAATAATGCAAGATGATCTATAAAATGTAAAATATGAAAGAAAAATAAAATATAATTGTAAATTTTGGAACATGAAATATGAAATAGGTGACATCCAAAATATTTGACTTAAAATAAAAAAGCGAAATGCAAAATGATAAAAATGAAAAATTTGTAACTTGAAATATTAAATACGGGAGATAAAAACAAGATGCGTAACAGAGAAAGTAAATTGTACCTAAATATGACATGCAAATTACGAGATGCGTTAAAAATACTTAACGCGAATTAAAAAATACGAAAGGTAAAATACGGATTGTGAAATACGAAATACGAAAAACGAAATATGAAATAATATGAATGAAATGTGAAATGTGAAATATGAAATATGAAATAATACGAAATATGAAATATGAAATGTGAAATAGGAAATAGGAAGTGTAAAATGAAACATGAAATAAAAATAAATGAAAAATATAAATGACAAGATTTGAATTATCAAACTTAAAACCTGAAGTATAAAATACAAAACAAGAAATTCTAATAATGCAAGATGATCTATGAAATGTAAAATATCAAAGAAAAATAAAGTATAATTGTAAATTTTGGAACATGAAATATGAAATAAGAGGTGAGATCCAAAAAATTTGAAAAAAGCGAAATGCAAAATGATAAAGATAAAATTCGAAATGAAAAATTAAAAAATACGACAGGTAAAATGCGGATTGTGAAATATGAAATATGAAATATGAAATACGAAATCCGAAATACCAAATACCAAATACAAAATACGAAATACGAAATACGAAATACGAAATACGAAATACGAAATGGGAAATGGGAAATGGGAAATGGGAAATGGGAAATGGGAAATGGGAAATGGGAAATGGGAAATGGGAAATGGGAAATGGGAAATGGGAAATGGGAAATGGGAAATGGGAAATGGGAAATGGGAAATGGGAAATGGGAAATGGGAAATGGGAAATGGGAAATGGGAAATGGGAAATGGGAAATGGGAAATGGGAAATGGGAAATGGGAAATGGGAAATGGGAAATGGGAAATGGGAAATGGGAAATGGGAAATGGGAAATGGGAAATGGGAAATGGGAAATGGGAAATGGGAAATGGGAAATGGGAATAGGGAATAGGGAATAGGAAATGTGAAATGTGAAATGTGAAATGTGAAATGTGAAATGTGAAACGTACAATTTGATGAAAATTTTGGATTGTGAAAAGTCAAAGACAAAATAAAATAATTGAAATATGAGATGTGAAACTGGAAATTCAATTTGCAAAAAATGAAGACAGTGAAATATGAAATGAAATGTGAAATGTGAAATATGAAATAGGAGGTGAGTTAAGAAATATAAGATAAGCGAAATGCAAAATGATAAACATGAAATGTGAAACGTGCATTTTGATGAAAAAATATGAGATGTGAAACTGGCAATTTATTTGTAAAAAATGAAATGACGTGATATATAAAGTTTAATATTATGAAATTTGAAACATGAGATATAAATTTTAAAGCAGAAGATATAAAATATCAAACGAGAAACCTGAAATATAAAATTCTAAACAAGAAATTTTAACAATGAATTGTGAAACCTAAAGCATGCAATAGAAGATGCAAATCATGAAACGCAAAATGAAATAATATGAAATATGAGATATGAGATATGAGATATGAGATGGAATATGGGATATGGGATATGTGATATGGGACATGGGACATGGAACATGGAACATGGAACATGGAACATGGAATATCGAATATGGAATAAAATATGGAGAATGAAGAATGGAATATGGAATATGGGATATGGGATATGGAATATGGAGTATGGAATATGGAATTTAAAAAAAAAACAGGTAAAATACGGATTGTGAAAAAGAAAAAATGAAATATAATATGTGCAACAGTGGTAATTTGATTTGTAAAAAATGAAATAATGTGAAATATAAAGTTGGAAATATGAAATGTGAATAATCGATTGTAAGTGATGAAATATAAAATATATAAAGCAGAAGAATGATGTATGAAATGTGAAATATGAAAAATTAAAATGTAGGTATAAAATGTAAATTTGAAAAACATGAAACATCAAATAGGAGGTCAAATAGGAAATATGGGACGTAAAATATAAAAAGCGAAATGCAAAAAGATACAAATGAAATATATAACACGCAATTTAAAAAATGGATAGTGAAGCAAATCTGAAAAAAAAAAAACGAACGAACGGAAGAATGAAAATTGAGATATAAAAAATATTATAAAGAGTCTGAGAGCCGACGTTGTAGAATGATACCCGGAAAACTTGTATTAGGTCAGAAAGTACAAACGGAGCCAACTTTTAATTTATCTCTATTTCTGTGGCTTATACAGTGTGGAAATTAAGTAAGGAATAAATTCAGTAACTCCGTTAGTATTTGCACTTGAAATAGAACTTAAAAAGCATGTGATAGGGCTAATTATAGCGCATCCGAGGAACGTATACTATATTTTTCATTAGATCTTTTTGACAGTTATGACGTCATCAATACTTTTTTTAATGGCAACCTAAGTTTTTTATTCTGTTTTCAACATTGTCAAATACTTAATAGGTTAGATTAGGGGAAAATGGATTAAAACGGCGCTAAATTTCAAATTACTAAAATTTCAAAAAATTAACAGAACTGTCTTATGTTAACGGAATTTAAGAAAAAACCATAGGCACTTCCGGTTGACGTTATACAGTACATCAATAATATTTTCGCCAAATGTAGATTTTAATGTTTAAGATGCTGCATCCAGCTCAGCCGCAACCCCGTAGCACCTTGATTAAAAAAGGAAAAAATTACGAAACGTGAATAAACAATATTTGTTGTATTTTGTGTTGCATAAGCGCCACCTGAAAAATATTTCTCCAAACAACCGAGACATTCCAGCAGTATCGATTTTGTGTAGAGAAGACGATCTAGGGATATTTCACGTGACATTTAGGGGTTGATCGGCGAAACTAAACGCAAAATGGTACGTATATTAATATTAGTAGAGTAGTAACACCCCATTATACTCTTTACGTCTGTTCGAGGAGGCCGAAAGCAGAGACCCCAACCAACAAAGCACGGCAACAACGAGCGGAGACCGAAACCAACAAAACGTGGACGATGAACAGCAACGAAACACGAAAAAAACTATACACAGTTTCAAGTGGACAAAGCAAAATCCGACACGCATGTTCGAGAAGATACTTAGCGATCTCTGCGCGGACCCCCTGGTGGAGGTGGACGTCGACATCCTACCTCCCGAGATCACGATCTTCCCCAAATCTCCGGCCAGACGACGAATGATTGTGGGCTTCGACGAAATATACGGTTTCTGGGACAACGGGCGCTGCGCGATAAAGCTTTTCATACGCAAGAAGGCCATTTTATTTCTCTGGTTCAACAACCAGAAGGAAAAGTCGGTGTTTTTGAAAATCCTGACGGCGACGTAAGAACATGCATAAATTTGAAATACATTTTGCCGTGCTCTTGTAGGGCGACCTCCGTTGAAGAAGGGTCCCCGGTGGAAGAAGAGGACGATCCTGACTTACAACGAGTGGTGGACCACTGGTGTAATCGCATTTTCTTATTGGGTTATTATTTTAAGAAGATGCGACCGTCATGACTGAATTACTATTGTTTTTCCGTCTTTACATTCACAATAATTTTTCAATTATAGAATAGGAATATATTGGTGCACAAACCTAATTCAGGTGTTCTCTCAGGATTCAAAAGTTACTTACATGTCAGTGTAATATATTCTATAGGAATTGTTAGTGCTACATTTTCGTTTTGTGTTAAAAACCTTCTTGTGTTTGTTCCTCTATAGCAGTCTAAAGTCCCTTTTTCCGAAATTCGAGGAACCAAAAATTACGATTCGATTCGTAATTGCACCAAGATTTTTTTAGTTGAAAATCAATAAGATTACAAAAAAAGGCAAAAATGCGCGGCTCAACAGGTCCTTCCGCGCCGACCGAATTTGACACCAAATTTTTTTATAAACAAATGTATATACAGAATCATGAACAATGGTAGATACAAGTTTGGTTCAAAATTTATTTAAACTTTGTACCGCCTCAGAATTAATAAATGTTGTGTTAACTTATTAGCTGAATTAAATTCAGGTTTTTTATCAAACGATAATGCACACAACGCCATCTAGTGGCATTACCGGAACCAGCATACAACGTCATGTTCACTTTTGTTTCTGTCATGTATCAGAGATGGCGCTACATACGAATCCCATACAAAATGTTTGAGGAAATTTTTTTTCGTTAATTTCTCTGATGTTTTAACAGTTATTCGCTCCCCCAAAAAAAAACAGTCAATCCGTTCTCGCAATATCATCAAAAAATTTGTGTGTGGAGTCCACGCGCAACAGAAGTGAAACTTTGGAGTTTACTCCTAATCCAACATATCAAAGATCATAAAAATCGGTCCAGCCGTTCTTGAGATATAAACCGAAGGGCCCCCTTGTCCATGTTTTATCAGTTATTCTGCTATTCGGGGCGGAGACAAATCCAACAAATCAAAGATCATAAAAATCGGTCCAGCCCAAGGGGGACAATGGGCCCCCATCACCATGTAAAAAATATTTTAAAAAATACTTTAAAACGGTGAAAAATGGTGCATGCGCCACTTGAAGAAAATCTGTAAAATATTCAGTGGGTCTTTGAAGGTTTAATTTGTCGAATTTCGGAACTGTTTTCATAATCACAATGTCACATTTGAACATATAAAGACACGAGGACATTTATAGAGGATGATTGAAGAAACGGTAGAAAATGGTGCATGCGCCACTTGAAGAAAATCTGTAAAATATTCAGTGGGTCTATCAAGGTTTAATTTGTCGAATTTCGGAACTGTTTTCATAATCACAATGTCACATTTGAACATATAAAGACACGAGGACATCTATAGGGGAAGGTTGAAGAAACGGTGAAAAATGGTGGATGCGCCACTTGAAGAAAATCTGTAAAATATTCAGTGGGTCTTTGAAGGTTTAATTTGTCGAATTTCGGAACTGTTTTCATAATCACAATGTCACATTTGAACATATAAAGACACGAGGACATTTATAGGGGATGATTGAAGAAACGGTAGAAAATGGTGCATGCGCCACTTGAAGAAAATCTGTAAAATATTCAGTTGGTCTTTGAAGGTTTAATTTGTCGAATTTCGGAACTGTTTTCATAATCACAATGTCAAATTTGAACATATAAAGACACCAGGACATCTATAGGGGATGATTGAAAAAACGGTTGAAAATGGTGCATGCGCCACTTGAAGAAAATCTGTAAAATATTCAGTCGCCCTTTGAGGGTGTAATTGGTCGAATTTCGGAGATCTCTTCATCATTACAATGTCACCTTTGAACATATAAAGACACCAGGACATCTATAGGGGACGATTGAAGAAACGGTAAAAAATGGTGGATGCGCCACTTGAAGAAAATCTGTAAAATATTCAGTGGGTCTTTGAAGGTTTAATTTGTTGAATTTCGGAACTGTTTTCATAATCACAATGTCAAATTTGAACATATAAAGGCACCAGGACATCTATAGGGGATAACTGAAGAAACGGTAAAAAAAAGTACTCAATTTGTTTATAAACAATTTATAAACAAATAACGTAAAATACTTTTTTAGCCTTGACAGTTGTAAACTACGTTCTACCACATTTTAGACAGCCATGGTAACCCATTTTTTACACATTGAAGCTGTCACCTACCGCCTTTAAGCGGTAAAATAGTCCAAAATTTTCTTCTTTAAGAAACGCGAAAAAAAAAGATCCTTTATGATAAATATTGGTCGTATATTTTGAAAGAAGATACCGCACTTAGTAAGCATCTCAGTTGCCTATTTACCTTGTCAATTTACACTGTCACTCAATCTAAAAATGTTAATTTATTGCGATTATTACTCTCATAAAATACAATAATATGGCAAAATAGGTGAAGTCATTGAACTAAAAGTAAAACACGTCAACAATAAGATAATGAAAAAGTTAAGGTAAGTCAACAAAACACTCGAACAACATAACCTCTCTCATATTTTTAGGAATTGTGCCCTATTTATGCTATTTATGCATTCCTACAACTCCCGTATCCCTTTGGGCAAAATCTGCGTCCGTCACACTATCCTGCACCTATCTTTATGTCAATAATGTGAATGTAACTTCGGTGCAACGATAATTTTTGTTAAATGGGGGCACCGAGTGGAAAACTTCGTCATCGGCTAAGAAGTTGTATACATTATATGTGTGGTAGGTATTTTACATCACTTAGTTTTATTAAAACACTCCGCTGCGCGTCGTGTTTCAATATTAAAACTTCGTGATGTAAAATTGAACCTACCACACTTATAATGTAATATACTATTACCCACCATTATTAAGCGCCTTTATTGGACGAATAGCCATAGCTTAAAATAAAATGTGTTAAAACATCTTAAAGTTTTCAATTATTATAAACAAAATAATTAACTTTTAAAAACTTTTAGAACATGAACTTCTTGAGTACATTTATAAGAAAGGCTCCAAGAAGTGAAAAATTTGTAGGTCAATTTTTTAAACATTTTGTTGTCTTCAATGAAAGCGGAGGCCCCAAAAAATTTTGTTAATTAGCAATTGCCAAACTTATTGAAAAATAAAGTTAAATCGATTTTTCCAACGAAATCTCATTCCATCAAGTGTTAAGAACACAGCATAATTTATTCAAAATTTTAGATTAATATTTAATACTATAAAAAAATATTTTATGTGACGTACTCTCTTCAGAGGCGGTGCCCGCATTCCGTTACGGCTACGCGGAGCCCTATTTTCAGCGTTAAATTAAAATTGTTAATAATGGAGATAGAACTCCGGGAGTTGGGAGTTTCTCATCAGAAATGTCCTCTTCTTTTTTTTTCCGATTTTCGCTATCGCTTATAGTTTTTGTGTTATTGCCAAAAAGCTAAACCCCCTTATTTCTGTTTTTAGTTTTTTGTTAACAATTGTAATTTTTATTTGTGGAACAAATCTAAATTTGTATTTGAGACATCCTTTGACAAAAACCAAACAGTTACAGAGACCGTCAATATCAGCGCGTGGTTTGTGTTGCAGTCAGTTGGGGGGCGCCACTAAACGCATTTCAAACAAAGAGTTTATTTACCCAATTCTTCGATATAGCCCCTACTGATCACGAGATGGCGCCAGTGCAAGCACTCGAGATCAAGTGCGTACTTTTCCAAGTTCCATGTGGGAAGGGAAGGAATCTGCAGCGTCCGGTTTTGGTCCGGCATCTCTTTGAATTAAAATTTTTTGATACTGCTGTGTGAACACCACATATGCGTACAATAACCAGCGGCGAAATTAATCCCACCAGTAAAAGGCAAAGACCGAGGGAAGGGGGATAGTCACCCGACTGGTTACGAAATACGTCGTTTAACTTTTCTACTCGCGGTCCAGGTAAATCCCCGTCCCGGAATCCGCGGCCAACTCTCCACAACAAACGTGACACTCCACTCCCCACGCCCCGCCCCCTCCTCAACTGTTAAATTAACACACTCTTCCTACCATCAAGTTCCCTGCGACTGCGATCAACAAAACCAGTTTTGTATGTTGTAATGACACGCAGTGCCACGGTCGTCTTGTTGTAAAGCGAGTGTTCGTTATTTAGGTTACGTGTTGTAAAAGTACTTTTGTTTCGGTGATAAAGCAAACTAGGATGGGTTGTGCCACAGGACTCGTCAAATATTTCGTCTTTCTCGCCAATCTCATCTTCGCGGTAAGTACACAGTGTCGGGAGTAATTAACAGTAATCGCACAAGATCTAGTTGGCGTTACGTCATGGGATGTTTATTTGTGATCCAGCCAGCCGTGGCGCCTGGAGGCAGAGGTGGCTGGATCGGAAATTCGAGCAAGCAACAGATTGTTCCAGGGCGGCTGTGGAGAAACAAAACACTTTGACAGGTGAACATGTGACTCAAATTTGGTAGTACTGTTTTGTTTTTCCACGGCCACACAAAAAACATTCCATTAATGATTGCGTATATCAATGAGGACGCAAGAAAAGAAAACATTACAAAGAACGGTTGATCTACATGGAGAGGTAGGAACGAAAATGTTGCAAACACAAAAATGAGAGACATGAAAGATGTAAAAGTAAGACGTCTCAAGAAGAAATAAAAGGTGCAGAGTTGGCGCAAAAAGGACAACAAAAACTGTTTGCTATCAAAGATCTTTTTCCTCGGTCCGGAACTCATGAGCAATAGAAACAGTAGATTTCTATCGTTTGACCTTCTCAACAGGCGGCACGTGGGTTTTACGGCAGTAGGAGGAATAATTTTGATCGCTTTTTGTAACTGTTTTTCTCGGTTTTGAGGAGAATCACCAGACAACAACCTTGGAATCTTTCCTGACTAATCGTTTATTTTTTAACAGAAATAAATTGTGTCTACAGTAATCATCGTCCAAGAATAACCGCCCGCCGAAAATATTGTTCCAAGAACTGACAACAAAAAATTCTCCTTTGTGTACAACACAATCTAAGCTGCCTTGAAAAAGACATGCAAACCGTGTCAAAAATTTTATTTTATTTTGGGTCGACGGTTAGCCTTCCTTAGGTTTCTGCAGCTCCACCTGTCGCTCCCAAACGAGCCCCAGAGCCAGTTGCATGGCTTTTTAATACAATTACGCAATCCCAAGAGTATCATTTGCATAATTATCGCGTTCGTTCCATGTTAACAGCCGTCTTCAGTCGTTCCACGTGAAGGTTGTTGCGTTTTCATGGACTCAATCATGGGTTTCCGGAGCTGCTGCCGTTTTAATTTTTTCGACGCCTGAATCAGCGCAGACGTCACGGTTGCACATATTTAAAGGTTGCGCGATATCGTTACTCATGCGGCCTTTCATCCTAATTGGTCAATTGCTGTGGTTCGGGTTTTTAATAGCAGGTGATGTCACCACCCTTGCGAATTTCGTCAAGTAGTAGGGTGGTACCTTTAATAATTTTGACATTCAAAGCCTTCTGGATGTATGAATGATTTTTAGTTGACATTAAACTCTTCACAAGCGGCTGGATTTCTTAAAAAAATCTGTCGAATTCTTCACATTTAAAAACTAAACACTGACTATCGTTTGACCTTGGAATTCATATGTCAAAAATATCCTTGTAGCATTAGTTTGTAGCCACTAAAAAACTGTGTTATTTGGTGTTTGTTTCGTCAAAATCAAACAATAAATAAAAAAGATACAGCTACGTCCGTTTTTTTAAACATCCTGTATATGGGTGTTCAAACACGAATTGTGACATCTGGGATTCTCTTGTCAAATCTAGTCGCTAGTCACTAGGAGTGCGAGTGTGTCTTTGAATGTGTGGGAAGTGGTACCATCTTGGTGAAAACATATCGCTCGAAATCAAAAACAATAACGCAGATTAACGAAGTGGCAAAATATCAGTTTGATATGAATATGTATGAAATCAAATAAATAACGAGACCTGAAATTTACACAATATCGAAATATCAGATGTCAAAGTAACGAAATAAATCAAATTTAATGATACGCGATATATCAAAATCTAATTGATGCAATATCAAATTGTCAAATTAATGAAAAATCGGTTCAACGCAATATCAAACTAACGAAACATTTCCACAGGGAACAGGAATATGTCGTTGAAATATCAGATTAACGAAACATCAAATTAAAAGAAAAGCTCAAATTCAAGAAATATCAAATGAACGAAATATGAATACATATATCCTAACTTAAATGGGGAAACATCACATAATATTCAGATTTCAGATAACCAATATATGTATCGATATAGAAAAAAATCAAATCAGCGAAATAGCAAAACGTAAAATTAACGATATCAACGAAATAATAAAAAAAATCAAATTAACGAAATGGCAAAATATTAATCTGACGAAATATCGAATTAACGTGAATCAAATATGAAATCAAGTAAAAAGACCTGAAATTAACAAAATATCGAAATGTCAAATTAATGAAATACATAAATCAAATTTAGTAATATGGAAAATATCAAAATCTAATTGATGCAATATCAAATTCATGAAAAATTGGTTCAACGAGGCTCAACGAAATATCAAACTAACGAAAACTACCACAGGGAAATATCAAGTATCAATTTCCAATTATCGAAATATCGTAAAAGCAAATTCCGAAATATCAAATAAAGGAAATAGCAAAATGGTGCATTAATGAAATATTAAATTGTTAGATTAACTGAATATCAAAACGGACAGTTGACGAAATATCAAACTAACGAAAAGTCACAACGGTGAATATCAAAATATCACAACCAAAAATCAAATTAATGAATTGGCATAACGTCAGTTTAACGGAATATTAAAATATCACATTAACGATTTATCAAAATATTACAATGA
Organism: Diaperis boleti; assembly: GCA_963583935.1. Classification (NCBI taxonomy): domain Eukaryota; kingdom Metazoa; phylum Arthropoda; class Insecta; order Coleoptera; family Tenebrionidae; genus Diaperis; species Diaperis boleti. The sequence continues at coordinate 94,509,479 of OY757242.1, read as the reverse complement.
CGAAAGAGCAATTACCAAAATAACAATCTTCGAACTAACGGAATATCAAATTGGCGAAAGAAATACATATGTAATTAAAATATCAGATTAGCGAAACATCAAATTAAAAAATGTGAATTTAAAAAAAAAGTTTTTCGTCAAAATCTAACCATAAATAAGAAAGATACAGGTCTGTCCGTTTTTTAATCACCCTGTACAGAGGTGTTCAAACACGAAATATGACATCCGCGGCCTCTGGATTCTCTTGTCAAAAGCGTAGTCGCTAGTCACTAGAAGTGCGAGTGTTTTTTTTAATGTGTGGGAAGTCGTGCCATCTTGTTGAAAATATATAGCTGCAGGATCATCCCCATTCAACGAAACGTGAAATTAAATAAATAACGAGACCTGAAATTAACACACTATCGAAATGTCAAATATCAAACTAACGAAAAATTATGCCAGGGAAACATCAATATTTCGAATTTATCATCGAATTAAGAAAAAAATACGCTTTTAAAATGCATTAAAAATACGTATATACCACCACATTTAAAAAAGAAACGTTGACTATCGTTTGACCTTGGAATTCATTTGTCAAAAATATCTTTGTAGCACAGTCTGTAGCCACTAAACAACCGTGTTATTTGGTTTGTGTTTCGTCAAAATCTAACAATAAATAAGGAAGATACAGCTCTGTCCTTTTTTTAAACACCCTGTATAAAGGTGTTCAAACACGAAATATGACATCCGCGGTCTCTGGATTCTCTTGTCAAAAGCGTAGTCGCTAGTCACTAGAAATGCGAGTGTTTTTTTTAATGTGTGGGAAGTCGTGCAATCTTGTTGAAAATATATCGCTGCAGGATCATCCCCATTCAACGAAACGTTAAATCAAATAAATAACGAGACCTGAAATTAAAACAATATCAAACTAACGAAGAATTATCCCAGGGAAATATCAAATATCAATATTTCGAATTTATCATCGAATTAAGAAAAAAATCCGCTTTTAAAATGCATTAAAAATACGTATGTACCACCACATTTAAAAACTAAACGTCGACTATCGTTTGACCTTGGAATTCATATGTCAAAAATATCTTTGCAGCACAGTCTGTAGCCACTAAAGAACCGTGTTATTCGGTTGTGTTTCGTCAAAATCTAACAACAAATAAGAAAGATACAGCTCTGCCCGTTTTTTAAACACCCTGTATACAGGTGTTCAAACACGAAATATGACATCCGCGGTCTCTGGATTCTCTTGTCAAAAGCGTAGTCGCTAGTCACTAGAAGTGCGAGTGGTTTTTTGAATGTGTGGGAAGTCGTGCCATCTTGTTGAAAATATATCGCTGCAGGATCATCCCCATTCAACGAAACGTTAAATCAAATAAATAACGAGACCTGAAATTAAAACAATATCAAACTAACGAAGAATTATCCCAGGGAAATATCAAATATCAATATTTCGAATTTATCATCGAATTAAGAAAAAAATCCGCTTTTAAAATGCATTAAAAATACGTATGTATCACCACATTTAAAAACTAAACGTTGACTATCGTTTGACCTTGGAATTCATATGTCAAAAATATCTTTGTAGCACAGTTTGTGTCCACTAAAGAACCGTGTTATTTGGTTGTGTTTCGTCAAAATCTAACAATAAATAAGAAAGATACAGCTATGCCCGTTTTTTAAACACCCTGTATAGAGGTGTTCAAACACGAAATATGACATCTGGGGTCTCTGAATTTTCTTGTCAAATCTAGTCGCTAGTCATTAGAAGTGCGAGTGTTTCTTTGACTGTGTGGGAAGTCGTGTCATCTTGTTGAAAATACATATATCGCTGCAAGATCACCCCCATTCAACGAAACGTGAAATGAAATAAATAACGAGACCTGAAATCAACACAATATCGAAATGTCAAATATCAAACTAACGAAAAATTATCCCAGAGAAATATCAAATATCAATATTTGGAATTTATCATCGAATTAAGAGAAAAATACGCTTTCAAAATGCCTTAAAAATACGTATATACCACCACATTTAAAAAAAAAGTTGACTATAGTTTGACCTTGGAATTCATATGTCAAAAATATCTTTGCATCACAGTCTGTAGCCACTAAAGAACCGTGTTATTTGGTTGTGTTTCGTCAAAATCTAACAATAAATAAGAGAGATACAGCTCTGCCCGTTTTTTAAACACCCTGTATACAGGTGTTCAAACACGAAATATGACATCCGCGGTCTCTGGATTCTCTTGTCAAAAGCGTAGTCGCTAGTCACTAGAAGTGCGAGTGTTTTTTTAATGTGTGGGAAGTCGTGCCATCTTGTTGAAAATATATCGCTGCAGGATCATCCCTATTCAACGAAACGTGAAATCAAATAAATAACGAGACCTGAAATTAACACAATATCGAAATGTCAAATGTCAAACTAACGAAAAATTATAACAATATTTCTAATTTATCATCAAATTAAGAAAAAATACACTTTAAAAATGCATTAAAAGTACGTATATACCACCACATTTAAAAACTAAACGTTGACTACCGCTTGACCTTGGAATTCATATGTCAAAAATATCTTTGTAGCACAGTTTGTGTCCACTAAAGAACCGTGTTATTTGGTTGTGTTTCGTCAAAATCTAACAATAAATAAGAAAGATACAGCTCTGCCCGTTTTTTAAACACCCTGTATACAGGTGTTCAAACACGAAATATGACATCCGCGGTCTCTGTATTCTCTAGTCAAAAGCGTAGTCGCTAGTCACTAGAAATGCGAGTGTTTTTTTAATGTGTGGGAAGTCGTGCCATTTTGTTGAAAATATATCGCTGCAGGATCATCCCCATTCAACGAAACGTTAAATCAAATAAATAACGAGACCTGAAATTAAAACAATATCAAACTAACGAAGAATTATCCCAGGGAAATATCAAATATCAATATTTCGAATTTATCATCGAATTAAGAAAAAAATCCGCTTTTAAAATGCATTAAAAATACGTATGTACCACCACATTTAAAAACTAAACGTTGATTATCGTTTGACCTTGGAATTCATATGTCAAAAATATCTTTGCAGCACAGTTTGTAGCCACTCAAGAGCCGTGTTATTTGATTGTGTTTCGTCAAAATCGAACAATAAATAAGAAAGATACAGCTCTGCCCGTTTTTTAAACACCCTGTATAGAGGTGTTCAAACACGAAATATGACATCTGGGGTCTCTGAATTTTCTTGTCAAAAGCGTACTCGCTAGTCACTAGAAGTGCGAGTGTTTTTTTTTTAATGTGTGCGAAGTCGTGGCATCTTGTTGAAAATATATCGCTGGAGGATCATCCCCATTCAACGAAACATGAAATCAAATAAATAACGAGACCTCTCACTGAGACTCTCTTTATTACAGGTTGTACATATAACGATTATGTATATTAACGGATTGTCAAAATATCAGTCTGACAAAATATCCAATTAACATGGACGAAATATGACATCAAATAAATACCAAGACTTGAAATTAACACAATATCGAAAAGTCACATGTCAAATTAACGAAATAAATCAAATTTAATGATATGCGAAATATCGAATTCTAATTGATGCAATATCAAATTGTCAAATTAATGAAAAATCGATACAACGAAATATCAAACTAACGAAAAATTACCACAGGGAAATATCAAATATCAAATTTCGAATTTATCGTAATATGTATAAGCAAATAGCGAAATATCAAGTAAAGTTAATAGCAAAATGGTAGATGAATGAAATATTAAATTGTTAGATTAACTAAATATTAAAACAAGAAGTTGACGAAATATTCAATGAACGTGCGAAATGTGAAATTAACGAGATAAATAAAATTTAATGATATGCGAAATATCAAGATCTAACAACTTGATGGAATATCAAAAGAAAAGAATATCACAATAATGACATTTCGAATTTATCGAAATAGCAGCTAACGGTATATCACATAAAGGAAATAGCAAAATAGAACATTAATGAAATATTAAATTAATAGACTAAATATCAAAACATGAAGTTAGCGAATTATCAAAATGTTAAATATGTATCGAACTAATTAAAAATCACAACAGAGAATATCAAAATATCACAACTAAAAATCGAATTAATGAATTGACATCATGTTAAATTAACGGAATATTAAAATATATCATTAACGATTTATCAGAATATTATAATCACGGAAGTGAATAATAAAATAACAATTTTACAACTAACGAAATATCAAATTGACCAAAGAAATATGTAACTAAAATATCAGATTAGCGAGACATAAAATATCAAATAAACGAAATATGAATATATTATCATCACATGGTCTAATGATATAAAAAAAACAAATCGGCGAAATATCAAAACGTGAGTTTTACGATATCAACGAAATAATAGAATATATTACCAAAGTTCAGATTAACGAAATGCCAAAATATCCAATGAACGAAATAAATCAAATTTCATGATATATGCGAAGTTTCAAAATCTAATTGTCAAATTTATGAAAATATCAAACTGACGAAAAATTACCTGAAAGAGATGTCAAATAAATTAAATTAGCAAAAAACAAAATATCAAACTATACTAAAGAAATATCAGATTCACGAAATATGAAAATATCAAATTGAACTACATACATATCAAAATTTCGTCATCAAATGACGAAATGGCTAAATATAAACTTGACGAAAAAATACCATAATATAATATTAACGAAATTTCGAAACGTGAAATTAACGAAATATCAAAATATCGCATTAACGGACAAGCGAACTCACCAATATCGAATTTGCGAAATTCTCGACGTTTCGACCACTCGATTTCTCTCTCAATTTCGGTTTGCTGATACCTCAATTTGAGCTTTTCAGTGTCTCAAAAATCTGAGTATTTTTTATATTTTATTAAAGACGAAAATTATATTATAAAATAAAAAATAACAAACTATAATAAGGGATAATAAAATATTACAAAGAATGGAACTGTAGAGTAAACACATTAGTTAAATTGTGCTAATGGAGAACACAAAAGAATAGTAAACAAATAGTAATAAAGGAGAAAAGAGAAGAAGAAGAGAAAAATAAGAAGTAAAGGACAGAAACACTTTTAGGCTTGCAACATGTTTACTCGAAAAATCGAGCATTGTGGATGATTACGCGTGACCTTATTTACCATCCCACACCACAACAAGTACCACCTCACAATGGACTGACCTTTGACCGCAACACGATTGCCAACTAATTACCACAGAATATATTGTCGGAATCCATATTAAACACCGATATTGCTACCCGACTTTTTCGTCCAATTCCAACACGTAAGTGGGTTAATGCACAAAGACGAAAGAGTGCTGCAACCTCCATTCAAGGCTTCAGCTGTAGGTCGACACAGTTCTCGATTCAATCCATTGACGAGATTTATTTTGTACACATCGGCGGTAAATCCGCAAACAGCTTCGGAAAAGCAAAATTAGCTCCACAAACATCGGAGTCACACTTATAAATAGCTGTTGGTAAACACAACGCGCCGCGGAAACCTTTGACTTTCTCGCATAATCACAACCGCGGCGGCCTTGACAGAATTTTGAAAATGGTATCCGAGGGCCCAAAATGAAAAAGCGAATGGTGTGCAATAACTCGAGAATTTTTTAGACGTCGACGGATTCCGGGATTTGTGAATCATGATGATGATGTCAACTAGAGATAAATATTTTTCTTAGTAGACTGAGTTGTCTCAACTAGTCCGCTATTGCGGAAATTTTCGGTCTTATCTCGATTGTCGAAAATTTCTGGTTCCCCAATATGAAATTTCCACGATTTCCATGTGCATTTTGCAATTGCTTTCTAATTCAAACCGCACACTTGCAAAGATTGCCCTCGCGCACAATTCACACCGATCTCACCTTTGCAGTTGGCGGGATTGGCCCTCATCATCATCGGCGTCCTCTACAAGTTCAACTACAGCGATGCCACCGACGCCCTCCCGTCCAACTTCGGGGTCGCCCCGATCCTCTCCATCATCATCGGAGCCGTCGTCTTCGTCACCGCCTTCCTGGGATGCTGCGGGGCGGTGAAGGAAAGCACCTGCATGTTGACGAGCGTGAGTGATGTGTACCGGCGATCGAATTTCGACTCATTGCTCCCTTCCAGTACGCCATCGTCCTCCTGGTGATCTTCATCATCCAAGTCGCGATCGGCGTGTACGTGTTCATCAAGATCAACCAGGACGAGACCGACTTCCGACACATGGTCCACGACAGTCTCCAGAAGACGTTCGACGGGTACTACACCAACAACGAGAAACGGGAGGCCGTGGACGCCATGCAGAGCTGGGTATGTCTTTCGGCCTTCGAAGTGTGGAGCGACACGGACGGTTTTGATTTTTCATATCCTGTGCTCAAGACAGTATTTTTGTAGTTGCACTGCTGCGGTCTCGATAGCTACCACTCGGTAGTGGCTCAGAACGGAGACTTGCCTCGGAGCTGTTGCGCGGAGGGAACGGACGTTTGCAAGACCACGAATTACAATTCGTTTTATAACAAACCATGCTACGACGCAGTCAAGGAATTTTTGCAAAAGAGCTCGAAAGTTATCGGAGGCGTCGCAATCGGGATTGCCGTCATCGAGGTACTCAAAATTTCGTTTTTATTTTCCATTTATCCATTTTTGTTTTTAGATTCTCGGGGCCATTTTCGGCTTATGCCTCTCGAGTTCGATAAGGAACCACTACAGAAGGAACATATACACATAAGCACACTTCGCATTCTAACCTTGTTTGTTTACTTTAAATATTAAGTTTAGTTGTTTTTATATGTAGCTTTAACCATTCCCACTGTTACACAACGTTAAGTACAATAAATTTTTAAGTAGGTCTGACTAGCTTTTTACGCGGGATATGAAAAATCAGGCACCTCTGGCTTCTTTTACTCAAATAAGAGGATTTCCAGCTGCGCTGCTGCGGGGTCGACGGCCCCGACGAGTACCGCAACGAAACGCTCCCTAGATCCTGCTGTTCCGACGACGTCCAGACGTGCTTCAAGAGCGAGTCCAGAGTCTACCACACGGGTTGTGTGGACGCCATCCGCGAGTTCCTGTACAGCGGTGGCCAGGTCATGGGCGGCGTCGCCCTGGGCATTGCCCTAGTCGAGGTACCTTCCGCCGATCGTGCAAACCGGAACTTTCGCTATATTTTGTCTTTCAGCTCATCGGTGCCTTCCTCGGGTTTTGCCTGTCCCGTTCCATCAACAACCAGTACAGAAGGAGTCTTTATGCTTGAGATCAGATGTTTTTCTATGTACATGTTAATAAAACCGTTAACATTTGAAGTAAGAAGGTTTTGTGTTGTTTCTGTACGTTGCTGAGGCCATTTGTACATAACCCTGTCCGCAAAGATGTTGAAAAGACATAGAGTTACTTACCCACTGGTAATATTTACATCTTGTGAAATTTACGAGTGTTAAAGTTCCACAACAAATTGACAATGGGAAATGACGGGTAGGTCCGTTACTGACAAATTACTTTACTAAGACAAAAGTGTCATACGTTTTCATGTACTTTTTCTGAAGGGAAAATCTAAAAAGCTCAACACACTTTCCGAGCTTATGGTCGAGATCAAAGATCAACCTTTTTTTGTCGTCTTGTATTACCGACTGATGAAAGAAGAGAGATATCAACGAAAGGTAGGAAGAGGATAAAGGGGTTGGAGAGAGAAAGAAAAATTCCTGGGGAAGGAGACATAAGGGATGGTAGGGAGAGAAAACTAGAGTAAAATTATTACCTACGTCATTCACATGAACAGAAGAAAAATATTCAGCAAAAAATTGGCAATTTCATGTTCATATTTAGCAGAATTGTCGTTATAAAAGAGGAATACCAACGTTGTAGGGATTCTCATATTCTCACAAAAGTATGTTATAGAGAACGGTCAAGGATTTCAGAAGGTTTAAAATCCAAAGATTTCTCATACATTTAGTCAGTCGATGAGTACAGTGGACAGGGCGGCCCACCCGCCCACCGCACACACAAACGGTACCAAAACCATACGCTGTTTAGTCACAAAGAAACTTTGCACCGCTAATGAGAATCAATCCAAATTGAGATTTACACCAAAATATATACTCAAATTTACATTTTTGAGTTAATGGTTGACAAACTGATTCGGAGTGACAACCATTTTCCTATTGTATCCACATTCTGTTTCTTGTATTGCACAGTTCTTCTCTGTGACTAAAATCATGTCGTTCATGGCACCACATGTGAATGCGGTGGGCGGGTGGGCCACTGCATCTACAACTGACCGACGGACTAATTGTATTAGAATGACAACCATTTTTTGACTTAAAAGACTTTTGAAAGTATCGGGATTTAAAATGGCTAGGCGCATCCACCAATTTTGAAGTTATTTTGAAATAGCAGAAATACACTCCTAGGAAACTTAATGGAGTTGAATCTCATTACATAATATCAAAGACCGCTCGAATAAGGGAAGGAAGCAGCCCCAGATGGCTTTTGAATATATCGAGATTTAAAATCGCTCAGCGCCCCCACCATTTTTGATGATATTTTGAAATAGCGGAAAGACAGCCTTGAGAGACTCGTGGAGTTGAATCTTGTTAAATAATGTCAAAAACCGCCCAAATAAGAGAAGAAAACACTCCCAGATGGCTTGTGAATGTGTATTGGTGTTTAAGAGGGCTCTGCGCCTCCACCAATTTTGATAATATTTTTAAATAGCAAAAATACACTCCTAGGAGGTTTAATGGAGTAAAATCTCAATAGATAATATCAAAGACAGCTCGAATAACCAAAGGAAGCAATCCCAAACGACTTTTGAAAGTATCGGGATTTAAAATAGCTAGGCGCATCCACCAATTTTGAAGATATTTTGAAATAGCAGAAATACGCTGCTATGAGCCTTAATGGAGTTAAATCTCATTAGATAATGTCAAAGACCGCTCGAATAAGCGAAGGAAACAGCCCCGGATGGCTTTTGAATATATCGGGATTTAAAATCGCTCAGCGCCCCCACCAATTTTGATGATATTTTGAAATAGCGGAAAGACAGCCTTGAGAGACTCGTGGAGTTGAATCTTGTTTAAAGCCAACTTGATTCTTTCAGCATCTATCGTCTCCTGAACGTGAAGAGCAAAAAGAACCACCAATTAAAACAAAAATTGTAAAAAAATCTGCGAGTTATCAAAACGTATGAAAATTGGAACTAGTATGTAAAGAATCTCAGGGAATCACCTCATATCATCGGATTAAAGCTAGCTAGATTTCTTCAGTATCTATCGTGTCCTAAACTTGAAGAGCAAAAAGAACCGAGATGGTCGAAATCGCCGGAGAGCACACCTTCCAATTAAAAAGAATTTAAAAAATCTTCGGTTTTAAAAAACGTCTAAAAATTGGAACTAGTACGTAAAGAATGTCAGGGAATCACCTCATATCATCGGATTAAAGCTAACTAGATTTTTTCAGTATCTATCGTGTCCTTTAAGCTTGAAGAGCAAAAAGAACCGAGATGGTCCAAATCGCCGGAGAGCACACCTTCCAATTAAAAAGAATTTAAAAAATCTGCGGTTTTAAAAAACGTCTAAAAATTGGAACTAGTACGTAAAGAATCTCAGGAAATCACCTCATTCATCAGATTAAAGCTAACTAGATTTCTTCAGTACCTATAGTCTCCTTCGAATAGAAAAAATTGTAAAACATTTGGCGGATTTACAAAAGGTGTGAAAATTGGAACTAGTACGTAAACAATCTCAGGGAATCACCTCATTCATCAGATTAAAGCTAACTGGATTTCTTCAGTACCTATAGTCTCCTTCGAATAGAAAAAAATGTAAAAAATTCGGCGGGTTTACAAGACGTCTGAAAATCGGAACTAGTACGTAAAGAATCTCAGGGAATCACCTCATCTCACTTCAGATTAAAGCCAACTAGGTTTCAAAGATCACCGGTTAAAAAGGCAATGGATGAGGAAATCAAAGAGATGCTGAAAAAAATTATGGAGGATGTAGGGGAGATAAAGGAATAGAATCGGAAGATGAGCCGGGAACTCGAACTGTTGAAAATTATGATGCGTGAAAAGGACAAAAAAAATGGGAAACAGAGAAGATGGATAAGGAGAAGAGATAAGGGAGAAGATGGGGCTGTGGAAGAACGAGTGGTGGGATAAAGAATGCAGGGAAAGGAAGCAGGAAGCAAGAAGGAAACTCAGAAATTGGAAGAAATTTAGTATGCAAAGAAAAGAAGCAAAAGAAACGGATGGAAGAAGAGCTAAACATGAAGGGTATAAAGACGGAAGAAGAGGTATGGAGATACATAAATAAAGAAAGAAAGAAAAAGAGAGAGAGAGTGAGTGATGGAATTACTATGGAGGAATGGAGAGAGTACTTCAGTGAGCTGCTGGGGGGTGACGAAAACAGACAAGAAAAGGAAAAGAGACAACAAGGAGTGGAAAAAATAGAAGAGATAACAAGAGAAGAACTAGAGCAACAACTAAGAAAACTGATAAGGAAAAAGACACCCTGGAGGGATGGTATACAGAATGAAGCGTGGATAACTGTAAACTAGCTGAGAGTCACTTTCTCGTCGACCGACCTCAAAGAAACCCTCAAAAAATCCCGCAACAGAGCCAACCTCGTTTACCTTCTCCGTGGCTGCAACCCCAAAACACTTCACCACACTTACAACTCCTTCATTAGACCCATTTTCGAATACCGAGCCCTCACATACACCTATCCAAACGCAGCCAATTCCACATAGTCGCCTTCGAGAGACAACTCCTTCGGAAAACTTCCATCAGAGAGAATCCGCGAAACCACTAACAGCACCCCCATCCTAACTAGATTCACTAAACTCCAACAGGCTTTTAAACCGGATCCTCAAGAAAACAAAAGTAAAAAGCAAACATCTATCCTCTTAACACCAGCACTGCAGGAATTGGTCGACACCACTCCTCTATCAATGAGGTAACAACGTCAACGACGAGAAGCTCCATCCTCCGGCCCCAGACCCCATCTCTTGTAGCCCTCTCTTCCAGGACCCCCAGGACACAACCAGGACAAAGAAAGAAGAACGAAGAAAAAAGGCGCCCCACCCCCAGAACCGCACCCACGAAACCTTACCTCTAACGCCCAAGCATATTGTAACCCCCCTAAGAAATTTTGTATTAGAATAAGCACCATCAATTGTAAGTTTTAGCATTATATAGAATCAAGTGCTGAAAAGGCTCTAATCCTTAGCAGCACCATTACAAATCATTGTAACATTCATTGTAACATTAGATACCTCAAAGCTAGAATTAACTGGATTTAATTCGGTAATCATATCCGATTTAGTTTTGTGAACTTTCTGATCATTAGTTTTAGGCTGGGGTTGTATCCTTTACCATTTCGGCATAGGAACAACCATGGCTCGCAGAAGAAGCCTTCAGATCTGGAATTTCATCAATTAACACCAAATTTTGACGCCACATTCTTTACGGCAGACAAGATACTCATTATCTCTTCCTGTAGGTTTATTGCAGTTGGCAACATTTAATAGCCATACATATTTACAAATGATACATAATGGAAAAAGTGAATGCCTGCTGCGATATCAGACCACTATATCTGCAGCAACAAAAAAACTCACTAAAAGGTCAGTCTCCCATGTGAATTTTACAACCCAGAATACATGAAACAAAATACAAAAACCCCACCCAATACCAAAGTTCCGCAGGAAGTACTTATCCTTAGGGGGAAAACACCATCAAGCTCAAATTAACCATGTAAAACACTAAATTAGAGGAGACCACTCGAACCTTCTTCAGGTTTTACCCTTTTTGTTCTATCGACAACCGGTACAGAAATCTTTTTTCCTTGAGATTAACTGTTTTATCTACACAATAAAACCGTCAACATCCGAAGTAATAATTTTATTTGATTAGAATTGAAACATTGTAATACATAAATTCGATGATACCCTTGGAACAACAATAGAAGCGTTAAAATCACAATATATTGGTTAAGATAATCACACTGAAAAGGGAAATATCAATTGTGCATATTGAGTTTGTGCTACGAGAGAAAAGACATATTTTTGTACATGGTTTTATAAAAAGACAACTAGTACAGATCTAAAGACTAGAGTGGTGTTAAGGTTCTGAAGCCATCCGAATCCTGGCGGATTCTCGCGATCGGTTGTGCACTTCGGCCGTTCGGAGGGTGATCCCGAAGATGTCCTCGTGGTACCGGTTCTCATCCTAGAATCCACGTGGACGTGTCGGTAAAAAATAGTGTGAAAATAAAATCTACTCACCCTCAACGACAAAAGATACGCCTCCACCTGCTTCTCGTTCATGGCCCCGTACTTCTGAATTATAGTTTTCAAAGTTTGGTAGACGTGCTCCGCCATCGTGCAGTCCCCGCACACGTAAAAGTGCCCTTTCTCCAAGACCAATATCCTGTAGATCTCCGCCGCTTCGTTCAAGGCCAAATCTTGCACGTACGTCTGAAAAGTCCCCGTCGAATCACCACGCCTTAAGCGACGCGACACTTACTTTAGGAACTTCGGGCTCTCGAGACAACGCCAAAAACACCTTATCCAACACCCCTTGCTTCAACATCTCGTTCTTCTCGTCCTTGTACAGGTCGAGGTCGCGCGTCCGACATCCGAAGAACAGCCAAATCTTGCCGACCTTCTTGCGGGCTTGGACCTGGTGCAGGCGGTGCTGCCAGAAAGACCTGAACGGTGCTATTCCGGTCCCTGGACCGACCAGCACTATCGGTTTCGAGGCGTCGTTGGGGAGGTGGAAGTTGGGGGCCTCCCTGACGAAGTGACACACTTCTTCTCCCACGGGAACGTCCTGGAGGTAGTTGGAGCATACGCCGTAGTGAATGGGGCCTTCGCCGTCTTGGGTCTTGTACACCACGACTGCGACCGTCAGGTGGACCTGATTAGGATGGAGGAGGGGGCTGGAAGAGATGGAATAGAAGCGGGGCTGCAGGATACTGAGTTGGGCGATCAGCAGGGGTGCGTTGGGACTGACCGACGGGAATTCTTCGAGGACTTCCAACAGGTTGGGGTAGCGCCAGTGGCGCCAGTCTTCGTACGCGGCGGAGTCCTACAACATCGAACCGGGTAAATTAAAAATTTCCTTTAACGAGTAATTACCGTGGCGAGAAGATCTAGTTTGCGTTGATCTTCTGGATCCGCGGCGATCGTGGCAAAGTGTTGGAGCAAGTTGGGAGTGGGGGGAGTCGTGATGTCCAAGAAGCGCGACAGAAGAGTTCGCAAAGAGCACGAGGGGAGGCGCTCGTGAGGCGTCCAACTTTTTATCACGCCGTTGGAAGTGTGCGTCTCTTTCAGAATCTGCAGCTCTACCGAAGTGTCAGGATCGTCGACCTGTTTCAATCTGGAAATTATTTTGTCTACCAGTTCCGGCCTGTTAACAGCGTAGACCCCCAAATGATCCCCAGGTTTGTACGGAAGGGTGTTTCTGAATTCCAGCAGGAGTGTGGCCCTCGACGACTCTTCCCCGTGAAGGTTGGTCCTTCGTAGAAGTTTACTGGAGTGTACCTTCTTATTGTGACACTTGGACAGCGCCGTGGTGATGTTATCGCTCTTCGCTTCCACGAACCTGACGGTCTGAGCGGTCAACGAGTCGCTCTGGAAGGTCATGGTGGCCTCCAGCAGCGTGTCGTCATCATCCAGACAGAAAGTCTCACACGCGGTCTGGAAAAACTCTTTCGAAAAAACTCAACTGCTTAATGCCACAACATACTTTGAATATCTGCGGGGCCCACTTCCTGAACGCCTGCTCCTGCCCGCACATCTCGTCCCCCGACGCCATCTTCGCCAACCTCTCCCCGCCCAGCTCCCCTAAAAGATTGTCGACGTACTTCCCGAACGCGCAGAAGTTCGGGTACGCGCTCGAACCCAACGCGAACACTGCGAACCTGGACACAAACGGGTTATCCCTATCCTCAAAGAAATCTCTTCAGCAAGCACGAAGCCCAAGCGCCACTTACCTCACGTTGCTGAGCGGTCCGAAAGTGTCTTCCAGCAGGGGCTCGCTCAGCGAGCCTCTGAGCGAGTCCAAACGGTCTAATTTTTTCGCGGTAGCTATTTCGCTCTGACTGTTGGCTTTAATGAAGGACTTTGACGTGGCCATCGTCATGCTGCCGCCACCATGAGAAAAGCAAGAATTAACCGCCACCGAGATGGGAAATGGCGGGGAAGCAAAATGGGGCTTACCTGAGCTTGGCGGCGTCGCCGTTGGGAATGCCGCTTTCGTTCAGTTTGAGGGTATACAGGGTCTTGGCGAATTCCTGCGGAAAAGCGTAGAAATTTGAAGTTACAATTGTAAATATACTAACTTCACCGTTCTCCGGGGGATCCCCGTTCCCGAAAGTCGAGGTGACCACCAGCAGCATAGCCTCGTGCTCGATGCTGGAGATGTCGTAGTCGGCCATGCAGTACACTTGGGCGTTGAAAGCGTGCCCGAAAATCTCCACTAATTTCTTGGCGTAGCTTTCGGACTTTCCCGTTTCGGTGGCGTAGAGAACCGTCGCTTTGATGCGACGGGACAGGGCTCGGCCGAAGAGCTTCGACGTGAACTTCACGGCTCTGAAAGAGGTCGTAGTGAGAGGGATCGGACACGGAGGAGCCGAGGTCTCACCTGGCAATCTGCTTGAAGTGGAATTTGCGACGCGGCTTCTTGCTCTTGGCGGATTCGCGGCCCTTTTTCCAGACGTGGCATTTCCAGGCTGGTTCCTGCAAGAAAAGTAAATTGTTATGAGAGCGATATTGCACTGGTGGTGTATTGCTGGTTGCCCGCATTCAATGGCCCCAAAAGTTTTACAATTACTTGGTGTTTGTCTTTTTTTCCATTTATTTTTAGACACTCCTCATTTTACCTTAAATATTTTCTACCATGAACTTTTCCTCTGAGTCACTTCTGTTACGCCACTGGTAAAACTAATATTTAATTAACGCATTGATGTTACGATGAGAATTGAATTAGCAATTATTATTTTATTTGCATTTCAATAATTTATGTAATAAAAACACTTTACGATTCATTGTCGGTACTAACACGTTATGTCAAAGCAGACACAGTGTATGGACGTACGTCCCTGTGGCGCAGTGGATAGCGCGTTGGACTTCTAATCCAAAGGTCGTGGGTTCGATCCCCACCAGGGATGCGGAGCATCAACACTTTTTTTATTTTTTTTTCAATAAAACACGGCAGCGTCCCACAAGAGCACGATTCCTAAAATCCCTCCTGTTTATTCTTTTTTTCCTCCCAATTTGTTTAGCATTTGTCGCGTCGTCTAAATTAGATTTGTTTGCAATTTCGGCCCGAAATCGAATAATGACGACGGGAAAAAATGCTTCGATAAAGAGGAATGTTAATTTGGTTTAAAGGGGTCATTCGTTGGGAAAAATCGCTCTCATCAAGTGGGCTTTGCAGGGTGGCGTGCGCGAACCAAAGAGTGTTGTTAATTCACTTGTCCGGGCGTTGATTGATTGAATCTGTTGGAAAAGCGGTGGGAAAATTTTTCGGTGTTTTTACAAAACTCAGATATACACTTCCTCCGCTTTACGGTATCGGTAGAGCCGTAATGTGATTATTACCGTCCTTAATGGGCAAATCGAATTACCGCTGCGTTGTCGAAATGAGGTGAATATAGCAACAGTTGCCTTTCAAAGTTATTTCTTCGTGTATTTAACGAGATTACGCCTATGTGCACCTTTTCATTATTGATCTTTCTTTGGTTTCTTTCGAGAGCTCCATGAGCGAGATTACCTTACTGTCATCTCGGGTCTTCATAAATTACTCATAAAACATGTTGTCCGTGGAAAACAAAATTTACATGTGGTTAAAAAAATACTGTATTTAACCAGTGTTAAAAGTTGAGTGTGTAAGAGCACTTTCGCACGTGTGCACATGTAAATTTTAATGCGATTGCTAGAGCACAGATTTCGGATCGAATTTTCTAAATAGCCTTCTGCAGCGGCTGTCGACTTCCAACCGCTGAGATTTTAAAAATAAGTGTAGCTCGCTTCGGTCGCTAGTTAAAATCTATGGGTCGTACAGATGGTTATACAGACTTTGTTTTTAAATGGAATTTTGTCCCCAATTTAAAGAAGGATCGAAGTTTCTATATAGCTTTCTGCAAAAACTTTCGGCTTCCAAGCACCATGCCTGTACTCAAAGTGTAATTTTAATAGTGAGTAGGTATAGCTTTTCTTCGCTCGCGTATTAAAATATGAGTCATTTTGATGTACAGATATAAATGCCATATTTTCTGTGATTTCTATAGTATTGCGGATCGAATTTTCTATATTGTCTTCTGTAGCAACTGTCAGCTTCCAACCACTATGGGAGAACTGAAGGTGAGGTTTTAATAATAAGTGTAGCTCGCTTCGCTCGCGTATTCAAATCTATGAACCGTTTTGGTGTACAAATATTTATGAAAACTTTGTTTTTAATTGGAATTTTGTTCGCGATTCCCACATGGATCGAACTTTTTATATAGCTTTCCGCAAAGATTTTCGGCTTCCAAACACCATTCCTTGACTGAAAGTGTAGTTATAATAGTGTAACTACTTTTAATCAGTTTTTCCCTAAAACACCAAAAACAATTTTATTACCAGTTTACTCATCGCCCTGATGATGCCAACATTGTTGACGAAACGTGCGTTGGCAGTTATAATAAAATTGTTTTTGGTGTTTTAGGGAAAAACTGATTAAAAGTAGTTATCTACCACCAAAAGTGATCCAGACAATTGTTTTTGTTTTTTATAATAGTGTGTTAAAAAAATTTCTGTTTTTAAATGAATTTTTTTCTGTGATTTCTATAGTATTACGAATCAAATTTTCTATATAGCCTTCTGCATCAACTGCGGTTTTAACGATAAGTGTAGCTCGCTTCGCTCGCTAGTTAAAATATATGGATCCTTTTGGTGTAGAGATGGTTAAGCAAACTTTACTTTAAAATGCAATTTTGTCCGCGATTTCCACATGAATCGAACTTTTTTATATAGCTTTCTGCAAAAAATGTCGGTTTCTAACCACCATGCCAGAACTGAAAGGGACGTTTTAATAATAAGTGTAGCTCGCTTCGCTCGCGTATTCAAATCTAAATGACATGTACATCTCAATAAGTAATTTGAAAAATTTTCCGGACTTTTCAGGACGCTTTAGAATTATTTGAAACTCTTCAGTATTTTCAGGACGCTTTAGTACTTTTAAAATTTCTTTATTACTGTCCAGAACTTCAGATTTATTTAGAACTCTTCTGGTCTTTTCAGGCGGCTTCAGAACTTTCTAGGACTTTTCAGCAATCTTTAGGATCTTTCAGGACTCCCTACAAATTTTCGTACCTTTCAAGACACATCAACGGTTTTCAAGATTATTCAGAAATTATTTTTTAAACGATTCCGGATGTTTCAAACTTATTTAGAAGTTTTCAGGACCTTTCATGATTTTACTATAAATTATTTATGACTCCTCGGTGTTTTTATGAATATCTAACATTCCATAAGTAAGTAAATAAGTGTAAGACTGCCCAGGGCTTTTGAGAAAAATTATTAAAAAATTTTCGAGAATATTTAGAACCCTTGAGTAGTTTTCAGGATTCCGCAGAATTTTTAAGCATACTTTGGCAAATTGCAAGGTTCTTACAAAAATTCAGGACGATTAAAGCCTCTCTAGCACTTATCAGGACTTTCCAGGATTCTTGACAATTTTTCAGTGGTCTTAAGGTTTCCTTCGTAGTCCTAAATGACAATAAGTAATTTGAAAAACTTTCGGGACTTTTCAGGACGCTTTAAAATTATTTAAAACTCTTCAGTATTTTCAGGAGGCTTCAGTACTTTTAAAAGTTCTTTAGGACTCTCCAGAACTTCAGATTTATTGAAAACTTTTTTGGTCTTTTCAGGCGGCTTTAGAACTATTTAGGACTTTTCAGCAATCGTTAGGATCTTTCAGGACTCCCTACAAATTTTCGTACCTTTCAAGACACATCAACGGTTTTCAAGATTATTCAGAAATTATTTTTTAAATGATTCGGGATGTTTCAAAATGATTTAGAAGTTTTCAGGACCTTTCATAATTTTACTATAAATTATTTATGACTCATCTGTGTTTTTATGTCTATCTAGCATTCCTTAAGTAGGTAAATAAGTGTAATTTTGATGTTCAAATATTTATGCAAACTTCGTTTTTAATTGGAATTTTGTCCGCGATTCCCACATGGATCGAACTTTTTATATAGCTTTCTGCAAAGACTTTTGGCTTCCAAACACCATGCCTGGACTGAAAGTGTAGTTATAATAGTGTGTATAGCTCGCTTTGCTCGCGTACTAAAATAAATGAGTAGTTTTGATTTCTGCAGCATTTCGAATCGAATTTTCTGTTTAGCCTTCTGCAGGAATGGGTTGGTCTCCAATCACCATGCCGGTACTGGAAGTGAAATTTTAATACTGAGTGTAGCTCGCTTCGCTCGCGTATTAGAATCTACATTATACTTTTTGAATCGAATTTTCTATATAGCCTTCTGCAGTGGCTGTTGGCTTCCACCCACCATGTGAGAACTGGAAGTGAGTTTTAAAGATAAGTGTAGCTCGCTTCGCTCGCTTGTTAAAATATATGGGTCCTTTGGTGTACAGGTGATTACCCAAACTTTGTTTTCAATCGGATTTTTTTTTGGGATTTCTGCAGTTTCCAACCACTATGCCGGGACTGGAAATGAAATTTTAATACTGAGTGTAGCTCGCTTCGCTCGCGTATTGGAATCTGTGGATGTTCTGTTTTAAATGGAAATTTTATGCGAGTACATATTTCTGAATTTTTGTATACACCATTCTGTAGCAGCTGTCGGATTCCAACCACAATGTCAGAACTGAAAGTGAGGTTTTAATAATAAGTGTGAAAAATTCCAGTTAAAAACAGAACTTTGTATCACCATCCGCACATCAACAGATTTTAATATGCGAGCGAAGCGAGCTACATACACTTACTTTCAGTCACCGTACGGTGGTTGGAAGCCGGCAGTGGCTGCAGAAAGCTATATATAAAAAGCTGGATCATGTGGAAATCGCCGACAAAATTCCATTTAAAAACAACCATTGTATAAACATTTGTATACCAAAACGACCCATACATTTTAACTAGCGAGCCACACTTATTACTAAAACTTCACTTTCAGTTCTGGCATGGTGGCTGGAAGCCGACATTTGCTGCAGAGGGCTATATAGAAAATTCGATCCGTAATACTATAGAAATCACAGAAAAAAAATCCATTTAAAAACAAAAGAATTTATAACCATCTATCAAAACGACTTATATATTTTAGTACGCGAGCGAAGCGAGCTTTACCCACTATTATAACTACACTTTCAGTCCAAGCATGGTGCTTGGAAGCCGAATGTCTTTGCAGAAGGCAATATAAAAAAGTTCCATTCATGTGGAAACTGCGGACAAAATTCCAATTAAAAAAGTTTTCATAAATATTTGTACACCAAAACGGCTCATAGATTTTAACTAGTGAGCGTAGCGAGCTACACTTATTTTTAAGACCTCACTTTCAGTTCTGGCATGGTGGTTGGAAGCCGATGGTTGTTGCAGAAGGTTATATAGAAAATTTGATTCGTAATTCTATAGAAATCTCAGAAAATATTCCATTTAAAAATGGGAAAATTAAATGACTCATATATTTTAATCCGCGAGCGAAGCGAGCTATACTCACTATTAAAACTACACCTTCAGTCCGGGCATGGTGCAAACTTCATTTTCAAATGGGTGTTTTTTTTTTTAGTCTTGACACTTCAGGTTTTAATAGTGAATGTAGCTCGCTTCGCTCGCGCAACAAAATGTGTGGGTCGTTCTGCTGCACCAAGGGTTATACAATGTTCTGTTTTGCATGGACTTTTTTGCGATTACCAGAGTACAGATTTTGAATCGCATTTTCTATATAGCCTTCTGCAGTGGCTGTTGGCTTCCAACCACCATGTCACAACTTAGTCAGTAGTTTTGATGTACAGATGGTTATAAAAATTTCTGTTTTTAAATGGATTTTTTTCTGTGATTTCTATAGAATTACGAATCAAATTTTCTATATAGCCTTCTGCAGCAACTATCGGCTTTCAACCACCATGTCATAACTGGAAGTGAGTTTTAACGATAAGTGTAGCTCGCTTCGCTCGCTTGTTAAAATATATGGGTCGTTTGGTGTACAGGTGATTGCCCAAACTTTGTTTTCAATCGGATTTTTTTTTGGAATTTCTGCAGTATTTCCTTGTGAAGGAAGGGGATCGGTTTCCAACCCCTATGCCGGGACTGGAAATAAAATTTTAACACTGAGTGTAGCTCGCTTCGCTCGCGTATTGGAATCTGTGGATGTTCTGTTTTAAATGGAAATTTTATGCGAGTACATATTTCTGAAATTTTGTATACACCATTCTGTAGCGGCTGTCGGATTCCAACCACAATGTCAGAACTGAAAGTGAGGTTTTAATAATAAGTGTGAAAAATTCAAGTTAAAAACAGAGCTTTGTATCATCATCCGCACATCAACAGATTTTAATATACGAGCGAAGCGAGCTACATACACTTACTTTCAGTCACCATACGGTGGTTGGAAGCCGGCAGTGGCTGCAGAAAGCTATATATAAAAAGTTGGATCGCCGACAAAATTCTATTTAAAAACAACCATTGTATAAACATCTGTACACCAAACGACCCATAGATTTTAACTAGTGAGCCACACTTATTACTAAAACTTCACTTTCAGTTCTGGCGTGGTGGCTGGAAGCCGACATTTGCTGCAGAAGGCTATATAGAAAATTCGATCCGTAATACTATAGAAATCACAGAAAAAAATCCATTTAAAAACAAAAAATTTTATAACCATCTGTACATCAAAACGACTTATATATTTTAGTACGCGAGCGAAGCGAGCTTTACCCACTATTATAACTACACTTTCAGTCCAGACATGGTGCTTGGAAGCCGAATGTTTTTGCAGAAGGCAATATAAAAAAGTTCCATTCATGTGGAAATTGCGGACAAAATTCCAATTAAAAACAAAGTTTTCATAAATATTTGTACACCAAAACGGCTCATAGATTTTAACTAGTGAGCGAAGCGAGCTACACTTATTTTTAAGACCTCACTTTCAGTTCTGGCATGGTGGTTGGAAGCCGATGGTTGTTGCAGAAGGTTATATAGAAAATTTGATTCGTAATTCTATAGAAATCTCAGAAAATATTCCATTTAAAAATGGGAAAATCAAATGACTCATATATTTTAATCCGCGAGCGAAGCGAGCTATACTCACTATTAAAACTACACCTTCAGTCCGGGCATGGTGCAAACTTCATTTTCAAATGGGTGTTTTTTTTTTTAGTCTTGACACTTTAGGTTTTAATAGTGAATGTAGCTCGCTTCGCTCGCGCATCAAAATGTGTGGGTCGTTCTGCTGCACCAAGGGTTATACAAAGTTCTGTTTTGCATGGACTTTTTTGCGATTACCAGAGTACAGATTTTGAATCGAATTTTCTATATAGCCTTCTGCAGTGGCTGTTGGCTTCCAACCACCATGTCACAACTTAGTCAGTAGTTTTGATGTACAGGTGGTTCTGTTTTTAAATGGATTTTTTTTCTGCCGGCTTCCAACCACCATACTGCGACTGAAAGTAAGTGTGCGTAGCTCGCTTCGCTCGCGTATTAAAATTTATTGACGCACAGATGGTGATACAAAGTTCTGTTTTTAACTGAAATTTTTTAACACTTATTATTAAAACCACACATTCAGTTCTGACATTGTGGTTGGAATCCCACAGCCGCTACAGAATGGTATATACAAAATTTCAGAAATATGTACTCGCATAAAATTTCCACTTAAAACAGAACATCCACAGATTCAAATACGCGAGCGAAGAGAGCTACATCCAGTATTAAAATTTTACTTCCAGGAAATACTTCTGATATCCCAAAAAAATCCACTTGAAAACAAAGTTTGGACAATCATCTGTACACCAAACGACCCATATTTTTTAACAAGCGAGCGAAGCGAGCTACACTTATCGTTAAAACTCACTTTCAGTTCTGACATGGTGGTTGGAAGCCAACAGCCACCGCAGAAGGCTATATAGAAAATTCGATTCAAAATGTATACTCTGGGAATCACAAAGAAGTGAGGACTTTGTATAACCATTTGTGTAGCAGAACGACCCACATATTTTGATGCGCGAGCGACTATTAAAGCCTCAAGGGTCAAGACTAATCAGCTGTCCTGAAGCGATTTTAAGATATCGATTTTCATTAAGCCACGGTCAATTTGTCAACTGTCAAAACTTGACTGCCGCAATAATTTTATTATCAGGTTAGGCCATGCATCGGATGCCTTTCATTTGCTGACAGTCTGAACTTTCAGTCGCAGTATGGTGGTTAGAAGCCAACAGAAAAAAAATCCATTTAAAAATATAAATTTGTATAGCCATCTGTACATCAAAACTACTGACTAAGTTCTGATATGGTGGTTGGAAACCAACAGCCACTGCAGAAGGCTATATAGAAAATTCGATTCAAAATGTGTACCTTTGTGCAGCAGAACGACCCACACATTTTGTTGCGCGAGCGAAGCGATGTCATAACTTGACTGCCGTAATAATTTTATTATCAGGCTAGGCCATGCATCGACTGCCTTTCATTTGCTGACAGTCTGAACTCGGCTGTCATATAAAGCCAACTTCCTCCCTAGTGTTATGATCCGACTGTCAGACTACTTACTCTACTGTCGGGTCCCAAATTATCATAAATTAGCAGTCTCACTCTAATTGTCAAAAAAATTGACGTTTAATTTTTGTAAGATGACAGTCAACTTTCATTTTTCAAAATGCACTCTAATACTTATTACTTATTATATTATTATAAAAAATAAACCAATTCTATCAAGTCCACGCATACTTGTTCGTTTTGAAAAACTGTCATCTGTGAAACATTATTAAATAATAGAATTTTGACGTTCAAAACCTACTCGATGTATGAATCGTTTAGGAAAACCCTGCAACTGCAAAGAGGTGTGAGTAGTGCTTCTACAAAATTTAACTTGTGTTGCACACGTTACTTTTTCTACGTCTAGATCCATGATCACGTAGTTAATTTGACGTACGCAAACTTCTCAACTAAGGAGTCTCAACAGTCCTGCATACTATTACTACTTACTTGGTATTCATACGACGGCTTCAAGTAATACAGAGCCATCTCTTGATGGAAAACGGGCGTCGCAGACCCACTCAACGGCGGCACGATCCACACCCAATCGGCCGGACACCCATTCCTCAGCCTAACCTCGTTCTCCAGGTGCTTCATGAACGACTCGGACGCCGTGTGATGATCCACGATGGTCACCCCTTTCACTTGAAAACTATGCAGCACCGCCACGTTCACCTCCACCATGGCCTTATCCTTCCAAAGCGTAACGGGAGTTCGCGTGTCCAACCCCATCGCCAAAGCGACCGGCTCCAACATGTTCAACCTGTGCGAATCGCAGATATTCCGGCATCCGATCTCCGTGCTCATGTACCAGCCGTTGAAGGGGGCGGCCGTGAATTGCAGCCCCCCCACGTCGAACATCATGTTGGACACCGCGGGCAGCGCGTACCACTTCAACCCCAGGTCCTCGAACCAATCCAGCCTGCAAGCGGTCGATAAGCGGGATCATGAGGGTGAGAACGACTTACGTGGGGTGAGTCAAGGGGATTTCCAGGATCAAGTCCGAGGGTATATCGAAGTAATCGGGGTCGTGACCGTTGGCGGAGAGGACGAGCGGCAGGATGTCCCACTGAGTGCCCTTGCTGCGCCAGCCGAGACGGTGACAGACGTCGGTGAACTCCACGTTGAGGGGGTCCCCGATGACGGAGCCGTCGGGTTGGCGGTAGCCGGCGAAGCTCACCAGCTGGGGGTTCCACACGCGGTAGTCGTGGCGGCTGTCCGTCCTTTGCGGGAAGATCGTGATGGCCGAGCTGGAGGAAGAAGGAAGGTTAGAAGTTAACGAAACGGAATTAAATAGAAAGAAAAAAGTAGTTGTGCGTGTCAGCTCTGACGCGCGACTGGAGTTTACATACATAAAAATATATTACTTATATTACATAAATACATTGTTAGGAACATCGATTTCCTTTACTATTGATATCATCTTAAACATTAAATTCCCTCCAACCATGGGCGATAATCCAGTGGAAACGAAATAACAGGTTTATTCCAAGTTTTCGGGTTCTAGGTTTATTCAGGTTTATTTCAAGTTTTCGGGTTCTAGGCTGATTCACGTTTATTCCAGGTTTATCTCAAGTTATCTGCTAAATTTTGATTCAGGCTTATCCCAGGTTTTCGTCCATTGATTGAGGTTTATCCCAAGTTATCGTGCTCAATGTTTATTCAGGTTTATTCCAACTTCTCGGGTTGTAGGTTGATTCAGGTTTAACACAATTTATCTGCTCACTGTTGATTCAGGTTTATCAAATGTTTTCGGGTTCTAGGTTTATTCAGGTTTATCCCAAGTCAAGTTTTCGGGTATTATAGGCGGCTTTCGTTCTAAATTGATTCAGGTTTATTCCAAATTTTCGGGTTCTAGGTTGATTAATGTTCCCCAATTTTTCGGGATCTAGGCTGATTTATGTATCGTTAATTGATTCAGGTTTATCTAAAATTACCCTGTTCTAGGTTGGTTCACGTTTATTTATTATCCAGTCAAGTTTTCGCGTACAATAGGTGGCTTTCTAGGTTGATTCAGTTTTATTCCAAGTTTTCGGGTTATAATTTGATTCAGGTTAATGCCAATTTTTCGGGATCTAGGTTGATTTATGTATCGTTAATTGCTTCAGGTTTATCCCAAATTCCCCTGTTCTAGGTTGGTTCAGGTTTATCCTACATTTTCGTCCATTGATTAAGGTTTATCTCAAATTATCATACTCAATGTTTACAGGTTTATTCAAAGTTTTCGGGTTCTAGGTTGATTCAGGTTTAACTCAAGTTTTCGGGTTCTAGGCTGATTCATGTTTGTCCCAGGGTTTCGTTAATCGATCCAGGTTTATCCCATGTTTTCCTGTTGTAGGTTGAAACAGATTTATCTCAAGTTATTTGCTCAATATTGATTTAGGTTTACTCCACGTTTCCGGTTTCTAGGTTGATTTAGGTTTATCCCAGGGTTTCGTTTATTGATTCAGGTTTATCTCAGTTTTTTCTTCAGGTTTATTTCAAGTTATCATGTTAAAAGTTGATTCAGTGTTTATCCCCTGTTTTCCTTTTCTAGGCTGATTCAGGCTTATCCCAGATTTTGGTCTATTGATTGAGGTTTATCTCAAGTTATCGTGTTCAGTGTTTATTTTATTTTATTTCAAGTTTTCGATTTCTAGGTTTTTTATGTTTATCCCAGGGTTTCGTTTAGCGATTCAGGTTTACCTCAGTTGTCGGGCTCTAGGTTGATTCAGGTTTACCTCAGTTGTCGGGCTCTAGCTTGATTCAGGTTTATCGCATGTTTTCGGATTATGGATTAATTCAGGTTGATCCCAATTTTTTGGGTTCTAGGTTTATTAATGTTACCCTAATTTCTCGGGTTCTAGGTGGATTCACGTTTATCCCAATTTTTCGTTCATTGACTCTGGTTTAGCCCATGTTTTCCTGTTCCAGGTTGATTTTGTTTTATTCCAAGTTTTCGGGTTATATTTTGACTCAGATTTATCTCAAGTTTTCGGGCTCGAGGTTTATTCAGGTTTATCCCAATCAAGTGTTCTGGAGCTAGGTGCTTTTCGTTCTAGATTGATTTAGGTTTATCCCAAGTTATGGTCTTCAATGGTTATCTAGCTATATCTAATGTTTTAGAGTTCTAGGTTGATTCATCTTTATCCCAGGTTCTCGTTCATTGATTGAGGTTTATTCCATCTTTTCCTGAGTTTGTAATTGCTAATTTTGAGCCTTGGAAAATTGACTGAAAAATTTTGATTACAGAAAAGGGGGATTTTAAATCGTTCTAATCTTTATATTGGTTTTCTAAAGAGGGAAATTTTGAATCTATATGGAATTTGGAGAATGCAAATTTTGAATCGTGGAAATCCCGATTTAGATAGCAAAAATTTTAAACTTTTGAAATCGTGAAACTTGATTCAGGTTTATCTCAAGTTATTGTGTTAAAGTTAATTCAGGGTTATGCCCAGTTTTCGGGCTCTAGTTTGATTCAGGTTCAGGTTTTTCGGGTTCTAGGTTGATTAATGTTTATCCCAAGTTTTCGGGTTCTAGGTTGATTCTAGGTGGTTAATGTTTATTATGGGTTTTCCTTCATTTACCGAACTCCTTCAGGTTTATACAGTTAGGGTATTCAAGGCTATGGTTGATTTAGATTGATCTCAGTTTTTCGAGTTCTTTGTTGATTCATGTTTCTCTCAATTTTTCGGGTTCTAGGTGGACTCATGTTTATCCTAGGTTTTGGTTTATTGATTCTGTTTTTCCCTGTTCTAGGTTGATTCATTTTTGTTCCAAGTTTTCGTACTCAATGTTCATGCAGGTTTATTCCAACTTGTCGGGTTGTAGGTTGATTCAGGTTTAACTCAAGTTTTCGGGTTCTAGGCCGATTCATGTTTATCCAGGTTTATCCCATGTTTTCCTGCTGTAGGTTGAATCAGGTTTATCTGCTCACTGTTGATTGAGGTTTATCCAAATTTTCGGGTTCTAGGTTGATTAATGTTCCCCAATTTTTCGGGATCTAGGCTGATTTATGTATCGTTAATTGATTCAGGTTTATCTAAAATTACCCTGTTCTAGGTTGGTTCAGGTTTATCCCAAGTCAAGTTTTCGCGTACAATAATTGGCTTTCGAGGTTGATTCAGTTTTATTCCAAGTTTTCGGGTTATATTTTTATTCAGGTTAATGTCCATTTTTCGGGATCTAGGTTGATTTATGTATCGTTAATTGCTTCAGGTTGATCCCAAATTCCCCTGTTCTAGGTTGGTTCAGGTTCATCCCACATTTTCGTCCATTGATTAAGGTTTATCTCAAATTATCGTACTCAATGTTTATACAGGTTTATTCAAAGTTTTCGGGTTCTAGGTTGATTCAGGTTTAACTCAAGCTTTCGGGTTCTAAGCTGATTCATGTTTGTCCCAGGGTTTCGTTAATCGATCCAGGTTTATCCCATGTTTTCCTGTTGTAGGTTGAAACAGATTTATCTCAAGTTATTTGCTCAATGTTGATTCAGGTTTACTCCACGGTTCCGGTTTCTAGGTTGATTTATGTTTATCCCAGGGTTTCGTTTATTGATTCAGGTTTATCTCAGTTTTTTCTTCAGGTTTATTCCAAGTTATCATGTTAAAAGTTGATTCAGTGTTTATCCCCTGTTTTCGAGTTCTAGGTTGATTCAGGTTTATTCCAATTTATTGTGCTCAATATTGATTGAAGTATATCAAAAGTTCTTGGATTTCAGGTTTATTCAGGTTTATCCCAAGTCCAGTTTTCGGGTTCTAGGTGGATTTCGTTCTAAAGTAATTCAGGTTTCTCCCAAGTTTTCCTTTTCTAGGTTGATTCAGGCTTATCCCAGATTTTGGTCCATTGATTGAGGTTTATCTCAAGTTATCGTGCTCAGTGTTTATTTTATTTTATTCCAAGTTTTCGGTTTCTAGGTTTTTATGTTTATCCCAGGGTTTCGTTTAGTGATTCTGGTTTACCTCTTTACCTAGGTTGATTCAGGTTTACCTCATTTGTCGGGCTCTAGCTTGATTCAGGTTTATCGCATGTTTTCGGGTTATGGATTAATTCAGGTTGATCCCAATTTTTTGGGTTCTAGGTTTATTAATGTTACCCCAATTTTTCGGGTTCTAGGTGTATTCACGTTTATCCCAGGTTTTCGTTCATTGATTCTGGTTTAGCCCATGTTTTCCTGTTCTAGGTTGATTTAGTTTATTCCAAGTTTTCGGGTTATATTTTGATTCAGGTTTATCTCAAGTGTTTATTCAGGTTTATCCCAATCAAGTTTTCTGGAGCTAGGTGCTTTTCGTTCTAGATTGATTTAGGTTTATCCCTAGTTATGGTCTTCAATGTTTATTTAGGTATATCTAATGTTTTAGAGTTCTAGGTTGATTCATCTTTAGCCCAGGTTCTCGTTCATTGATTGAGGTTTATCCCATCTTTTCCTGAGTTTGTAATTGCTAATTTTGAGCCTTGGAAAATTGACTGAAAAATTTTGATTACAGAAAAGGGGAATTTTAAATCGTTCTAATTTTTATATTGGTTTTCTAAAGAGGGAAATTTTGAATCTATATAGAATTTGGAGAATGCAAATTTTGAATCGTGGAAATTTTAAACTTTTGAAATTGTGAAACTTGATTCAGGTTTATCTCAAGTTGTTGTGTTAAAGTTAATTCAGGGTTATCCCCAGTTTTTGGGCTCTAGTTTGATTCAGGTTTAGGTTCAGGTTCAGGTTTTTCGGGTTCTAGGTTGATTAATGTTTATCCCAAGTTTTCGGGTTCTAGGTTGATTCTAGGTGATTAATGTTTATCCTGGGTTGTCCTTCATTTGCCGAACTCCTTCAGGTTTATACAGTTATCGTGTTCAACTCTATGGTTGTGGTTATGGTTGATTCAGATTGATCTCAGTTTTTCGAGTTCTTTGTTGATTCATGTTTCTCCCAAGTTATAGAGTTCTAGGTGGAGTCAGGTTTATCCCACATTTTCGGTTTCAAGGTTGATTCAGGTTTGTTCCCAATTTTCAAGCTCTAAGTTTATTCAGCAAATTTTTCAGATTGGTTGATGAATATATATTTTTGGACAATGGATAAATCCATTTCTAAAAGCAGTGAACGGTAATTTGTAATCGAGTCATCCATGAATTCGAATCCGTGTCTTTCAAGAAGTTTAAAAAATAATTTTGAGGTTTCAAAAATTTTGGAAGTAAATTTTTAAACAGATGCGAACTTTATAATTTCAATTTTTCGCAAGATCTTGAAAACCCAGTTCGGTGTAACCTGAACCACTGCCATCAAATGTCAAATAAATTTGAAGAATTAACCTAAACTCAAATCTCAGTATCTTGCCGCTTGCGTTGTTGATGTTGGTTGTTGTGTTTTCTTTGTCTAGTGAAACAGTCTCTCTACTTTATAAAATCAGAACTTGATTTGTTCACTGCTTAAAAATGGTATTTTCATTAGAAAACAAAGCGTTTATGGTTGAGTCGTATTTTCGAAACGGGCAGAAAGTAGACGGCGTGTGGCAATGTTCTGTTGTGCACGACATATGTTTTCGGATTCATGGATGATTCGATTACAAATTATCTTGAGCGCTTAATATTTATGATTATAGCAGGCTTGAGTGAATCATTTTTTTTTTTTAAATTTAAAGCCTAGTTCCCGAGATAGCGGGTGAGAAACGGCAAAAATGCAAAAAAATAGCGCTTTGTCTTAACGCGTTAACAAGATAACGCGTCAGCAAGTCACCGCTCGATTTTACTATCCATCAATTTGTCGTACCAGGCTTTAAAAATCGATTCAAAAAGAGGAAAATCGTGAGATAAGAAATGGAGGGAGATAATTATAGTTATCGCCAACTTTCACAACTATTTGAACGAAATATTTCAGGCGACTGTATTTGAATTACCCCAGAGCTTTTTCCGCATCCGAATTTCTTCCAAAACGACGCAAACTCAAACTTTGATTATTCCGAATTCGCAGCACACACAACAGAAAAACAAATCTCGCATTCGGAGACCCTCTAGTAAAACATGTGGATAAATATGTACATTGAGCGAATCAATACCCGCCAACGAAATTTCGGGGGCCCCGGCGGACAAAAAGAAATTCTTCAACTTTCCCGACGATTTGTCTGAAAATCTCCGCGTAATTTCGCATTAATATGTATAAACAAGCTGTCAGACGGAACGGTGCTGGCGAATCGCAGATGGATATCCGAGGAGACAAGAAGCATAAACAGAGGAATACATTAAGCCGAAAGAGGAAATTTATCCGGGAACTTAGCTTTCTCGCCGGCCTAAACTGCACTTCAAATATTTGCGTTCCGTAATTGTTCGCAGGCCCAGCTGCCGGTATTACAGATATGTGAAATTTGAATTGTGATTTCAGTCTTCCCAGGTGCCGTATTTTTTTAGCGGGGTCCCGATGACGAAATTTAATTAGTGTAAACTGGGCAGAACGGCACGAACTTTCGTTAATTCATGCAAACTGCCCGCTGTACCAACAAATTATAAATTATTTTTCCCCAAACAATCTAATTTAAATATAAATGAAATCAAACTAGATTCTACTAAATCTAAATATTATTATTAACGGCAGAGCCCATTCAATTGCGTTTTAGCTTTACAACTTCCCCTCGACCGTTTCCATCAAATTTATTGCACAGACTAATTTTACCAAAAATTATCTACATTCGATTGGCGCGAAGGACCATAAATTCCCCGTATCCGTCCCCGTCAAACTAAGTTTTTTCATTCAGATTGGATTTTCACTGTCACCTGATGGCCGACGTATTGTCCCGGAAAAAAGATAAAGTAGACGGTGATAAATTATTGTTGCTCAGATTGCGTTATTCCGTGCTTAAACGGGCTATTCCCAGATGCTGAAGAGTGCTCCGTATAGGAACGAGCTTTCTACGATTTGCAATTTCGAATCCGGACAAGTGCAGAACTTCGTTTCGACTAAATCTCGAAAATATGCGCACTTCGCAGACAAACGAATACGAGTTTGGAATTGCATCGTGTTGAGAAACAGAGGAAGAGACTGTTTCGTGGCGATGACACTTTCTTGCGCTTGCAAATGAGGAAAAGTCGCTTGGATCCGAAAGATTTGCAGTAAGTTTATTTTAGAGTTCTCAAAATAATCTTTAAAAAACTCCGGAAGGACTAACTTGTACTGTTAAAATGTATAAATCATGTCATGATACAAGTAAATTTAATACAGTCAAGCCTCGTTACGTCGAACTGACATGTTAATGAGTGGCCCATTGTAAGTCTTCGTAATTTATTTGCAAAATGTTTTTACTAAGAAATTAATTAATAGAATCGGGGAGTGACTTTTCGGAACCATTATGATGACTAGATGCAAAACTGAAAAAAAAAGTCAAAGTTGACCATGAATGTAAAATCGCTTGTATTAAATTAGCCATGAATAAATAATCATTATTTTACATTAAGACAAGCGGTTTTTGTGCATGATGGCGCATTAAATGATACCGGGACTGAAAGTGAGATGTTTGGCTCGCTTCGCTCACGTGTTAAAATCTATAAATTCTATACAGCCCTCCGCAGGGCCTGTCGTGTTCCAACCACCTGAAAGTGCTGAGTTTTAATATTTTACTGACAGTGGGGTTTTACCAGTGAATGTAGCTCGCTTCGCTCGCGTATTGAAATCTATGGGTCGTTTTGTTGCACAAATGGTTATACGAAGTTCTGTTTTTGAAGTGAAACTTTCTTTTAATCGAATTATTAATTATTATTTTGATTAATTCATACCGGCTCTAAATGCTTCGAATCGGCGAATGGTGTAAAAGGGTCCGCCCTGTCCCAAAGGGGGCACTGCTCCTAATGGGCCCCCTTGAGACATGACGGCCTGGGAGGGGGGAGGCTGGTTACAAAGCAACGACAATAACTGAGAACGTCGGCAATCAAAACTCCAAAAGTTTCGTTTCTGTCGCGCGTGGACGGAATTTTTTTTTAATAACGATTTCTACATTTTCTGTTTTGAGTGGAAATTTTTCTGCGATCTCCAGAGTACATATCTCCGATCAAATTTTTTTATATAGATTTCTGCAGCTGCGAACCCGTGCCCGAACTGAAAGTGAGATTTTTTGCGGTGATTTGTAAATTTGAGATTCGATAGCTCGCTTCGCTGGCATATTAAAATATATGGGTCCTTTCGATGTACAAATGGTTATACAAAGTCCTCTGCTTAAATGGATTTTTTTGATTTCTGTAGTATTTCCGATCAAATTTTCTATATAACCTTCTGCAGCGGCTGTCGGCTTCCAACCACCATGCCAAGACTGAAAATGACGTTTAAAAATAAGTGTAGCTCTATGGGTCCTGTAAGGGTGAATTGGTGGGTTGATTTTGAATTAGAGAGGTTTGAAGCTCTGGTCGATTTGGGTTTTGAATTTGTATCTTGCTCGAAGGACCATGTATTGATTTCGATTGAAACACTCGCGAACTTATGAACTTGTATATTTTGAATAATTAAGATAGTTCTTAAACGTTTCTTCTCGCGGTGGTTTCTACTTAATTTGAATGAGAATTGAATTGAATTTGAGTTCGAATGCGACTCGTTTGAATGAATGATTGAATGCGAGTTGTTTGAGTGAAAGATTCGTTTCGACTGAAGAGCGATCGTGAGCGGTGCCACTCAGGTAAGCGGTTTTATGACCCTTTGGTTTTTCCCAAACTGGCAGACGCGACGACCGCTGCAAATATTACTCAACAGGTCCTTTGGTCAACAGATGGTATGGAAACTTTGTTTTCAAGTGTTTTTTTTTGTGATTTCAACAGTATTTCTAATGGAATTTTCAATATAGGCTTCTGCAGGAATGGGTCGGCTTCCAACCACCATGTCGGGACTGGAAATGAGGCTTTAATAGTGAGTGTAGCTCGCTTTGCTAGCGCATTAATAACTTTGGGTCGTTCTGTTGCAAAATGGTTATACAAAGTTTAGTTTTAAATGGAAATTTTTATGCGATTTCCAGAGTACATATTTCGGATAGAATTTTCTATATAGCCTTCTAGCGCGGTTGTCGGCTTCCATCCACCGTGCCAGAACTGAAAGTGAAGTTTTAATAACGAGTGCAGCTCGCTTCGCTCGCGGATTAAAATATGTGGGTCGTTTTTGATGTACAAATGGTTATACAAAGTCCTCTGTTTAAATGGATTTCTTTAAATTTAAATAGTATTTCGGATAAAAAAATGTATATAGCCTTCTGCAGCGGCTGTCTGTTTCCGAACACCATGCCAAGACTGAAAGTGACGTTTAGCTCACGTGTAGCTCGCTTCGCTAACCTGTTAAAATCTATGGGTCCTTTGTGATTTTTTTTATGATTTCTATAGTATTTCTAATCCAATTTTCAATATAACCTTCTGTAGGAACGGGTCGGCTTCCAACCACCATGTTGGAACTGGAAGGGAGATTTTAATAGTGAATGTAGCTCGCTTTGCTAGCGTATTAATGTCTTTGGGTCGTTCTGTTGCACAAATGGTTATACGAAGTTCTGTTTTAAATGGATTCCAGAGTTACATATTTCAGAACGAAGTTTCTATGCTTCCGCTGTCGGCTTCCAACCACCATGGCATACACGGAAGTGAAGTTTTAAAATAGTGTAGTGTAGTTCGCTTCGCTCTCTTGTTGAAATCTATGGGTCGTTTTGGTGTACAAATGTTTATACAATGGTTGTTTTTAACTGGAATTTCTGCAAAGACTTTCGGCTTCCAATCACCATACCTGGCCTGAAAGTAAGGTTTTAACCATGAATCCTTTGGTGTACAGATGGTATGGATTTTTTTTAAGTAGATCTTTTCGTGATTTCTACAGTATTTCTAATCAAATCTTCAATATAGCCTTCTGCAGGAATGGGTGGGCTTCCAACCACCATGCCAGAACTGAAAGTGAGGTTTTAAAAACAAGTGTAGCTCTGTAACTATTTATATATAGCTTTCTGCAAAGACTTTCGGCTTCCAAGCACCATGCCCGGACTGAAGGTGTAGTTTTAATTGTAAGTATAGCTCGCTTCGCTCGCGTATTAAAATATATGAATGGTTTTGATGTACAGATGGTTATAAAAATTTCTGTTTTTAAATGGATTTTCTTCTGTAATTTCTATAGTATTACGAATCGATTTTTCTATATAGCCTTCTGCAGCCACTGCCGGCTTCCAACCACCATATGGCGACTGAAAGTAAGTGTATGTAGCTCGCTTCGCTCGCGAATTAAAATCTATTGATGTGCAGATGGTGATACAAAGTTATGTTTTTAACTGGAATTTTTTACTCTTATAAACCTCACTTTCAGTTCTGACATTGTGGTTGGAATCCGACAGCCGCTACAGAATGGTGTATACAAAATTTCAAAAATATGTACTCGCATAAAATTTCCATTTAAAACAGAACATCCACAGATTCTAATACACGAGCGAAGCGAGCTACACTCAGTATAAAAATTTCACTTCCAGTCCCGGCATGGTGGTTGGAAACTGACCCATTCCTGCAGAACGAAATACTGCAGAAATCCCAAAAAAAAATCCAATCAAAAACAAAATTTGGACAACCATCTGTACACCAAACGAAACATATATTTTAACAAGCGAGCGAAGCGAGCTACACTTATCGATAAAACTCATTTTCGGTTCTGACATGGTGGGTGGAAGCCAAGAGCCACTGTACAAGGCTATATAGAAAACTCTATTCAAAATGTATAATGTAGATTCTAATACGCGAGCGAAGCGAGCTACACTCAGTATTAAAATTTCACTTCCAGTACCGGCATGCTGGTTGGAGACCGACCCATTCCTTCAGAAAGCTATACAGAAAATTCGATTCGAAATACTGCAGAAATCCTCAAAAAAAAAATTCACTTGAAAACAAAGTTTGGATAATCATCTGTACACCAAACGACCCATATATTTAAACAAGCGAGCGAAGCGAGCTGCACTTATCGTAAAAACTCACTTTCAATTCTGACATGGTTCGAATTTTTCATATAGCTTTCTGCAAAGACTCTCGGCTTCCAGTCACCATGCCTGCACTGAAAGTAAGGTTTTAACCGTGAGTGTAGCTCGCTTCGCTAGCGTACTAAAATATATGAGTCGTTTTGATGTTCAGATGGTTATAAAAATTTGTGTTTTTAAATGGATTTTTTTCTGTGATTTCTATAGTATTATGGATCGATTTTTCTATATAGCCTTCTGCAGCCACTGCCGGTTTCCAACCACCATACTGCGACTGAAGGTAAGTGTATGTAGCTCGCTTCGCTTGCGTATTAAAATCTGTTGATGTGCAGATGGTTAATACAAAGTTTTGTTTTAAATGGATTCCAGAATTACATATTTCGGAACGAAGTTTCTATACAGCCCTATGCTTCAGCTGTCGGCTTCCAACCACTATATCATACACGGAAGTGAAGTTTTAATAGTGTAGTGTAATTCGCTTCGGTGTCTTGTTGAAATCTATGGGTCGTTTTGGTGTACAGATGGTAAGGCAAATTTTGTTTTTTCAGTGGAGTTTTGTCTGCGATTTCTACATGAATCGAATTTTTCATATAGCTTTCTGCAAAGACTTTCGGCTTCCAATCACCATGCCTGGACTGAAAATAAGGTTTTAACCGTGAGTCCCTTGGTGTACAGATGGCATGTAAACTTTTTTTTTTAAGCGGATTTTTTTGTGATTTCTACATATTTCTAATCAAATTTTCAATATAGCCTTCTGCAGGAATTAATCGGCTTCCAACCACCATCCCAGAACTGAAAGTGAGGTTTTAATAATAAGTGTAGCTCGCTTCGCTCACTAGCCAAAATCGATGGGCCGTTTTGGTGTAGAAATATTTATGCAAACTTTGTCTTTAATTGGAATTTTGTCCGCAATTTCCACATAGATCGAACTTTTTTATATTGCCTTCCGCAAAGACTTTCGGCTTCCAAACACCATGCCTGGACTGAAAGTGTAGTTATAATAGTGGGTAAAGCTCGCGTACTAAAATATATGAGTCGTTTTGATGTACAGATGGTTATAAAAATTTCTGTTTTTAAATGAGTTTTTTTTCTGTGATTTCTATAGTATTACGGATCGAATTTTCTATATAGCCTTCTGCAGCAAATGTCGGCTTTCAGCCACCATGCCAGAACTGAAAGTAAGTGTATGTAGCTCGCTTCGCTCGCGAATTAAAATCTATTGATGTGCAGGTGGTGATACAAAGTTCTGTTTTTAACTGGAATTTTTTACACTTATAAACCTCACTTTCAGTTCTGACATTGTGGTTGGAATTCGACAGCCGCTACAGAATGGTGTATACAAAATTTCAGAAATATGTACTCGCATAAAATTTCCATTTAAAACAGAACATCCACAGATTCTAATACACGAGCGAAGCGAGCTACACTCAGTATAAAAATTTCACTTCCAGTTCCGGCATGGTGGTTGGAAACCGACCCATTGCTGCAGAACGAAATACTGCAGAAATCCCAAAAAAAAAATCCAATCAAAAACAAAATTTGGACAACCATCTGTACACCAAACGAAACATATATTTTAACAAGCGAGCGAAGCGAGCTACATTTATCGATAAAACTCATTTTTGGTTCTGACATGGTGGGTGGAAGCCAAGAGCCACTGCACAAGGCTATATAGAAAACTCTATTCAAAATGTATAATGTAGATTCTAATACGCGAGCGAAGCGAGCTACACTCAGTATTAAAATTTCACTTCCAGTACCGGCATGCTGGTTGGAGACCGACCCATTCCTGCAGAAAGCTATACAGAAAATTTGATTCGAAATACTGCAGAAATCCTCAAAAAAAAAATCACTTGAAAACAAAGTTTGGACAATCATCTGTACACCAAACGACCCATATATTTAAACAAGCGAGCGAAGCGAGCTACACTTATCGTAAAAACTCACTTTCAGTTCTGACATGGTTCGAATTTTGCATATAGCTTTCTGCAAAGACTCTCGGCTTCCAGTCACCATGCCTGCACTGAAAGTAAGGTTTTAACCGTGAGTGTAGCTCGCTTCGCTAGCGTACTAAAATATATGAGTCGTTTTGATGTTCAGATGGTTATAAAAATTTGTGTTTTTAAATGGATTTTTTTCTGTGATTTCTATAGTATTATGGATCGATTTTTCTATATAGCCTTCTGCAGCCACTGCCGGTTTCCAACCACCATACCGCGACTGAAGGTAAGTGTATGTAGCTCGCTTCGCTTGCGTATTAAAATCTGTTGATGTGCAGATGGTTAATACAAAGTTTTGTTTTAAATGGATTCCAGTATTACATATTTCGGAACGAAGTTTCTATACAGCCCTATGCTTCAGCTATCGGCTTCCAACCACCATGGCATACACGGAAGTGAAGTTTTAATAGTGTAGTGTAATACGCTTCGGTCTCTTGTTGAAATCTATGGGTCGTTTTGGTGTACAGATGGTAAGGCAAATTTTGTTTTTTCAGTGGAGTTTTGTCTGCGATTTCTACATGAATCGAATTTTTCATATAGCTTTCTGCAAAGACTTTCGGCTTCCAATCACCATGCCTGGACTGAAAATAAGGTTTTAACTGTGAGTCCCTTGGTGTACAGATGGCATGAAAACTTTTTTTTAAGTGGATTTTTTTGTGATTTCTACATATTTCTAATCAAATTTTCAATATAGCCTTCTGCAGGAATTAATCGGCTTCCAACCACCATCACAGAACTGAAAGTGAGGTTTTAATAATAAGTGTAGCTCGCTTCGCTCACTAGCCAAAATCGATGGGCCGTTTTGGTGTACAAATATTTATGCAAACTTTGTCTTTAATTGGAATTTTGTCCGCAATTTCCACATGAATCGAACTTTTTTATATTGCCTTCCGCAAAGACTTTCGGCTTCCGAACACCATGCCTGGACTGAAAGTGTAGTTATAATAGTGGGTAAAGCTCGCGTACTAAAATATATGAGTCGTTTTGATGTACAGATTTTTATAAAAATTTCTGTTTTTACATGGATTTTTTTTCTGTGATTTCTATAGTATTACGGATCGAATTTTCTATATAGCCTTCTGCAGCAAATGTCGGCTTCCAGCCACCATGCCAGAACTGAAAGTGAAGTTTTAGTAATAAGTGTGGCTCGCTAGTTAAAATCTATGGGTTGTTTTGGTGTACAAATGTTTATACAATGGTTGTTTTTAAATGGAATTTTGTCCGCGATTTCCAAATGGATCCAGCTTTTTATATATAGCTTTCTGCAAAGATTTTCGGCTTCCAAGCACCATGCCTGAAACTGAAATTGTAGTTTTAATAGTGAGTATAGCTCGCTTCGCTCGCGTACTAAAATATATGAGTGGTTTTGATGTACAAATGGTTCTAAAAAATTCAGTTTTTAAATGCATTATTTTCTGTAATTTCTATAGTATTACGGATCGATTTTTCTATATAGCCTTCTGCAGCCACTGCCGGCTTCCAACCACCATACGGCGACTGAAAGCAAATGTATGTAGCTCGCTTCGCTCGCGAATTAAAATCTATTGATGTGTAGATGGTGGTACAATGTTCTGTTTTTAACTGGAATTTTTTACACTTATAAACCTCAGTTTCAGTTCTGATATTGTGGTTGGAATTCGACAGCCACTACAGAAGGGTGTAAACAAAATTTCAGAAATGTGTACTCGCATAAAATTTCCATTTAAAACAGAACATCCACAGATTCTAATACACCAGCGAAGCGAGCTACACTCAGTATTAAAATTTCACTTCCAGTCTCGGCATAGTGGTTGGAAACCGACACTCTTCCAACAGAATACACTTATTTTTAAACGTCATTTTCAGTCTTGGCATGGTGGTTGGAAGCCGAAAGTCGCTGCAGAAGGTTATATAGAAAATTTGATCGGAAATACTACAGAAATAAAAAAAATCCATTTAAGCAGAGGACTTTGTATAACAATTTGTACATCGAAAAAACCCATATATTTTAATATGCCAGCGAAGCGAGCTATCGAATCTCAAATTTGCAAATCACCGCAAAAAATGTCACTTTCAGTTCGGGCATGGTGGTTCGAAGCCGACAGCCGCTGCAGAAATCAATATAAAAATTTTTGATCGGAAATATGTACTTTGGAGATCGCAGAAAAATTTCCACTCTAAACAGAAAACTAAGTAGAACTATATATAAATCGTTATTAAAAAAAATTCCGTCCACGCGCGACAGAAATGAAACTTTTGGAGCTTTGATTGCCGACGTTCTCAGTTATTGTCGTTGCTTTGTAACCAGATAGGTCGTCACGTCTTAAGGGGGCCCATTAGGAGCAGTGCCCCCTTTGGGACATGGGAGGCTCTTTTACACCATTCGCCGCTTCGAAGCATTTAGAGCTTTCTTTTTAATAATTCCATTAAGAAAAAGTTTCACTTCAAAAACAGAACTCTGTATAACCATTTATGCAACAAAACGATCCATAGATTTCAACAAGCGAGCGAAGCGAGCTACACTTATCGTTAAGGCGAAACGCTCAGTCGCCTCAACTTTGGAACCGAATTACGGCTTTCATTGTTAGGTTATCTTAACGTATTGGGCATCAAAATTAGTAAAAAAAACCTTCATCACGGCAAAACGTTGTTTGTTCAGAAAAAAAAATATTGCCAAAATGAAAATCAAATTTTTTTTTAACAAACGTGTTAGTGCTTCATTTTTACTGATCTCTGTATTCGGTAAATGCAAGGTGTTTTTATAAATATTGAAAAATAAATTTGCAAATTGTTCCCAAAGTTTGCTAGTTTCAAGCAATGTTGGCGTGGCTCAACTTAACACAGGCCCCGCCCCTCAGCGGCAGGCGGACGTGATGACGGCTGACAGTATTATATTTCGTGTGTGCCGCAACTCGTTCTTAGAAAGATAACAAAAAAGTAAAGTAAACAAAAACGGGCCAGTCGCCTTAAAACTCACTTTCAATTATAACATGGTGGGTGGAAGCCATAGCCACTGCAGAAGGCTATATAGAAAATTCGATTTAAAATGTATAATGTAGATTCTATTACGCGAGCGAAGCGACCTACACTCAGTTTTAAAATTTCACTTCCAGTACCGGCATGGTGGTTGGAGACCGACCCATTCCTGCAGAAGGCTATACAGAAAATTCGATTCGAAATATTGCAGAAATCCTCGAAAAAAATCCGCTTGAAAACAAAGTTTGCACAATCATCTGTACACCAAACGACCCATATATTTTAACAAGCCAGCGAAGCGAGCTTCACTGATCGTTAAAACTCACTTTCAGTTCTGACATGGTTCGAATTTTTCATATAGCTTTCTGCAAAGGCTTTCGGCTTCCAATCAACATGCCTGTACTGAAATTAAGTTTTTAACCGTGAGTGTAGCTCTCTTCGCTCACGTTTTAAAATATATTGATGTGCAGATGGTGACACAAAGTTTTGTTTTTAACTGGAATTTTTTCACACTTATTATTAAAACCTCACTTTCAGTTTTTACAAGGTGGTTGGAAGCCGACAACCGTTGCAGAAAGGTATATACAAAATTCGATGCGAAGTATGTATTTTGAAAATAGAATAAAAACAGAACTTTGTATAACCATTTGTGCAATAGAACGACCAATCAAAAACGAAGCCAGCTACACACACTATAGATACTTTAGAAATAGCTTAGAGATAAATGACAAAACAAATTCACTTAAAGCAAAGTTTGCATAACCATTTGTACATCAAAGCCGCCCATAGATTGTAATATGCGAGCGAAGCGAGCTACACTTATTATTAAAACCTCACTTTTAGTTCTGGAATGGTGGTTGGAAGGCGACAGCCGCTGCAGAATGGTATATACAAAATATCTACTCTGGAAATCACAAAAAAAAATCCACTTAAAAACATCTGTACACCAACCGACCCATAGATATTAACAAGCGAGCGAAGCGAGCTACACTTGTTATTAAAACCTCACTTTTAGTTCTGGAATGGTGGTTGGAAGGCGACAGCCGCTGCAGAATGGTATATACAAAATATTTACTCTGGAAATCACAAAAAAAAATCCACTTAAAAACATCTGTACACCAACCGACCCATAGATATTAACAAGCGAGCGAAGCGAGCTACACTTGTTATTAAAACCTCACTTTTAGTTCTGGCATGGGGGTTGGTAGGCGACAGCCGCTGCAGAATGGTATATACAAAATATCTACTCTGGAAATCACAAAAAAAATCCACCTAAAAACATCTGTACACCAACCGACCCATAGATATCAACAAGCGAGCGAAGCGAGCTACACTTGTTATTAAAATCTCACTTTCAGTTCTGGCATGGTGGTTGGAAAGCGACAGCCGCTGCAGAATGGTATATACAAAATTCGACCCTAAATATGTACTCATAGAACCTCATCCATCATGCCGATCTGAGGTGAAAATCAGCACCATTATCGCTCTTGCAGAAGCCGGAAGCGGTTTCCAACCTAAGTGTAATCAACTGTCATAAAACGTTTGTCAGATCTCGATTACTTTCATCAAGGGACTTATGATAACGCTCAATTTCTAAACAGAGTTCGGCAGTCACTAGCCTAGTGTCAGAACTTGACTGTCATGATAATTTTATTATCAAGTCAGGCCATGCATCGGCTGTCAGAACCCGAATTCCAATTTGTAGACATAATCCGACCGCCACCAACACACTGTCAAAATTCGACTGTCAACAATCAGTTGTCATAATTCGGCTGTCAAAGCCCAACTTCCTACCGAATTCCAGTGTTATGATCCGATTATTATCAGACTACTCTATTGTCAGGTCAGAAATTATCATAAATT
This sequence comes from Diaperis boleti, assembly GCA_963583935.1. Lineage (NCBI taxonomy): Eukaryota > Metazoa > Arthropoda > Insecta > Coleoptera > Tenebrionidae > Diaperis > Diaperis boleti. The sequence goes on along the minus strand of OY757242.1, from coordinate 94,467,972 downwards.
ATCAGTCCCAACCTAATTGCCAAAAAATTTGACTTTTAATTTTTGCCAGATGACAGTCAGCGTCCATTTTTCAAATTGCACTGTAATATTTTTTATTAAAAAAAAATCAAACAATTCTTTCAGGTCCACGCACACTTGTTCGTTTTGAAAAACTGGCATATGTCAAACATTGTTAAATAATAGAATTTTGGCCTTCAGAGCCTACTGGATGTATGAATCATATATGAAGATCCGATATATATTTTAAGTGTTTTCGAGGTTAAGAATAATAAATTTTTGTTGATTAGTTTATATTTCTAAAATGTATAGATCCTATTCTGGTTTAACACAGTCGAACCTCGATACGTCGAACTGTCACCTTGTTTATACCTGAATATATTTTGTTCAAAGACAAGTGTTTTTTTTAGCATGGCCAACTTTGACTAATTTAATTTTTGATCTCTTTGTATTATCACCATTACATTATTTCAATGATTTATACACTCCTCCAAGATTTAATTAGATAGTCCCTTTTTCGGAAATTCGATTTAAGGGGCACCATAAATTATGATTGAGGTGTCCTTCGTTTCGTAATTGCACCAAGAATTTTTTAGTTGAAAATTAAGATCCGCAAACAAAAATTACAAAAGTTATAAACAATTAATTAAACAAAAAAAAGGTAACTACGTTTTTTGTAAATATTTCAAAAACTATTTGAGATATCCAAAATTTGAAAAAATATCCTTAAAGGGCAGGAAATTTCCCAAAAAAAGTCCCACCTCCCGAAATTGTCCCGGCAGTATTTATAATTTTAATTTAGCGGCGAAAAAATACAAAAACGCGGAGCTCAGCTCGCATCTACAACTGATTGACTAATGATATTGGAATGACAACCGTTTTTTGACTTTCAACTTCTAAAAGAAGATAAAAAAAAGAATGGATTCTAATTGAAATGAAAAAAAAAAGTTAATAAATGGTTGTCATTTCTCAACCACTTAGTCACTCGATGAGTATAGTGGACAGGGTGGCCCACCCGCCCACCGCACTCACAGGCGGTGCCAGAACCATGCAATTTTTAGTCTCTAAGAATCCTTAAACCAGCAAAGAAAATCAATCCAAAGTGAGATTTACACCAAAACATAAAATATACCCTAATTTACATTTTTGACTGACTGGTTGACAAACTACACTTATCGACTGACTAAGTGGTTGAGAAATGACAACCATTTATTTACAATTTTTTTCATTTTAACTAGAATCCATTTTCATGTTTTATCTTCTTTTAGATGTTGAAAGTCAAAAAATGGTTGTCATTTCAATACCATTTGTCAATCAGTCAGCTGTAGATGTGGCTTTTTATTTATTTTTTAAGGTCCGGGGAACCGAAGTAATAAACATGCAACTACAAAAAGACGCTTCGGCCCGCCAACACTCATCACGGCACTAATCTTTCTTGCTTAAACATTCGGAACGATCGGGGATTTCCCGAGCGGAAACAGACAAAAACCGGATTACTTCCGGCGTGGAGGGTAATTTCAACGCAAAAACGTCTTGTTCGAGAAAACGGAAGACTTCTAAAGAAGTCCGCGATAACGTGATTCCGAGGGCAGCACAGATGTGGGGTGTTCGCAGCGGTAACATACAAGCACTTTTATTTTGACCGGTGCGAGTAATATCTGTGTCACAGACGTCTCCAGGGGTTGTGTTGAAATTCCGCCCGAACGCGCCCGCGAGATTGAGCGCATAATTTCCATTGGTGCCATTCACGCGATCACAATATTCCTCTCATAATACAACTTATCCATTCATAGTTGGTTTTCAATTTGAATTTTCTTCTCCATCGACGTCACACCTCCGCTCGCGGCCATTATGGGCAGCCGATACAGGAAAGCATCGACATTTTTCATGATGTTCCCTGAAAGCTTCCCGAGCTTCGCAGACTTTAAATTGCATTTAATTGTTGATGGGAGTCGATTTAAAAAGGATGCGTTCGGGGTCGTTTAGCTGAAGGAATATTCTAGACCCTTACCGTATGTTGCCCTTGTTGGTGCTGTACTTGATGTGGTTGCACAGAGCCTCGAACATTCCGCTCGTCGTGGTCACATAGCGGCAGTCAAAAACCTGAAAGCAAATTTCAACGTGATCTGTCAAGCTCATACATGCTGGCCTTAAGCCGACGTCGTGCAAACAGTTTCGTCCTAGATAATGGAGTCTCGGCTCGAGCTTTGTCTCTCCGAAAGTTAATAGAGACGATTGTACTTCTTGCGACTTTTTCCGCTAATCCCGGGATGGCGTGTTGCGGGAATGCCAACGATTCGCCGCGGAAGATTACACCGCTCGGCGATAATCTCACGGTAAAGTTTTGACGGACACGAAGGAGGAAAGCGTGTGTGAAAAAATAAGTGGATGTTTGATGATAAGATGTCTGAGGAGGTTCGGCTAGAATTATTATTATTGTTTTGCTCTTCGGTTTTTGGAACAAAAAATTTTGTATGCACCCTTGGAGCATTATTTCCATCAGCTACTGTTCTCCCTTTGGTGGCTCTTTTGATTAGTAATTTGCAAGAGCAGTCCGAATTGTTCAAACGAATAAAGGCCAAATTTTAACATATAGCTCAAACCCAATCACAATTTTTTATTCCATTATCAGTTCAAATTTCAGAAGAAATATTAGAACGACGAACGTATGTCCAAAACTGGATGAAAAAATTATTGTACTTCCTGTGTAATTGATGTCCTTTATGAATACATCGAGAACAAAATAATATCAATAAATGCAAGTCCAAATTTCGATCTTAAATTAGTCCAAATTTTTAACTTAATTTAAAACTTTTCGGTGCACTTTTTGTTCAAAATTGAAAGTAGAAATGACAAGTCAGAATTTTTCGAGTTTATAAATTTTCAGGTTTTCAGGTACTCGAGATTTCAGGTTTCAAGTGCCCTAATGTCCTCGAGTTTTGAGGCTTCAAATTCTCAGATCTTTAGGATTTCATGTTCATATTCCCACGTTCTAGGCTAGTTTTAAACATTTTCGAACGTGAGAAATTCATCAGGGTTGTCCACAATACACAAATTAGTCAATTTCCAACGACGGGAGTTATTTTTGAAATTCCAAAATTTTGGAACCCAAAAAGAAACGATTTTGAAACTTCCAGTTTGGACTCGTTTTATACATTTTCGGCATTGAGAAATTCATCTCCAATGTACATTTTTATGTTTCATTTTTTGTTTGCGAAATACGAAGTTCAATAAAATCAAGTTCTCAATGAAAATGAAAAGAAACAATTTTTTCTTCAGAACCTTGACGAAATAGGTCTAAGTGTAGTACAGTACCCGCATTTAACAGCTTGGAACGGGCATTTGGCAAGATATTTGAAATTACAAAATTTTGGAACCCAAAAAGAAATATTTTTGAAACTTCCAGTTTGGACTCGTTCTATACATTTTCGGCAATGAGAAATTCATCAGGGTTGACCACAATACACAAATTAGTCAATTTCCAACGACGGGAGTTATTTTTGAAATTCTAAAATTTTTGAACCCGAAAAGAAACAATTTTGAAACTTCCACTTTAGACTCGTTTTATACATTTTTGGCCTTGAGAAATTCATCTCCAATGTCCATTTTTCTGTATCATTTTCTGTTTGCGAAATACGAAGTTCAATAAATATCAAGTTCTCACCGAAAATGAAAAGAAACAATTTTTTCTTCAGAACCTTGACGAAATAGGTCAAAGTGTATTACAGTAACCGCATTCAACAGCTTGGAACGGGCATTTGGCAAAATATTTAAAATTACAAAACTTTGGAACCCAAAAAGAAAGATTTTTTAAACTTCCAGTTTGCACTCGTTTTATACATTTTCAGATATGAGAAATTCATCAGGGTTGACCACAATACACAAATTAGTCAATTTTCAACGACGGGAGTTATTTTTGAAATTCCAAAATTTTGGAACCCAAAAAGAAACGATTTTGAAACTTCCAGTTTGGACCCGTTTTATACATTTTCGGCCTTGAGAAATTCGTCTCCAATGTCCATTTTTCTGTATCATTTTCTGTTTGCGAAATACGAAGTTCAATAAATATCAAGTTGTCACTGAAAATGAAAAGAAACAATTTTTTGTTCAGAACCTTGACGAAATAGTTCTAAGTGTATTACAGTACCCGCATTCAACAGCTTGAAACGGGCATTTGGCAAGTTATTTGAAATTACAAAATTTTGGAACCCAAAAAGAGATATTTTTAAAACTTCCAGTTTGCACTCGTTTTATACATTTTCGGCCATGAGAAATTCATCAGGGTTGACCACAATACACAAATTAGTCAATTTCCAACGACGAGATTTATTTTTGAAATTCCAAAATTTTGGAACCCAAAAATAAACAATCTTGAAACTTCCAGTTTGAACTCGTTTTATACATTTTCGGCTTTGAGAAATTCGTCTCCAATGTCCATTTTTCTGTATCATTTTCTGTTTGCGAAATACGAAGTTCAATAAATATCAAGTTGTCACTGAAAATGAAAAGAAACAATTTTTTCTTCATAACCTTGACGAAATAGTTCTAAGTGTATTACAGTACCCGCATTCAACAGCTTGGAACGGGCATTTGGCAAAATATTTAAAATTACAAAATTTTGGAACCCAAAAAGAAAGATTTTTTAAACTTCCAGTTTGCACTCGTTTTATACATTTTCAGATATGAGAAATTCATCAGGGTTGACCACAATACACAAATTAGTCAATTTTCAACGACGGGAGTTATTTTTGAAATTCCAAAATTTTGTAACCCAAAAAGAAACGATTTTGAAACTTCCAGTTTGGATCCATTTTATACATTTTCGGCCTTGAGAAATTCATCTCCAATGTCCATTTTTCTGTATCATTTTCTGTTTGCGAAATACGAAGTTCAATAAATATCAAGTTCTCACCGAAAATGAAAAGAAACAATTTTTTCTTCAGAACCTTGACGAAATAGTTCTAAGTGTATTACAGTACCCGCATTCAACAGCTTGGAACGGGCATTTGTCAAGATATTTAAAATTACAAAATTTTGGAACCCAAAAAGAAAGATTTTTGAATCTTCCAGTTTGCACTCGTTTTATACATTTTCGGCCATGAGAAATTCATCAGGGTTGACCACAGTACACAAATTAGTCAATTTCCAACGACGGGAGTTATTTTTGAAATTCTAAAATTTTGGAACCCAAAAAGAAACAATTTTGAAACTTTCAGTTTAGACTCGTTTTATACATTTTTGGCCTTGAGAAATTCATCTCCAATGTCCATTTTTCTGTATCATTTTCTGTTTGCGAAATACGAAGTTCAATAAATATCAAGTTCTCACCGAAAATGAAAAGAAACAATTTTTTCTTCAGAACCTTGACGAAATAGGTCTAAGTGTATTACAGTACCCGCATTCAAGAGCTTGGAACGGGAATTTGGCAAGATATTTGAAATTACAAAATTTTGGAACCCAAAAGGAAAGATTTTTGAATCTTCCAGTTTGCACTCGTTTTATACATTTTCGGTCATGAGAAATTCATCAGGGTTGACCACAGTACACAAATTAGTCAATTTCCAACGACGGGAGTTATTTTTGAAATTCTAAAATTTTGGAACCTAAAAAGAAACAATTTTGAAACTTCCAGTTTAGACTCGTTTTATACATTTTTGGCCTTGAGAAATTCATCTCCAATGTCCATTTTTCTGTATCATTTTCTGTTTGCGAAATACGAAGTTCAATAAATATCAAGTTCTCACCGAAAATGAAAAGAAACAATTTTTTCTTCAGAACCTTGACGAAATAGGTCTAAGTGTATTACAGTACCCGCATTCAAGAGCTTGGAACGGGCATTTGGCAAGATATTTAAAATTACAAAATTTTGGAACCCAAAAAGAAAGATTTTTTAAACTTCCAGTTTGCACTCGTTTTATACATTTTCGGCCATGAGAAATTCATCAGGGTTGACCACAGTACACAAATTACTCAATTTCCAACGACGGGAGTTATTTTTGAAATTCCAAAATTTTGGAACCCAAAAAGAAACGATTTTGAAACTTCCAGTTTGGACTCGTTCTATACATTTTCGGCGATGAGAAATTCATCAGGGTTGTCCACAATGCACAAATTAGTCAATTTCCAACGATAAGAATTATTTTTGAAAATTTCAAAATTTTGAAACCCAAAAGAAACGAGAAAATTGAGAAAGGGACAATTGTGGCCCTTACTCTATAAAGGGACTTGAGCAATTCAAGAACCTGAGGTTGTAGGGAACCTGGAAATGCAAGGAACCTGAAAGTCTTAGGAACCCAAATTTGAGAGTATTGAGGACCCTTTAGAATCCGAGGATCTTGAAAATTGAGGAATTTGAGAAACTTAGAAGACCAATAATTTGAGAATTCTATAAATTATAGGTCTTACTCTATATAGGGAACCTAGAAATGCGACGAACCTGAAAGTCTGAGGAACCCAAATTTTGAGAATTGAGGAATTTGAGAAATTTAGAAGAGCAAGAATTTTAAAATCACTTATCCCTCGTGATTTTCTTTGTTTTCTGATTAGCATGTTTTTTTTGGAGCAACTACACCGTCCTTTTTGTATAGTTTCGGGATTTTGAAGATATGTGCGAAAATGATGACAAGCGAATCGGGATGTCAGTCAGTATTTCAGTCGTGAGCTTTCAAAATCAAAAATTTGAATTTCCTTGGACTCCCTGAATTGTGAAATATTAGTTAAAAAAAACTCGAAATTCAGAGATGCAGCAGATGTGAATTCTCATTTCTAACCTTTCTATTTTCAAATTTCTACTTACGATTTCCGACTAAGCACTTTCATTCTTTAAAATAAATACACGGAGAAGCGAAGTAATTAGGTAAAAAAAAATACTGCGAAAATGTAGATAAGTCAGGTCTCGCTCTCTTAAGGTTCGAATTTCACCCTCCGCGATCCGACCGGGCCCTCGAGCCACAAAAGATCGACAAAGAACGATAGGAAGGCGGCCGACGTTAAAAAACAATAGCAGCACTTTACGAGTCCACATAACGCGAAAATTATCTCGCCCTCTGTATATCGCCGCCTAATTCTCGCATTTCGCGAAACTCGCCACTCGAGAGCTTTCAAGGGGCGATTTTTGCTCGGTGGCACGTTGCCAGCCCCCACTCGTGCTTATTGCGGTGGCACGAGAAGAATCGTCCGTCTGCGGCTCCGAAGCTAATCGTGTTGAATCCGAACGTCAATAAGGCGAATCTCTTGTTTGCTTTATATTCAAACTAGTCACGCTCGAGCCGACTCTCGGATTTGTACCGGATGATTTTCATGCTCAGTTTATTTTCGGAGTCTTTTAATCTAACCGAGATTCCTGCCGCGTCGCCGCGCCGCCCTCTCTCGCACAGATCAACTCGGAATTGCTTCTTTACAGTGGGAAAACGATGCTTAATGGCCGTGTTATTACGAGAGCGACGGGATTTTTGCTAAACGCATCGGTAAACGTGAAGAAGGGCGCGGGTCGAAACGTCGGTTCATGCGGATCGCCGAGGGTCGCATGAGGCGCGTTCGTACACATGACGTTTTGTTTTGGGAATCTCAAGAGGAAAAAAAAACTTTTAAATTTGACATTTATAGAAAACCTAGTATCACAGATTGCGTAATACCTTTTGCATCTTGTCACCCTCGCACTATCAGATTCCTCTTTTCAAACAGTAAATAACACTAAACAAATTGCTTTGACCAATGGATATTGAACAATTTATACTATAGATACTATAACAAATTCAAATACCCACACCACTTGGTTAGAAATCCTTCAGAAACAATTTCCTTTTCAAATTCATTAACATACTTTGGCGTCGTCTCAGAGAAATGTTCTAAAATACTTAAGAAAAACGGTTTCAGAGTTTCATTTAAAACAGACAACAACTTATCCAGATTGTTTATTAAGAATAAAGATCCATTAGATCACAAAACGTCATCCGGTGTACACAAATTGAACTGCTCTTCTTGCGAGACATTCTATATAGGTCAGACAGGTCGCAAAATTTCAGACCGTATTAAAGAACATTTCAGACACATCTATAACAACACAGATATAGACCCTAGTCCTTCAAAACCATCCGCCTTCACAGATCATATATTAATAACGAAACATAGTTTTTCACCATCCAATTCCAAATTGATTCACAAATGCAAAAAAAGCCGGAAATTAGATTTTCTTGAGACTTTGGAAATAAGGGAAGCCTTGAAGCTGAAAAACGGATCTTGTTTAAATGAACAGAATAACTTCAATAATCCCATTATCAATTTACTTTTTCCAATCGAACATTATTTTAACCTCAAATGTCACTTCTTTCACTTATAATGATTTCATACAACCATTTCCCAAATTATCAATTGTTCCAATTTCGTAGCTTCAATTTTATTTTTGTATTTCACAAATTCTCTTTCAGTTTCTGTTTCCCAATTTCTCGATTAATAAATTTCACACTTTCTCGAGTTCTAGATTTTCCTGTTTCTCAAACGCTCGATTCTCCAAATTCCCAAATTCTCAATTCCCCAAATTCGTTTCATTTTTTAATTTTTCAGGTTTTTTTTCGCACTTTCAGTTCTTCCTTCGACTTCTTGACTTCTCAATTTTTCAGTAGGTATCTCAATTTCTGAATTTTTCGAGTTCTAGGTTTTCCTGTTTCTCCGTTCAATTTTCCAATTTCTCAATTATTCTATTTCAGTTTTCCAATAATTTCTCAATCTTTCAATTCCTTAACGTAGATTTTCCCATTTCTCAATAATTTAATTATCCAATTTCACAAATTTTCTTTCAGTTGCTCAGTTCTAAATTTTTTGATTCATAAATTTCCCATTTTCTCAACTTCTGGATTTTCCTGTTTCTCAATGGCTTAATTTTCCAATTTCCCAAATTATCAGTTCCTCAATTTCTCAATGTAACAATTTCGTAGTTTTAATTTTTCAGATTTTTTTGGCACTTTCAGTTCTTCGATTTCTTGACTTCTCAATTTTTCAGTATCTCAACTTCTCAATTTTTCCGAGTTCTAGATTTCCTGTTCCTCCGTTCATTTTTAGAATTTCTCAAATATTCTATTTCAATTTTCCAATAATTTCTCAATTTCTCAATCTTTCAATTTCTGAACTTAAGATTCACGCAATGTCTCAATTTTGGGTTTCAATTTTTCAATTCTTAAATCTCTCATTTTCTCGAGTTTTAGATTTTCCTGTTTCTCAACTTTTCAAATTCCCAAATTCTCAGTTCCATTTTTGGTTTCAATTCTTTCATTGTAATTTTGCAGCTTGTTAGTTTCTCAATGTCTCAATTGCTAAGTTTAAATTTTTAATTTTGTTTTTGCAGTTTTTGAGTTCCTCGATTTGTTGATTTCTCAATTTTTCAGTATCTCAATTTATCGGGTCCAGGATTTTCCTTTTTCTCAACCATTTAATTATCCAATTTCACAAATTCTCATTCAGTTTCTCAATTTCTCGATTCATAAATTTCTCACTTTCTCGAGTTCTAGATTTTCCTGTTTCTCAAACGCTCAATTTCCCAAATTCTCAATTTCTCAATCTAACAATTTCGTAGTTTTAATTTTTCAGATTTTTTTGGCACTTTCAGTTCTTCGATTGCTTGACTTCTCAATTTTTCAGTATCTCAATTTCTGAATTTTTCGAGTTCTAGATTTCCTGTTCCTCCGTTCATTTTTAGAATTTCTCAAATATTCTATTTCAATTTTCCAATAATTTCTCAATTTCTCAATCTTTCAATTCTTTAACTTAAGATTCGCTCAATGTCTCAATTTTGGGTTTCAATTTTTCAATTCTTAAGTTTTTCATTTTCTCGAGTTTTAGATTTTCCTGTTTCTCAACCGTTCAAATTTTCAAATTCCCAAATTCTCAGTTCCAACTTCTCAATTCCTTGATGCAGTGTCTCAATTTTTGGTTTCAATTCTTTCATTGTAATTTTGCAGCTTTTTAGTTTCTCAATGTCTCAATTGCTAAGCTTAAATTTTTAATTTTTTTTGCAGTTTTTGAGTTCCTCGATTTGTTGACTTCTCAATTTTTTAGTATCTCAATTTCTCAATTTATCGAGTTCAAGATTTTCCTTTTTCTCAACCATTCAATTATCCAATTTTACAAATTCTCTTTCAGTTTCTCAGTTTCTCAATTTCTCGATTCATAAATTTCTCACTTTCTCGAGTTCTAGATTTTCCTGTTTCTCAAACGCTCAATTTCCCAAATTCCCAAATTTTCAATTTCTCAATGTAACAATTTCGTAGTTTTAATTTTTCAGATTTTTTCGGCACTTTCAGTTCTTCGATTTCTTGACTTCTCAATTTTTCAGTATCTCAATTTCTGAATTTTTCGAGTTCTAGATTTCCTGTTCCTCCGTTCATTTTTAGAATTTCTCAAATATTCTATTTCAACTTTACAATAATATCTCAATTTCTCAATCTTTCAATTTCTTAACTTAAGATTCACGCAATGTCTCAATTATGGGTTTCAGTTTTTCAATTCTTAAGTTTCTCATTTTCTCGAGTTTTAGATTTTCCTGTTTCTCAACCGTTCAAATTTTCAAATTCCCAAATTCTCAGTTCCAACTTCTCAATTCCTTGATGCAGTGTCTCAATTTTTGGTTTCAATTCTTTCATTGTAATTTTGCAGCTTCTTAGTTTCTCAATGTCTCAATTGCTAAGTTTAAATTTTTATTTTTTTTGCAGTTTTTGAGTTCCTCGATTTGTTGACTTCTCAATTTTTCAGTATCTCAATTTCTCAATTTATCGAGTCCAGGATTTTCCTTTTTCTCAACCATTTAATTATCCAATTTCACAAATTCTCTTTCAGTTTCTCAGTTTCTCAATTTCTCGATTCATAAATTTCTCACTTTCTCGAGTTCTAGATGCTCCTGTTTCTCAAACGCTCAATTTCCCAAATTCCCAAATTCTCAATTTCTCAATGTAACAATTTCGTAGTTTTTATTTTTCAGATTTTTTTGGCACTTTCAGTTCTTCGATTTCTTGACTTCTCAATTTTTCAGTATCTCAATTTCTGAATTTTTCGAGTTCTAGATTTCCTGTTCCTCCGTTCATTTTTAGAATTTCTCAAATATTCTATTTCAATTTTTCAATAATTTCTCAATATTTTAATTCTTTAACTTAAGATTCGCTCAATGTCTCAATTTTGGGTTTCAATTTTTCAATTCTTAAATTTCTCATTTTCTCGAGTTTTAGATTTTCCTGTTTCTCAACCGTTCAAATTTTCAAATTCCCAAATTCTCAGTTCCAACTTCTCAATTTCTTGATGCAGTGTGTCAATTTTTGTTTCAATTCTTTCATTGTAATTTTACAGCTTCTTAGTTTCTTAATGTCTCAATTGCTAAGTTTAAATTTTTAATTTTTTTTTGCAGTTTTTGAGTTCCTCGATTTGTTGACTTCTCAATTTTTTAGTATCTCAATTTCTCAATTTATCGAGTCCAGAATTTTCCTATTTCTCAACTATTTAATTATCCAATTTCACAAATTCTCTTTCAGTTTCTCAGTTTCTCAATTTCTCGATTCATAAATTTCTCACTTTCTCGAGTTCTAGATTTTCCTGTTTTTCAAACGCTCAATTTCCCAAATTCCCAAATTCTCAATTTCTCAATGTAACAATTTCGTAGTTTTAATTTTTCAGATTTTTTTGGCACTTTCAGTTCTTCGATTTCTTGACTTCTCAATTTTTCAGTATCTCAATTTCTGAATTTTTCGTGTTCTAGATTTCCTGTTCCTCCGTTCATTTTTAGAATTTCTCAAATATTTTATTTCAATTTTCCAATAATTTCTCAATTTCTCAATCTTTAAATTCTTTAACTTAAAATTCGCTCAATGTCTCAATTTTGGGTTTCAATTTTTCAATTCTTAAATTTCTCCTTTTCTCGAGTTCTAGATTTTCCTGTTTCTCAACCGTTCAAATTTCCAAATTCCCAAATTCTCAGTTCCAACTTCTCAATTCCTTGATGCAGTGTCTCAATTTTTGGTTTCAATTCTTTCATTGTAATTTTGCAGCTTGGTAGTTTCTCAATGTCTCAAATGCTAAGTTTAAATTTTTAATTTTGTTTTTGCAGTTTTTGAGTTCCTCGATTTGTTGACTTCTCAATTTTTCAGTATCTCAATTTCTCAATTTATCGAGTCCAGGATTTTCCTCTTTCTCAACCATTTAATTATCCAATTTCACAAATTCTCTTTCAGTTTCTCAATTTCTCGGTTCATAAATTTCTCACTTTCTCGAGTTCTAGATTTTCCTGTTTCTCAAACGCTCAATTTCCCAAATTCCCAAATTCTCAATTTCTCAATGTAACAATTTCGTAGTTTTAATTTTTCAGATTTTTTTGGCACTTTCAGTTCTTCGATTTCTTGACTTCTCAATTTTTCAGTATCTCAATTTCTGAATTTTTCGGGTTCTAGATTTCTTGTTCCTCCGTTCATTTTTAGAATTTCTCAAATATTCTATTTCAATTTTCCAATAATTTCTCAATTTCTCAATCTTTCAATTCTTTAACTTAAGATTCTCGATGTCTCAATTTTGGGTTTCAATTTTTCAATTCTTAAATTTCTCATTTTCTCGAGTTTTAGATTTTCCTGTTTCTCAACCGTTCAAATTTTTAAATTCCCAAATTCTCAGTTCCAACTTCTCAATTCCTTGATGCAGTGTCTCAATTTTTGGTTTCAATTCTTTCATTGTAATTTTGCAGCTTCTTAGTTTCTCAATGTCTCAATTGCTTAGTTTAAATTTTTATTTTTTTTGCAGTTTTTGAGTTCCTCGATTTGTTGACTTCTCAATTTTTCAGTATCTCAATTTCTCAATTTATCGAGTCCAGGATTTTCCTTTTTCTCAACCATTTAATTATCCAATTTCACAAATTCTCTTTCAGTTTCTCAGTTTCTCAATTTCTCGATTCATAAATTTCGCACTTTCTCGAGTTCTAGATTTTCCTGTTTCTCAAACGCTCAATTTCCCAAATTCCCAAATTCTCAATTTCTCAATGTAACAATTTCGAAGTTTTAATTTTTCAGATTTTTTTAGCACTTTCAGTTCTTCGATTTCTTGACTTCTCAATTTTTCAGTATCTCAATTTCTGAATTTTTCGAGTTCTAGATTTCCTCTTCCTCCGTTCATTTTTAGAATTTCTCAAATATTCTATTTCAATTTTCCAATAATTTCGCAATTTTTCAATCTTTCAATTCTTTAACTTAAGATTAGCGCAATGTCTCAATTTTGGATTTCAATTTTTCAATTCTTAAATTTCTCATTTTCTCGAGTTTTAGATTTTCCTGTTTCTCAACCGTTCAAATTTTCATATTCCCAAATTCTCAATTCCTCGATGCAGTGTCTCAATTTTAGGTTTCAACTCTTTCATTGTAATTTTGCACCTTCTTAGTTTCTCAATGTCTCAATTGCTAAGTTTAAATTTTTAGTTTTTTCTTGCAGTTTTTGAGTTCCTCGATTTGTTGACTTCTCAATTTTTCAGTATCTCAATATCTCAATTTATCGAGTCCAGGATTTTCCTTTTTCTCAACCATTTAATTATCCAATTTCACAAATTCTCTTTCAGTTTCTCAATTTCTCGATTCATAAATTTCTCACTTTCTCGAGTTCTAGATTTTCCTGTTTCTCAAACGCTCAATTTCCCAAATTCCCAAATTCTCAATTTCTCAATGTAACAATTTCGTAGTTTTTATTTTTCAGATTTTTTTGGCACTTTCAGTTCTTCGATTTCTTGACTTCTCAATTTTTCAGTATCTCAATTTCTGAATTTTTCGTGTTCTAGATTTCCTGTTCCTCCGTTCATTTTTAGAATTTCTCAAATATTTTATTTCAATTTTCCAATAATTTCTCAATTTCTCAATCTGTAAATTCTTTAACTTAAAATTCGCTCAATGTCTCAATTTTGGGTTTCAATTTTTCAATTCTTAAATTTCTCCTTTTCTCGAGTTCTAGATTTTCCTGTTTCTCAACCGTTCAAATTTCCAAATTCCCAAATTCTCAGTTCCAACTTCTCAATTCCTTGATGCAGTGTCTCAATTTTTGGTTTCAATTCTTTCATTGTAATTTTGCAGCTTGTTAGTTTCTCAATGTCTCAATTGCTAAGTTTAAATTTTTAATTTTGTTTTTGCAGTTTTTGAGTTCCTCGATTTGTTGATTTCTCAATTTTTCAGTATCTCAATTTATCGGGTCCAGGATTTTCCTTTTTCTCAACCATTTAATTATCCAATTTCACAAATTCTCATTCAGTTTCTCAATTTCTCGATTCATAAATTTCTCACTTTCTCGAGTTCTAGATTTTCCTGTTTCTCAAACGCTCAATTTCCCAAATTCTCAATTTCTCAATCTAACAATTTCGTAGTTTTAATTTTTCAGATTTTTTTGGCACTTTCAGTTCTTCGATTGCTTGACTTCTCAATTTTTCAGTATCTCAATTTCTGAATTTTTCGAGTTCTAGATTTCCTGTTCCTCCGTTCATTTTTAGAATTTCTCAAATATTCTATTTCAATTTTCCAATAATTTCTCAATTTCTCAATCTTTCAATTCTTTAACTTAAGATTCTCGATGTCTCAATTTTGGGTTTCAATTTTTCAATTCTTAAATTTCTCATTTTCTCGAGTTTTAGATTTTCCTGTTTCTCAACCGTTCAAATTTTTAAATTCCCAAATTCTCAGTTCCAACTTCTCAATTCCTTGATGCAGTGTCTCAATTTTTGGTTTCAATTCTTTCATTGTAATTTTGCAGCTTCTTAGTTTCTCAATATCTCAATTGCTTAGTTTAAATTTTTATTTTTTTTGCAGTTTTTGAGTTCCTCGATTTGTTGACTTCTCAATTTTTCAGTATCTCAATTTCTCAATTTATCGAGTCCAGGATTTTCCTTTTTCTCAACCATTTAATTATCCAATTTCACAAATTCTCTTTCAGTTTCTCAGTTTCTCAATTTCTCGATTCATAAATTTCGCACTTTCTCGAGTTCTAGATTTTCCTGTTTCTCAAACGCTCAATTTCCCAAATTCCCAAATTCTCAATTTCTCAATGTAACAATTTCAAAGTTTTAATTTTTCAGATTTTTTTAGCACTTTCAGTTCTTCGATTTCTTGACTTCTCAATTTTTCAGTATCTCAATTTCTGAATTTTTCGAGTTCTAGATTTCCTCTTCCTCCGTTCATTTTTAGAATTTCTCAAATATTCTATTTCAATTTTCCAATAATTTCGCAATTTTTCAATCTTTCAATTCTTTAACTTAAGATTAGCGCAATGTCTCAATTTTGGATTTCAATTTTTCAATTCTTAAATTTCTCATTTTCTCGAGTTTTAGATTTTCCTGTTTCTCAACCGTTCAAATTTTCATATTCCCAAATTCTCAATTCCTCGATGCAGTGTCTCAATTTTAGGTTTCAACTCTTTCATTGTAATTTTGCACCTTCTTAGTTTCTCAATGTCTCAATTGCTAAGTTTAAATTTTTAGTTTTTTCTTGCAGTTTTTGAGTTCCTCGATTTGTTGACTTCTCAATTTTTCAGTATCTCAATATCTCAATTTATCGAGTCCAGGATTTTCCTTTTTCTCAACCATTTAATTATCCAATTTCACAAATTCTCTTTCAGTTTCTCAATTTCTCGATTCATAAATTTCTCACTTTCTCGAGTTCTAGATTTTCCTGTTTCTCAAACGCTCAATTTCCCAAATTCCCAAATTCTCAATTTCTCAATGTAACAATTTCGTAGTTTTTATTTTTCAGATTTTTTTGGCACTTTCAGTTCTTCGATTTCTTGACTTCTCAATTTTTCAGTATCTCAATTTCTGAATTTTTCGTGTTCTAGATTTCCTGTTCCTCCGTTCATTTTTAGAATTTCTCAAATATTTTATTTCAATTTTCCAATAATTTCTCAATTTCTCAATCTGTAAATTCTTTAACTTAAAATTCGCTCAATGTCTCAATTTTGGGTTTCAATTTTTCAATTCTTAAATTTCTCCTTTTCTCGAGTTCTAGATTTTCCTGTTTCTCAACCGTTCAAATTTCCAAATTCCCAAATTCTCAGTTCCAACTTCTCAATTCCTTGATGCAGTGTCTCAATTTTTGGTTTCAATTCTTTCATTGTAATTTTGCAGCTTGTTAGTTTCTCAATGTCTCAATTGCTAAGTTTAAATTTTTAATTTTGTTTTTGCAGTTTTTGAGTTCCTCGATTTGTTGATTTCTCAATTTTTCAGTATCTCAATTTATCGGGTCCAGGATTTTCCTTTTTCTCAACCATTTAATTATCCAATTTCACAAATTCTCATTCAGTTTCTCAATTTCTCGATTCATAAATTTCTCACTTTCTCGAGTTCTAGATTTTCCTGTTTCTCAAACGCTCAATTTCCCAAATTCTCAATTTCTCAATCTAACAATTTCGTAGTTTTAATTTTTCAGATTTTTTTGGCACTTTCAGTTCTTCGATTGCTTGACTTCTCAATTTTTCAGTATCTCAATTTCTGAATTTTTCGAGTTCTAGATTTCCTGTTCCTCCGTTCATTTTTAGAATTTCTCAAATATTCTATTTCAATTTTCCAATAATTTCTCAATTTCTCAATCTTTCAATTCTTTAACTTAAGATTCGCTCAATGTCTCAATTTTGGGTTTCAATTTTTCAATTCTTAAGTTTTTCATTTTCTCGAGTTTTAGATTTTCCTGTTTCTCAACCGTTCAAATTTTCAAATTCCCAAATTCTCAGTTCCAACTTCTCAATTCCTTGATGCAGTGTCTCAATTTTTGGTTTCAATTCTTTCATTGTAATTTTGCAGCTTTTTAGTTTCTCAATGTCTCAATTCCTAAGCTTAAATTTTTATTTTTTTTTGCAGTTTTTGAGTTCCTCGATTTGTTGACTTCTCAATTTTTTAGTATCTCAATTTCTCAATTTATCGAGTTCAAGATTTTCCTTTTTCTCAACCATTCAATTATCCAATTTTACAAATTCTCTTTCAGTTTCTCAGTTTCTCAATTTCTCGATTCATAAATTTCTCACTTTCTCGAGTTCTAGATTTTCCTGTTTCTCAAACGCTCAATTTCCCAAATTCCCAAATTTTCAATTTCTCAATGTAACAATTTCGTAGTTTTAATTTTTCAGATTTTTTCGGCACTTTCAGTTCTTCGATTTCTTGACTTCTCAATTTTTCAGTATCTCAATTTCTGAATTTTTCGAGTTCTAGATTTCCTGTTCCTCCGTTCATTTTTAGAATTTCTCAAATACTCTATTTCAATTTTCCAATAATTTCTCAATCTTTTAAATCTTTAACTTAAGATTCGCTCAATGTCTCAATTTTGGGTTTCAGTTTTTCAATTTAAATTTTGCACTTTTTTAGTAGTTTCTCAACCGTTCAATTTTTCAAATTCCTAAATTCTCAGTTCCAACATCTCAATTCCTTGATGTCGTGTCTCAATTTTTGGTTTCAATTCTTTAATTTTAATTTTGCAGCTTCTTCGTTTCTTAATATCTCAATTGCTAAGTTTAAATTTTTGAATTTCATTTTTACAGTTTTTGAGTTCCTCGATTTGTTGAATTCTCAATTTTTCAGTATCTCAATTTCTCAATTTATGGAGTCCTAGATTTTCCTATTTACCAACCATTTAATTGTACAATTTCACAAACTCTCTTTCAGTTTCTCAATTTCTCAATTTCTCGAGTTTTAAATTTCCCATTTTCTCGAGTTCTAGATTTTCCTGTTTCTCAAACGCTCAATTTTCCAATTTCCCAAATTCTCAATTCCTCAATTTCTCAATGTCCCAATTTCGTAGTTTAAATTTTTCAGGTTTTTTGAACTTTCAGTTCTTCGATTTCTTGACTTCTCAAATTTTCAGTATCCCAATTTCTGAACTTTTCGAGTTCTAGATTTTCCTATTTCTCCGTTCATTTTTCCAATTTCTCAAATATTCTATTTTCATTTTCCAATAATTTCTCAATTTCACAATCTTTCAATTCCTTAACTTAAGATTCGCTCAATGTCTCAATTTTGGTTTTCAATTTTTCAATTAAAATTTTGCAGTTTCTTAGTAACGTCTCAATTCCTGTGTCTCAATTTTTGGTCTCAATTCTTTAATTTTAATTTTGCAGCTTCTTAGTTTGTCAACGTCTCAATTGCTAGGTTTAAATTTTTCAGTTTTATTTTTGTTGATGTCTGTATTGTATGATGTAGCCGAATTACGGATTTACTTTGGTTTGATTTATTTCAAAATTTATTTTCTTCTTTTCAGAGAATTTAAATAAAAGCTTGATTTAAAAAATTTTTTTTACTAATACTTTCTTTTCAACTTTTTAGTTTTTGCTGTGGCCATATTGAACTTAGTGTGATGCCACTAACTTTATCGCTTTTAAGGGGGGTGAAGAAAGAATGTAATCCGCCATTTTGGAGCGGGGCCCATATTGATTTTAGTGTGATGTTATTAACTTTAACGTTTTATACTCTTCAATCACTTGCATTTGACACCCATATTAATGGGGTTGACTAAAATTACATCATCCGCCATTTTGTGGCGACGGCCATTTTGTATTACAATATTGAGTATTGGTTATTAAAATTAAAATTTTAGCTCAATCGGATGTGAATAAGTGGTTCTAATTTAGCTTGCGAGATTTGACACCAACTGTGGTTTAAAAAATGTGTCACTTTTTCAATTAGACTAGCAGCGAATAATTGTGTTATTACTGTACATATTATCTCACCGACCGCTCCGTCCTCCTCCACCCACTTTATCTCGTCCGCCTAAATAACTTAGGACGCTCCTTTGTTATTGAAACCGAACGCAAACACTCGAGTCCGCCGTGAATAGCTGTGTAAATGCGAGGAAACCTCCTGAAAAGCCCTCACCTGAAGCTTGGACCATTGGATACGACCGATGCATCTGACGGAGTTCCTCCAAGCCAATTTCGCCCCGTAAATGAGCTCCGTCTCGGTCAGCTGGTACGTTCCGGAGACGGCCACTTCCTTTTGGACTTGCTCCCAGCGCGAGGTGTGCGCCGGACTGTTGGACCTGAAAAAAAGTTTTGTTTCAGTTCGGTTTGTCGCGCTTTCGTTTTACAAATTTCCCGCATTCCGCGAGCACTCGACTTAATTACGTGTAAACCATTCCTGTGCTCGAATGCAGAAAATTCTGAGAGTTTATCGGCGGCGCACTTCGGTAATTAAGAGCGAAATAATTTCATCAAGACGGAGTAAAATGAAAAAACAACTTTCAACTCTCTTCGGTTTTCAGGAGACATTAGACCGCCGAAATTGGTTTATTTGAAAAACTACGTCCCCTTCCATAGTACATAGAAAACCGAGGAGACACGTCGGGCTATTTTGTCGTTGGGGTGGGAAATCGCATTCGTCCGTCCCCACTTCCCATAAGCGTTGTAAAAATCGTACGTTGACACTTCGACACCGCCCCCAGTTAAGAGGCCGCAGAGGAATTCCGATTATTTCAGCCATCCCGATCGAATCGGATTCAAATGCTCGTCTGATTTGTTCTGCGACGCTCTGAGGAAAAAATTGCGCGAAAGTCGTTCGAGAATTTCAATTTTGGAATCCGGCGACTGAAAGATGTTTAATTTTCGCTTTGATGGCAACATCAGTCGCGTGTGGGAATATTTCGCGATTTGCAGCTTTGCGTCACGGTTCCCGTGTTCGTGTGTCAAAATTAAAGTTACTATATTTGACAATTTTTTAAATGAAATTGCGACAAATAATTTTTTGCTTTAGATTCCACCGTTCAAACTTATAAAAATATTAAGTGTCTAAGATTGGCACTTTTTGTCAAAAATGAGTGATAAAGATGGAACTCATTCATTAGCGCGTCAAAACTGAAATTACCGTCTTTGACAATTATTGTCTAAAATAATTCGACAGTTCAAAATTTTATTAGAAAATTGACAGTCTAAGACGAATATTGCACATCGACGTGATCTATAAAAGTGGATCTCTTTCATAAGTGTGTCAAATTTAGACACCATCTTTGACAATTATTGAAATACAAGTTCTCAAATGCTTTTGCTATGCAAGAATTTATTGGAAATCTGCTGTCCAAGACGAATATTTCATATCCACGTGAGCCATAAAAAAAACTCTCATAAGTGTGTCAAATTTAACGTCACCATCTTTGACATTTTTTGAAATAACAGTAATCGATTAGGACAAATGATTTTGAATTTTTGATTCAGATTTCGCCATTCGAAACTTACAAAAACATTGAGTGTCTAAAATTGGCACTTCTTGTTCCATATATTATATTCCAGAATTCACATTCTAAATTCTATATTCCAGGTTCCACATTCTAGATTCCACATTCTTGATTATACATTCCAGATTGCAAATTTTCAACTAAGAGTTTGAGATTTCAAATTACAGACTCCAGATTGCGGGTTGTGGATGTAACATTCCACATTTTCAATTTTATTTTTGAGATGACAAAATTAATTTGAGATTGCAGATTTTAGATCAGCTCAGGTTCCATATATTATATTCCAGAATTCACATTCTAAATTCTATATTTCAGATTCAACATTCTAGATTCCACATTCTTGATTATACATTCGAGATTGCAAATTTTCAACTAAGAGTTTTAGATTTCAAATTACAGACTCCAGATTGCGTGTTGTGGATGTAACATTCCACATTTTCAATTTTATTTTTGAGATGACAAAATTAATTTCAGATTGCAGATTTTAGATCAGTTCAGGCTCCATATACTATATTCCAGATTTCACATTCTAAATTCTATATTCCAGATTCCACATTCTAGATTCCACATTCTTGATTATACATTCCAGATTGCAAATTTTCAACTAAGGGTTTTAGATTTCAAATTACAGACTCCAGATTGCGTGTTGTGGATGTAACATTCCACATTTTCAATTTTATTTTTGAGATGACAAAATTAATTTTAGATTGCAGATTTTAGATCAGCTCAGGTTCCATATATTATATTCCAGAATTCACATTCTAAATTCTATATTTCAGATTCAACATTCTAGATTCCACATTCTTAATTATACATTCCAGATTGCAAACTTTCAACTAAGAGTTTTAGATTTCAAATTACAGACTCCAGATTGCGTGTTGTGGATGTAACATTCCACATATTCAATTTTATTTTTGAGATGACAAAATTAATTTCAGATTGCAGATTTTAGATCAGTTCAGGCTCCATATACTATATTCCAGATTTCACATTCTAAATTCTACATTCCAGATTCCACATTCTAGATTATACATTCCAGATTGCAAATTCTCAACTAAGTGTTTTAGATTTCAAATTACAGACTCCAGATTGCGGGTTGTGGATGTAACATTCCACATTTCAAATTTTATTTTTGAGATGACAAAATTAATTTCAGATTGCAGATTTTCGATCAGTTAAGGCTCCATACATTATATTCCAGATTTCACACTCTAAATTCTACATTCCAGATTCCACATTCTAGATTATACATTCCAGATTGCAAATTTTCAACTAATAGTTTTGGATTTCAAATTACAGACTCCAGATTGAGGGTTGTGAATGTAATCCCACATTTCAATTTTCAAATTTCACTTTTGAGATGACAAAATTAATTTCAGATTGCAGATTTTAGATCAGTTCAGGCTAAATTTATTATATTCCAGATTTCACATTCTAAATTCTACATTCTAGCTTCCACATTCTAGATTATACATTCCAGATTGCAAATTCTCAACTAAGGGTTTTAGATTTCTAATTACAGACTCCAGATGGCGGGTTGTGGATGTAACATTCCACATTTCAAATTTTATTTTTGAGATGACAAAATTAATTTCAGATTGCAGATTTTAGATCAGTTTAGGCTCCATATATTATATTCCAGATTTCACATTCTAAATTCTACATTCCAGA
The DNA here is from genome assembly GCA_963583935.1 of Diaperis boleti. Classification (NCBI taxonomy): domain Eukaryota; kingdom Metazoa; phylum Arthropoda; class Insecta; order Coleoptera; family Tenebrionidae; genus Diaperis; species Diaperis boleti. The sequence continues at coordinate 94,446,106 of OY757242.1, read as the reverse complement.
TTTCACATTATTGATTGTACATTCCAGATTGCAAATTTCCAACTAAGAGTTTTAGATTTCAAATTACAGACTCCAGATGGCCGGTTGTGGATGTAACATGCCACATTTCAAATTTTATTTTTGAGATGACAAAATTAATTTCAGATCGCAAATTTTAGATCAGTTCAGGCTCCATATATTATATTCCAGATTTCACATTCTAAACTCTACATTCCAGATTCCACATTCCAGATTGCAAATTTCCAACTAACAGTTTTAGATTTCAAATTGCAGACTCTAGATGGCGGACTGTGGATGTAACATTCCACATTTCAAATTTTATTTTTGAGATGACAAAATTAATTTCAGATTGCAGATTTTAGATCAGTTCAGGCTCCATATATTATATTCCAGATTTCACAATCTAAATTCTACATTCCAGATTATACATTCCAGATTGCAAATTTCCAACTAAGAGTTTTAGATTTCAAATTACAGACGCCAGATGGCGGGTTGTGGATGTAACATTCCACATTTCAAATTTTATTTTTGAGATGACAAAATTAATTTCAGATTGCAAATTTTAGTTCAGTTCAGACTCCATATATTATATTCCAGATTTCACATTCTAAATTCTACATTCCAGATTCCACATTCTAGATTATACATTCCAGATTGCAAATTTTCAATTAAGAATTTTAGATTTTAAATTACAGACTCCAGATTGCGGACTGTGGATGTAACATTCCACTTTTCAAATTTTACTTTTGAGATGACAAAATTAATTTCAGATTGCAGATATTAGATCAGTTCAGCCTCCATATATTATATTCCAGATTTCACAATCTAAATTCTACATTCCAGATTTCACATTCTTGATTGCACATTTGAGATTGCAAATTTCCAACTAAGAGTTTTAGATTTCAAATTACAGACGCCAGATGGCGGGTTGTGGATGTAACATTCCACATTTCAAATTTTATTTTTGAGATGACAAAATTAATTTCAGATTGCAAATTTTAGATCAGCTCAGGTCCCATATATTATATTCCAGATTTCACATTCTAAATTCTACATTCCAGATTCCACATTCTAGATTATACATTCCAGATTGCAAATTTTCAACTAAGAATTTTAGATTTTAAATTACAGACTCCAGATTGCGGGCTGTGGATGTAACATTCCAATTTTCAAATTTCACTTTTGAGATGACAAAATTAATTTCAGATTGCAGATTTTAGATCAGTTCAGGCTCCGTATATTATATTCCAGATTTCACATTCTAAATTCTACATTCCAGATTTCACATTCTAAATTCTACATTCCAGATTCCACATTCCAGATTCCACATTCCAGATTGCAAATTTCCAACTAACAGTTTTAGATTTCAAATTGCAGACTCTAGATGGCGGACTGTGGATGTAACATTCCACATTTCAAATTTTATTTTTGAGATGACAAAATTAATTTCAGATTGCAGATTTTAGATCAGTTCAGGCTCCATACATTATATTCCAGATTTCACATTCTAAATTCTACATTCCAGATTCCACATTCTAGATTATACATTCCAGATTGCAAATTTTCAACTAAGAATTTTAGATTTTAAATTACAGACTCCAGATGGCCAGTTGTGGATGTAACATTCCAAATTTCAAATTTTACTTTTGAGATGACAAAATTAATTTCAGATTGCAGATTTTAGATCAGTTCAGGCTCCATATATTATATTCCAGATTTCACATTCTAAATTCTACATTTCAGATTGCAAATTTCCAACTAAGAGTTTTAGATTTCAAATTACAGACTCCAGATGGCGGGTTGTGGATGTAACATTCCACATTTCAAATTTTATTTTTGAGATGACAAATTAATTGCAGATTGCAGATTTTAGATCAGTTCAGGCTCCATATATTATATTCCAGATTTCACATTCTAAATTCTACATTCCAGATTCCACATTCTTGATTGTACATTCCAGATTGCAAATTTCCAACTAAGAATTTTAGATTTCAAATTACAGACTCCAGATGGCGGGTTGTGGATGTAATATTCCACATTTCAAATTTTATTTTTGAGATGACAAAAATAATTTCAGAATGCAGATTTTAGATCAGTTCAGGCTCCATATATTATATTCCAGATTTCACATTCCATAAAAGATACAGAGGAATCTCCTCCATGAGAGTGTCAAAATACAATCTAGCATTTTTGTCAATTCTTGACTCACAAGTTCCCAAATGATTTTACTAAATAAAAATTTATTGGAAATTAGCTGTCTAAGACGGATATTGCGTATGAACGTGAGCTACAAAAAAGGATCTCGTTCGTAAGTGTGTCAAATTTAAAATCACCACCTTTGACAAATGATTTTGAACTTCTGCTTCATATTTCGCCATTCGAAACCTACAAAAATATGAAGACTTTCATAAGTGTGTCAAATGTAAAGGTCCATTTTTGACAATTTTTGAAATAACAGTAATCGATTTTGACAAATCCATGAGCGTGTCAAAATTCAAACTTGCATCTTTGACAATTATTGACACAGAAGTTGTCAAATGATTTTATTGTATAAAAATTTATTGTAAAATTTGCAGTATTAGTACGATATTGCATATCGACCTTAGCTATAGAACAAGATGTCTTTCATAAGTGTGTCAAATGTAAAGGTCCATCTTTGACAATTTTTGAAATAACTAATCGATTTGTACAAATCCATGAGCGTGTCAAAATTCAAACTTGCATCTTTGACAAATATTGACACAGAAGTTGTCAAATGATTTTATTGTATAAAAATTTATTGTAAAATTTGCAGTATTAGTACGATATTGCATATCGACCTTAGCTATAGAACAAGATGTCTTTCATAAGTGTGTCAAATGTAAAGGTCCATCTTTGACAATTTTTGAAATAACAGTAATCGATTTGTATAAATCCATTAGCGTGTCAAAATTCAAACTTCCATCTTTGACAAATATTGTCACAGAAGTTGTCAAATGATTTTATTGTATAAAAATTTATTGTAAAATTTGCAGTATTAGTAGGATATTGCATATCGACCTTAGCTATAGAACAAAATGTCTTTCATGAGTGTGTAAAATGTAAAGGTCCATCTTTGACAATTTTTGAAATAAGAGTAATCGATTTTGACAAATCCATGAGCGTGTCAAAGTTCAAACTTGCATCTTTGACAATTATTGACACAAAGGTTGTCAAATGTAAAGGTCCATCTTTGACAATTTTTGGAATAACAGTAATCGATTTTGACAAATCCATGAGCGTGTCAAAATTCAAACTTGCATCTTTGACCATTATTGACACAGAAGTTGTAAAATGATTTTATTGTATAAAAATTTATTGTAAAATTTGCAGTATTAGTAGGATATTGCATATCCACCTTAGCTATAGAACAAGATGCCTTTCATAAGTGTGTCAAATGTAAAGGTCCATCTTTGACAATTTTTGAAATAACAGTAATCGATTTGTATAAATGCATGAGCGTGTCAAAATTCAAACTTGCATCTTTGACAATTATTGACACAGAGGTTGTCAAATGATTTTATTGTATAAAAATTTATTGGAAAATTTGCAGTATTAGTAGGATATTGCATATCGACCTTAGCTATAGAACAAGATGACATTCATAAGGGTGTCAAACGTAAAAGTCCATATTTGACAATTTTTGGAATAACAGTAATCGATTTTGACAAATCGATGAGCGTGTCAAAATTCAAACTTGCATCTTTGATCATTATTGACACAGATGTTGTCAAATGATTTTATTGTATAAAAATTTATTGTAAAATTTGCAGTATTAGTAGGATATTGCATATCAATCTTAACTATAGAACAAGATGCCTTTCATAAGTGTGTCAAATCTAAAGGCCCATCTGTGACAATTTTAGAAATAACAGTAATCGATTTAGAAAAGGTTTTGAATTTTTGCTTCAGATTTCGCCATTCGAAACTTTCAAAAATATTAAGTGTGTAAGATTGGCACTTTTTGTCAATCTTTGACAATCATTGAAGTACAAGTTGTCAAACGATTTAACTATTCGAAAATTTATTTGAAAATTTGCTGTTAAGATAGATAATGCATATCGACGTAGGCTATAAAAAATCCTTTTTCATAAGTGTGTCAAATCACTATCTTTGACAATTTTGAATTTCTGCTTCAGATTAATATTTGCTTTAATGCTCCAAGAAATACGATGGAAAGACTAAAGGAGTTTTCTGAGACCAAGGAGAAGATGGATCGAGAAAGAAATGTTTGGAAGAACCGAACGGACATTGTCGATGTTGGACGTGTTAAACACGACATGTTTCAAAATTGTGTCTCATTCCGAGCGATCAATGGGGATGATTATGTCCGCTAGTAGTTTTTAGCAATTACATGTGGGATTAAATGATTAAATCCATTAATATAAATTTACGGCATTTGCGTCGGTTAAATTTTGATTAAATAGACAAAAACGACTGGTATTGATGACGGGCTTCGTTTTAGGAGTAAATTCGAAAATGTTGAGATTACCGGCATTGCACGCGAGCCGGATATATTGGAAACTGCAATTTTGGCGCGCTTGTAATTTGTAATTTAACACATAAACGCAGGTAGGCAATAAATTTAATAAACCGATACGTTAATGCCTGGAATTTTTACAGACAATGCGTACAAGTTTATAGAAGTTTTCCACCCCCAAAAACCACAATAATTAACATGTTTCACACCTAAACTGTTCCTGTTAATTTAATTGTAAGTGAAACAAACTTCTCCCGCCATTCCCGCTCCTTAATCCCCAACCATCACATTCTTAGAGTTAATTTATCTTTCGCCGTGTCCTGCAGGAACCCGTCCGAAATTACTTAATAAATTTCCACCACCGCGTCTTCTCCACAAACGCCCAAACTGTAAAACACCGAAAGACCCTCTCCCCGTTTTTATGTCCGTCGTTAAACTTAGTATAATTTCTCACGTCGTAACGCCACTGTGTAAACGGCCGTGAAAATTTCAAACCGGCCACTTTATCGCCATAAAACGAATCCCTGACAGATAGTTTTTATTCGGACCGTCTTTAAAACAGATTGCTTCTATTTTGACTCGAAATTCGATTCGAGGGGTCGAGTCCTTGTTATCCTTATGTCGTGTATTTTAGCTGGATGTGACCGGGATTGCAATAATTTCGATGCAGGGATGGAAATTGGAACCGCTGGAATTATATGGTTTGCGGTGAAATATTTTTCGGTCAGATGCGGTATCGATTGCGACGGACCCTCGTAAGTGGAAATAAAATACAGGGAGTTTTGAATGGTTGATTTGAGGCGATAAAACTTGGAGTTTGATTAAAAACTTTAATTTTTAGTTTGCGCAAGTTTTTCTAATTTAATGTTGGTAGTTTCATTTTTATACCCCGAAGTCCTGCTGTGATTAATTCCTGCTAGGTGGGGCTAAAGTGTTTGTTTTGTTATTTTACCCCGAACCTCCATAATTATTATTCTAAACACTAGGAAGACAGACATTTGAAAACCAGAACTGGGAAACTAGAAACCAGAGAGCTAGAAAGTAGAAAGTTGAAATAAGTAAGGAAGTGACAACTCAGAAATTTTAGACTGAAAAGCTAAGAAACTATAAACTAGAAAGAGAACGGCAAACTGTCAAACTATGAAACTATAGACAATCAAAAAACCAACTAGAAATCAGAAACTACGAAATTAGTAAACTAGAAAACTATAGAACTTTCTAAAATCAGAAACTATAGAGGAAGGTGGAAAATTAACAATTACGAAACAGGAAAACACAAAAAAAGAAATACAAAAAAATATATTAAAGATTGTAGCAGCTAGAAAATAGAATTTTAGAAACTAGAAACTAGGAACAAGGCAAAAGGAAACCACTAGAATCTAGGGAATTAAAACTAACTTATGTTAGAAATTAGGAAAGTATAAACCAGAAGATTTCAATCAACATGAGAATTGGCATTAATCGGAAACAAGTAAACTAAGGAAATAAAAACTTGCGAACTAGAATTAGGAAACAGAAGAGTAGGAAACCAGAAACTAGGAAAATAGAAACCAGAAGATTACAATAATCTAGAAACTAGAATTAGAGACTATGGAACTAAGAAAATAAAAAGTTGCAAACTAGAATTAGGAAACAACAGTCTAGGAAACTAGAAAGTATTAAAATAGAAACCAGAAGATAACAATAATCTAGAAACTAGAATTAGAGACTATGGAACTAAGAAAATAAAAATTTGCAAACTAGAATTAGGAAACAACAGTGTAGGAAACTAGAAACTAAGAAAATATAAACCAGAGGATTACAATAATCTAGAAACTAAAATTAGAGACTATGGAACTAAGAAAATAAAAACTTGCAAACTAGAATTAGGAAACAACAGTGTAGGAAACTAGAAACTAGGAAAATAGAAACCAGAGGATTACAATAATCTAGAAACTAGAATTAGAGACTATGGAACTAAGAAAATAAAAAGTTGCGAACTAGAATTACGAAACAACAGTGTAGGAAACTAGAAACTAGGAAAATAAAAAATAGAGGATTACAATAATCTAGAAGCTAGAATTAGAGACTATGGAACTAAGAAAATAAAAGGTTGCGAACTAGAATTAGGAAACAACAGTGTAGAAAACTAGAAATTAGGAAAATAGAAACCAGAGGATTACAATAATCTAGAAACTAGAATTAGAGACTATGGAACTAAGAAAATAAAAATTTGCGAACTAGAATTAGGAAACAACAGTGTTGGAAACTAGAAACTAGGAAAATAAAAACCAGAGGATTACAATAATCTAGAAGCTAGAATTAGAGACTATGGAACTAAGAAAATAAAAAGTTGCGAACTAGAATTAGGAAACAGCAGTGTAGGAAACTAGAAACTAGGAAAACAGATACCAGAAGATTACAATAATCTAGAAACTAGAACTAGAGACTATGGAACTAAGAAAATAAAAACTTGCGAACTAGAATTAGGAAACAACAGTGTTGGAAACTAGAAAGTAGGAAAATAGAAACCAGAGGATTACAATAATCTAGAAGCTAGAATTAGAGACTATGGAACTAAGAAAATAAAAAGTTGCGAACTAGAATTAGGAAACAGCAGTGTAGGAAACTAGAAACTAGGAAAATAGATACCAGAGGATTACAATAATCTAGAAACTAGAATTAGAGACTATGGAACTAAGAAAATAAAAACTTGCGAACTAGAATTAGGAAACAGAAGAGTAGGAAACCAGAAACTAGGAAAATAGAAACCAGAAGATTACAATAATCTAGAAACTAGAATTAGAGACTATGGAACTAAGAAAATAAAAAGTTGCAAACTAGAATTAGGAAACAACAGTCTAGGAAACTAGAAAGTATTAAAATAGAAACCAGAAGATAACAATAATCTAGAAACTAGAATTAGAGACTATGGAACTAAGAAAATAAAAATTTGCAAACTAGAATTAGGAAACAACAGTGTAGGAAACTAGAAACTAAGAAAATATAAACCAGAGGATTACAATAATCTAGAAACTAAAATTAGAGACTATGGAACTAAGAAAATAAAAACTTGCAAACTAGAATTAGGAAACAACAGTGTAGGAAACTAGAAACTAGGAAAATAGAAACCAGAGGATTACAATAATCTAGAAACTAGAATTAGAGACTATGGAACTAAGAAAATAAAAATTTGCGAACTAGAATTAGGAAACAACAGTGTTGGAAACTAGAAACTAGGAAAATAAAAACCAGAGGATTACAATAATCTAGAAGCTAGAATTAGAGACTATGGAACTAAGAAAATAAAAAGTTGCGAACTAGAATTAGGAAACAGCAGTGTAGGAAACTAGAAACTAGGAAAACAGATACCAGAAGATTACAATAATCTAGAAACTAGAACTAGAGACTATGGAACTAAGAAAATAAAAACTTGCGAACTAGAATTAGGAAACAACAGTGTTGGAAACTAGAAAGTAGGAAAATAGAAACCAGAGGATTACAATAATCTAGAAGCTAGAATTAGAGACTATGGAACTAAGAAAATAAAAATTTGCAAACTAGAATTAGGAAACAACAGTGTAGGAAACTAGAAACTAAGAAAATAGAAACCAGAGGATTACAATAATCTAGAAACTAGAATTAGAGACTAGAAACTAGGAAAATAAAAACCAGAAGATTACAATAATCTAGAAACTAGTATTAGAGACTATGGAACTAAGAAAATAAAAAGTTGCGAACTAGAATTAGGAAACAACAGTGTAGGAAACTAGAAACTAAGAAAATAGAAACCAGAGGATTACAATAATCTAGAAACTAAAATTAGAGACTATGGAACTAAGAAAATAAAAACTTGCAAACTAGAATTAGGAAACAACAGTGTAGGAAACTAGAAACTAGGAAAATAGAAACCAGAGGATTACAATAATCTAGAAACTAGAATTAGAGACTATGGAACTAAGAAAATAAAAAGTTGCGAACTAGAATTACGAAACAACAGTGTAGGAAACTAGAAACTAATCTAGAAGCTAGAATTAGAGACTATGGAACTAAGAAAATAAAAGGTTGCGAACTAGAATTAGGAAACAACAGTGTAGAAAACTAGAAATTAGGAAAATAGAAACCAGAGGATTACAATAATCTAGAAACTAGAATTAGAGACTATGGAACTAAGAAAATAAAAATTTGCGAACTAGAATTAGGAAACAACAGTGTTGGAAACTAGAAACTAGGAAAATAAAAACCAGAGGATTACAATAATCTAGAAGCTAGAATTAGAGACTATGGAACTAAGAAAATAAAAAGTTGCGAACTAGAATTAGGAAACAGCAGTGTAGGAAACTAGAAACTAGGAAAACAGATACCAGAAGATTACAATAATCTAGAAACTAGAACTAGAGGCTATGGAACTAAAAAAATAAAAACTTGCGAACTAGAATTAGGAAACAACAGTGTAGAAAACTAGAAAGTAGGAAAATAGAAACCAGAGGATTACAATAATCTAGAAGCTAGAATTAGAGACTATGGAACTAAGAAAATAAAAAGTTGCGAACTAGAATTAGGAAACAGCAGTGTAGGAAACTAGAAACTAGGAAAATAGATACCAGAGGATTACAACAATCTAGAAACTAGAATTAGAGACTATTGAACTAAGAAAATAAAAAGTTGCGAACTAGAATTAGGAAACAACAGTGTAGAAAACTAGAAATTAGGAAAATAGAAACCAGAGGATTACAATAATCTAGAAACTAGAATTAGAGACTATGGAACTAAGAAAATAAAAACTTGCAAACTAGAATTAGGAAACAACAGTGTAGGAAACTAGAAATTAGGAAAATAGAAACCAGAGGATTACAATAATCTAGAAACTAGAATTAGAGACTATGGAACTAAGAAAATAAAAAGTTGCGAACTAGAATTAGGAAATAACAGTGTAGGAAACTAGAAACTAGGAAAATAGATACCAGAGGATTACAATAATCTAGAAACTAGAATTAGAGACTATGGAACTAAGAAAATAAAAAGTTGCGAACTAGAATTAGGAAATAACAGTGTAGGAAACTAGAAACTAGTAAAACAGAAACCAGAGGATTACAATAATCTAGAAGCTAGAATTAGAGACTATGGAACTAAGAAAATAAAAATTTGCAAACTAGAATTAGGAAACAACAGTGTAGGAAACTAGAAACTAGGAAAATAGAAACCAGAGGATTACAATAATCTAGAAACTTGAATTAGAGACTATGGAACTAAGAAAATAAAAACTTGCAAACTAGAATTAGGAAACAACAGTGTAGGAAACTAGAAACTAGGAAAATAGAAACCAGAGGATTACAATAATCTAGAAACTAGAATTAGAGACTATGGAACTAAGAAAATAAAAATTTGCAAACTAGAATTAGGAAACAACAGTGTAGGAAACTAGAAACTAGGAAAGCAGAAACCAGAAAATTACAATCAACTAGAAACTAAAAAATTAAATTAATTAGAAACTAGAAAACTAAGAGATTAGAAACTTGCGAACTAGAATTAGGAAACAACAGACTAGGAAACTAGAAATTAGGAACGTAGAAACCAGAAGATTATAATAATCTAGAAACTAGAATTCGAGACCATGGAACTAAGAAAATAAAAACTTGGAAACTAGAATTAGGAAACAACAGATTAGGAAACTCGAAACTAGGAAAGCAGAAATCAGAAAATTACAATCAACTAGAAACTAAAAAATTAAATTAATTAGAAACTAGAAAACTAAGAGAATAGAAACTTGCGAACTAGAATTACGAAACAACAGACTAGGAAACTAGAAATTAGGAACGTAGAAACCAGAAGATTATAATAATCTAGAAACTAGAATTCGAGACCATGGAACTAAGAAAATAAAAACTTGGAAACTAGAATTAGGAAACAACAGATTAGGAAACTCGAAACTAGGAAAGCAGAAATCAGAAAATTACAATCAACTAGAAACTAAAAAATTAAATTAATTAGAAACTAGAAAACTAAGAGAATAGAAACTTGCGAACTAGAATTACGAAACAACAGACTAGGAAACTAGAAATTAGGAACGTAGAAACCAGAAGATTATAATAATCTAGAAACTAGAATTCGAGACCATGGAACTAAGAAAATAAAAACTTGGGAACTAGAATTAGGAAACAACAGATTAGGAAACTCGAAACTAGGAAAGCAGAAACCAGAAAATTACAATCAACTAGAAACTAAAAAATTAAATTAATTAGAAACTAGAAAACTAAGAGAATAGAAACTTGCGAACTAGAATTAGGAAACAACAGAGTGGGAAACTAGGAACTAGGAAAGTAGAAACCAGAAGATTACAATAATCTAGAAACTAGAATTAGAGACTATGGAACTAAGAAAATAAAAACTTGAGAACTAGAATTAGGCAACTCAAAACTAGCAGAGCAGAAACCAGAAGATCACAATGGACTACAATCTAAGAAGTGACATTAATCAGAAACTAGGAAATTAAGAATATGTTTCTGTTGCAATTTTTGATTGTTGTACGAAGTGGCAACATTGGAGAATGCGGTGGGCGGGTGCCCAGCCCTGTTTTGTCCTAATTGGCTGATTAGAATAATTGGCAATGGCAAGCAAATTCCAGAATATATTTTTTTGTTTTTTTTTTATATTATTTTGGATTGTTGTACGAATTGGCAACATCGGAGAATGCTGTGGGCGTGTGCTTGACATTTGACATATTAAGAGATTTCTTGAACTAAGCAAACCTTTAAGGTTTTCTACTGTATTTTTTCCCAATTGGTTTAACTTGTCTAATCAACATAAAAAAATCGTCAAAAATATTAATTTATTGTTAGATATAATATATTTTTTTAAGATTTCAAACAATTTTATTAATTCGTCACTCATTGACCTTTACATGAGTACAATGATTTTAATATAATATAATAATACATACATTGAAAAAAAAACCTCTTTGCCTAACATTTTCCCTACAGTGTAGTCGTCGCGAAACCCACCTCCCACACTCCAATCGCGACGAAAGCATCTCCTCTCCGAAAAGTATCCCTTATCCCCATAAGAGAAACAAAACCGTATGAATCTTAAGAGCCTTCCTCGGCTTCCGATAAACCCATTGTTGGCGCGCGCAAGTGGATAATTTGCGTTGTAAAAATTTAAAATGAAACCCGGATGCGCGTTCCGCATCCCCGGAATATCGTAAACCGGGCCGCGAAACGTAAAACCCTTTATGTAGGCAACGGGAATATTGATGGAAATTGAACCATAATCTTACCGTCTTATGGAGGTGAAATACTGGTCGAGGAAGTCCTTGGCCTGCCGGAGGATCTCCTGCTGAGTCCTCACGTCGTTGCGGCCAGCTTGGGCCATCATGCTGCCGAGACATATTTGATTGCTGCAGACGGTGTTCTGCAACGACAAAATCGATGGAGTTAGGACTTGTTGATCGAATCGTTGTTAAAAACGTCTGTAGAGGATAACAGCGAAACGTTTTACGTAAATTGAACATTTGCAGCTCACCGCTAGTGACAGATGAATGCTCCAGGAGCTGAAAATTAAATTGCTACGTGTTGCGACAGATGGTCAGCAATAAAGTTGATGGCCTGGCTGTACAGCCCGACCTTTTGCGCGATTATAGCTCATAGTAATGTTTGTAATTGTGATTTGGCAGATATTTACTTCATTGTCGCAATTATCATTCTTTGTTAATCTTGCTTACATTTTATTGTGATTGGTACAATTATTGGACCAATCAGCTGGAATAATTATTTAATCGTGTTTTCAAATTTAATCTCCAATTGTTACTTGTTGTTGAGCATAAATTATTAAACGTAAATACAGGCTGAAATTCGAAATTTTGAACTTCTTTCGAAACAAATTGTCTATAATTTGGAAGGCATATACAAAAGGAACTGATAAGTTAGATACGGGAAACCGAATCCGGATATTGGACTTAGTTTTGGACTTACAGGTGTTCAAATTGTAAAATTATCATTTAAGTAAGATAACAGAGGTAGGAAATCCTGACTACTTAAAGAAAGCCCGCAGGTCGGAGATTCCAACATATTTAGATACAGCAGCTTCTAAAATGTATATGTTACTGAAAATCACCGGAAAAAACGGCGAGCAAAAATCTTTTTTTTTTATTCTAAAGCTTGATTTTTTAGCAGAAATAGTTTTTAAAATTCGCAAAACAATAATTCGTCTTTCTATAGCTTTGTAATTTGTAAGATATATACAAAAAAAAACTGATGACTTTGATTCCGAAAACCGAATCCGGATATTGGACTTAGTTTTGGACTTATAGGTGTCCAAATCTTTCAATTAATATTTAATTAATTTCCTGCAAGTGGAGAATCTTAACTTTTCAAAGAAAGCCCGTACGTCGGTGATTGTGGCAAATTTAGATTAAGGGGATCCTAAAATCTAGAGTCATAACTAAAAATTGTAGGAAAAAGCATTAAGAATTTTTTTTTAATTTTAGAGCTTGATATTATTTTTTGGAGCACTCGTTGAGTTTGAAATTTTTATTAAAAAAATAATGCCACTTTCTACAGCTTTGTAATTTGAAGGACATGTACAAAAAGAACTGATGACTTTGATTCCGAAAACCGAATCCGGATATTGGACTTAGTTTTGGACTTATAGGTGTCCAAATCTTGCAATTAATATTTCATTAATATCCTGCAAGTGGAGAATCCTAACTTTTCAAAGAAAACCCGTACGTCGTTGATTGTGGCAGATTTAGATTCAGGGGATCCTAAAATGTAGAGACATGACTAAAAAGTCCTGGAAAAAACATTAAGAGAATTTTTTTAAATTTTAAAGCTTGATATTATTTTTTGGAGCACTCGTTGGCCTTAAAATTCGTAAAACATTAATGCGTCTTTCTATAGCTTTGTAATGTGTAAGACATATACAAAAATAACTGATGACCTTGATTCTGGAAACCGAATGCGGATATTGGACTTAGTTTTGGACTTATAGGTGTCCAAATCTTTCAGTTAGTATTTAATTAATATCCTGCAAGAGGATAATCCAAACTTTTCAACCAAAGCTCATACGTCGGTGATTGTGGTAGATTTAGATTCAGGGGATAATAAAATGTAGAGAAATGACAAAAAATTTCAGGAAAAAATACTAAGGGAATTTTTTTAAATTTTAAAGCTTGATAGGTTGTTTTTGGAGCACTCGTTGGCTTTAAAATTGTTAAAAAATAATGTGACTTGCTATAGCTTTGTAATTTGTAAGACATGTACAAATAGAACTGATGACTTTGATTCCGGAAACCGATTCCGGATATTGGACTTAGTTTTGGACTTATAGGTGTCCAAATCTTGCAATTAATATTTCATTAATATCCTGCAAATGGAGAATCCTAACTTTTCAAAGAAAACCCGTACGTCGGTAATTGTGGCAGATTTAGATTCAGGGATCCTAAAATGTAGAGACATGACTAAAAATTCCAGGAAAAAACATTGAGAGAATTTATTTTAATTCTAGAGCTTGATAGTTTTTTTCCGAGCACTCGTTGGCTTTAAAATTCTTAAAACAATAATGCGACTTTCTATAGCTTTGTAATATGAAGAACATGTACAAAAAGAACTGATGACTTTGATTCAGGAAACCGAATCCGGATATTGGACTTAGTTTTGGACTTACAGGTGTTCCAATTGTAAAATTATCATTTAATTAAAATAACAGAGGTAGGAAATCTTGACTACTTAAAGAAAGCCCGCAGGTCGGAGATTCCAACATATTTAAATACAGCAGCTTCTGAAATGTATATGTTACTGAAAATCACCGGAAAAAACGGCGAGCAAAAATCTTTTTTTTTTTAATTCTAAAGCTTGATTTTTTTTAGCACAAATAGTTTTTAAAATTCGCAAAAGAATAATTCGTCTTTTTATAGCTTTGTAATTTGTAAGATATATACAAAGAAAATTGATGACTTCGATTCAGGAAACCGAATCCGGATATTGGACTTAGTTTTGGACTTACAGGTGTTTAAATTGTAAAATTATTATTTAAGTAAGATAACAGAGGTAGGAATTCCTGACTACTTAAAGAAAGCCCGCAGGTCGGAAATTCCAACATATTTAGATACAGCAGCTTCTAAAATGTATATGTTACTGAAAGTCACCGGAAAAAACGGCGGGCAAAAATCTTTTTTTTTTTTTAATTCTAAAGCTTGATTTTTTTTAGCGCAAATAGTTTTTAAAATTCGCAAGACAATAATTCGTCTTTCTATAGCTTTGTAATTTGTAAGATATATACAAAGAAGACTGATGACTTTGATTCAGGACACCGAATCCGGATATTGGACTTAGTTTTGGACTTACAGGTGTTCAAATTGTAAAATTATTATTTAAGTAAGATAACAGAGGTAGGAAATCCTGACTACTTAAAGAAAGCCCGCAGGTCGGAGATTCCAACATATTTAGATACAGCAGCTTGTAAAATGTATATGTTACTGAAAATCACCGGAAAAACGGCGAGCAAAATTCTCTTTTTTTATTCTAAAGCTTGATTTTTTTAGCAGAAATAGTTTTTAAAATTCGCAAAACAATAATTCGTCTTTCTATAGCTTTGTAATTTCTAAGATATAGACAAAAAAACTGATGACTTCGATTCAGGAAACCTAAGCCGGATATATATTGGACTTAGTTTTGGACTTATAGGTGTCCAAATCTTTCAATTAATATTTAATTAATATCCTGCAAGTGGAGAATCTTAACTTTTCAAAGAAAGCACGTACGTCGGTGATTGTGGCAAATTTAGATTAAGGGGATCCTAAAATCTAGAGTCATAACTAAAAATTGTAGGAAAAAGCATTAAGAATTTTTTTTTAAATTTTAGAGCTTGATATTATTTTTTGGAGCACTCGTTGAGTGTGAAATTTTTATTAAAAAAATAATGCCACTTTCTACAGCTTTGTAATGTGAAGGACATGTACAAAAAGAACTGATGACTTTGATTCCGAAAACCGAATCCGGATATTGGACTTAGTTTTGGACTTATAGGTGTCCGAATCTTTCAATTAATATTTAATTAATTTCCTGCAAGTGGAGAATCTTAACTTTTCAAAGAAAACCCGTACGTCGGTAATTGTGGCAGATTTAGATTCAGGGGATCCTAAAATATAGAGACATGACTAAAAATTCCAGGAAAAAACATTGAGAGAATTTATTTTAATTCTAGAGCTTGATAGTTTTTTTTCGAGCACTCGTTGGCCTTAAAATTCTTAAAACAATAATGCGACTTTCTATAGCTTTGTAATTTGTAAGACATATACAAAAAGAACAGATGACCTTGATTCCGGAAACCGAATCCGGATATTGGACTTAGTTTTGGACTTATAGGTGTCCAAATCTTTCAATTAGTATTTAATTAATATCCTGCAAGAGGATAATCCAAACTTTTCAAAGAAAGCTCATACGTCGGTGATTGTGGTAGATTTAGATTCAGGGGATAATAAAATGTAGAGAAATGACAAAAAAAATCAGGAAAAAATCCTAAGGGATTTTTTTTAAATTTTAAAGCTTGATAGGTTGTTTTTGGAGCACTCGTTGGCTTTAAAATTGTTAAAAAATAATGTGACTTGCTATAGCTTTGTAATTTGTAAGACATGTACAAAAAGAACTGATGACTTTGATTCCAGAAACCGATTCCCGATATTGGACTTAGTTTTGGACTTATAGGTGTCCAAATCTTGCAATTAATATTTCATTAATATCCTGCAAGTGGAGAATCCTAACTTTTCAAAGAAAACCCGTACGTCGGTAATTGTGGCAGATTTAGATTCAGGGGATCCTAAAATGTAGAGACATGACTAAAAATTCCAGAAAAAAACATTAAGAGAATTTTTTTTAAATTTTAGAACTTGATATTATTTTTTGGAGCGTTCGTTGGCCTTAAAATTCGTAAAACATTAATGCGTCTTTCTATAGCTTTGTAATGTGTAAGACATATACAAAAATAACTGATGACCTTGATTCTGGAAACCGAATGCGGATATTGGACTTAGTTTTGGACTTATAGGTGTCCAAATCTTTCAGTTAGTATTTAATTAATATCCTGCAAGAGGATAATCCAAACTTTTCAAAGAAAGCTCATACGTCGGTGATTGTTGTAGATTTAGATTCAGGGGATAATAAAATGTAGAGAAATGACAGAAAATTTCAGGAAAAAATACTAAGGGAATTTTTTTAAATTTTAAAGCTTGATAGGTTGTTATTGGAGCACTCGTTGGCTTTAAAATTGTTAAAAAATAATGTGACTTGCTATAGCTTTGTAATTTGTAAGACATGTTCAAAAGGAACTGATGACTTTGATTCCGGAAACCGATTCCGGATATTGGACTTAGTTTTGGACTTATAGGTGTCCAAATCTTGCAATTAATATTTCATTAATATCCTGCAAGTGGAGAATCCTAGCTTTTCAAAGAGAGCCCGTACGTCGGTGATTGTGGCAGATTTAGATTCAGGGGATCCTAAAATGTAGAGACATGACTAAAAAATCCAGAAAAAAAACATTAAAAGAATTTTTTTAAATTTTAGAACTTGATATTATTTTTTGGAGCACTTGTTGGCTTTAAAATCCGTCAAACAATAATTCGTCTTTTTATAGCTTTGTAATTTGTAAGACATATACAAATAGAACTGATGACTTTGATTCCGGAAACCGAATCCGGATATTGGACTTAGTTTTGAACTTATAGGTGTCCAAATCTTTCAATTAGTATTTAATTAATATCCTGCAAGAGGAGAATCCTAACTTTTCAAAGAAAGCCCGTACGTCGGTGATTGTGGCCGATTTAGATTCAGGGGATCCTAAAATGTAGAGAAATGACTAAAAATTCCAGGAAAAAACATTAAGATTTTTTTTTTAATTTTAGAGCTTGATATTATTTTTTGGAGCACTCGTTGGCTTTAAAATTCGTAAAACAATATAGCGACTTTCTATAGCTTTGTAATTTGTAAGACATATACAAAAAGAACTCATGACTTTGATTCCGGAAACCGAATCCGGATATTGGACTTAGTTTTGGACTTATAGGTGTCCAAATCTTTCAATTAATATTTAATTAATATCCTGCAAGTGAAGAATCCTAACGTTTCAAAGAAAGCCCGTACGTCGGTGATTGTGGCAGATTTAGATTCAGGGGATCCTAAAATGTAGAGAAATGACTAAAAATTCATTAAGATTTTTATTTTTATTTTAGGGCTTGATATTATTTTCTGGAGCACTCGTTGGCTTTAAAATTTTTAAAACAATAATTCGGCTTTCTAGAGCTTTGTAATTTGTAAGTTATATACAAAAAAAACTGATGGACTTGAAAACCCGTACGTCTGAGATTGTGACAGATTTAGATTCGGGAACATTTAAAATGTATAGTAGCGACAAGTTTAAAAATTGTTGACAGCATCCCCGTCATCACCCCGACAACATAACTCCCCATCTTGTCAAACAGACTTTCCCCGCGAGACCTCCCCGAGAATGGCCGTCATCACCGCCACCTCCACCCCCCAGATCGAGGCCGATCGCCGCCTCCTCCAGTTCGAGACTTACGAAGACTATCTGGACTCGTTAATAACGGACGACGATCGTTGTTATCTCCAGGACACAGCCGCCGCTCGCACTATCGCGGAAATGGGCTACAGGTAGAGAGTTCCCGAAGGAAGTTTTCCGTAATCCAGAAATTACTGCCGATCTTCCTCCGCAGGAGTTCGGGAGAGACGCTCAGCAGACAGCAGTTCGAAAAACGATTAGCCGCCGTCATGAACTTCCTCCATCCCCCGTACCGGCCCTACGAGCTGGCCAGCGAGGGCATCATGGGGGGCGACCCCATCCAGAAGGAGCTCGCGGTGAGGGAGCGACCGAATCGAGTCGGGATACTTTCGGCAAGAAGGCCGTCATTTGCGGGCTTAGCGTGATTTCTTGACTTCCAGACGATCATCTTCCTGAGATACCAGACGAAGAAGGGCTTCGAGGTGTCGGGGTACATTGATTTCGCGCATCGGCTGTCGAACCAAGATTGGAAGCCGTTTTTCAAACGTAAGGTGTTAAGTTGAAGACGCAGCGTTTTATTAAAAATTGTTTTCGCCCTGCTTGCATTGCAATCCCGTCAGGATGGGGATCGGCGGAATTTTTGTAATGAAATGTAGGGGCGCAAAAAACACCGCTTGTAGTAAAGTCTATTATTGTCGAGCGTTACTTTGAAATCAGGTCAGTATTATACCAAAACACCCTCCCCATGTCTGATACCGCCGCCAACCGCCTCCCTAATTCCAACTTATCAAGTAAAGAAAATTCCCCCCCTTTCCCGACGCCCCGGCCGAAGAGTGGCCGTCCCTTTATTAATTCGGGCTGACGCCGCCGCCGCCGCCAAACAGCCGAAACATTTTAACGAGTTTAATTTTGCAGACGGCCAACAAGTCCTCCCGAAACCGACCGATCTGGGCTACTATCACTGGAAATTGGGAAAAACTATGTCCAACAGCTCGATTAATTACAAGGTAAGTGCCACGTTGGCGGTGATTCACCACCTCCGCGAGGAAATTCTCTAAACTTTGTAATTTCCTCATATTCCGAACAGGAATTTTGAGCTTCTGGATTCCGGACGGTTTTTTCGGGGATCGGAAGAGGGGAATTAATTACTTTGGTTATACAGTTATCGCCTTTTACACGCGATCGGTATTCCTGTTGTTGATAGATTCTTTGGGTCTTTAGATAATCGAGTGTTCTAAAAATGCAGATTTTCCACGGAATTTTCACTTCTAGAGCGCGTGGCGGTCACGCTATGAACTCGTCGGGAATTGAATAAATTTTCTCATCGTGCATTTCAGAGATAAATAGCGCTGAACGTCATTTCCGATTTCATTGCAAAAATTGTTACCCACTTTTGGCTTCGGAAAGGTTGGATAAATAAACAAATAAATAATTATTCGATGTCGGCAAGATAGGGCACGGCCCCACGTGAAAACGCGCGTGTGGCCAACTGATAACAGATTAAAACAGATCGTTGGTTTTTCCTGCGAAGAGGAAAGCGGTTTTTTAATTAAGTTCGGTGGAAATGACTCGGGTTTGTATTTGTTTCGAGCGATTTATTGTCAGCGACGTGACGAGGTACTTGGGTTTGCTTTATCGTTATCGGGGTGGTATTGTGGTGACGTTCTCTTGATTTTTCTAAATTGCAGATGGGGCCGTTGGTGCAAAATCGCCACGATGGTCGCGTCGTTTCTTCGAGCAACGATAAATAATTCAGATAATGGTGGCTCCTGCGTCACACAAACGATAAATAACGACCCACCTCGTGCAATAACTGCAATGCTGTCCTATTAGTTGAGAAAAGCAGCGGCAAGTGTCTTAATCGCAGAAATGGGGAGAAAATTAGCGACAGGAAAGTTATAGTCACTTACGGGCGAGCACGAGAGTTGTTTGGCGATAATCGCGGTATAAAGTATTGTTATTGGCTGTAGTTGTGAAAATGGATAAAATTCGAACACTCTAATCCTATTTTGAAACAACAGTTCGGACATCATGACTGCAGAAATTGCGGAAGCCGGAAGACGACCGCATAAGTAACCATATCGACGAAGCAACCTACTTGTTGAAAGTTGACATTGTGGGCACTGTTGTAACCTGAAATGTATTTCCCAAGTTTTGTTGCGTCCAGATTTCTCAATTTCGTTTACAGCTTCCCAGGTTTAAAAATTTTGATGTCTCTACTTTATAGGTTTTGTGAAAAACCAAGATTTTCAGATTTCACAAGATTGTTGATATTCAACTTTGTAAAGTTTTATAAGAGGTTTATGTTACGTCAATTTGGATTCCACAAACCGTGCCCAGGTTTCTCAGGCTTGTCAAAGTTATTAGGTTTCTCAAGTTTCTTGGTCAAAGTGTATGAATTTCTTCAGGTTTTGGAAGTTTTTCAGAGTAGTAAATGTCTGGTATCTCAAGTTTTTTACAGTACTCAGGTTCTCAACTTTTCCAGGTTTGTCCAGATTTCTAGGTTTATAAAGTTTAATCAAGTGCTCACGGTTTTTCAAATTACCGGCCTTTCGTCTAGGTTTGTCAAATTGGTCAAAAGGTCCAGGTTTCTCAGGTTTTCTCTTCGTCTAAGTAGAAGATATCCCCATTTTTTCAGGCTTTCCAGGTGTTTTAAATTTGTCAAGTCTTTGATATTGCAAGTTTCCTAAAGTGCCCCTGAATTTTGATGTTCCAACTATTCCAGGTTTGTTCAAACTTCTGTTTGTCAAAAGTTTCATTAAGTACTCATGTTTCGTTAGTTTTAGTTCTTAATTCTTCAAAGCGCCCAGGTTTCTCAGATTTGTTAAAGTTGACTTTTCCAGGTTTGTCGAGGTTTCGTTTATTAAAATGGTTTCTTAATTTTGGGTTTTACAATTTTTCTGATTTCCTATCCTTTCTAGATTTATCTCAAAGCCACCAGGTTTACCAGGTTTGTCAAAGTTATCAGGGGTTTTAGGTTTCTTGGTCAAAATGTATCAACTTACTGTGCTCAGGTTCTCAACTTTTCCAGGTTTGTCCAGATTTCCAGGTTTATAAAATTAAATCAAGTGCTCATGGTTTGCCAGATTACCGGCCTTTCGTCTAGGTTTGTCAAAGCGCCTAGGTTTCCAGGTTTCTTAGGTTTGATTTCCCCACTTTTCCAGGACTTTTCCAGGTTCGTTGATATTCGTAAGTTTGTAAAGACTCATAAAGGTTCACGTTACGTAAATTGTGGTTCCCCGAAATTTTAAGCTTTCCCGGCCCTTTGTCTACGTTTGTCAAATTTCTCAAAGTGCCCAGGTTTCTCAGGTCTTCTCTTCGTCGAATTAGAAGATATCCCCATTTTCTCAGGCTTTCCAGGTGTTTTAAATTTGTCAAGTCTTTGATATTGCAAGTTTCCTAACGTGCCCAGGTTTCTGAATTTTGGTGTTCCAACTATTCCAGGTTTGTTGAAACTTCTGTTTGTCTAAAGTTTCATTAAGTACACATGTTTCGTTAGTTTTAGTTTTTAATTCTTCAAAGCGCCCAGGTTTCTCAGATTTGTTAAAGTTGACTTGTCCAGGTTTGTCGAGGTTTCGTTTATTAAAGTGGTTTCTTAATTTTGGGTGTTACAATTTTTCTGATTTCCTATCCTTTCTAGATTTATCTCAAAGGCACCAGGTTTACCAGGTTTGTCAAAGTTATCAGGGGCTTCAGGTTTCTTGGTCAAAATGTATCAACTTACTGTGCTGAGGTTCTCAACTTTTCCAGGTTTGGCCAGGTTTCCAGGTTTATAAAGTTTAATCAAGTACTCATGGTTTGTCAGATTACCAGCCTTTCGTCTAAGTTTGTCAAATTTGTCAAAGCGTCCAAGTTTCTCAGGTTTGATTTCCCCACTTTTCCAGGTTTGTTGATATTCATATGTTTGTAAAGTCTCATGAAGGTTCATCTTACGTCAATTGTGGTTCCCCGAATTTTTCGGACTTCCCGGCCCTTTGTCTACGTTTGTCAAATTTCTGAAAATGCCCAGGTTTCTCAAGTTTTCTCTTCGTCTAAGTAGAATATATCCCCATTTTTTCAGGGTTTCCAGTTTTAAATTTGTCAAGTCTTTGATATTGCATTTTTCCTAAAGTGCCCAGGTTTCTGAATTTTGGTGTTCCAACTATTCCAGGTTTGTTAAAACTTCTGCTTGTCTAAAGTTTCATTAAGTACTCATGTTTCGTTAGTTTTAGTTTTTAGTTCTTCAAACCGACCAGGTTTCTCAGGTTTGTTAAAGTTGACTTTCCACGTTTGTCGAGGTTTCGTTTCTTAAAGTGATTTCCTAATTTTTTTGATATCCTATCCTTTCTAGATTTATCTCAAAGCGACCAGGTTTCTCAGGTTTGTCAAAGTTATCAGGTTTCTTGGTCAAGGTGTATCAATTGACTGTGCTAAGGTTCTCGACTTTTCCAGGTTTGTCTAGATTTCTAGGCTTATAGAGTTTAATCAAGTGCTCACGGTTTTTCGGATTACCGGCCCTTTCGTCTAGGTTTGTCAAATTGGTCCAAAGGTCCAGGTTTCTCAGGTTTTCTCTTCGTCTAAGTGGAAGATATCCCCATTTTTTCAGGCTTCCCAGGTGTTGTAAATTTGTCAAGTCTCCGATATTTCAAGTTTCCTAAAGTGCCCAGGATTTTGAATTTTGTGTTCCAACTATTCCAGGTTTGTCGAAACTTCTTTTTGTCTAAAGTTTCATTAAGTACTCATGTTTCGTTAGTTTTAATTTTTAATTCTTCAAAGTGCCCAGGTTTCTCAGATTTGTTAAAGTTGACTTTTCCAGGTTTGTCGAGGTTACGTTTCTTAAAGTGGTTTCTTAATTTTTTTGATTTCATATCCTTTCTAGATTTATCTCAAAGGAACCAGGTTTCTCAGGTTTGTCAAAGTTATCAGGTTTCTTGGTCAAGGTGTATCAATTTACTGTGCTCACTTTCTCAACTTTTCCAGGTTTGTCTGGATTTCTAGGCTTATAGAGTTTAATCAAGTGCTCACGGTTTTTCAGATTACCGGCCTTTCGTCTAGGTTTCTCAAATTGGTTTAAAGGTCCAGGTTTCTCAGCTTTTCTCTTCGTCTAAGTGGAAGATATCCCCATTTTTTCAGGCTTCCCAGGTGTTGTAAATTTGTCAAGTCTCTGATATTTCACGTTTCCTAAAGTGCCCAGGATTCTGAATTTTGGTGTTCCAACTATTCCAGGTTTGTCGAAACTTCTTTTTGTCTAAAGTTTCATTAAGTACTCATGTTTCGTTATTTTTAATTTTTAATTCTTCAAAGTGCCCAGGTTTCTCAGATTTGTTAAAGTTGACTTTTTTAAGTTTGTCGAGGTTTCGTTTCTTAAAGTGGTTTCTTAATTTTGGGTTTTTGAATTTTTTTGATTTCCTATCCTTTTTAGATTTATCTCAAAGCGACCAGGTTTCTCAGGTTTGTCAAAGTTAAGAAGATATCCCCATTTTTCAGGCTTTCCAGGTGTTTTAAATTTGTCAAGTCTTTGATATTTCAAGTTTCCCAAAGTGCCCAGGTTTCTGAATTTTGGTGTTCCAACTATTCCAGGTTTGTTTAAACTTCTGTTTGTCTAAAGTTTCATTAAGTACTCATGTTTCGATGGTTTTAGTTTTTAGTTCTTCAAAGCGCCCAGGTTTCTCAGATATGTTAAAGTTGACTTTTCCAGGTTTGTCGGGGTTTCGTTTCTTAAAGTGGGTTCTTAATTTTGGGTTTTACAATTTTTCTGATTTCTTATCCTTTCTAGATTTATCTCAAAGCGACCAGGTTTCTCAGGTTTGTCAAATTTATCAGGGGTTTCAGGTTTCTTGGTCAAAATGTATCAACTTACTGTGCTCAGGTTCTCAACTTTTCCAGGTTTGGTCAGGTTTCCAGGTTTATAAAGTTTAATCAAGTACTCATGGTTTGTCAGATTACCAGCCCTTCGTCTAAGTTTGTCAAATTTGTCAAAGCGTCCAAGTTTCTCAGGTTTGATTTCCCCACTTTTCCAGGTTTGTTGATATTCATATGTTTGTAAAGTCTCATGAAGGTTCATGTTACGTCAATTGTGGTTCCCAGAATTTTTCGGACTTCCCGGCCCTTTGTCTACGTTTGTCAAATTTCTGAAAATGCCCAGGTTTCTCAAGTTTTCTCTTCGTCTAAGTAGAATATATCCCCATTTTTTCAGGCTTTCCAGTTTTAAATTTGTCAAGTCTTTGATATTTCAAGTTTCCCAAAGTGCCCAGGTTTCTCAATTTTGGTGTTCCAACTATTCCAGGTTTGTTAAAACTTCTGTTTGTCTAAAGTTTCATTAAGTACACATATTTCGTTAGTTTTAGTTTTTAGTTCGTCAAAGCGCCCAGGTTTCTCCAAATTGTTAAAGGTGACTTTTCCAGGTTTGTCGAGGTTTCGTTTCTTAAAGTGGGTTCTTAGTCTTGGGTTTTTGAATTTTTCTGATTTCCTATCCTTTCTAGATTTATCTCAAAGCGACCAGGTTTCTCAGGTTTGTCAAAGTTATCAGGGGTTTCAGGTTTCTTGGTCAGAGTGTATCAACTTACTGTGCTCAGGTTCTCAACTTTTCCAGGTTTGTCCAGATTTCCAGGTTTATAAAGTTTAATCAAGTGCTCACAGTTTTTCAGATTACCGGCCTTTCGTCTAGGTTTGTCAAAGCGCCCAGGTTTCTCAGGTTTCTTTGGTTTGATTTCCCCACTTCTCCAGGACTTTCCCAGGTTTTTTGGTATTCTTAAGTTTGTTAAGTCTCATAAAGGTTCATGTCACGTCAATTGTGGTTCCCCGAATTTTTCAGACTTCCCGGCCCTTTGTCTACGTTTGTCAAATTTCTGAAAGTGACCAGGTTTCTCAGGTTTGTCAAAGTTATCAGGTTTCTTAAGTTCCTTGGTCAAAGCGTATGAATTTTTTCAGGTTTTGGAAATTTTTCAGAGCTGTAAATATCTGGCATCTCAAATTTTTACAGTGCTCAGGTTCTCAACCTCTCCAGGTTTTTCTAGATTTCTAGGTTTATAAAGTTTAATCAAGTACTCATGGTTTGTCAGATTATCGGCCTTTCGTCCACGTTTGTCAAATTTCTCAAAGTGACCAGGTTTCTCAGGTTTGTCAAAGTTATCAGGTTTCTCAAGTTCCTTGGTCAAAGCGTATGAATTTTTTCAGGTTTTGGAAATTTTTCAGAGCTGTAAATATCTGGCATCTCAATTTTTTACAGTACTCAGGTTCTCAACTTTTCCAGGTTTGTCCAGATTTCCAGGTTTATACAGTTTAATCAAGTGCTCATGGTTTCTCAATTTTTTCTACTTTGCCAAGTCTGCTATATCAGGTTTTTATTTTTTTTTTATTCCTAGGTTTACAGTTCCATAAAGTAAATTTTCTCAAGACTTTCAGATGTCCCAAAGTTATTTTTAGGTTTGTCAAATTTCTTAAAGCGCCTAGGTTTGGTTTTCAAAGTTTCCCAGGTTTGTTGAAATTCCTACGTAGTGTTACAATATTTTATTAATTTAAGTTTCTGAAATTATTTAAATTCCGCGGCCTTCTTTCAAGCGCCCAGGTTTTTCAGGTTTGTTAATCTTGTTAAGATTTCAACTATGTTTCTTCTTTTCCAGCTCAAAGTGAATTAAAATTTTAAAGTTTTCTAACATTTAAGTTTGTGAAAGTTTTGGTATCTCTGCTTTCTTAGGTGCCTAGGCTTTGCAATGTTCAATACTCAACTTTTACAGGTTTGTTGAGGTACTCCAATATTTACGTTTTTTGGTTTGCTCTTCAACTTTTGGCTTTTATATCCCACAGGTGTTTCAAATTTTTTAGCCTAGGTTTCAGGTTTGAATAATTTGTCAGTTTTCCGAAGTTAGTTCAGGTTTCTCATTTTTACAGGTTTGTCCAGATTTTATTTTTAAAGTTTTCGGGCTTCCCAAGCTTTTTTTTTCCAGGTTGGTAATTTTTTTCTAACATAAAAATTCCTGGGATTATGGAAATTGCTTGAAGTGTACAGGTTTCAGTTAGGGTATTCCAACAGGTATTCCAAACACTGAAAAACGCAGAAACCAGAAACAGAAATTGAGAAGAAATCGAGTTTTTGATTTCCGATTTCCGATTTCTTCTGACCGCCTCAGACGGTGGTTTCGCGTCGTATTCGTATCGAACTCGAACTTTCGCTCGTATCATCACTCCAGAACGACCTCGGCCGGTAATGAATTTCTTTTCGAACGCAACAATACGTATTTGCGGATAGCGTGCAGCAGCTGACACGCTCCCGCCCCGCACAAATATTGCAGTTCTGCCGACACGGAGGTAGAAAAATTACTGTTGATTACAACGGCGAAAAAAGATTCCCGCGCCCGCCGCCGCCACATGTGCTTCGAAATTAATGCCGCCCCCGACCTGACACGTCGCTAATTTCCCTTCAGGCACTAATCCGTCGACGTTAATCTCCCGTTAATTAATCGATCCGAATTTTCAGGTGTGCGTCGATCCGATCAAAGGGCTGGTGTTCCAGAATCGCTACGACCGGAGGATCATCTGCGTGGATCCGGCGCAGGATCCCGGAGCGAACACCACCCGGAAAAGAATCGAGTCGGATATGTACGATCACGTCGTGATCTACGACCACGTCGTGCGACAAAGGATTTAAATCGAATAAAAGTTATTGCGAACGCCCGTTATAATTGGATTTAATCAACTTCAGCGCGACGACTAATTAGGACGGGGTTTAGGGCGATTTAAGGAGGGCTATTAATTTTTATTTATCGCTCGGGATGAGGAAATGGAGCGGCGAAAAATTAAACGTCTGTATCTGCGTGTGCTTGAACAATAAAACGAAGATTAACAAAAGTATTTATTTTCTGAAAAAAGGCAGCATGAAGTAATAAAAATAATTGAAACTACATTGTGGTCATCCGAACGCTCCCGCAGTCCTGACCACCATATAGATTTTCTAATAAAAAGACGAGAGCGTCTCGACGCGCGTTATTAAAAAAATATCATCCCTCCGAGCGGAAATACCTCCTAACCGACAATAACTACAAGTTATTTTCACGATTCCTCGCTAAATCAAGAAAATTGCTAATTGGGTTCTTTTAATTATGGAAAAAAAAAGGAGTTCTAATTGTTCCGGCGGTCTCAAAAATTACTTTTCTAACTACCGTGATCAAGAAGCGTCGCGATGTTCGGCTCTTTTAATTTTTCTAATTGCGGAGATTGGCTCAGAAACTTGGACACAGAAAACGTTAGCAAATGAGTATGAAATAAAATAAGTAGCATTTTTATTCGGATTGATTCGAGTGAGTTGACTACATTCTGTATAAAGCTGAAAATGTAGTTTGGTTATGGCGTCATTACAGAACTCAATTTGCACGTTATAGACATTATAAAACCCAAAACTGGCCATAAGTTCATCGTAACAGGAACGGTAAAATAAATTTATATTCCAAATGTTAGTACCAGTATTTCAATAACCACAACATAAAAACCCTCCTCCACCTGCCTATTTTGTTGGATTGTCTTTATGTGTTATAGTATTCTGTCTTTTCCCTTTTTTTCTATTGGCATCTGAGGTTTTTCAAATTCCTACTTTCTCAAATTGGAGTTCTCCAGTCTCACATATTAAGAAATTAGAAGTGAGAAAAATTGAGACAGATCTGAAATCTCAGGTATTTCTCAGGTGCCTCACGGTTCCATGACAGTTTTCTCAAGTTCTCAAGTTCTTGGGTTCCTCAAGTTCCTTAGGATCTCAGGTTTTCCAAAATCCTTCAAGTTCCCAGGTTCCTCACGGTCTCAAGTACTGAGGTTCAATAAGATCTCAGGTTTTCCAAGATTTCAGGTTCCAGTTCACAAATTATGTTTCTCAAATTCTTCATGATTTCTCAACTTCTCAAGATCTTAGATCTGAAATTCCTTAAGAACACTAAGAAACTGATTTTTTTTCCCCTGAGACACTTAGGGATATTGAGAAATTAGAAAAGAGAAAAATTAAGACTGGGATCTGAAATCTGAGGTATTTCTCAGGTGCCTCACGGTTCCATGATAGTTTTCGCAAGTTCTTAAGTTCTTGGGTTCCTCAAGTTCCTTTGGATCTCAGGTTCTCCAAGATCCTTCAAGTTCCCAGGTTCCTCACGGTCTCAAATACTGAGGTTCCCAAAGATCTCAGGTTTTCCAAGATTTCAGGTTGCAGTTCACAAGTCATGATTCTCAAGTTCGTCTTAGGTTTTTCTTTTGGAAGCTAACCGTGACATTGGAGTTATTAATTTCTTCGTCTTTTCAATTCCTTTTAACCATACAGAAGGCGCAATTTATTTTCTCAGGATCTGAGGTTTCTCAAATTCTTACTTTCTCAAGTTTTGGGTTCCAAGGTCCTCAAGTTCTCAAGTAAGACCCCAAGTTATTCAAGATTTCAGGTTACAGTTCACAAGTGTTGTATGTTTCTCAAATTCCTCATGATAGATTTCTCAAGTTCTCAAGGTCTTGGGTCTTAAGTTCTTTCGGATCTGAGGTTTTCCAAGATCTCTCAAAATCTCAGGTTTCTCCATTTCTCAAGTTCTGAGGTTCCTAAGATCTCAGGTTTGACAAGACTTCAGGTTCCAGTTCACAAATTATGTTTCTTAAGTTCCTCATGATAGATTTCTCAAGTTCTCAAGTTCCTTAGGATCTGAGGTTCTCCAAGATCTCTAAGGTTTTCAGGTTCCTCCATTTCTCAAGTTCTGAGGTTCCAGAAGATCTCAGGTTTTCCAGGACTTAGGTTCCAGTTCACAAGTTATGATTCTCAAGTTGCTCTCAGGTTTTTTTTTTGGAACCTAACCGTGACTTTGGAGTTATTAATTTCTTCGTCTTTTCAATTCCTTTTAACCATACAGAAGGCGCAATTTATTTTTTCAGGATCTGAGGTTTCTCAAATTCTTACTATCTCAAGTTTTGGGTTCCAAGGTCCTCAAGTTCTCAAGTAAGACCCCAAGTTATTCAAGATTTCAGGTTACAGTTCACAAGTGTTGTATGTTTCTCAAGTTCCTCATGATAGATTTCTCAAGTTCTCAAGATCTTAGGTCTTAAGTTCTTTAGGATCTGAGGTTTTCCAAGATCTCTCAAGTTCTCAGGTTTCTCCATTTCTCAAGTTCTGAGGTTCCCTAAGATCTCAGGTTTGACAAGACTTCAGGTTCCAGTTCACAAGTTATGTTTCTCAAGTTCCTCAAGATAGATTTCTCAAGTTCTCAAGATCTTAGATCTCAAGTTTCTTAGGAACACTAAAAACTAAAACATTAATCCACTGAGACACAGGGATATTAAAAAATTAGAAAAGAGAAAAGTTGAGACTGAGATCTGAGATATTTCTCAGGTGGCTCACGGTTCCATGATAGTTTTCTCAAGTTCTCTAGTTGTTGGATTTCTCAAGGTCTCAAGTTCCTTAGGATCTCAGGTTTTCCAAGACTACAGGTTCCAGTTCACAAGTTATGATTCTCAAGTTCGAAAATATCCGCATCTCATGTTTTCTTTCTGGGAACCTAACTGTGACTTTGGAGTTATTAGTTTCTTGTCTTTTAAATTTTAATTTTTTTTAATCCAACAGGAAGCGCAATTTTTTTTCAGGATCTGAGGTTTCTCAAATTCTTAATTTCTCAAGTCTTTTGTTCCAAGATTCCCAAGTTCTCAAGTAAAACCTCAGATTATTCAAGAGCTCAGGTTCCAGTTCACAAGTTTTGTTTCTCAAGTTCCTCATGATAGATTTCTCAAGATCTCAAGATCTTGGGTCTCAAGTTCCTTAGGATCTCAAGTTTTTCAAGATCTCGCAAGTTCTCAGGTTCTTCCATTTCTCAAGTTCTGAGAGTCATGATACTCGAGTTCGAAAATATCAGATAACAATTTGAGAAACCTGAAATCATGGAGAATCTGAGGTCTTTGTGAAAGGATCTGAAATGAGAACCTGCAAACTTGAGAGAAACCTGAGATTTTGAAAAACCCAAAAACTTGTGGATCTGGATCTGGAACTTGAAAAATATAACTTATCTACTGGAACCTTTAAGGAACCTGAAAAACATAACCTTAATATTGGAGGAACTTGAAAACTTGAGGAACCTAACAACCCAAGAAATTGAGCAATCCAATCTGAGAAACACAACTTGAGACCTTGAGTAACCCAAGAACCTGAGAACTGGAGAAACCTGAGATTTTGAAAAACATGTGGCTTATGGAACTTCAGGACCTAAGGAACCTAAGAACTTAAGAACTTGAGATATCCAACTTGACGGTGTGAGGAACCTGCGAATTGCAAATGCTGACATTGTGAAAAAACTAAGAATTTTAAGAATCTGAACTCAAGAACCTGAGAACCTGAGAAACCTAACTTAATATTGTAAGTAAAATGAGAATTCAAAATCTTGAAATCCTGAAAAGACTAAACTTTTACAAACTGGAGGAAAATGAGATTTTGACCTGACCTGACCTGACCTGACCTGACGATTTGAGGTACCTGAGATCTTAGGGAACAGTAAAACTTAAAGGCAGCAATCAATTATTGTAATGTCAAAATTTTAGGAACTTGAGAAAAAAAACTTAGAACTTAGAAACTTAAGTACTTAGAAACTTAAAAACTTAGAAACTTAAAAATTTAGAAACTTAAAAACTTTAGAACTTGATATATCCAACTTGACAATATGAGGGCCCTGAAAATTACAGATCCTGAGATTCTGAGAAAACAAAGAAGAAGAAACTGAGAATTAGAGCAACCAGAGAATTTGAAAGACCTTGGGATCTGTGGAACCCTACAAATTGAAGCTGACAATTTGAGGAACCTAAAAACATGGAGAACCTAAGGTCTTTGTGAAAGGATCTGAAGCAAAGAATCTGAAAAACGTGCAAACTCGAGAACTGAAACTGAAACCTTTAAGGAACCTGAAAAACATAACCTTAAAATTGGAGGAACCTGAAAACTTGATGAACCTAACAACCCAAGAAATTGAGCAATCCAACTTAAAAACTTGAGGGACCTCAGATTTTGAAAAACCTGAGGACTTGCGGAACCGTAGAACCCGAGAACTTGAGAAACACAACTTGAGACCTTGAGTAACACAAGAACCTGAGAACTGGAGAAACCTGAGATTTTGAAACGTAAGAACTTAGAAACTTAAGAACTTAGAACCTTAAAAACTTAGAAACTTAAAACGTACAAACTTACAAACTTACAAACTTAAGAACTTAGAAACTTAAGAACTTAAAAACTTAAGAACTTAGAAACTTAAGAACGTAAGAACTTGATATATCCAACTTGACAATATAAGGACCCTCAAAATTACAGATCCTGAAATTCTGAGAAAACAATGAAGAAGAAACTGAGAACTAGAGCAACCAGAGATTTTGAAAGACCTTGGGATTTGTGGAACCCTAGAACTTAAGAAACTTGAACCTGACAATCTGAGGAACCTAAAAACATGGAGAACCTAAGGTTTTTGTGAAAGGATCTGAAATGAAGAATCTGAAAAACCTGCAAACTCGAGAACTGAAACTGAAACCTTTAAGGAACCTGAAAAACATAACCTGAGAATTGGAGGAACCTGAAAACTTGAAGAACCTAACAACCCAAGAAATTGAGCAACCCAAGCTGAGAACGTTAGGAACCTCAGATTTTGAAAAACCTGAGGACTTGCGGAACCGTTCAACTTGTAGAACCCGAGAACCTGAGAAACACAACTTCAGACCTTGAGTAACCCAAGAACCTGAGAACTGGAGAAACCTGAGATTTTGAAACTTAAGAACTTAAAAACTTAAGAACTTTGAACCTTAAAAACTTAGAAACTTAAGAACTTAGAAACTTAAAAACTTAGAAACTTAAGAACTTGATATATCCAACTTGACAATATGAGGACCCTGAAAATTACAGATCCTGAGATTCTGAGAAAACAAAGAAGAAGAAACTGAGAACTAAAGCAACCAGAGATTTTGATAAACCTTGGGATTTGTGGAACCCTAGAACTTAAGAAACTTGAACCTGACAATTTGAGGAACCTAAAAACATGGAGAACCTAAGGTCTTTGTGAAAGGATCTGAAGCGAAGAATCTGAAAAGCCTGCAAACTCGAGAACTGAAACTGAAACCTTTAAGGAACCTGAAAAACATAACCTGAGAATTGGAGGAACCTGAAAACTTGAAGAACCTAACAACCCAAGAAATTGAGCAACCCAAGCTGAGAACGTTAGGAACCTCAGATTTTGAAAAACCTGAGGACTGCGGAACCGTACAACTTATAGAACCCGAGAACCTGAGAAACACAACTTCAGACCTTGAGTAACCTAACAACCTAAAAACTGGAGGACTTATGGAACTTTAGAACTTAAAGAAACATCACTTGTCAACTGGAACCCGACAATTTGAGGAACCTGAAATCATGGAGAACCTGATGTCTTAGCCAACAAAAGAGCTTTAAAGAATTTGATATTCTAAGTAAAATGAGAATTGTAAATCTTGAGATCCTGAAAAGACTAGACTTTTACGAATTTGAGATCTGAGAACCTGAAAACTGGAGGAAAATGAGATTTTAAGAAGTCTTGGGACTTCCGGAATCTTAGGACTTAAAAAACTAGAACCTGACAATTTAAGGAACCTGAAATCATGGAAAACCTGAGATCTTATTGAACAAGAGAACTTATAGAAGCCAAGGAGAACTAGAGTAATTTGAATTTTAGGAACCTGAGGTACATAACTTGAGACCTTGAGGAACCTAAGAACCTGAGAACTTGAGATATTCAAATTAGCTGTATGAGGAACTTTACAATTGCAAATCCTGAGGTACTGAAAATAAAAAGAGTTTTAAGAATCTGAGACCTAGAAGAACTCAAGAACTTGAAAACTATCTTG
Source organism: Diaperis boleti (assembly GCA_963583935.1). Taxonomy (NCBI): domain Eukaryota; kingdom Metazoa; phylum Arthropoda; class Insecta; order Coleoptera; family Tenebrionidae; genus Diaperis; species Diaperis boleti. Next base: position 94,413,285 of record OY757242.1, on the reverse strand, counting down.
AGACCTTTAGTAACCTAACGACCTGAGAACTGGAGGAATCTTAGATTTTGCAAAAACTAGGGACTTATAGAATCTTAGAACCTAAAAAACTGGATCCTGACAATTTGGGGTACCTGAAATCATGAAAAATTTGAGATCTTAGGGAATAAAAGAACTTCAGAATTTTAGGAACTTCAGAAACAAAATTTAAGAACTTGAGAAATTAAGAACTCAAGATCTAAAAAAATCAAGAACTTAAGAATTAAAAACTGAAAACAATTAAAAATTTTGAGAATCTGAGACCTTGTGGAACCCAATAACCTGAGAACCTGAGAAACCTAACTTGAGGAACTTGAGTTTAATGAGTTTAATGAATCTGAGATTTTGAAAAATCTGAGATCCTAAGGAACTTGAGACTTTGAGCAACCTGGAAACTGAGAACTGGAGGAACCTGACACCTGAGAACGTGAGGAACCTCAGATTTTGAAAAACCTGAGGACTTGCGGAACCGTAGAATTTATAGAACCCGAGAACTTGAGAAACACAACCTGAGACCTTGAGTCACCCAAGAACCTGAGAACTAAAAATACATCACTTGTCAACTGGAACATGACAATTTGAGGAACCTGAAATGATGGAGAACCTGAGGTCTTAGCGAACAAGAAAACTTAAAGAAGATAAGAATCTAAAAAATCTAACCTAAGAACTATATTAATATCAGAATTTTAGGACCTAAGAACCTAAGAACTCAAGAACCTGAGAACTCTCTTGAGACCTTGAGTAAACTAAGAACTTGAAAACTGGAGGAACCTGGGATTATGAAAAACCTGGGGGCTTTTGTATCCTTAGAACTTAAAAAACATAATTTGAGAACTTGAGGAACCTAAGAACTTAAGACCTTGAGCTATTGAACTTGACAATGTGATAAATCTGAGAATTTCAGATCTAGAGATCCTGAAAAAACTAAGGATTTTGAGAAATTGAGAACCTGAGAAAGCTAACTTGAGACCTTGAGTAACCTAACAACCTGAGAACTGGAGGAACCATAGATTTTGAAAAAACTAGGGAGTGATGGAACCTTAGAACCTAAAAAACGAACCCGACAATTTGAGGAGCCTGAAATCATGCAAAACCTGAGATCTTAGAGAACTTAAAGGCAGCACTTAACTGCCGTAAGAACTTAAGAACTCAAGAACCCAAGAACTCAAAAACTTAAGATCTCAAAAAATCAAAAGCTTAAGAACTCGAGGATTCAAGAGCTTAAGAATTTAAAATTCAAAAAAATTAAGAATGAAACCTTGAGAACCTGAGAAACCTAACTTGAGAAACCTGATTTTTAAGAATCTGAGATCTAAGAAACTTGAAACATTGAGCAACCTGAAAACTGAGAATTGGAGGAACCTGATACCTGAGAACTTGACGAACCTGAAATCAAGGAAAACCTGAGATCTTAGGGAACAAGAGAACTTAAAGGCAGCAATCAACTATCGCAATATCAGAATTTTAGGAATTTGAGAAACAAAACTTAAGTCCTTAGGAAACTTCAATCTCAAGAACTCAATATCTCAAAAAATCTAGAACTTAAGAACTTATGCACTGAAAAGCTTAAGAATTAAAAATTGAAAAAATTAAGAATCTGAGACCTTGTGGAACCCAATAACCTGAGGAACCTGATTTTAAAGAATCTAAGATTTTGGAAAATCTAAGGAACTTGAGACATTGAGCAACCTGAACTCTACGAACCTGAAATCAAGGAAAACCTGAGACTTTAGGGAACAAGACAACTTGAGGAACTTAAGAAACTAAGTAATCTTACTTGAGGACTAGAATAATCTGAACTTAAGAACCTAAGAACTCAAGAAATAAAGACCATAAAGAGACACGGAGCTAAAAGTATCTTTCGAGGGTGTTACCCACAAGATTTTCTGGAGCACCTAATTCGGACGTCCAAAGGTAATTTGACCAAACATCTTGAAGGAATGTTCCTATTTCCGGTTTATTTTGAACTTAAAATCAGACACATTCGAGTGTAAACAACGAATAAAAAATGAGTTACAAAATAGAAGCAGAGCCGTTTTCAGACCGTGTTGGCTACAATGTTTTTTTTGGAGTATCTAAATTCCTAACGTTCAAAAACTTTTTTTAACTTTATTTAAATTTAATTGTAACAAACCATAGTAGGGTTTGTTACCTACACAATTTTTTCGAGAATCGTAAAAATACCTCTTTGAGGGAACTGGAATGCAGCGTGTCGTAAACGTCCCTCTCCCGGTCGGCGTAGTTCTTCGCGCAGATCGAGACGTTCTTGTTCCGCGTGTTCTTCTTCAGCACTTCCATCTCGGTATTTATTTGTTCTTCCCGGAATCCCACGGATTGTCGTCAAGGACGTTTAAAAAACCGCGAGCGTGTGAAAAGCGATCGCGAACCGAATCCGCTCAAAACTGAACGTTTGCCGGCTTTCGGAATTTTATATGTAGTACACCGCGGTGGTACGAAATCGGAAAAAATCCGGTACATGCGACGGCGGTCACGTGACCAGATGGGAAACGCGCTGGCTGCGGTCGAAAATCCCGTCCGCAGAGGTGAGTTTCAAAATTCATCTTCAGCTCATACACAGGGTGATTCACCTCAAATCATATGGCCCCTAAAATTAAGTTGAAAAATTAATGGCAACCAGCGATGCACTCAAAACATTTTGACAGTCGTTGTAAACATCTAATGAACCCTTTCCGACAGACAAAAACCACTTTTGAAAAACATAAAGACTCACCTAGGGCAACGTACCATTTATAAAAATTGTTCGAAATGACGACAGCCCTGGGCATTTCGCACCACTACCTTTCGATGTTAATGGCATAAACAAGATGTTTCATATGGCCCCACACGAAAAAAATATTTATCCGATCCACTACACTACTTGAAAATAAAGGCATTTTAAAATATTTATTGTGCACCGTCAACAGTCAAAGTAAAATTGAATGTAATTAATTGGCAGCTGTTTACCGCACTCGTTCCAGCAAAAAAGTCCTTAGGAGATAAGAGGTTATTTACTAATGGTTCTTCAATCATGCTAGCGGTTCTCAATCGGTTCTCGCTTAAATTTTAAGACCATATGTCTTGGGTACTGTTAGATTTTTTTTTATATTTTTATAGGTCTCATATTCTACTATACTTCGTGAATCACCCTGTACAGCTCCATTTCCGCCTTTAGCGCCGCGTGTGAATGCTACTTAATTAAATTTCTAGATGAGTCTTGGAACAATTTCCCATTCTGCCTATCGCAACAAAACTAGACAGACGGTCGATTCAGGAGAAGCAATTGCCGTTTTATTCAACATTTTATATTGTCGAGGGGTGTCTCGCGTAATAAATGAGGACGTTCCGTTTTGTTGGCAGACTACAAAGAAAAACTATGTATCTTGCGGCACAGTTTAGCGGGCGCAACGCGCTAAACATTTCTTTTTCGTAATGCCTCCCGAGAGTCCCGCGGAGGAAAAGTACCGTATGTAGCAGCAACTGTTGAAATTAACACGTAATTACCCCGAACGAGGATGCACTTGTAGGGGTTTCGGTCGGACGATTAATCAACTTGACAAATATTTGCTCGCAAATTAAACCTGGCTTTAAGGCGGCATTAATCAACGACATACGAATGTCGGATTATGTCAGAAGAGGGGCTGCGGTAAGATGAGGCTGATTTAATTTCCGGGCGAAAAAGTGCAGATAGGAGGCGTGTGTTTTGTTTATATGTATAAGAGTATTTGAGCCATTTTTGATAGTTATTATAAAATAATGAGAAATTGAGTAATAATGAGCGCGGACAGCGTCGTTAGACATTTGAAAATTATTAAAAAATCGTGGATGGACTATCACAAATTTCCAAAGGTCTAATAGTAAATAAATAGAGTAACAGTGAGCGCGGACAGCGTCGTTAGACAATTAAGAATTATTTTCAAATGGTGGATGCGCTGTCGACGCTAAACTTTTCAGAAGATTGGAAACAGTTCAAAGAATATAATATTATGCCATTAGAGTCAATTTTGGTCTAAAATAAAAAAAAAATAGATTTACAATGAGCGCGGACAGCGTCGTTAGACATTTAAGAACGATTTTGAAATGGTGAAATTTTCTATTAATTGGAAAACATTTCGAGTGTCTAATATAAGAGTATTTGAGCCATTCTTGATAATTATTATAAAATAATGAGAAATTGAGTAATAATGAGCGCGGGCAGCGTCGTTAGACATTTGGAAATTATTAAAGATCGTGGATGGACTCTTACAAATAATATTTTCAAAGGTCTAATATTATAGCATTTGAGTGATTTTTGATGTGAAATAATCACAAATAGAGTAACAGTGAGCGCGGACAGCGTCGTTAGACAATTAAGAATTATTTTCAAATGGTGGATGCGCTGTCGACACTAAACTTTTCAGAAGATTGGAAACAGTTCAAAGAATATAATATTATGAAATTAGAGTCAATTTTGGTCTAAAATAATAAAAAATAGATTTACAATGAGCGCGGACAGCGTCGTTAGACATTTAAGAACGATTTTGAAATGGTGAAATTTTCTATTAATTGGAAAACATTTTGAGGGTCTAATATAAGAGTATTTGAGCCATTCTTGATAATTATTATAAAATAATGAGAAATTGAGTAATAATGAGCGCGGACAGCGTCGTTAGACAAATGGAAATTATTAAAAATCGTGGATGGACTCTTACAAATAATATTTTCAAAGTTCTAATATTATAGCATTTGAGTGATTTTTGATGTGAAATAATCACAAATAGAGCAACAGTGAGCGCGGACAGCGTCGTTAGACAATTAAGAATTATTTTCAAATGGTCGAGCGCTGTCGACGCGAAACTTTTCAGAGGATTGTAAACAGTTTAAATTAAATAATACTATGCCATTAGAGTCACTTTTGGTCTAAAGTCATAAAAAATAGATTGACAATGAGCGCGGACAGCGTCGTTAGACATTTAAGAACGATTTTGAAATGGTGAAATTTTCTATTAATTGGAAAACATTTTGAGTGTCTAATATAAGAGTATTTGAGCCATTCTTGATAATTATTATAAAATAATGAGAAATTGAGTAATAATGAGCGCGGACAGCGTCGTTAGACATTTGGAAATTATTAAAAAATCGTGGATGGACTCTTACAAATAATATTTTCAAAGGTCTAATATTATAGCATTTGAGTGATTTTTGATGTGAAATAATCACAAATAGAGTAACAGTGAGCGCGGACAGCGTCGTTAGACAATTAAGAATTATTTTCAAATGGTGGAGCGCTGTCGACGCGAAACTTTTCAGAGGATTGAAAACAGTTTAAATTAAATAATATTATGCCATTAGAGTCACTTTTGGTCTAAAGTCATAAAAAATAGATTGACAATGAGCGCGGACAGCGTCGTTAGACATTTAAGAACGATTTTGAAATGGTGAAATTTTCTATTAATTGGAAAACATTTTGAGTGTCTAATATAAGAGTATTTGAGCCATTCTTGATAATTATTATAAAATAATGAGAAATTGAGTAATAATGAGCGCGGACAGCGTCGTTAGACAAATGGAAATTATTAAAAATCGTGGATGGACTCTTACAAATAATATTTTCAAAGTTCTAATATTATAGCATTTGAGTGATTTTTGATGTGAAATAATCACAAATAGAGCAACAGTGAGCGCGGACAGCGTCGTTAGACAATTAAGAATTATTTTCAAATGGTCGAGCGCTGTCGACGCGAAACTTTTCAGAGGATTGTAAACAGTTTAAATTAAATAATACTATGCCATTAGAGTCACTTTTGGTCTAAAGTCATAAAAAATAGATTGACAATGAGCGCGGACAGCGTCGTTAGACATTTAAGAACGATTTTGAAATGGTGAAATTTTCTATTAATTGGAAAACATTTTGAGTGTCTAATATAAGAGTATTTGAGCCATTCTTGATAATTATTATAAAATAATGAGAAATTGAGTAATAATGAGCGCGGACAGCGTCGTTAGACAAATGGAAATTATTAAAAATCGTGGATGGACTCTTACAAATAATATTTTCAAAGTTCTAATATTATAGCATTTGAGTGATTTTTGATGTGAAATAATCACAAATAGAGCAACAGTGAGCGCGGACAGCGTCGTTAGACAATTAAGAATTATTTTCAAATGGTGGAGCGCTGTCGACGCGAAACTTTTCAGAGGATTGAAAACAGTTTAAATTAAATAATATTATGCCATTAGAGTCACTTTTGGTCTAAAGTCATAAAAAATAGATTGACAATGAGCGCGGACAGCGTCGTTAGACATTTAAGAACGATTTTGAAATATTGAAATTTTCTATTAATTGGAAAACATTTCGAGTGTCTAATATAAGAGTATTTGAGCTATTCTTGATAATTATTATAAAATAATGAGAAATCGAGTAATAATGAGCGCGGGCAGCGTCGTTAGACATTTGGAAATTATTAAAAATCGTGGATGGACTCTTACAAATAATATTTTCAAAGGTCTAATATTATAGCATTTGAGTGATTTTTGATGTGAAATAATCACAAATAGAGCAATAGTGAGCGCGGACAGCGTCGTTAGACAATTAAGAATTATTTTCAATTGGTGGATGCGCTGTCGACACTAAACTTTTCAGAGGATTGGAAACAGTTCAAAGAATATATTTTATTATGCCGTTAGAGTCAATTTTGGTGTGAAATAATAAGAGATACATTGAAAATGAGCGCGGACAGCGTCGTTAGACATTTGATAATGGTGGGCGAAAATTGTAAATATGTACAAATTAATGTTGAAAACAATTTTGAGTGTGTAATGTACCAGTATTTGAGCAATTTTTGATATGAATTAAATTAAATCAGTAACATAGTGGAGAGTGTAAAAAAAGAGATAACGAAAAATAGGGGAAGAGAAGTAAGAAAGGTCAGTAAACAGGTCAAAGATAGTAAATAAATAGTAAATAGTGTTGTGAGGAGCTCCAGCAAGCGGGATAAGAAGACGAAAGGAAGAGATTGTGTCGCAAAGATAAAGAATAAAAATAAATGATAATAAATAAGATAGGAGAAAGAGGAAGAGAAGAAGTTATCGTGCAGTGTCCCGAATCAGCTGGTTCATCTAACAACCTTCCTATTAATTGAAAAAATAATCAAAACAACTGGAAAAACACCTCCAAGTATTTGACCAAAAAATTAACCGCGCGGTTGCAACTGCTAGAGAGCCGTTGCTCTTTTCTCACACGCAAACGTCGTTATAATTTCAACAACACACAAAATTATTCAGATTCATATTTGCCAAAGTCGATAACAAAAATTTGTCGTTCCAGAACAAACAACATCTGAATTTCTTGACGCAGTCACGTGCATGCAAATCGCCGAGCTGCTTTGTTGAACCAATTAGTCACATCGCGCGTGTGTGCAAAACACACGGGGGACCATGTCCGACTTTCGGGACGTCTTGTGACTCCTGCTCGTGAGGAACATCACGAGGCCGTCCCGGGAACGCGAAGGATGTGAAAATGTAAAAAACCGACGGGTGACCTCATCGTTGCATGTGCCTGATTTTCCGGCTCTCCTCGCAAAATGAGAATTAAACGTTCGAGTCACCGTACGTTTAGCCGACCACAACGTCGTGAGGATGCAACCAGGAAGCACCAAAAGGTCAAAATGACCGGCGTGTGTTAGCTTATTTCGAGGACTTTGATCATCTTTCAATATTGGTTCGTTTCTTACGTAAGATTGTCTTTCGGTTGACTTTGTGGCGGCCTTGGCACAGGAGCCACCTCTCCCGGAAAGCTCCCCGTCAAGCCATTAGCCAAATTCGTTTTTAAACAAAATTATGATGTGTCATTCGATTTTTTTAAATAAACCAATAAAAAGTAAAAAAATATTCTTCCAATATAGAACAATACAAATAATGATTAAAAAAAGCAAGGCGTTTTTTACCAATAAATTTCCATTACGGATTAGATTAAAAAAAAATTAAATCGTATAAACAATGCATTTGTTTATGACAATTTTTTAAACAACAGGAGTTAAAAATTATATTGCTTTCAGCAATAATAAAACATACCAGTAGGGATAATTAAAAAAAAAAACGTTCATTGTTTTATCTGTTTTTAATTTTGTTAAGCTTTTGATTGTTAATAAAAAACTGAAAAATTATTTATTTTTATTTTTCCAACGGGGATCTTTTCTAAACCCTTCAAGGAACAGAAGGGAAGAAAATTACAGGATTTTAGTTACAATTATCAGGGTACTTTTTTACCGACGGATTGTTGTTTATTGATATTTCCAGATAATACCAAAATTTTTTATTTCTTAATATTAATATTTACTCGGTTAAAATAATTTTTTTCTCAAATAGTTTTTGAAACATTTGCAAAAAACGTAACCATCTTATTTGTTTACTTAATTGTTTATAACTTTTGTAATTTTTTTTTGCGGATATTGATTTTCAACTAAAAAAATCTGCAATTACGAATTGAATGACACTTCAATTATAATTTTTGGTGCCTCTTAACTCGAATTTCGGAAAAAGGGACTTGTGAACCAGACTTTTCTCAATTTCTTCTAAAACTTCTATTTAGAAATAATAAAATGCGTTTAAAATCATTACGGGAATAATTAAATCTTGGAGGTGTGTATAAATCAGTGAAATTGAAAATCAATGAAAATGGTGATAATACAAAGAGATCGAAAATTAAATTAGTCAAAGTCGGCCATGCTCAAAAAACCACTTGTCTTTGAACAAAATAATCTAAATATAATTATAATATAAAATAACTGTTTTCTATGAAAATATATTCATGTATAAACAAGTGTGACAGTTCGACGTATCGAGGTTCGACTGTGTTAAATCAAATCGAAAACACTTAAAATATATACCGGATCTTCATAAATGATTCATACATTCAGTTGGCTTTGAACGCCCAAATTCTATTATTTAACAATGTTTGACATATGGCAGCTTTACAAAACGAACAAGTGTGCGTGGACTTGATACTTAATTGTTTGTTTGTTTTTAATAAAAAAAATTACGAGTACAGTGCAAAAATGGAAGCTGACTGTCATTTGGCGAAAATTAAACGTAAAATTTTTTGGCGATTAGGTTGAGACTGCTAATTTACGATAATTTGTGACCTGACAGTGGAGTAGTCTGATAATCGGATCATGACACTAGAAGTCGGCAGGAAGTTGGGCTTTGACAGACGAATTATGACAACTGATTGTTGACAGTCGAATTTTGACAGTGTGTTGGTGGCGGTTGGCTTATGTCTAGAAATTGGAATTCGGGTAGTGACAGCCAATGCATGGCCTGACCCGATAATAAAATTATTATGACAGTCAAGTTCTGACACTAGGCTAGTGACTGTCGAACTCTGTTTACAAATTGAGCGTTATCATAAGTCCCTTGATGAAAATCGAGATCTGACAATCGTTTTATGACAGTTAATTAGAAGTCTTGACACTTGGATTGGAAACCGTTTCCGTCTGCTGCAAGAGCGATAATGGTGCTGATTTTCACCTCCGATCGGCATGATGGATGAGGTCCTATGAATACATAATATTTAGGGTCGAATTTTGTATATACCATTCTGCAGCGGTTGTCGCCTTCCAACCACCATGCCAGTACTGAAAGTGAGGTTTTAATAACAAGTGTAGCTCGCTTGTTAATATTTATGGGTCGGTTGGTGTAAAAATGTTTTTAAGTTGGATTTTTTGTTTGTGATTTCCAGAGGACATATTTAAAGTCGAATTTTGTATATACCATTCTGCAGCGGCTGTCGCCTTCCAACCACCATGCCAGTACTGAAGGGAGATTTTAATAACAAGTGTAGCTCGCTTCGCTCGCTTCTTAATATCTATGGGTCGGTTGGTGTAAAGATGTTTTTAAGTTGGATTTTTTTTTTGTGATTTCCAAAGGACATATTTAAAGTCGAAATTTGTATATACCATTCTGCAGCGGCTGTCGCCTTCCAACCACCATGCCAGTACTGAAAGGAGATTTTAATAACAAGTGTAGCTCGCTTCGTACGCTTCTTAATATCTATGGGTCGGTTGGTGTAAAGATGTTTTTAAGTTGGATTTTTTGTTTGTGATTTCCAGAGGACATATTTAAAGTCGAGTTTTGTATATACCATTCTGCAGCGGCTGTCACCTTCCAACCACCATGCCAGTACTGAAGGGAGATTTTAATAACAAATGTAGCTCGCTTCGCTCGCTTGTTAATATTTATGGGTCAGTTGGTGTAAAGATGTTTTTAAGTTGGATTTTATGTTTGTGATTTCCAGAGGACATATTTAAAGTCGAATTTTGTATATACCATTCTGCAGCGGCTGTCGCCTTCCAACCACCATGCCAGAATTGAAAGTGGGGTTTTAATAACAAGTGTAGCTCGCTTCGCTCGCTCGTTAATATCTATGGGTGGTTTTGGTGTAAAGATGTTTTTAAATTGGATTTTTTTTGTGATTTCCAGAGGACATATTTAAAGTCGAATTTTGTATATACCATTCTGCAGCGGTTGTCGCCTTCCAACCACCATGCCAGTACTGAAAGTGAGGTTTTAATAACAAGTGTAGCTCGCTTCGCTCGTTTGTTAATATCTATGGGTCGGTTGGTGTAAAGATGTTTTTAAGTTGCTTTTTTTTTGATTTCCAAAGTACATATTTAAAGTCGAATTTTGTATATACCATTCTGCAGCGGCTGTCGCCTTCCAACCACCATGCCAGAACTAAAAGTGAGGTTTTATTAACAAGTGTAGCTCGCTTCGCTCGCTTGTTAATATCTATGGGTGGTTTTGGTGTAAAGATGTTTTTAAATTGGATTTTTTTTTTGTGATTTCCAGAGGACATATTTAAAGTCGAATTTTGTATATACCATTCTGCAGCGGTTGTCGCCTTCCAACCACCATGCCAGTACTGAAAGTGAGGTTTTATTAACAAGTGTAGCTCGCTTCGCTCGCTTGTTAATATCTATGGGTGGTTTTGGTGTAAAGATGTTTTTAAATTGGATTTTTTTTGTGATTTCCAGAGGACATATTTAAAGTCGAGTTTTGTATATACCATTCTGCAGCGGCTGTCGCCTTCCAACCACCATGCCAGTACTGAAGGGAGATTTTAATAACAAGTGTAGCTCGCTTCGCTCGCTTGTTAATATTTATGGGCCGGTTGGTGTAAAGATGTTTTTAAGTTGGATTTTTTGTTTGTGATTTCCAGAGGACATATTTAAAGTCGAGTTTTGTATATACCATTCTGCAGCGGCTGTCACCTTCCAACCACCATGCCAGTACTGAAGGGAGATTTTAATAACAAATGTAGCTCGCTTCGCTCGCTTGTTAATATTTATGGGTCGGTTGGTGTAAAGATGTTTTTAAGTTGGATTTTTTGTTTGTGATTTCCAGAGGACATATTTAAAGTCGAGTTTTGTATATACCATTCTGCAGCGGCTGTCACCTTCCAACCACCATGCCAGTACTGAAGGGAGATTTTAATAACAAATGTAGCTCGCTTCGCTCGCTTGTTAATATCTATGGGTCGGTTGGTGTAAAGATGTTTTTAAGTTGGATTTTATGTTTGTGATTTCCAGAGGACATATTTAAAGTCGAATTTTGTATATACCATTCTGCAGCGGCTGTCGCCTTCCAACCACCATGCCAGTACTGAAGAGAGATTTTAATAACAAGTGTAGCTCGCTTCGCTCGCTTGTTAATATCTATGGGTCGGTTGGTGTAAAGATGTTTTTAAGTTGGATTTTTTTTTTGTGATTTCCAAAGGACATATTTAAAGTCGAGTTTTGTATATACCATTCTGCAGCGGCTGTCGCCTTCCAACCACCATGCCAGTACTGAAGGGAGATTTTAATAACAAGTGTAGCTCGCTTCGCTCGCTTGTTAATATCTATGGGCCGGTTGGTGTAAAAATGTTTTTAAGTTGGATTTTTTTTTTGTGATTTCCAAAGTACATATTTAAAGTCGAAATTTGTATATACCATTCTGCAGCGGCTGTCGCCTTCCAACCACCATGCCAGCACTGAAAGTGAGGTTTTAATAACAAGTGTAGCTCGCTTCGCTCGTTTGTTAATATCTATGGGTCGGTTGGTGTAAAGATGTTTTTAAGTTGGATTTTTTTTGTGATTTCCAAAGTACATATTTAAAGTCGAATTTTGTATATACCATTCTGCAGCGGCTGTCGCCTTCCAACCACCATGCCAGAATTGAAAGTGGGGTTTTAATAACAAGTGTAGCTCGCTTCGCTCGCTCGTTAATATCTATGGGTGGTTTTGGTGTAAAGATGTTTTTAAATTGGATTTTTTTTGTGATTTCCAGAGGACATATTTAAAGTCGAATTTTGTATATACCATTCTGCAGCGGTTGTCGCCTTCCAACCACCATGCCAGTACTGAAAGTGAGGTTTTAATAACAAGTGTAGCTCGCTTCGCTCGTTTGTTAATATCTATGGGTCGGTTGGTGTAAAGATGTTTTTAAGTTGCTTTTTTTTTTGATTTCCAAAGTACATATTTAAAGTCGAATTTTGTATATACCATTCTGCAGCGGCTGTCGCCTTCCAACCACCATGCCAGAACTAAAAGTGAGGTTTTATTAACAAGTGTAGCTCGCTTCGCTCGCTTGTTAATATCTATGGGTGGTTTTGGTGTAAAGATGTTTTTAAATTGGATTTTTTTTTGTGATTTCCAGAGGACATATTTAAAGTCGAATTTTGTATATACCATTCTGCAGCGGTTGTCGCCTTCCAACCACCATGCCAGTACTGAAAGTGAGGTTTTATTAACAAGTGTAGCTCGCTTCGCTCGCTTGTTAATATCTATGGGTGGTTTTGGTGTAAAGATGTTTTTAAATTGGATTTTTTTTGTGATTTCCAGAGGACATATTTAAAGTCGAGTTTTGTATATACCATTCTGCAGCGGCTGTCGCCTTCCAACCACCATGCCAGTACTGAAGGGAGATTTTAATAACAAGTGTAGCTCGCTTCGCTCGCTTGTTAATATCTATGGGCCGGTTGGTGTAAAAATGTTTTTAAGTTGGATTTTTTTTTTGTGATTTCCAAAGTACATATTTAAAGTCGAAATTTGTATATACCATTCTGCAGCGGCTGTCGCCTTCCAACCACCATGCCAGCACTGAAAGTGAGGTTTTAATAACAAGTGTAGCTCGCTTCGCTCGTTTGTTAATATCTATGGGTCGGTTGGTGTAAAGATGTTTTTAAGTTGGATTTTTTTTGTGATTTCCAAAGTACATATTTAAAGTCGAATTTTGTATATACCATTCTGCAGCGGCTGTCGCCTTCCAACCACCATGCCAGAATTGAAAGTGGGGTTTTAATAACAAGTCTAGCTCGCTTCGCTCGCTCGTTAATATCTATGGGTGGTTTTGGTGTAAAGATGTTTTTAAATTGGATTTTTTTTGTGATTTCCAGAGGACATATTTAAAGTCGAATTTTGTATATACCATTCTGCAGCGGTTGTCGCCTTCCAACCACCATGCCAGTACTGAAAGTGAGGTTTTAATAACAAGTGTAGCTCGCTTCGCTCGTTTGTTAATATCTATGGGTCGGTTGGTGTAAAGATGTTTTTAAGTTGCTTTTTTTTTTGATTTCCAAAGTACATATTTAAAGTCGAGTTTTGTATATACCATTCTGCAGCGGCTGTCGCCTTCCAACCACCATGCCAGTACTGAAGGGAGATTTTAATAACAAGTGTAGCTCGCTTCGCTCGCTTGTTAATATTTATGGGCCGGTTGGTGTAAAGATGTTTTTAAGTTGGATTTTTTGTTTGTGATTTCCAGAGGACATATTTAAAGTCGAGTTTTGTATATACCATTCTGCAGCGGCTGTCACCTTCCAACCACCATGCCAGTACTGAAGGGAGATTTTAATAACAAATGTAGCTCGCTTCGCTCGCTTGTTAATATTTATGGGTCGGTTGGTGTAAAGATGTTTTTAAGTTGGATTTTTTGTTTGTGATTTCCAGAGGACATATTTAAAGTCGAGTTTTGTATATACCATTCTGCAGCGGCTGTCACCTTCCAACCACCATGCCAGTACTGAAGGGAGATTTTAATAACAAATGTAGCTCGCTTCGCTCGCTTGTTAATATCTATGGGTCGGTTGGTGTAAAGATGTTTTTAAGTTGGATTTTATGTTTGTGATTTCCAGAGGACATATTTAAAGTCGAATTTTGTATATACCATTCTGCAGCGGCTGTCGCCTTCCAACCACCATGCCAGTACTGAAGAGAGATTTTAATAACAAGTGTAGCTCGCTTCGCTCGCTTGTTAATATCTATGGGTCGGTTGGTGTAAAGATGTTTTTAAGTTGGATTTTTTTTTTGTGATTTCCAAAGGACATATTTAAAGTCGAGTTTTGTATATACCATTCTGCAGCGGCTGTCGCCTTCCAACCACCATGCCAGTACTGAAGGGAGATTTTAATAACAAGTGTAGCTCGCTTCGCTCGCTTGTTAATATCTATGGGCCGGTTGGTGTAAAAATGTTTTTAAGTTGGATTTTTTTTTTGTGATTTCCAAAGTACATATTTAAAGTCGAAATTTGTATATACCATTCTGCAGCGGCTGTCGCCTTCCAACCACCATGCCAGCACTGAAAGTGAGGTTTTAATAACAAGTGTAGCTCGCTTCGCTCGTTTGTTAATATCTATGGGTCGGTTGGTGTAAAGATGTTTTTAAGTTGGATTTTTTTTGTGATTTCCAAAGTACATATTTAAAGTCGAATTTTGTATATACCATTCTGCAGCGGCTGTCGCCTTCCAACCACCATGCCAGAATTGAAAGTGGGGTTTTAATAACAAGTGTAGCTCGCTTCGCTCGCTCGTTAATATCTATGGGTGGTTTTGGTGTAAAGATGTTTTTAAATTGGATTTTTTTTGTGATTTCCAGAGGACATATTTAAAGTCGAATTTTGTATATACCATTCTGCAGCGGTTGTCGCCTTCCAACCACCATGCCAGTACTGAAAGTGAGGTTTTAATAACAAGTGTAGCTCGCTTCGCTCGTTTGTTAATATCTATGGGTCGGTTGGTGTAAAGATGTTTTTAAGTTGCTTTTTTTTTTGATTTCCAAAGTACATATTTAAAGTCGAATTTTGTATATACCATTCTGCAGCGGCTGTCGCCTTCCAACCACCATGCCAGAACTAAAAGTGAGGTTTTATTAACAAGTGTAGCTCGCTTCGCTCGCTTGTTAATATCTATGGGTGGTTTTGGTGTAAAGATGTTTTTAAATTGGATTTTTTTTTTGTGATTTCCAGAGGACATATTTAAAGTCGAATTTTGTATATACCATTCTGCAGCGGTTGTCGCCTTCCAACCACCATGCCAGTACTGAAAGTGAGGTTTTATTAACAAGTGTAGCTCGCTTCGCTCGCTTGTTAATATCTATGGGTGGTTTTGGTGTAAAGATGTTTTTAAATTGGATTTTTTTTGTGATTTCCAGAGGACATATTTAAAGTCGAGTTTTGTATATACCATTCTGCAGCGGCTGTCGCCTTCCAACCACCATGCCAGTACTGAAGGGAGATTTTAATAACAAGTGTAGCTCGCTTCGCTCGCTTGTTAATATCTATGGGCCGGTTGGTGTAAAAATGTTTTTAAATTGGATTTTTTTTGTGATTTCCAGAGGACATATTTAAAGTCGAATTTTGTATATACCATTCTGCAGCGGTTGTCGCCTTCCAACCACCATGCCAGTACTGAAAGTGAGGTTTTATTAACAAGTGTAGCTCGCTTCGCTCGTTTGTTAATATCTATGGGTCGGTTGGTGTAAAGATGTTTTTAAGTTGGATTTTTTTTGTGATTTCCAAAGTACATATTTAAAGTCGAATTTTGTATATACCATTCTGCAGCGGCTGTCGCCTTCCAACCACCATGCCAAAATTGAAAGTGGGGTTTTAATAGCAAGTGTAGCTCGCTTCGCTCGCTTGTTAATATCTATGGGTCAGTTGGTGTAAAGATGTTTTTAAGTTGGATTTTTTTTGTGATTTCCAAAGTACATATTTAAAGTCGAATTTTGTATATACCATTCTGCAGCGGCTGTCGCCTTCCAACCACCATGCGAGAATTGAAAGTGGGGTTTTAATAACAAGTGTAGCTCGCTTCGCTCGCTTGTTAATATCTATGGGTCAGTTGGTGTAAAGATGTTTTTAAGTTGGATTTTTTTTTGTGATTTCCAAAGGACATATTTAAAGTCGAATTTTGTATATACCATTCTGCAGAGGCTGTCGCCTTCCAACCACCATGCCAGTACTGAAGGGAGATTTTAATAACAAATGTAGCTCGCTTCGCTCGCTTGTTAAAATATTTATGGGTCAGTTGGTGTAAAGATGTTTTTAAGTTGGATTTTTTTTGTGATTTCCAGAGGACATATTTAAAGTCGAATTTTGTATATACCATTCTGCAGCGGCTGTCGCCTTCCAACCACCATGCCAGTACTGAAAGTGAGGTTTTAATAACAAGTGTAGCTTGCTTCGCTCGCTTATTTTAGTTTTGCTGTACAGATGGTTCTGCAAACTTTTTTTTAAGTGATTTTGTTTTGTGATTCATTTCTACACTATTTCTAAAGTGTTCATAGTGTGTGTAGCTCGCTTCGTTTTCGATAGGTCGTTCTATTGCACAAATGGTTATACAAAGTTCTGTTTTTATTCTATTTTCAAAGTACATATTTCGAAACGAATTTTATATATACCGTTCTGCATCGCCTGTCGGCTTCCAATCACCATGCAAGAACTGAAAGTGTATAAGTGTGAAAAAATTCCAGTTAAAAACAGAACTTTGTGTCACCATCTGCACATCAATACATTTTAATACGCTAGCGAAGCTAGCTACACTCATGGTAAAAATCTTACTTTCAGTACAGGCATGGTGATTGGAAGTCGAAAGTCTTTGCAGAAAGGTATATGAAAAATTTGAACTATGTCAGAACTGAAAGTGAGTTTTAACTATTCAAGTGTTTTTTTTATTATTTCTGCAGTATTTCGAATCGAATTTTCTGTATAGCCTTCTGGAGGAATGGGTCGGTCTCCAACCACCATGCCGGTACTGGAAGTGAAATTTTAATACTGAGTGTAGCTCGCTTCGCTCGCGTATTATAATCTACACTATACATATTGAATCGAATTTTCTGTATAGCCTTCTGCAGTGGCTGTTGGCTTCCACCCACCATGTCAGAACTGAAAGTGAGTTTTAACGATAAGTATAGCTCGCTTCGCTCGCTTGTTAAAATATACGGGTCTTTTGGTGTACAGAGGATTGTCCAAACTTTGTTTTCGATTTGTTTTTTTTTTTTGGTATTTCTGCAGTATTTCCTTCTGCAGGAAGGGGGTCGGTTTCCAACCACCATGCCGGGACTGGAAGTGAAATTTAAATAGCTCGCTTCGCCCGCGTATTAGAATCTGTGGATGTTCTGTTTTAAATCGAAATTTTATGCGAGTACATATTTATGAAATTTTGTATACACCATTCTGTAGCGGCTGTGGGATTCCAACCACAATGTCAGAATTCAAAGTGAGGTTTTAATAATAAATGTGCATCAATACATACACTTATTTACAGTCGCAGTATGGTGGTTGGAAGCCGGCAGTGGCTGCAGAAGGCTATATAGAAAAATCGATCCGCAATACTATAGAAATCACAGAAAAAACAGAAATTTTTATAACCATCTGTACATCAAAACGACTCATATATTTTAGTACGCGAGCGAAGGGAGCTTTACCCATTATTATAACTACACTTTCAGTCCAGGCATGGTGCTTGGAAGCCGAAAGTCTTTGCAGAAAGCTATATATAAAAAGTTGTATCCATGTAGAAATCGCGGACAACATTCCATTTAAAAGCAACCATTGTACACCAAAATGATCCATAGATTTTAAGTAGCGAGCCACACTTATTACTAAAACCTCACTTTCAGTTCTAGCATGGTGGTTGGAAGCTGATAGTTGCTGCAGAAGGCTATATAGAAAATTCGATCCGTAATACTAAATAAATCACTGAAAAAAAAGTCCATTTAAAAACAGAAATTTTTATAACCATCTGTACATTAAAAGGACTCATATATTTTAATACGCGAGCGAAGCGAGCTATACTCACTATTAAAACTACACTTTCAGTCCAAGCATGGTGCTTGGAAACCAAAAGTCTTTGCAGAAAGCTATATATAAAAAGTTGGATCCATGTGGAAATCCAATTAAAAACAAAGTTTCCATAAATATTTGTACATCAAAACGGCCCATAGATTTTAACTAGTGAGCGATGCGAGCTACACTTATTATTAAAGCCTCACTTTCAGTTCTGGCATGGTGGTTGGAAGCCGACCCACTCCTGCAGAAGGCTATATTGAAAATTTGATTAGAAATACTGTAGAAATCACAAAAAATCTACTTAAAAAAATGTCCATACCATCTGTACATTAAAGGACCAATAGATTTGAACAGGCGAGCGAAGCGAGCTACACTTATCTTTAAACGTCACTTTCGGTTTTGGCATGGTGGTTGGAAGCCGGCAGCTGCTGCAGAAGGCTATATAAAAAATTTGATCCAAAATACTATAGAAATTTCATGAGAGGGACCCATATATTAAAATATTCTGGCGAATCGAGTTACACTCACTATTAAAATTTCACTTTTAGTTCGGGCATGGTGGTTGGAAGCCGATAGCCGAAGTATAGGGCTCTATAGACACTTCGTTCGGAAATATTTTTTCTGGAAGTCGCAGAAAAATTTCCATTCAAAACAGAACTTTGTATAACCATTTGTGCAACAGAACGATCCACAGATTTTAATACGCGAGCGAAACGAGCTACACTCGTTATTAAAACGTCACTTTCAGTTTTGGCATGGTGGTTGGAAGGCGACAGGAGTTGCAGTATGGTCTATGCCTGATTATTTTACATCAAAAATAGCTCATAGCAAATAGTCATATTACACCCTTAAAATTATTCAAAAGTAGTGGATGTACTCTTCCAAATAATATCTTTAAAGGTTTAATATTATAGTATTAAAGTGATTTTTGATGTCAAATGATCACAAATAGGCCAATATTGAGCGCGGACAGTGTCGTTATGCATTTGGAAATGATTTTAAAATGGTGGCTTACAAAACATTGGAACAATATTTGAAACATTATTGAATTAAAAAAAAATAGACAGATAGTGAGCGCGGAGAGCGTCGTTTTAGATTTGAAAACAATTTACAAATGGTGGATGCGCCATATCATTTTTGATGTAAAATAATTAGAAAAAAACTAAGAATGAGCGCGGAAAGCGCTGTTTGACATTTTAAAATGATAGAAATGGTGGATGCGCTTTTTCCCTAAATTCATATTACAGTATTTGAGTCATATTTGTATGAAATAGTTAGAAATCGAGATGTAGCGAGGGCGGACAGCGTCGTTAAACTTTTCCAACTAAATGAAAAAATGGTGGATGCGCGCTTGAAAATAAAATTGTCAATACGTTGGAGACAATTTTGGGGTTGTAATATTACAATATTTGAGGCATTAAAGCGTCGTTAAAATTTCAAAATAATTCAAGAATGGTGGATGCGCGCTTCTAAATAAAATTTTCAAAACATTGGAAACTTTTCAAAAAATTATCATACTCCCTAACTTGCTACATCACACAACCGTCTCATCTCGTATGGGCAAAACGTCACGTCATTAACATTAGTGTCCCCCCGGGAGTCGCTTTGAAATTCGCACATTCGCGTCATCCATTACGATACGATGGCAGATCTGTCTCGTCCGAAATCACCGCAAATGCCCTCGCTGCGAAATTAACCCGTCCCAACGGCAACTACTGCCCGGACACAGCCCCCTCCCTCGCGGTGTTGCGATCGTTATTAACGTGTAAATTTCTTGTCATGTTCGACATCGAAACTAATTACTGTCGATCGAGTGCTCCGTCAGCCCGCAGCCATCGAGAGTTCGGAGGCACGCTCGAAATTTTCGCGGGCTTAATTAATTTTTATTGCGGTTGTAGTCGAATTGGCAATTTTTTCACGGGCGGGATCACCTGGGCGAAATTAAAAGGCAACTTTGAGGGTTGGTGGTGTATGTGTAATTGGGGGGTAATTAAATTTTACGTGACCTGGTTGCTCGGTCAAAAAAATGTTTTGCTAAAATTTCTTTCTACACGAGTTCCAGAATTGGTGGATGCGCCCTCCCAAGATTCCCTTTCAGAATTGAAGCGTCATAAATCACAAACGGATAAATGAATTTGTGTGTTTTCTTTTGGAGAGTTCGAACGAAGCCTTTGAAAAACTCCTCCAATAAATATATTAATTGTTCCAGTAATCTACTTACATAAAACACTTGGGCGAGCACAATGGACGAATTGAGGCATAAAAAGCGTATTGATAAAGAGGTTGGCGGAGACGTAAAATCTGAATTTACGGGACTGTCTTGACTGATCGCTGCACCCCCAAAATTTTGGACATGGACATCCACAATTTTTTAATTAATAAAAATAAAAATGCCACTTACTTGGCAGGGTCTCAGATGGAGCGAGTCGAAATTTTCCGCTTTACTGATGACATTTTTCAGCTTTATGGGCTTCTTGTGGGCCCCCGGCGAGTTCTGGGTTTGGAAGGTTTCGGCGACCACGTGATTACTGTTTATCATGGACATCTCTTCGACGATTCACCGCATTCTCTCGCAAAGATCTGCCGTCATTCCATTCGGATCGGGCACTGGCGTGATTGTTTCAAATCGAATCGGTTATTTAAGCGCTCTTTTACAACGCAATAAAATCGGAATTATTAATTAAGTCGCCCGAAAACAAAGCCTTCCGGCGGTGGACCGACACTAAAAAGTTGGATTTTTAATTGGGAGAAATGTACAGGATGTTTTCGTTTTTACGTGATTTTCTTTCGGTGCTTGTGCATTTTTTTTGCGATGTCGGTGACGCGGAGAGATAGTTTTGACTGTATGCAATCCAGTGTGCGTTCCGGTTACCGGATTTCTGCGCTACCCTCCGGAGTGCGAGAGCGTACCGTCACGCTCCTCCCCACCATTCATCCCTTATCACTGCATCCCCACTATTTCGTCACCTGTTGACAGTCTCGCATTCAGCTTTTGAGCGGACGGACGTCGGAAAGGGGGGAGGCGCGAATTATTCGTTTCGCGGGGGAATGTTGATAATGAAAAAAAATCTCTGCGATTTTACCACCAAAAAACTCGTACACGCACGAGAGATTGGTTAGTCGGTCAGGTTTGAGTTTACATTTCTAAAATCTAAAATATATTTGGAAAACAGGACGAGCTAAAACAATTTAAAATATTAGTTTGAGACAGATAAATCAACATAAATAGGTTGGTTGGGGAATTAAATTAATCTGCATAGACATCCAGTAGGCTTTGAATGTCAAAACTATCATGTAAATTTTGTTTTCCACATTTGACATTAAGTGGTAGTATGAGAAATGATAATCAATATTGAACGCTGAAAGCGTCATTAAAAAAAATTCACTTTGTTTAACGACGCTGTCCGTACTAAATATGCATAAATCACTTGATTTGTAATGATTTTTTTACAAATAATCAATTGATCTCTCAGGGATACAAGTGACTGTCTTTCTTTTTTTAACGGGAAACAACGATTCTTGATGTACATGCAATCGATTACATATCATATGTATATAAATAGATACTCAAATTTACATTTTTGACTGAATGGTTGACAAACTGGTTCGGAATGACAACCATTTTCCTATTGTCTCCACACTCCGTTTCTTGTATTTCACAGTTGTCCTTTGTGACAAAAAATCGTTTCGTTCATTGCACCACATGTGAATGCGGTGGGCGGGCGGGCCGCCGTATCCACAACTGACCGACAGACTAATCGTATTGGAATGACAACCATTTTTTGACTTAAAAATTTTGAAATTGTATTGAACACTAGAGTGAGATCTAGTTTTTAAAGGAAAAAAAAATCAATAAATGATTGTTATTTCTCATCCATTTAGTCAGTCGATCACTACAGTGGACAGGCCGGCCCACCCGCCCACCGCACTCACAAACGGTGCCAGAACCATACGCTTTTTAGTCACAAAGAAACCTTTCACCAATAATGAGGATCAATCCAAATTGAGATTTACGCCAAAATATATACTCAAATTTACATTTTTGACACAATGGTTGACAAACTGGCTCGGAATGACAACCATTTTAATATTGTACCCACCAAAAGAGATTTATACCATAATATGTACATCATTATCCTTTTGAGTAATGACACTTAATCATTAAGACATTAATCAATTAGGTCCCAGAAGCGACTGTCTGTCTAACACCAATCAAGCAGAACTCTGTACTGATTATACACACAATCGACTACTCGTTATAAATCACTTGATCTGTAATGATTTTTTGACAAATAATCAATTGATCTGTCAGGAATAAAAGTGACTGTCTTTCTTATTTTAACGGGAGGCAACGATTCTTGATATACATATAATTGATTACATATTATAATATATCATTAGCCGTTTGAGCAATGACACTTTGATCTGTCATGATTTTTTGAAAAATAACCAATTATTGATTTTTTATTAATTATGTCCCAGAAGCGACTGTATGTCTAACACCCATTAAGCAGGAATCTGTACTGATTATACACACAATCGACTACCCGTTATAAATCACTTGATCTGTAATGATTTTTTGACAAATAATCAATTGATCTCTCAGGAATAGAAGCGACTGTTTTTACTATTTTAACGGGAGGCAACGATTCTTGATATACATATAATCGATTACATATTATAATATATCATTATCCGTTTAAGCAATGACACTTTGATATGTCATGATTTTTTGAAAAATAACCAATTATTGATTTTTTATTAATTATGTCCCAGAAGCGACTGTATGTCTAACACCGGTCAAGCAGGAATCTGTACCGATTATACACACAATCGACTACCCGTTATAAATCACTTGATCTGTAATGATTTTTTGACAAATAATCAATTGATCTCTCAGGAATAGAAGCGACTGTCTTTCCTATTTTAACGGGAGGCAACGATTCTTGATATACATATAATCGATTACATATTATAATATATCATTATCCGTTTGAGCAATGACACTTTGATCTGTCATGATTTTTTGAAAAATAACGATTATTAATTATGTCCCAGAAGCGACTGTATGTCTAACACCGATCAAGCAGGAATCTGTACTGATTATACACACAATCGACTACCCGTTATAAATCACTTGATCTGTAATGATTTTTTGACAAATAATCAATTGATCTGTCAGGAATAGAAGCGACTGTCTTTCCTATTTTAACGGGAGGCAACTATTCTTGATAAGCATATAATCGATTACATATTATAATATATCATTAGCCGTTTGAGCAATGACACTTTGATCTGTCATGATTTTTTGAAAAATAACCAATTATTGATTTTTTATTAATTATGTCCCAGAAGCGACGGTATGTCTAACACCGATCAAGCAGGAATCTGTACTGATTATACACACAATCGACTACCCGTTATAAATCACTTGATCTGTAATGATTTTTTGACAAATAATCAATTGATTTCTCAGGAATACAAATGACTGTCTTTCTTATTTTAACGGGAGGCAACGATTCTTGATATACATATAATCGATTACATATTATAATATATCATTATCCGTTTGAGCAATGACACTTTGATCTGTCATGATTTTTTGAAAAATAGCCAATTATTGATTTTTTATTAATTATGTCCCAGAAGCGACTGTATGTCTAACACCGATCAAGCAGGAATCTGTACTGATTATACACACAATCGACTACCCGTTATAAATCACTTGATCTGTAATGATTTTTTGACAAATAATCAATTGATTTCTCAGGAATACAAATGACTGTCTTTCTTATTTTAACGGGAGGCAACGATTCTTGATATACATATAATCGATTACATATTATAATATATCATTATCCGTTTGAGCAATGACACTTTGATCTGTCATGATTTTTTGAAAAATAGCCAATTATTGATTTTTTATTAATTATGTCCCAGAAGCGACTGTATGTCTAACACCGATCAAGCAGGAATCTGTACTGATTATACACACAATCGACTACCCGTTATAAATCACTTGATCTGTAATGATTTTTTGACAAATAATCAATTGATTTCTCAGGAATACAAATGACTGTCTTTCTTATTTTAACGGGAGGCAACGATTCTTGATATACATATAATCGATTACATATTACAATATATCATTATCCGTTTGAGCAATGACACTTTGATCTGTCATGATTTTTTGAAAAATAGCCAATTATTGATTTTTTATTAATTATGTCCCAGAAGCGACTGTATGTCTAACACCGATCAAGCAGGAATCTGTACTGATTATACACACAATCGACTACCCGTTATAAATCACTTGATCTGTAATGATTTTTTGACAAATAATCAATTGATTTCTCAGGAATACAAATGACTGTCTTTCTTATTTTAACGGGAGGCAACGATTCTTGATATACATATAATCGATTACATATTATAATATATCATTATCCGTTTGAGCAATGACACTTTGATCTGTCATGATTTTTTGAAAAATAGCCAATTATTGATTTTTTATTAATTATGTCCCAGAAGCGACTGTATGTCTAACACCGATCAAGCAGGAATCTGTACTGATTATACACACAATCGACTACCCGTTATAAATCACTTGATCTGTAATGATTTTTGGACAAATAATCAATTGATCTCTCAGGAATAGAAGCGACTGTCTTTCCTATTTTAACGGGAGGCAACGATTCTTGATATACATATAATCGATTACATATTATAATATATCGTTATCCGTTTGAGCAATGACACTTTGATCTGTCATGATTTTTTGAAAAACAACCAATTATTGATTTTTTATTAATTATGTCCCAGAAGCGACTGTATGTCTAACACCGATCAAGCAGGAATCTGTACTGATTGTACACACAATCCACTACCCGTTCTAAACCACTTGATCTGTAATGATTTTTTGACAAATAATCAATTGATCTCTCAGGAATAGAAGCGACTGTCTTTCTTATTTTAACGGGAGGCAACGATTTTTGATATACATATAATCGATTACATATTATAATATATCATTATCCGTTTGAGCAATGACACTTTGATCTGTCATGATTTTTTGAAAAATAACCAATTATTGATTTTTTATTAATTATGTCCCAGAAGCGACTGTATGTCTAACACCGATCAAGCAGGAATCTGTACTGATTATACACACAATCGACTACCCGTTATAAATCACTTGATCTGTAATGATTTTTTGACAAATAATCAATTGATCTCTCAGGAATAGAAGCGACTGTCTTTCCTATTTTAACGGGAGGCAACGATTCTTGATATATATATAATCGATTACATATTACAATATATCATTATCCGTTTGAGCAATGACACTTTGATCTGTCATGATTTTTTGAAAAACAACCAATTATTGATTTTTTATTAATTATGTCCCAGAAGCGACTGTATGTCTAACACCGATCAAGCAGGAATCTGTACTGCTTATACACACAATCCACTACCCGTTATAAATCACTTGATCTGTAATGATTTTTTGACAAATAATCAATTGATCTCTCAGGAATAGAAGCGACTGTCTTTCCTATTTTAACGGGAGGCAACGATTCTTGATATACATATAATCGATTAGATATTATAATATATCGTTATCCGTTTGAGCAATGACATTTTGATCTGTCATGATTTTTTGAAAAATAACGATTATTAATTATGTCCCAGAAGCGACTGTATGTCTAACACCGATCAAGCAGGAATCTGTACTGATTATACACACAATAGACTACCCGTTATAAATCTCTTGATCTGTAATGATTTTTTGACAAATAATCAATTGATCTCTCAGGAATAGAAGCGACTGTCTTTCCTATTTTAACGGGAGGTAACGATTCTTGATATACATATAATCGATTACATATTATAATATATCATTATCCGTTTGAGCAATGACACTTTGATCTGTCATGATTTTTTGAAAAATAACCAATTATTGATTTTTTATTAATTATGTCCCAGAAGCGACTGTATGTCTAACACCCATTAAGCAGGAATCTGTACTGATTATACACACAATCGACTACCCGTTATAAATCACTTGATCTGTAATGATTTTTTGACAAATAATCAATTGATCTCTCAGGAATAGAAGCGACTGTCTTTCCTATTTTAACGGGAGGCAACGATTCTTGATATACATTAATCGATTACATATTATAATATATCATTATCCGTTTGAGCAATGACATTTTGATCTGTCATGATTTTTTGAAAAATAACCAATTATTGATTTTTTATTAATTATGTCCCAGAAGCGACTGAATGTCTAACACCGATCAAGCAGGAATCTGTACCAATTATACACACAATCGACTACCCGTTATAAATCACTTGATATGTAATGATTTTTTGACAAATAATCAATTGATCTCTCAGGAATAGAAGCGACTGTCTTTCCTATTTTAACGGGAGGCAACGATTCTTGATAAGCATATAATCGATTACATATTATAATATATCATTAGCCGTTTGAGCAATGACACTTTGATCTGTCATGATTTTTTGAAAAATAACCAATTATTGATTTTTTATTAATTATGTCCCAGAAGCGACTGTATGTCTAACACCGATCAAGCAGGAATCTGTACTGATTATACACACAATCGACTACC
Organism: Diaperis boleti; assembly: GCA_963583935.1. Taxonomy (NCBI): domain Eukaryota; kingdom Metazoa; phylum Arthropoda; class Insecta; order Coleoptera; family Tenebrionidae; genus Diaperis; species Diaperis boleti. Next base: position 94,386,547 of record OY757242.1, on the reverse strand, counting down.
CGTTATAAATCACTTGATCTGTAATGATTTTTTGACAAATAATCAATTGATCTCTCAGGAATAGAAGCGACTGTCTTTCCTATTTTAACGGGAGGCAACGATTCTTGATATACATATAATCGATTACATGCTATATGTATATAAATAGATACTCAAATTTACATTTTTGACTGAATGGTTGACAAACTGGTTCGGAATGACAACCATTTTCCTATTGTATCCACACTCCGGTTCTTGTATTACACAGTTCTTCTTTTGTGACTAAAAACCGTTTTGTTCACGGCACCACATGTGAATGCGGTGGGCGGGTGGGCCGCCGCATCTACAACTGACCGACAGACTAATTGTATTGGAATGACAACCATTTTTTGACTTAAAAATTTTGAAATTGGATGGAACACGAGTGTGAGTTCTAGTTTTTAAAGAAAAAAAAAACAATAAATGGTTGTTATTTCTCATCTATTTAGTCAGTCGATGAGTACAGTGGACAGGGCGGCCCACCCACCCACCGCACTCAGAAACGGTGCCAGAACTATACGCTTTTTAGTCACGAAGAAACCTCACACCACTAATGAGAATCGCTCCAAATTGAGATTTACACCAAAATCTATACTCAAATTTACATTTTTGACTGAATGGTTGACAAACTGGCTCCGAATGACAACCATTTTAATATTGTACCCACCAAAAGAGATTTGTACCAAAGTATGTACATCATTTTTCCTTTGAGTAATGACACTTTGATTTGTCATGATTTTTTGAAAAATAATCAAATGATTTTTCATTAATTAATTTTTCTTTCAACACCAGTCAAGCACGAACATACACACAAATGATTATCTGCTATACATCGTTAAATGTGTTCTGTAATTATTTTAATAAAAAAAATCAATTGATTTGTCAGAATTAGGCATGACTCGCTCTTTTATTTTAACATTAGATAACATAAATACGATCGACCAAATACATTTTCTGTTTGAAATGACACTTTGATTTATTTATATATTTAACCTTTCCCTTCATATTTGGTGGATGCGCCGGACTGTTTCCGCCTTACCTCCTCCATAGACTATTGTGTGAACTAAAATTAAAATAACAAATAACACTTACTGGTTGTGCTACGCGGAATCCCAACAGTCGCCGCATCTGCGGCCCCACTCGAGAGCCTCGGTAAATCTACCGTAAATCGCCCAATATCCTGAAGAGTTCTCGTGCAGAACCGGAAAAATATTCAGCGATTCCTTTTTAATTCGGCAACGATTTACACACAGTGACGTGTTCGGAGCGGCGTAAACTCGAGATTAAGAGATCTTGAGCGACGAGCTTGATGGGATCACGTCTTCCTATAGGAGATTACCGAATACATTATGCATCCGGAAAACTGGACGAAAACTTGGGAGCCGTCTCTCTATGGCACAATCGATGAAGTTTAAAGTCGATTTAAAAACTTACACAATAAAGTGTGTATTGTCGACGATCAAACTAAATTAATTTCAGAATCTGCTTCCAATATCGCGAAATGTAAGACGAAGTAAGTAAGTTCGGTCCAGCTTGAAAAGTAATATTACAGTAATGATACGCCCGAGTAGAAATGGTTGTCTACATTAGTCTTTCAATTTGCATTTCGGCTCGCTATTGTCAATCTGGGCTCTCGCCTGTAATGAAACACTTTCCGCCCCCTATGCAATATACCATATTTATTGGCATCTTTGTATTTATAAGTATGTATATAGAAGACAAACAAAATGAAATATCCTCAGAATGAAGTGGAATCTCTTCTAGAGCTAATGAAAGAGAAAGAGATTCTCGAAATAAAACATGTTCATTCTGTTTTTACCATATTTACAAAGACAAAAATAGATTTCAAATTTTATCACTAGTATTTGCGTGTCATACGCTTGCACCAATTTCACTTTTAGATTTAGTTTTGGTCGCCTTTTCGGGAATAATTAAAATTCTCGGGCAGAATGGTGCGGATATGTGGGGAAGATAGATGCGAGCGTTGAAAGTCTAGAACTTTTGCGTTATTGGAGTGGATTTAATTGACGGCGAAGTTGGACGAAATTCGCGGTGTGTCCTGTAACTTCGCTTCGGTTAAAGTTCGGCACGAGTGTGGTACAGAGAGTTTCTCTTCATGTCGCGTAAAGTAATGGTTAAACGGTACGATGCTGCTGATTAAAAATTACAAAGCACTTACTGGTACTCGAGTACTAAGTAATTTGGACAATCGACTTTCAAATTTCGAATTGCGAGGTCCAACTTCAGTTTGAGTAAATATTTCTATTAAATAAATTTCAATTCGGATTGATCCGCATTAGTGGGGTAAAGTTTCTTTGTGACTAAGAAGCGTATGGTTCTGGCACCGTTTGTGAGTGCGGTGGGCGGGTGGGCCGCCCTGTCCACTATACTCATCGACTGACTAAATAGATGAGAAATAACAACCGTTTATTGATTTTTTTTTTCCTTTAAAAACTAGAACTCACTCTGGTGTTCAATCCAATTTCAAAATTTTTAAGTCAAAAAATGGTTGTCATTCCAGTACAATTAGTCTGTCGGTCAGTTGTGGATGCGGCGGCCCACCCGCCCACCGCATTCACATGTGGGGCCGTGAACGAAACGGTTTTTTGTCACAAAGAACAACGGTGGAATACAAGGATCGAGATTTGGATACAATATGAAAATGGTAGTCATTCCAAATCAGTTTGTCAACCATTCAGTCAAAAATGTAAATTTGAGTATCTCTTTATATACATATAACATGTAATCGATTGTATGTATATCAAGAATTGTAGTTTGCCGATAAAATAAGAAAGATAGTCAATTGATTGTCAAAATAATAATCATTACAGGTCAAGTAATTTATAACGGGTAGTCAATTTTGTGTATATGTAATTTATTATGTTGTAAAGGACGGATAAAATATACACGATATACACGAAAAAATATGCGCATATACAGTGTTATGGAAATCCTAGCAGAAAATTTAACCACAAGTAGAACGGATATCCATATGCATCAATTTGTCAGGAAATATGCACTCAGTTTAACCAAATATACAGGATAAGATGGTTCGAAACAAAAGTGTAGTTTGCCTTAATAAATGTAAGGCCAAGTATTTTAACCATTTTTTTTTGCAATTTTCAAAAGCGGTACTGCAATCACTGATTTCAACAACTATATATTATTTAATAAAATCAGTTATTATAGGTGTATTTTGAAAACTAAATGAGAAAAAAAGTACCTAATTTTGATTTATTTTATTTTTACGATATTGTATATGCCGACGACGAACCACCCGCGCCCTGTTGTCAATAAATTAGATAGGAAAATTTGGGAATTTCCCAGGCAAGGTCGCATTTGAGGAAGCAGATTGGTGACTAAATATGCAAGTCCTAATGACCGAGTATATCCAAATATGCAATCACTAATTAATTGACATCACGTCACATAATTGCGCTTTGTATATAATGATGTACTCAGACTATAAAAATTAGAAGAAGTTCTTTATCGCCCTCTAAACGGGGGCAAACAAATACAGACCACCTGTTAATGTCGCGCATCTTCAATTATTAAAGCAAGTCAATTAATGGCGCTCCACACTTAATTGATGTTCATTAAACGTGCCGTAGAGCTCTCGCAATGAATGAAGAGCGGGAGAAATGAATGAACAAAACAAAACGTGATTAATTGTCCAATTTGCGTCCATCACGAGATCCGCCGGATCGGGCTAAAGAAAAGCCCGGCTCTGGAGGCACGATTACACATGTTGGGCCACGGAGGGGTCCCGAGGGATGTTTGTACAGGCGACGAAGTGAGATTTTACAGGGCTGATATCGGAGGACTGCTGACGTTCGTTACATATTTAATGCGGTCCGAAATCTGGTAGCGAAGGTATAAAAAGGCATTGTTTTCTTGGAAGTAGGACTTGAGACGGTTAATAATAACGGGGGAACGTCAAATATTCGTCGTTGGTTGAACCGCAGCGAATTCTAATTTGCGAAGAATGGCGCACCGAACAAAAAGCACGTCAGTTACAAGAGAGCGTCAGCTTATTAAATGAGATAAAAACATTCTGGAAATTACACCACTATCGTGTCTTTTCGGATGCGGCGGGCCCCAACAGTCTGTCGGTTTATTTCGGTTCCAATTCTCGATAAATATTAATAAACACGATTTCCCTTCGGGCGTGTTAATAACTGCAGCATATTTACGGCTGTTCGGACTTGTAGTAGTTGAAAACCTGCGAAAAATAGTTACAAGGATTCGAGAAATATGAGCGATAGTTCATTCGACTCGGGATTTTATTCTGAGAAAGACGAATCAAAATCGCCCATTTTCAAAAATTATCACAACACAGTCTTGACTTTCTAATGTATTGCTATGTCACTTTCTGGATACTCTAGAATATGTAGAATACAAAAATTACATTGTTCTAGTTCTATTATCAATTTTGAAATACTTTACGAATTTCTAAGTGTCGCATCCAAATTTCGTCTCGTGAAACCGAAATCGCCCATTTTAAAAAATTATCACAACACACTTTTGACTTTCTAATGTATTGCTATAACAATGTCCGGATACCCTAGAATATGTAGAATACAAAAATTACATTGTCCTAGTTCTATTATCAATTTTGAAATTTTTTACGAATTTTTAACTGTCGCATCCAATTCTTTTCTCGTGAAACCGAAATCGCCCACATTCAAAAATTATTACAACACAGTTTTGACTTTCTAATGTATTGCTGGGCTACATTCTGGATAATCTAGAATATGTAGATTACAAAAATTACATTGTGTTAGTTCTATTATCAATTTTTAAATTTTTTACAAATTTTTAACTGTCGCATCCAAATTTTTTCTCGTGAAACCGAAACCGCCCACATTCAAAAATTATCACAACACAGTTTTGATTTTCTAATGTATTATTATGTCACTTTCTGGATACTCCAGAATATGTAGAATACAAAAATGACATTTTCCTAGTTCCATTATCAATTTTGAAATCTTTTACGAATTTTTAAGTGTTGCATCCAAATTTCTTCTCGTGAAATCGAAATCGCCCATTTTCAAAAATTACCACAACACACTTTTGACTTTCTAATGTATTGCTATAACAATGTCTGGATATTCTAGAATATTTAGAATACAAAAATTACATTGTACTAGTTCTATTATCAATTTTGAAATCTTTTACGAATTTTTAAGTGTCGCATCCAAATTTCTTCTCGTGAAACCGAAATCGCCCATTTTCAAAAATTATCACAACACAGTTTGACTTTCTAATGTACTGCTATGTCACTTTCTGGGTACTCTAGAACATGTAGAATACAAAAATTACATTGTGTTAGTTTTATTATCAATTTTTAAATTTTTTACAAATTTTTAACTATCGCACCCAAATTTTTTCTCGTGAAACAGAAATCGCCCATTTTCAAAAATTATCACAAGACAGTTTTGATTTTCTAACGTATCGCTGGGACACTTTCTGGATACACTAGGATATGTAGAATACAAAAATTGCACTGTTCTAGTTCTACTATCAATTTTAAATAGTTTTACGAATTTCTAATTGTCGCATACAATTTTTTTCTAGTGAAACCGACATCGCCCACATTCAAAAATTATTACAACACAATCTTGACTTTTTAATGTATTGCTATGTCACTTTCTGTATACTCTAGAATATGTACAATACAGAAATTACATTGTCCTAGTTCTATTATCCATTTTGAAATATTTTACGAATTTCTAAGTGTCGCATCGAGTGAAATCGAAACCGCCCATTTTCAAAAATTATCACAACACAGTTTTGACTTTCTAATGTATTGCCATGTCACTTTCTGTATACTCTAGAATATGTAGAATACAGAAATTACATTGTTGTAGTTCTGTTGTCAATTTTGAAACGTTTTACGAATTTTTAATTATCGCATCCAGTGAAATCGAAATCGCCCATTTTCAAAAATTATCACAACACAGTTTTGACTTTCTAATGTATTGCCATGTTACTTTCTGTATACTCTAGAATATGTAGAATACAGATATTACATTGTTGTACTTCTGTTGTCAATTTTGAAACGTTTTACGAATTTTTAAGTATCGCATCCAGTGAAATCGAAATCGCCCATTTTCAAAAATTATCTCAACACAGTTTTGACTTTCTAATGTATTGCTATGTCACTTTCTGTATGCTCTAGAATATGTAGAATACAGAAATTACATTGTCCTAGTTCTATTATCCATTTTGAAATATTTTACGAATTTTTAAGTATCGCATCCAGTGAAATCGAAATCGCCCATTTTCAAAAATTATCACAACACAGTTTTGACTTTCTAATGTATTGCTATGTCACTTTCTGAATATTCTAGTATATGTAGAATACAAAAATTACATTTTCCTAGTTCTATTATCAATTTTGAAATGTTTTACGAATTTTTAAGTATCGCATCCAGTGAAATCGAAACCGCCCATTTTCAAAAATTATCACAACACAGTTTTGACTTTCTAATGTATTGCTATGTCACTTTCTGAATATTCTAGTATATGTAGAATACAAAAATTACATTTTCCTAGTTCTGTTATCCATTTTGAAATGTTTTACGAATTTTTAATTATCGCATCCAGTGAAATCGAAATCGCCCATTTTCAAAAATTATCACAACACAGTTTTGACTTTCTAATGTACTGCTATGCCACTTTCTGTATACTCTAGAATACGTACAATACAGAAATTACATTGTCCTAGTTCTATTATCCATTTTGAAATATTTTACGAATTTCTAAGTGTCGCATCGAGTGAAATCGAAATCGCCCATTTTCAAAAATTATGACAACACAGTTTTGACTTTCTAATGTACTGCTATGCCACTTTCTGTATACTCTAGAATATGTAGAATACAGAAATTACATTGTCCTAGTTCTATTATCAATTTTGAAATGTTTTACGAATTTTTAAGTATCGCATCCAGTGAAATCGAAACCGCCCATTTTCAAAAATTATCACAACACAGTTTTGACTTTCTAATGTATTGCAATGTCACTTTCTGTATACTCTAGAATATGTAGAATACAGAAATTACATTGTTGTAGTTCTGTTGTCAATTTTGAAACGTTTTACGAATTTTTAATTATCGCATCCAGTGAAATCGAAATCGCCCATTTTCAAAAATTATCACAACACAGTTTTGACTTTCTAATGTATTGCCATGTTACTTTCTGTATACTCTAGAATATGTAGAATACAGAAATTACATTGTTGTACTTCTGTTGTCAATTTTGAAACGTTTTACGAATTTTTAAGTATCGCATCCAGTGAAATCGAAATCGCCCATTTTCAAAAATTATCTCAACACAGTTTTGACTTTCTAATGTATTGCTATGTCACTTTCTGTATGCTCTAGAATATGTAGAATACAGAAATTACATTGTCCTAGTTCTATTATCCATTTTGAAATATTTTACGAATTTTTAAGTATCGCATCCAGTGAAATCGAAATCGCCCATTTTCAAAAATTATCACAACACAGTTTTGACATTCTAATGTATTGCTATGTCACTTTCTGAATATTCTAGTATATGTAGAATACAAAAATTACATTTTCCTAGTTCTGTTATCCATTTTGAAATGTTTTACGAATTTTTAAGTATCGCATCCAGTGAAATCGAAATCGCCCATTTTCAAAAATTATCACAACACAGTTTTGACTTTCTAATGTATTGCTATGTCACTACCTGGATACTCTAGAATATGTAGAATACAAAAATTACATGGTCCTAGTTCTATTATCCATTTTGAAATATTTTACGAATTTCTAAGTATCGCATCCAGTGACATCGAAAACGCCGATTTTTAAAAATTATCACAAAACAGTTTTGACTTTCTAATGTATTGCTATGTCACTTTCTGTATACTCTAGAATATGTAGGATGCAGAAATTACATTGTCCTATTTCTATTACACATTTTGAAATATTTTACGAATTTCTAAGTGTCGCATCCAGTGAAATCAAAATCGCCCATTTTCAAAAATTATCACAACAAAGTTTTGACTTTCTAATGTATTGCTATGTCACTTTCTGTATACTCTAGAATATGTGGAATACAGAAATTACAATGTTGTACTTCTGTTGTCAATTTTGAAACGTTTTACGAATTTTTAAGTATCGCATCCAGTGAAATCGAAATCGCCCATATTCAAAAATTATCACAACACAGTTTTGACTTTCTAATGTATTGCTATGTCACTTTCTGTATACTCTAGAATATGTAGAATACAGAAATTACATTGTCCTAGTTCTATTATCCATTTTGAAATATTTTACGAATTTTTAAGTATCGCATCCAGTGAAATCGAAATCGCCCATTTTCAAAAATTATCACAACACAGTTTTGACTTTCTAATGTATTGCTATGTCACTTTCTGAATATTCTAGTATATGTAGAATACAAAAATTACATTTTCCTAGTTCTATTATCCATTTTGAAATGTTTTACGAATTTTTAAGTATCGCATCCAGTGAAATCGAAATCGCCCATTTTCAAAAATTATCACAACACAGTTTTGACTTTCTAATGTATTGCTATGTCACTTTCTGAATATTCTAGTATATGTAGAATACAGAAATTACATTGTCCTAGTTCTATTATCCATTTTGAAATATTTTACGAATTTTTAAGTATCGCATCCAGTGAAATCGAAATCGCCCATTTTCAAAAATTATCACAACACAGTTTTGACATTCTAATGTATTGCTATGTCACTTTCTGAATATTCTAGTATATGTAGAATACAAAAATTACATTTTCCTAGTTCTGTTATCCATTTTGAAATGTTTTACGAATTTTTAAGTATCGCATCCAGTGAAATCGAAATCGCCCATTTTCAAAAATTATCACAACACAGTTTTGACTTTCTAATGTATTGCTATGTCACTACCTGGATACTCTAGAATATGTAGAATACAAAAATTACATGGTCCTAGTTCTATTATCCATTTTGAAATATTTTACGAATTTCTAAGTATCGCATCCAGTGACATCGAAAACGCCGATTTTTAAAAATTATCACAAAACAGTTTTGACTTTCTAATGTATTGCTATGTCACTTTCTGTATACTCTAGAATATGTAGGATGCAGAAATTACATTGTCCTATTTCTATTACACATTTTGAAATATTTTACGAATTTCTAAGTGTCGCATCCAGTGAAATCAAAATCGCCCATTTTCAAAAATTATCACAACAAAGTTTTGACTTTCTAATGTATTGCTATGTCACTTTCTGTATACTCTAGAATATGTGGAATACAGAAATTACAATGTTGTACTTCTGTTGTCAATTTTGAAACGTTTTACGAATTTTTAAGTATCGCATCCAGTGAAATCGAAATCGCCCATATTCAAAAATTATCACAACACAGTTTTGACTTTCTAATGTATTGCTATGTCACTTTCTGTATACTCTAGAATATGTAGAATACAGAAATTACATTGTCCTAGTTCTATTATCCATTTTGAAATATTTTACGAATTTTTAAGTATCGCATCCAGTGAAATCGAAATCGCCCATTTTCAAAAATTATCACAACACAGTTTTGACTTTCTAATGTATTGCTATGTCACTTTCTGAATATTCTAGTATATGTAGAATACAAAAATTACATTTTCCTAGTTCTATTATCCATTTTGAAATGTTTTACGAATTTTTAAGTATCGCATCCAGTGAAATCGAAATCGCCCATTTTCAAAAATTATCACAACACAGTTTTGACTTTCTAATGTACTGCTATGCCACTTTCTGTATACTCTAGAATATGTACAATACAGAAATTACATTGTCCTAGTTCTATTATCAATTTTGAAATGTTTTACGAATTTTTAATTATCGCATCCAGTGAAATCGAAATCGCCCATATTCAAAAATTATCACAACACAGTTTTGACTTTCTAATGTATTGCTATGCCACTTTCTGTATACTCTAGAATATGTAGAATACAGAAATTACATTGTCCTAGTTCTATTGTGAATTTTGAAATGTTTTACGAATTTTTAAGTATCGCATCCAGTGAAATCGAAATCGCCCATTTTCAAGAATTATCACAACACAGTTTTGACTTTCTAATCTATTGCTATGTCACTTTCTGTATACTCTAGAATATGTAGAATACAGAAATTACATTGTTGTAGTTCTGTTGTCAATTTTGAAATGTTTTACGAATTTTTAATTATCGCATCCAGTGAAATCGAAATCGCCCATTTTCAAAAATTATCACAACACAGTTTTGACTTTCTAATGTATTGCTATGTCACTTTCTGTATACTCCAGAATATGTAGAATACAGAAATTACATTGTTGTACTTCTGTTGTCAATTGTGAAACCTTTTACGAATTTTTAAGTATCGCATCCAGTGAAATCGAAATCGCCCATTTTCAAAAATTATCACAACACAGTTTTGACTTTCTAATGTATTGCTATGTCACTTTCTGTATACTCCAGAATATGTAGAATACAGAAATTACATTGTTGTACTTCTGTTGTCAATTTTGAAACGTTTTACGAATTTTTAAGTATCGCATCCAGTGAAATCGAAATCGCCCATTTTCAAAAATTATCACAACACAGTTTTGACTTTCTAATGTATTGCTATGTCACTTTCTGTATACTCTAGAATATGTAGAATACAGAAATTACATTGTCCTAGTTCTATTATCAATTTTGAAATGTTTTACGAATTTTTAAGTATCGCATCCAGTGAAATCGAAACCGCCCATTTTCAAAATTTATCACAACACAGTTTTGACTTTCTAATGTTATGCTATGTCACTTTCTGTATACTCTAGAATATGTAGAATACAGAAATTACATTGTTGTAGTTCTGTTGTCAATTTTGAAATGTTTTACGAATTTTTAATTATCGCATCCAGTGAAATCGAAATCGCCCATTTTCAAAAATTATCACAACACAGTTTTGACTTTCTAATGTACTGCTATGCCACTTTCTGTATACTCTAGAATATGTACAATACAGAAATTACATTGTCCTAGTTCTATTATCCATTTTGAAATATTTTACGAATTTCTAAGTGTCGCATCGAGTGAAATCGAAATCGCCCATTTTCAAAAATTATCACAACACAGTTTTGACTTTCTAATGTACTGCTATGCCACTTTCTGTATACTCTAGAATATGTAGAATACAGAAATAACATTGTCCTAGTTCTATTATCAATTTTGAAATGTTTTACGAATTTTTAAGTATCGCATCCAGTGAAATCGAAACCGCCCATTTTCAAAAATTATCACAACACAGTTTTGACTTTCTAATGTATTGCCATGTCACTTTCTGTATACTCTAGAATATGTAGAATACAGAAATTACATTGTTGTAGTTCTGTTGTCAATTTTGAAACGTTTTACGAATTTTTAATTATCGCATCCAGTGAAATCGAAATCGCCCATTTTCAAAAATTATCACAACACAGTTTTGACTTTCTAATGTATTGCCATGTTACTTTCTGTATACTCTAGAATATGTAGAATACAGAAATTACATTGTTGTACTTCTGTTGTCAATTTTGAAACGTTTTACGAATTTTTAAGTATCGCATCCAGTGAAATCGAAATCGCCCATTTTCAAAAATTATCACAACACAGTTTTGACTTTCTAATGTATTGCTATGTCACTTTCTGAATATTCTAGTATATGTAGAATACAAAAATTACATTTTCCTAGTTCTATTATCCATTTTGAAATGTTTTACGAATTTCTAAGTGTCGCATCCAGTGAGATCAAAATCGCCCATTTTCAAAAATTATCACAACACAGTTTTGACTTTCTAATGTATTGCTATGTCACTATCTGGATACTCTAGAATATGTAGAATACAAAAATTACATGGTCCTAGTTCTATTATCCATTTTGAAATATTTTACGAATTTCTAAGTATCGCATCCAGTGACATCGAAAACGCCGATTTTCAAAAATTATCACAAAACAGTTTTGACTTTCTAATGTATTGCTATGTCACTTTCTGTATACTCTAGAATATGTAGGATGCAGAAATTACATTGTCCTATTTCTATTACACATTTTGAAATATTTTACGAATTTCTAAGTGTCGCATCCAGTGAAATCAAAATCGCCCATTTTCAAAAATTATCACAACAAAGTTTTGACTTTCTAATGTATTGCTATGTCACTTTCTGTATACTCTAGAATATGTGGAATACAGAAATTACATTGTTGTACTTCTGTTGTCAATTTTGAAACGTTTTACGAATTTTTAAGTATCGCATCCAGTGAAATCGAAATCGCCCATATTCAAAAATTATCACAACACAGTTTTGACTTTCTAATGTATTGCTATGTCACTTTCTGTATACTCTAGAATATGTAGAATACAGAAATTACATTGTCCTAGTGCTATTATCCATTTTGAAATATTTTACGAATTTTTAAGTATCGCATCCAGTGAAATCGAAATCGCCCATTTTCAAAAATTATCACAACACAGTTTTGACTTTCTAATGTATTGCTATGTCACTTTCTGAATATTCTAGTATATGTAGAATACAAAAATTACATTTTCCTAGTTCTATTATCCATTTTGAAATGTTTTACGAATTTTTAAGTATCGCATCCAGTGAAATCGAAATCGCCCATTTTCAAAAATTATCACAACACAGTTTTGACTTTCTAATGTACTGCTATGCCACTTTCTGTATACTCTAGAATATGTACAATACAGAAATTACATTGTCCTAGTTCTATTATCAATTTTGAAATGTTTTACGAATTTTTAATTATCGCATCCAGTGAAATCGAAATCGCCCATATTCAAAAATTATCACAACACAGTTTTGACTTTCTAATGTATTGCTATGCCACTTTCTGTATACTCTAGAATATGTAGAATACAGAAATTACATTGTCCTAGTTCTATTGTGAATTTTGAAATGTTTTACGAATTTTTAAGTATCGCATCCAGTGAAATCGAAATCGCCCATTTTCAAGAATTATCACAACACAGTTTTGACTTTCTAATCTATTGCTATGTCACTTTCTGTATACTCTAGAATATGTAGAATACAGAAATTACATTGTTGTAGTTCTGTTGTCAATTTTGAAATGTTTTACGAATTTTTAATTATCGCATCCAGTGAAATCGAAATCGCCCATTTTCAAAAATTATCACAACACAGTTTTGACTTTCTAATGTATTGCTATGTCACTTTCTGTATACTCCAGAATATGTAGAATACAGAAATTACATTGTTGTACTTCTGTTGTCAATTTTGAAACGTTTTACGAATTTTTAAGTATCGCATCCAGTGAAATCGAAATCGCCCATTTTCAAAAATTATCACAACACAGTTTTGACTTTCTAATGTATTGCTATGTCACTTTCTGTATACTCTAGAATATGTAGAATACAGAAATTACATTGTTGTAGTTCTGTTGTCAATTTTGAAATGTTTTACGAATTTTTAATTATCGCATCCAGTGAAATCGAAATCGCCCATTTTCAAAAATTATCACAACACAGTTTTGACTTTCTAATGTACTGCTATGCCACTTTCTGTATACTCTAGAATATGTACAATACAGAAATTACATTGTCCTAGTTCTATTATCCATTTTGAAATATTTTACGAATTTCTAAGTGTCGCATCGAGTGAAATCGAAATCGCCCATTTTCAAAAATTATCACAACACAGTTTTGACCTTCTAATGTACTGCTATGCCACTTTCTGTATACTCTAGAATATGTAGAATACAGAAATAACATTGTCCTAGTTCTATTATCAATTTTGAAATGTTTTACGAATTTTTAAGTATCGCATCCAGTGAAATCGAAACCGCCCATTTTCAAAAATTATCACAACACAGTTTTGACTTTCTAATGTATTGCCATGTCACTTTCTGTATACTCTAGAATATGTAGAATACAGAAATTACGTTACGGCTACGCGGAGCCCTATTTTCAGCCTTAAATTAAAATTTATAATAATGGAGATAGGACTCCGGGAGTTGGGATTTTTTTTTATCTAAAATTTCCTCCTCTTTTTGAATCCCATTTTCGCTATCACTTATAGTTTTTGTGTTTTTGCTAAAAAACTATACCTAGATGTTTGTTTTTTTTTAGTTTTTTGTTAATAACAATTGTTGTAATTTTTATTTGCGGAACAAACAAAAAAATCGTCTTTCTCAGAATAAAGTTCCGAATCGAATGAGGTACCGCTCAAATTTTTTGGATCCTCGTAACTATTTTTCGCAAGTTTGTGGCAGTTTCACGTCGTAACACAGAAATTATTTTTTCCCTAAGTCAAACAATATGTCAGGTAAATTCTGTACGTTTTGAGGGGAGATAAGGGAGACTTTCTCTCCACTTCCTTCCGTTTCCGCCCCCACGTCTATGGGTAATGTTTACCGCCCCAGTTTGCACGTTTTGTCTCGTGCAGTTATGAATAGGAAGGCTAGAAAAGAAAATCCGTGTCAATCTACAGCGAAAACAACAGCGGAATTGTGCCAGACGGAAAAGTAGCCTAATGTAATTTAGTCCGCGATCTAAAGTCAATATTTCCGGAGCAAACTTCCGTAAGTACGTCCTAAGACAAACAGTCTAACAAAGCCGTGACGCGAGGAACGAACCGGCATAATGAGGAGCTGCCACTACAAAATCCTTCTTACCCTTTTTCATCCCTTATCGAATTACGGCCTCGGAGTAGCTCTCGCGGTGTCTGGAAACGACGCTCACCTACTCTTCCCGTTGTTGTTATTGAAGAATTTCAAACGCATTCTCCCTGTCTTCGATTCGCGGTCCTGGAAGAAAGGAGCTCTTCCGGGAACGTTTTTCGATCATTTTAATGGAGCAGACGGAAGTCGGATCGGTCATACAATTCTCGTTTAATTGCGGAGAACCTCTTTCCGAGATTCGAACAGCAAAAAGTCACAATATTTGCGGTAATCCGTCAATTACCGGATTATGAGCCCGGATTATTCCGCGCCACGAACGACAATAGCCCGTGACATCTCCGAAATCAGTTTCACGTTGATAAGGTTTATAAAGCACTGGTGTGCAAATAAATACAGTGCAAATATATATTTTTTTGGACGGTTGAAGCGCCCGATTTAATGGAAACGTCATGCTAACGCCATTTCTCACGCGTGAGTTATTTGCCTGCACTTTTTTATTTTTTGGCGGCGAGGCAAAAGCGAAATATTGGCGGTGATGGAAACGTATTTGTTGATAAGATGTCTCGAAGTTAGAATAGATGACGGACGGATTATACAAATTCGCCATTTGTCGGCATTGTATCGCCTGTATCGTCAAAATATACAGAGTGTTCCAAGACAGTAAAAAGTGCAAAAAAAATGTCGTGTCAAAAATGCCAGTTTATTGTTAAAGAATTAATAATGTCAGTATTCGTTTACTGCATCCGAGTGGCTTTATATGAGATGTGATGGTCGATGTGAGAGAGACAGTTTTGTGATAACGTGTGGGCTGGAATAGTGAATCCGACCGGTGAAACTTGCAAGACCTGCTTAGGGAGGTGCACACCTTGAACATCGTTTGTAACGAGGCCAACGTACAATATTTTAAATTTGTGTGAAGATGTATGACACCCCGTATACGTTACTTCCCCGACGTTACTTTGACGCGATCTGGTGCGCCCGACTACAATATCGACTGCCTCGCTCCGTTTTCAGATTCACAGCTCTCATAATTGTCTAACTTGATTGAGCTAATAAGACGTTCATTCCACCCCGGCTGAAATTAATCCGTCGTGTGCGTGTAACTTTATCAATAACTCAATTATGAGCAGAGATTTATTAGGTTGGTGGAAATGCGCCAGTCGCCGCAACTACTTTCCAGTTTCATAGAAATAGTCAGTTAGGAAAATGAGATGCCTGCTTGGATTAACAGAGCGACATCAATCAAAACGATGAATACAGACGCTTTAATTATCTTTTTCGTCTTGGCAACAAAACAAATTTAGATGGCGGTTTGTTGCTTGCCGCGCTCTTGGGATGAAGAATTGAACGGTTTTTGGAGAGAAAGGGTGGCTATGCTGATAAAAACTTGTTGAATGGAATTAGAAGCGCAATAAGATAAGGAAGTGAGAGCAACGCGCGAAAGGAATAATAGAAAGTGGTGAAGAAGTGTTGGAAATTAGCGACGGAGGAATGAACATGGAGGACGACTAAAACGAAATACTAGGAAAGGTGTGACAGTATATTTTACTAGGTTTTTACTAAGCCCTCGGCAATGTCATCTATAAAATTTGAAAAAAAATATTAAAAATGGTGGATGCGCTCTTCCAAAATTAAGACGCTGTGTGACCTTGTATATTTTACTGAATTTGAGTCATTGTCGACATGGAATATCACTTTTATATAAGTGGAAGCCCTCAGCAATGTCATTTATAAAATTTGAAAAAAATATTAAAAATGGTGGGTGGGCTCTTTCAAAATCAATTCCGCAAAAATTAAGACGCAGTGTGACCTTGTATATTTTACTGAATTTAAGTCATTGTCGACATGGAATATCACTTTTATATAAGTGGAAGCCCTCAGTAATGTCATTTATAAAATTTGAAAAAATATTAAAAATGGTGGATGCGCTCTTTCAAAATCAATTCCTCCAAAATTAAGATACTGTGTGACCTTGTATATTTTACTAAATTTGAGTCATTGTCGACATGGAATATCACTTTTATATAAGTGGAAGCCCTCAGCAATGTCATTTATAAAATTTGAAAAAAATATTAAAAATGGTGGGTGGGCTCTTTCAAAATCAATTCCGCAAAAATTAAGACGCATTGTGACCTTGTATATTTTACTGAATTTGAGTCATTGTCGACATGGAATATCATTTTTATATAAGTGGAAGCCCTCAGTAATGTCATTTATAAAATTTGAAAAAATATTAAAAATGGTGGATGCGCTCTTTCAAAATCAATTCCTCCAAAATTAAGATACTGTGTGACCTTGTATATTTTACTAAATTTGAGTCATTGTCGACATGGAATATCACTTTTATATAAGTGGAAGCCCTCAGCAATGTCATTTATAAAATTTGAAAAAAATATTAAAAATGGTGGGTGGGCTCTTTCAAAATCAATTCCGCAAAAATTAAGACGCATTGTGACCTTGTATATTTTACTGAATTTGAGTCATTGTCGACATGGAATATCATTTTTATATAAGTGGAAGCCCTCAGTAATGTCATTTATAAAATTTGAAAAAATATTAAAAATGGTGGATGCGCTCTTTCAAAATCAATTCCTCCAAAATTAAGACGCTGTGTGACCTTGTATATTTTACTAAATTTGACTCATTGTCGACATGGAATATCACTTTTATATAAGTGGAAGCCCTCAGCAATGTCATTTATAAAATTTGAAAAAAAATTTAAAAATGGTGGGTGGGCATTCAAAATCAATTCCGCAAAAATTAAGACGCAGTGTGACCTTGTATATTTTACTGAATTTGAGTCATTGTCGACATGGAATATCACTTTTATATAAGTGGAAGCCCTCAGCAATGTCATTTATAAAATTTGAAAAAAATATTAAAAATGGTGGGTAGGCTCTTTCAAAATCAATTCCGCAAAAATTCAGACGCAGTGTAAACTTGTAAATTTTACTAAATTTGGGTCATTGTCGACATGGAATATCACTTTTATATAAGTGGAAGCCCTCAGCAATGTCATTTATAAAATTTGAAAAAAATATTAAAAATGGTGGGTGGGCTCTTTCAAAATCAATTCCGCAAAAATTAAGACGCATTGTGACCTTGTATATTTTACTGAATTTGAGTCATTGTCGACATGGAATATCATTTTTATATAAGTGGAAGCCCTCAGTAATGTCATTTATAAAATTTGAAAAAATATTAAAAATGGTGGATGCGCTCTTTCAAAATCAATTCCTCCAAAATTAAGACGCTGTGTGACCTTGTATATTTTACTAAATTTGACTCATTGTCGACATGGAATATCACTTTTATATAAGTGGAAGCCCTCAGCAATGTCATTTATAAAATTTGAAAAAAAATTTAAAAATGGTGGGTGGGCATTCAAAATCAATTCCGCAAAAATTAAGACGCAGTGTGACCTTGTATATTTTACTGAATTTGAGTCATTGTCGACATGGAATATCACTTTTATATAAGTGGAAGCCCTCAGCAATGTCATTTATAAAATTTGAAAAAAATATTAAAAATGGTGGGTAGGCTCTTTCAAAATCAATTCCGCAAAAATTCAGACGCAGTGTAAACTTGTAAATTTTACTAAATTTGGGTCATTGTCGACATGGAATATCACTTTTATATAAGTGGAAGCCCTCAGCAATGTCATTTATAAAATTTGCACAAATTGTAAAAATGGTGGATGCGCTCTTTCAAAATCAATTCCTCCATTATTAAGATCCTGTGTGACCTTGTATATTTTACTAAATTTGAGTCATTGTCGACATGGAATATCACTTTTATATAAGTGGAAGCCCTCAGCAATGTCATTTATAAAATTTGAAAAAATATTAAAAATGGTGGATGCGCTCTTTCAAAATCAATTCCTCAAAAATTAAGACGCAGTGTGACCTTGTATATTTTACTAAATTTGAGTCATTGTCGACATGGAATATCACTTTTATATAAGTGGAAGCCCTCAGCAATGTCATTTATAAAATTTGAAAAAAATAGTAAAAATGGTGGATGCGCTCTTTCAAAATCAATTCCTCAAAAATTAAGTAGCAGTGTGACCTTGTATATTTTACTAAATTTGAGTCATTGTCGACATGGAATATCACTTTTATATAAGTGGAAGCCCTCAGCAATGTCATTTATAAAATTTGAAAAAAATATTAAAAATGGCGGGTGGGCTCTTTCAAAATCAATTCCGCAAAAATTAAGACGCAGTGTGACCTTGTATATTTTACTAAATTTGAGTCATTGTCGACATGGAATATCACTTTTATATAAGTGGAAGCCCTCAGTAATGTCATTTATAAAATTTGAAAAAAATATTAAAAATGGTGGGTGGGCTCTTTCAAAATCAATTCCTCCAAAATTAAGACGCTGTGTGACCTTGTATATTTTACTTAATTTGAGTCATTGTCGACATGGAATATCACTTTTATATAAGTGGAAGCCCTCAGCAATGTCATTTATAAAATTTGAAAAAGATATTAAAAATGGTGGGCTCTTTCAAAATCAATTCCGCAAAAATTCAGACGCAGTGTGACCTTGTATATTTTACTAAATTTGAGTCATTGTCGACATGGAATATCACTTTTATATAAGTGGAAGCCCTCAGTAATGTCATTTATAAAATTTGAAAAAATATTAAAAATGGTGGATGCGCTCTTTCAAAATCAATTCCTCCAAAATTAAGACGCTGTGTGACCTTGTATATTTTACTAAATTTGAGTCATTGTCGACATGGAATATCACTTTTATATAAGTGGAAGCCCTCAGCAATGTCATTTATAAAATTTGAAAAAATATTAAAAATGGTGGATGCGCTCTTTCAAAATCAATTCCTCAAAAATTAAGACGCAGTGTGACCTTGTATATTTTACTAAATTTGAGTCATTGTCGACATGGAATATCACTTTTATATAAGTGGAAGCCCTCAGCAATGTCATT
Source organism: Diaperis boleti (assembly GCA_963583935.1). Classification (NCBI taxonomy): domain Eukaryota; kingdom Metazoa; phylum Arthropoda; class Insecta; order Coleoptera; family Tenebrionidae; genus Diaperis; species Diaperis boleti. The sequence continues at coordinate 94,366,894 of OY757242.1, read as the reverse complement.
TATAAAATTTGAAAAAAATAGTAAAAATGGTGGATGCGCTCTTTCAAAATCAATTCCTCAAAAATTAAGTAGCAGTGTGACCTTGTATATTTTACTAAATTTGAGTCATTGTCGACATGGAATATCACTTTTATATAAGTGGAAGCCCTCAGTAATGTCATTTATAAAATTTGAAAAAAATATTAAAAATGGTGGGTGGGCTCTTTCAAAATCAATTCCTCCAAAATTAAGACGCTGTGTGACCTTGTATATTTTACTTAATTTGAGTCATTGTCGACATGGAATATCACTTTTATATAAGTGGAAGCCCTCAGCAATGTCATTTATAAAATTTGAAAAAAATATTAAAAATGGTGGATGCGCTCTTTCAAAATCAATTCCGCAAAAATTCAGACGCAGTGTGACCTTGTATATTTTACTAAATTTGAGTCATTGTCGACATGGAATATCACTTTTATATAAGTGGAAGCCCTCAGCAATGTCATTTATAAAATTTGAAAAAAATATTAAAAATGGTGGGTGGGCTCTTTCAAAATCAATTCCGCAAAAATTAAGACGCATTGTGACCTTGTATATTTTACTGAATTTGAGTCATTGTCGACATGGAATATCACTTTTATATAAGTGGAAGCCCTCAGTAATGTCATTTATAAAATTTGAAAAAATATTAAAAATGGTGGATGCGCTCTTTCAAAATCAATTCCTCCAAAATTAAGACGCTGTGTGACCTTGTATATTTTACTAAATTTGACTCATTGTCGACATGGAATATCACTTTTATATAAGTGGAAGCCCTCAGCAATGTCCTTTATAAAATTTGAAAAAAATATTAAAAATGGTGGGTGGGCTCTTTCAAAATCAATTCCGCAAAAATTCAGACGCAGTGTGACCTTGTATATTTTACTAAATTTGAGTCATTGTCGACATGGAATATCACTTTTATATAAGTGGAAGCCCTCAGCAATGTCATTTATAAAATTTGAAAAAAAATTTAAAAATGGTGGGTGGGCATTCAAAATCAATTCCGCAAAAATTAAGACGCAGTGTGACCTTGTATATTTTACTGAATTTGAGTCATTGTCGACATGGAATATCACTTTTATATAAGTGGAAGCCCTCAGCAATGTCATTTATAAAATTTGAAAAAAATATTAAAAATGGTGGGTAGGCTCTTTCAAAATCAATTCCGCAAAAATTCAGACGCAGTGTAAACTTGTAAATTTTACTAAATTTGGGTCATTGTCGACATGGAATATCACTTTTATATAAGTGGAAGCCCTCAGCAATGTCATTTATAAAATTTGCACAAATTGTAAAAATGGTGGATGCGCTCTTTCAAAATCAATTCCTCCATTATTAAGATCCTGTGTGACCTTGTATATTTTACTAAATTTGAGTCATTGTCGACATGGAATATCACTTTTATATAAGTGGAAGCCCTCAGCAATGTCATTTATAAAATTTGAAAAAATATTAAAAATGGTGGATGCGCTCTTTCAAAATCAATTCCTCAAAAATTAAGACGCAGTGTGACCTTGTATATTTTACTAAATTTGAGTCAATGTCGACATGGAATATCACTTTTAAATAAGTGGAAGCCCTCAGCAATGTCATTTATAAAATTTGAAAAAAATAGTAAAAATGGTGGATGCGCTCTTTCAAAATCAATTCCTCAAAAATTAAGTAGCAGTGTGACCTTGTATATTTTACTAAATTTGAGTCATTGTCGACATGGAATATCACTTTTATATAAGTGGAAGCCCTCAGCAATGTCATTTATAAAATTTGAAAAAAATATTAAAAATGGCGGGTGGGCTCTTTCAAAATCAATTCCGCAAAAATTAAGACGCAGTGTGACCTTGTATATTTTACTAAATTTGAGTCATTGTCGACATGGAATATCACTTTTATATAAGTGGAAGCCCTCAGTAATGTCATTTATAAAATTTGAAAAAAATATTAAAAATGGTGGGTGGGCTCTTTCAAAATCAATTCCTCCAAAATTAAGACGCTGTGTGACCTTGTATATTTTACTAAATTTGACTCATTGTCGACATGGAATATCACTTTTATATAAGTGGAAGCCCTCAGCAATGTCATTTATAAAATTTGAAAAAAAAATTAAAAATGGTGGGTGGGCATTCAAAATCAATTCCGCAAAAATTAAGACGCAGTGTGACCTTGTATATTTTACTGAATTTGAGTCATTGTCGACATGGAATATCACTTTTATATAAGTGGAAGCCCTCAGCAATGTCATTTATAAAATTTGAAAAAAATATTAAAAATGGTGGGTAGGCTCTTTCAAAATCAATTCCGCAAAAATTCAGACGCAGTGTAAACTTGTAAATTTTACTAAATTTGGGTCATTGTCGACATGGAATATCACTTTTATATAAGTGGAAGCCCTCAGCAATGTCATTTATAAAATTTGCACAAATTGTAAAAATGGTGGATGCGCTCTTTCAAAATCAATTCCTCCATTATTAAGATCCTGTGTGACCTTGTATATTTTACTAAATTTGAGTCATTGTCGACATGGAATATCACTTTTATATAAGTGGAAGCCCTCAGTAATGTCATTTATAAAATTTGAAAAAAATATTAAAAATGGTGGGTGGGCTCTTTCAAAATCAATTCCTCCAAAATTAAGACGCTGTGTGACCTTGTATATTTTACTAAATTTGACTCATTGTCGACATGGAATATCACTTTTATATAAGTGGAAGCCCTCAGCAATGTCATTTATAAAATTTGAAAAAAAATTTAAAAATGGTGGGTGGGCATTCAAAATCAATTCCGCAAAAATTAAGACGCAGTGTGACCTTGTATATTTTACTGAATTTGAGTCATTGTCGACATGGAATATCACTTTTATATAAGTGGAAGCCCTCAGCAATGTCATTTATAAAATTTGAAAAAAATATTAAAAATGGTGGGTAGGCTCTTTCAAAATCAATTCCGCAAAAATTCAGACGCAGTGTAAACTTGTAAATTTTACTAAATTTGGGTCATTGTCGACATGGAATATCACTTTTATATAAGTGGAAGCCCTCAGCAATGTCATTTATAAAATTTGCACAAATTGTAAAAATGGTGGATGCGCTCTTTCAAAATCAATTCCTCCATTATTAAGATCCTGTGTGACCTTGTATATTTTACTAAATTTGAGTCATTGTCGACATGGAATATCACTTTTATATAAGTGGAAGCCCTCAGCAATGTCATTTATAAAATTTGAAAAAAAAATTAAAAATGGTGGGTGGGCATTCAAAATCAATTCCGCAAAAATTAAGACGCAGTGTGACCTTGTATATTTTACTGAATTTGAGTCATTGTCGACATGGAATATCACTTTTATATAAGTGGAAGCCCTCAGCAATGTCATTTATAAAATTTGAAAAAAAAATTAAAAATGGTGGGTGGGCATTCAAAATCAATTCCTCCAAAATTAAGACGCTGTGTGACCTTGTATATTTTACTAAATTTGACTCATTGTCGACATGGAATATCACTTTTATATAAGTGGAAGCCCTCAGCAATGTCATTTATAAAATTTGAAAAAAAAATTAAAAATGGTGGGTGGGCATTCAAAATCAATTCCGCAAAAATTAAGACGCAGTGTGACCTTGTATATTTTACTGAATTTGAGTCATTGTCGACATGGAATATCACTTTTATATAAGTGGAAGCCCTCAGCAATGTCATTTATAAAATTTGAAAAAAAAATTAAAAATGGTGGGTGGGCATTCAAAATCAATTCCTCCAAAATTAAGACGCTGTGTGACCTTGTATATTTTACTAAATTTGACTCATTGTCGACATGGAATATCACTTTTATATAAGTGGAAGCCCTCAGCAATGTCATTTATAAAATTTGAAAAAAAAATTAAAAATGGTGGGTGGGCATTCAAAATCAATTCCGCAAAAATTAAGACGCAGTGTGACCTTGTATATTTTACTGAATTTGAGTCATTGTCGACATGGAATATCACTTTTATATAAGTGGAAGCCCTCAGCAATGTCATTTATAAAATTTGAAAAAAATATTAAAAATGGTGGGTAGGCTCTTTCAAAATCAATTCCGCAAAAATTCAGACGCAGTGTAAACTTGTAAATTTTACTAAATTTGGGTCATTGTCGACATGGAATATCACTTTTATATAAGTGGAAGCCCTCAGCAATGTCATTTATAAAATTTGCACAAATTGTAAAAATGGTGGATGCGCTCTTTCAAAATCAATTCCTCCATTATTAAGATCCTGTGTGACCTTGTATATTTTACTAAATTTGAGTCATTGTCGACATGGAATATCACTTTTATATAAGTGGAAGCCCTCAGTAATGTCATTTATAAAATTTGAAAAAAATATTAAAAATGGTGGGTGGGCTCTTTCAAAATCAATTCCTCCAAAATTAAGACGCTGTGTGACCTTGTATATTTTACTAAATTTGACTCATTGTCGACATGGAATATCACTTTTATATAAGTGGAAGCCCTCAGCAATGTCATTTATAAAATTTGAAAAAAAAATTAAAAATGGTGGGTGGGCATTCAAAATCAATTCCGCAAAAATTAAGACGCAGTGTGACCTTGTATATTTTACTGAATTTGAGTCATTGTCGACATGGAATATCACTTTTATATAAGTGGAAGCCCTCAGCAATGTCATTTATAAAATTTGAAAAAAATATTAAAAATGGTGGGTAGGCTCTTTCAAAATCAATTCCGCAAAAATTCAGACGCAGTGTAAACTTGTAAATTTTACTAAATTTGGGTCATTGTCGACATGGAATATCACTTTTATATAAGTGGAAGCCCTCAGCAATGTCATTTATAAAATTTGCACAAATTGTAAAAATGGTGGATGCGCTCTTTCAAAATCAATTCCTCCATTATTAAGATCCTGTGTGACCTTGTATATTTTACTAAATTTGAGTCATTGTCGACATGGAATATCACTTTTATATAAGTGGAAGCCCTCAGCAATGTCATTTATAAAATTTGAAAAAATATTAAAAATGGTGGATGCGCTCTTTCAAAATCAATTCCTCCATTATTAAGATCCTGTGTGACCTTGTATATTTTACTAAATTTGAGTCATTGTCGACATGGAATATCACTTTTATATAAGTGGAAGCCCTCAGCAATGTCATTTATAAAATTTGAAAAAAATAGTAAAAATGGTGGGTGGGCATTCAAAATCAATTCCGCAAAAATTAAGACGCAGTGTGACCTTGTATATTTTACTAAATTTGAGTCATTGTCGACATGGAATATCACTTTTATATAAGTGGAAGCCCTCAGCAATGTCATTTATAAAATTTGAAAAAATATTAAAAATGGTGGATGCGCTCTTTCAAAATCAATTCCTCCATTATTAAGATCCTGTGTGACCTTGTATATTTTACTAAATTTGAGTCATTGTCGACATGGAATATCACTTTTATATAAGTGGAAGCCCTCAGCAATGTCATTTATAAAATTTGAAAAAATATTAAAAATGGTGGATGCGCTCTTTCAAAATCAATTCCTCAAAAATTAAGACGCAGTGTGACCTTGTATATTTTACTAAATTTGAGTCATTGTCGACATGGAATATCACTTTTATATAAGTGGAAGCCCTCAGCAATGTCATTTATAAAATTTGAAAAAAATAGTAAAAATGGTGGATGCGCTCTTTCAAAATCAATTCCTCAAAAATTAAGTAGCAGTGTGACTTTGTATATTTTACTAAATTTGAGTCATTGTCGACATGGAATATCACTTTTATATAAGTGGAAGCCCTCAGCAATGTCATTTATAAAATTTGAAAAAAATATTAAAAATGGCGGGTGGGCTCTTTCAAAATCAATTCCGCAAAAATTAAGACGCAGTGTGACCTTGTATATTTTACTAAATTTGAGTCATTGTCGACATGGAATATCACTTTTATATAAGTGGAAGCCCTCAGTAATGTCATTTATAAAATTTGAAAAAAATATTAAAAATGGTGGGTGGGCTCTTTCAAAATCAATTCCTCCAAAATTAAGACGCTGTGTGACCTTGTATATTTTACTTAATTTGAGTCATTGTCGACATGGAATATCACTTTTATATAAGTGGAAGCCCTCAGCAATGTCATTTATAAAATTTGAAAAAGATATTAAAAATGGTGGGCTCTTTCAAAATCAATTCCGCAAAAATTCAGACGCAGTGTGACCTTGTATATTTTACTAAATTTGAGTCATTGTCGACATGGAATATCACTTTTATATAAGTGGAAGCCCTCAGTAATGTCATTTATAAAATTTGAAAAAATATTAAAAATGGTGGATGCGCTCTTTCAAAATCAATTCCTCCAAAATTAAGACGCTGTGTGACCTTGTATATTTTACTAAATTTGAGTCATTGTCGACATGGAATATCACTTTTATATAAGTGGAAGCCCTCAGCAATGTCATTTATAAAATTTGAAAAAATATTAAAAATGGTGGATGCGCTCTTTCAAAATCAATTCCTCAAAAATTAAGACGCAGTGTGACCTTGTATATTTTACTAAATTTGAGTCATTGTCGACATGGAATATCACTTTTATATAAGTGGAAGCCCTCAGCAATGTCATTTATAAAATTTGAAAAAAATAGTAAAAATGGTGGATGCGCTCTTTCAAAATCAATTCCTCAAAAATTAAGTAGCAGTGTGACCTTGTATATTTTACTTAATTTGAGTCATTGTCGACATGGAATATCACTTTTATATAAGTGGAAGCCCTCAGCAATGTCATTTATAAAATTTGAAAAAAATATTAAAAATGGTGGATGCGCTCTTTCAAAATCAATTCCGCAAAAATTCAGACGCAGTGTGACCTTGTATATTTTACTAAATTTGAGTCATTGTCGACATGGAATATCACTTTTATATAAGTGGAAGCCCTCAGCAATGTCATTTATAAAATTTGAAAAAAATATTAAAAATGGTGGGTGGGCTCTTTCAAAATCAATTCCGCAAAAATTAAGACGCATTGTGACCTTGTATATTTTACTGAATTTGAGTCATTGTCGACATGGAATATCACTTTTATATAAGTGGAAGCCCTCAGTAATGTCATTTATAAAATTTGAAAAAATATTAAAAATGGTGGATGCGCTCTTTCAAAATCAATTCCTCCAAAATTAAGACGCTGTGTGACCTTGTATATTTTACTAAATTTGACTCATTGTCGACATGGAATATCACTTTTATATAAGTGGAAGCCCTCAGCAATGTCCTTTATAAAATTTGAAAAAAATATTAAAAATGGTGGGTGGGCTCTTTCAAAATCAATTCCGCAAAAATTCAGACGCAGTGTGACCTTGTATATTTTACTAAATTTGAGTCATTGTCGACATGGAATATCACTTTTATATAAGTGGAAGCCCTCAGCAATGTCATTTATAAAATTTGAAAAAAAATTTAAAAATGGTGGGTGGGCATTCAAAATCAATTCCGCAAAAATTAAGACGCAGTGTGACCTTGTATATTTTACTGAATTTGAGTCATTGTCGACATGGAATATCACTTTTATATAAGTGGAAGCCCTCAGCAATGTCATTTATAAAATTTGAACAAAATATTAAAAATGGTGGGTAGGCTCTTTCAAAATCAATTCCTCAAAAATTAAGTAGCAGTGTGACCTTGTATATTTTACTTAATTTGAGTCATTGTCGACATGGAATATCACTTTTATATAAGTGGAAGCCCTCAGTAATGTCATTTATAAAATTTGAAAAAAATATTAAAAATGGTGGGTGGGCATTCAAAATCAATTCCGCAAAAATTAAGACGCAGTGTGACCTTGTATATTTTACTAAATTTGAGTCATTGTCGACATGGAATATCACTTTTATATAAGTGGAAGCCCTCTGCAATGTCATTTAGAAAATTTGAAAAAAATATTAAAAATGGTGGGTGGGCTCTTTCAAAATCAATTCCGCAAAAATTAAGACGCATTGTGACCTTGTATATTTTACTGAATTTGAGTCATTGTCGACATGGAATATCACTTTTATATAAGTGGAAGCCCTCAGCAATGTCATTTATAAAATTTGAAAAAGATATTAAAAATGGTGGGCTCTTTCAAAATCAATTCCGCAAAAATTCAGACGCAGTGTGACCTTGTATATTTTACTAAATTTGAGTCATTGTCGACATGGAATATCACTTTTATATAAGTGGAAGAACTCAGCAATGTCAATTATAAAATTTGAAAAAAATATTAAAAATGGCGGGTGGGCTCTTTCAAAATCAATTCCGCAAAAATTAAGACGCAGTGTGACCTTGTATATTTTACTAAATTTGAGTCATTGTCGACATGGAATATCACTTTTATATAAGTGGAAGCCCTCTGCAATGTCATTTAGAAAATTTGAAAAAAATATTAAAAATGGTGGGTGGGCTCTTTCAAAATCAATTCCGCAAAAATTAAGACCCAGTGTGACCTTGTATATTTTACTGAATTTGAGTCATTGTCGACATGGAATATCACTTTTATATAAGTGGAAGCCCTCAGCAATGTCATTTATAAAATTTGAAAAAAATATTAAAAATGGTGGGTGGGCTCTTTCAAAATCAATTCCGCAAAAATTAAGACGCAGTGTGACCTTGTATATTTTACTGAATTTGAGTCATTGTCGACATGGAATATCACTTTTATATAAGTGGAAGCCCTCAGCAATGTCATTTATAAAATTTGAAAAAGATATTAAAAATGGTGGGCTCTTTCAAAATCAATTCCGCAAAAATTCAGACGCAGTGTGACCTTGTATATTTTACTAAATTTGAGTCATTGTCGACATGGAATATCACTTTTATATAAGTGGAAGAACTCAGCAATGTCAATTATAAAATTTGAAAAAAATATTAAAAATGGCGGGTGGGCTCTTTCAAAATCAATTCCGCAAAAATTAAGACGCAGTGTGACCTTGTATATTTTACTAAATTTGAGTCATTGTCGACATGGAATATCACTTTTATATAAGTGGAAGCCCTCAGCAATGTCATTTATAAAATTTGAAAAAAATATTAAAAATGGTGGGTAGGCTCTTTCAAAATCAATTCCGCAAAAATTCAGACGCAGTGTAAACTTGTAAATTTTACTAAATTTGGGTCATTGTCGACATGGAATATCACTTTTATATAAGTGGAAGCCCTCAGCAATGTCATTTATAAAATTTGCACAAATTGTAAAAATGGTGGATGCGCTCTTTCAAAATCAATTCCTCCATTATTAAGATCCTGTGTGACCTTGTATATTTTACTAAATTTGAGTCATTGTCGACATGGAATATCACTTTTATATAAGTGGAAGCCCTCAGCAATGTCATTTATAAAATTTGAAAAAATATTAAAAATGGTGGATGCGCTCTTTCAAAATCAATTCCTCAAAAATTAAGTAGCAGTGTGACCTTGTATATTTTACTAAATTTGAGTCATTGTCGACATGGAATATCACTTTTATATAAGTGGAAGCCCTCAGCAATGTCATTTATAAAATTTGAAAAAAATATTAAAAATGGTGGGTGGGCTCTTTCAAAATCAATTCCTCCAAAATTAAGACGCTGTGTGACCTTGTATATTTTACTTAATTTGAGTCATTGTCGACATGGAATATCACTTTTATATAAGTGGAAGCCCTCAGTAATGTCATTTATAAAATTTGAAAAAAATATTAAAAATGGTGGGTGGGCTCTTTCAAAATCAATTCCTCCAAAATTAAGACGCTGTGTGACCTTGTATATTTTACTTAATTTGAGTCATTGTCGACATGGAATATCACTTTTATATAAGTGGAAGCCCTCAGCAATGTCATTTATAAAATTTGAAAAAGATATTAAAAATGGTGGGCTCTTTCAAAATCAATTCCGCAAAAATTCAGACGCAGTGTGACCTTGTATATTTTACTAAATTTGAGTCATTGTCGACATGGAATATCACTTTTATATAAGTGGAAGAACTCAGCAATGTCAATTATAAAATTTGAAAAAAATATTAAAAATGGCGGGTGGGCTCTTTCAAAATCAATTCCGCAAAAATTAAGACGCAGTGTGACCTTGTATATTTTACTAAATTTGAGTCATTGTCGACATGGAATATCACTTTTATATAAGTGGAAGCCCTCTGCAATGTCATTTAGAAAATTTGAAAAAAATATTAAAAATGGTGGGTGGGCTCTTTCAAAATCAATTCCGCAAAAATTAAGACCCAGTGTGACCTTGTATATTTTACTGAATTTGAGTCATTGTCGACATGGAATATCACTTTTATATAAGTGGAAGCCCTCAGCAATGTCATTTATAAAATTTGAAAAAAATATTAAAAATGGTGGGTGGGCTCTTTCAAAATCAATTCCGCAAAAATTAAGACGCAGTGTGACCTTGTATATTTTACTGAATTTGAGTCATTGTCGACATGGAATATCACTTTTATATAAGTGGAAGCCCTCAGCAATGTCATTTATAAAATTTAAAAAAAATATTAAAAATGGTGGGTGGGCTCTTTCAAAATCAATTCCGCCAAAATTAAGACGCAGTGTGACCTTGTATATTTTACTGAATTTGAGTCATTGTCGACATGGAATATCACTTTTATATAAGTGGAAGCCCTCAGCAATGTCATTTATAAAATTAAAAAAAAATATTAAAAATGGTGGGTGGGCTCTTTCAAAATCAATTCCGCAAAAATTAAGACGCAGTGTGACCTTGTATATTTTACTAAATTTGAGTCATTGTCGACATGGAATATCACTTTTATATAAGTGGAAGCCCTCAGCAATGTCCTTTATAAAATTTGAAAAAAATATTAAAAATGGTGGGTGGGCTCTTTCAAAATCAATTCCGCAAAAATTCAGACGCAGTGTGACCTTGTATATTTTACTAAATTTGAGTCATTGTCGACATGGAATATCACTTTTATATAAGTGGAAGCCCTCAGCAATGTCATTTATAAAATTTGAAAAAAAATTTAAAAATGGTGGGTGGGCATTCAAAATCAATTCCGCAAAAATTAAGACGCAGTGTGACCTTGTATATTTTACTGAATTTGAGTCATTGTCGACATGGAATATCACTTTTATATAAGTGGAAGCCCTCAGCAATGTCATTTATAAAATTTGAAAAAAATATTAAAAATGGTGGGTAGGCTCTTTCAAAATCAATTCCGCAAAAATTCAGACGCAGTGTAAACTTGTAAATTTTACTAAATTTGGGTCATTGTCGACATGGAATATCACTTTTATATAAGTGGAAGCCCTCAGCAATGTCATTTATAAAATTTGCACAAATTGTAAAAATGGTGGATGCGCTCTTTCAAAATCAATTCCTCCATTATTAAGATCCTGTGTGACCTTGTATATTTTACTAAATTTGAGTCATTGTCGACATGGAATATCACTTTTATATAAGTGGAAGCCCTCAGCAATGTCATTTATAAAATTTGAAAAAATATTAAAAATGGTGGATGCGCTCTTTCAAAATCAATTCCTCAAAAATTAAGACGCAGTGTGACCTTGTATATTTTACTAAATTTGAGTCATTGTCGACATGGAATATCACTTTTATATAAGTGGAAGCCCTCAGCAATGTCATTTATAAAATTTGAAAAAAATAGTAAAAATGGTGGATGCGTTCTTTCAAAATCAATTCCTCAAAAATTAAGTAGCAGTGTGACCTTGTATATTTTACTAAATTTGAGTCATTGTCGACATGGAATATCACTTTTATATAAGTGGAAGCCCTCAGCAATGTCATTTATAAAATTTGAAAAAAATATTAAAAATGGCGGGTGGGCTCTTTCAAAATCAATTCCGCAAAAATTAAGACGCAGTGTGACCTTGTATATTTTACTAAATTTGAGTCATTGTCGACATGGAATATAACTTTTATATAAGTGGAAGCCCTCAGTAATGTCATTTATAAAATTTGAAAAAAATATTAAAAATGGTGGGTGGGCTCTTTCAAAATCAATTCCTCCAAAATTAAGACGCTGTGTGACCTTGTATATTTTACTTAATTTGAGTCATTGTCGACATGGAATATCACTTTTATATAAGTGGAAGCCCTCTGCAATGTCATTTAGAAAATTTAAAAAAAATATTAAAAATGGTGGGTGGGCTCTTTCAAAATCAATTCCGCAAAAATTAAGACCCAGTGTGACCTTGTATATTTTACTGAATTTGAGTCATTGTCGACATGGAATATCACTTTTATATAAGTGGAAGCCCTCAGCAATGTCATTTATAAAATTTGAAAAAGATATTAAAAATGGTGGGCTCTTTCAAAATCAATTCCGCAAAAATTAAGACGCAGTGTGACCTTGTATATTTTACTAAATTTGAGTCATTGTCGACATGGAATATCACTTTTATATAAGTGGAAGCCCTCAGTAATGTCATTTATAAAATTTGAAAAAAATATTAAAAATGGTGGGTGGGCTCTTTCAAAATCAATTCCTCCAAAATTAAGACGCTGTGTGACCTTGTATACTTTACTAAATTTGAGTCATTGTCGACATGGAATATCACTTTTATATAAGTGGAAGCCCTCAGCAATGTCATTTATAAAATTTGAAAAAAATATTAAAAATGGTGGGTGGGCTCTTTCAAAATCAATTCCGCAAAAATTAAGACGCAGTGTGACCTTGTATATTTTACTGAATTTGAGTCATTGTCGACATGGAATATCACTTTTATATAAGTGGAAGCCCTCAGCAATGTCATTTATAAAATTTAAAAAAAATATTAAAAATGGTGGGTGGGCTCTTTCAAAATCAATTCCGCAAAAATTCAGACGCAGTGTGACCTTGTATATTTTACTAAATTTGAGTCATTGTCGACATGGAATATCACTTTTATATAAGTGGAAGCCCTCAGCAATGTCATTTATAAAATTTGAAAAAAATATTAAAAATGGTGGGTGGGCTCTTTCAAAATCAATTCCGCAAAAATTCAGACGCAGTGTGACCTTGTATATTTTACTAAATTTGAGTCATTGTCGACATGGAATATCACTTTTATATAAGTGGAAGCCCTCAGCAATGTCATTTATAAAATTTGAAAAAAATATTAAAAATGGTGGGTGGGCTCTTTCAAAATCAATTCCGCAAAAATTAAGACGCAGTGTGACCTTGTATATTTTACTAAATTTGAGTCATTGTCGACATGGAATATCACTTTTATATAAGTGGAAGCCCTCAGCAATGTCATTTATAAAATTTGAAAAAAATATTAAAAATGGTGGGTGGGCTCTTTCAAAATCAATTCCGCAAAAATTCAGACGCAGTGTGACCTTGTATATTTTACTAAATTTGAGTCATTGTCGACATGGAATATCACTTTTATATAAGTGGAAGCCCTCAGCAATGTCATTTATAAAATTTGAAAAAAATATTAAAAATGGTGGGTGGGCTCTTTCAAAATCAATTCCGCAAAAATTCAGACGCAGTGTGACCTTGTATATTTTACTAAATTTGAGTCATTGTCGACATGGAATATCACTTTTATATAAGTGGAAGCCCTCAGCAATGTCATTTATAAAATTTGAAAAAAATATTAAAAATGGTGGGTGGGCTCTTTCAAAATCAATTCCGCAAAAATTAAGACGCAGTGTGACCTTGTATATTTTACTAAATTTGAGTCATTGTCGACATGGAATATCACTTTTATATAAGTAGAAGCCCTCAGCAATGTCATTTATAAAATTTGAAAAAAATAGTAAAAATGGTGGGTGGGCTCTTTCAAAATCAATTCCGCAATAATTAAGACGCAGTGTGACCTTGTATATTTTACTAAATTTGAGTCATTGTCGACATGGAATATCACTTTTATATAAGTGGAAGCCCTCAGCAATGTCATTTATAAAATTTGAAAAAAATATAAAAAATGGTGGGTGGGCTCTTTCAAAATCAATTCCGCAAAAATTCAGACGCAGTGTGACCTTGTATATTTTACTGAATTTGAGTCATTGTCGACATGGAATATCACTTTTATATAAGTGGAAGCCCTCTGCAATGTCATTTAGAAAATTTGAAAAAAATATTAAAAATGGTGGGTGGGCTCTTTCGAAATCAATTCCTCCAAAATTAAGACGCTGTGTGACCTTGTATATTTTACTAAATTTGAGTCATTGTCGACATGGAATATCACTTTTATATAAGTGGAAGCCCTCAGCAATGTCATTTATAAAATTTGAAAAAAATATTAAAAATGGTGGGTGGGCTCTTTCAAAATCAATTCCGCAAAAATTCAGACGCAGTGTGACCTTGTATATTTTACTAAATTTGAGTCATTGTCGACATGGAATATCACTTTTATATAAGTGGAAGCCCTCAGCAATGTCATTTATAAAATTTGAAAAAATATTTAAAATGGTGGATGCGCTCTTTCAAAATCAATTCCTCAAAAATTAAGACGCAGTGTGACCTTGTATATTTTACTATTTGAGTCATTGTCGACATGGAATATCCCTTTTATATAAGTAGAAGCCCTCAGCAATGTCATTTATAAAATTTGAAAAAAATATTAAAAATGGTGGGTGGGCTCTTTCAAAATCAATTCCGCAATAATTAAGACGCAGTGTGACCTTGTATATTTTATTAAATTTGAGTCATTGTCGACATGGAATATCACTTTTATATAAGTAGAAGCCCTCAGCAATGTCATTTATAAAATTTGAAAAAAATAGTAAAAATGGTGGGTGGGCTCTTTCAAAATCAATTCCGCAATAATTAAGACGCAGTGTGACCTTGTATATTTTACTAAATTTGAGTCATTGTCGACATGGAATATCACTTTTATATAAGTGGAAGCCCTCAGCAATGTCATTTATAAAATTTGAAAAAAATATAAAAAATGGTGGGTGGGCTCTTTCAAAATCAATTCCGCAAAAATTCAGACGCAGTGTGACTTTGTATATTTTACTGAATTTGAGTCATTGTCGACATGGAATATCCCTTTTATATAAGTAGAAGCCCTCAGCAATGTCATTTATAAAATTTGAAAAAAATATAAAAAATGGTGGGTGGGCTCTTTCAAAATCAATTCCGCAAAAATTAAGACGCAGTGTGACCTTTTATATTTTACTAAATTTGAGTCATTGTCGACATGGAATATCACTTTTATATAAGTGGAAGCCCTCAGTAATGTCATTTATAAAATTTGAAAAAAATATTAAAAATGGTGGGTGGGCTCTTTCAAAATCAATTCCTCCAAAATTAAGACGCTGCGTGACCTTGTATATTTTACTAAATTTGAGTCATTGTCGACATGGAATATCACTTTTATATAAGTGGAAGCCCTCAGCAATGTCATTTATAAAATTTGAAAAAAATATTAAAAATGGTGGGTGGGCTCTTTCAAAATCAATTCCTCCAAAATTAAGACGCTGCGTGACCTTGTATATTTTACTAAATTTGAGTCATTGTCGACATGGAATATCACTTTTATATAAGTGGAAGCCCTCAGCAATGTCATTTATAAAATTTGCAAAAATTGTAAAAATGGTGGATGCGCTCTTTCAAAATCAATTCCTCCATAATTAAGATCCTGTGTGACCTTGTATATTTTACTGAATTTGAGTCATTGTCGACATGGAATATCACTTTTATATAAGTGGAAGCCCTCAGCAATGTCATTTATAAAATTTGAAAAAAATATTAAAAATGGTGGGTGGGCTCTTTCAAAATCAATTCCGCAAACATTAAGACGCAGTGTGACCTTGTATATTTTACTGAATTTGAGTCATTGTCGACATGGAATATCACTTTTATATAAGTGGAAGCCCTCAGCAATGTCATTTATAAAATTTGAAAAAAATATTAAAAATGGTGGGTGGGCTCTTTCAAAATCAATTCCGCAAAAATTCAGACGCAGTGTGACCTTGTATATTTTACTAAATTTGAGTCATTGTCGACATGGAATATCACTTTTATATAAGTGGAAGCCCTCAGCAATGTCATTTATAAAATTTGAAAAAAATATTAAAAATGGTGGGTGGGCTCTTTCAAAATCAATTCCTCCAAAATTAAGACGCTTCGTGACCTTGTATATTTTACTAAATTTGAGTCATTGTCGACATGGAATATCACTTTTATATAAGTACAAGCCCTCAGCAATGTCATTAATAAAATTTGCAAAAATTGTAAAAATGGTGGATGCGCTCTTTCAAAATCAATTCCTTCAAAATTAAGACGCTGCGTGACCTTGTATATTTTACTGAATTTGAGTCATTGTCGACATGGAATATCACTTTTATATAAGTGGAAGCCCTCAGCAATGTCATTTATAAAATTTGCAAAAATTGTAAAAATGGTGGATGCGCTCTTTCAAAATCAATTCCTTCAAAATTAAGACGCTGCGTGACCTTGTATATTTTACTGAATTTGAGTCATTGTCGACATGGAATATCACTTTTATATAAGTGGAAGCCCTCAGCAATGTCATTTATAAAATTTGAAAAAAATATTAAAAATGGTGGGTGGGCTCTTTCAAAATCAATTCCGCAAAAATTAAGACGCAGTGTGACCTTGTATATTTTACTAAATTTGAGTCATTGTCGACATGGAATATCACTTTTATATAAGTAGAAGCCCTCAGCAATGTCATTTATAAAATTTGAAAAAAATAGTAAAAATGGTGGGTGGGCTCTTTCAAAATCAATTCCGCAATAATTAAGACGCAGTGTGACCTTGTATATTTTACTAAATTTGAGTCATTGTCGACATGGAATATCACTTTTATATAAGTGGAAGCCCTCAGCAATGTCATTTATAAAATTTGAAAAAAATATAAAAAATGGTGGGTGGGCTCTTTCAAAATCAATTCCGCAAAAATTCAGACGCAGTGTGACCTTGTATATTTTACTGAATTTGAGTCATTGTCGACATGGAATATCACTTTTATATAAGTGGAAGCCCTCTGCAATGTCATTTAGAAAATTTGAAAAAAATATTAAAAATGGTGGGTGGGCTCTTTCGAAATCAATTCCTCCAAAATTAAGACGCTGTGTGACCTTGTATATTTTACTAAATTTGAGTCATTGTCGACATGGAATATCACTTTTATATAAGTGGAAGCCCTCAGCAATGTCATTTATAAAATTTGAAAAAAATATTAAAAATGGTGGGTGGGCTCTTTCAAAATCAATTCCGCAAAAATTCAGACGCAGTGTGACCTTGTATATTTTACTAAATTTGAGTCATTGTCGACATGGAATATCACTTTTATATAAGTGGAAGCCCTCAGCAATGTCATTTATAAAATTTGAAAAAATATTTAAAATGGTGGATGCGCTCTTTCAAAATCAATTCCTCAAAAATTAAGACGCAGTGTGACCTTGTATATTTTACTAAATTTGAGTCATTGTCGACATGGAATATCCCTTTTATATAAGTAGAAGCCCTCAGCAATGTCATTTATAAAATTTGAAAAAAATATTAAAAATGGTGGGTGGGCTCTTTCAAAATCAATTCCGCAATAATTAAGACGCAGTGTGACCTTGTATATTTTATTAAATTTGAGTCATTGTCGACATGGAATATCACTTTTATATAAGTAGAAGCCCTCAGCAATGTCATTTATAAAATTTGAAAAAAATAGTAAAAATGGTGGGTGGGCTCTTTCAAAATCAATTCCGCAATAATTAAGACGCAGTGTGACCTTGTATATTTTACTAAATTTGAGTCATTGTCGACATGGAATATCACTTTTATATAAGTGGAAGCCCTCAGCAATGTCATTTATAAAATTTGAAAAAAATATAAAAAATGGTGGGTGGGCTCTTTCAAAATCAATTCCGCAAAAATTCAGACGCAGTGTGACCTTGTATATTTTACTGAATTTGAGTCATTGTCGACATGGAATATCCCTTTTATATAAGTAGAAGCCCTCAGCAATGTCATTTATAAAATTTGAAAAAAATATAAAAAATGGTGGGTGGGCTCTTTCAAAATCAATTCCGCAAAAATTAAGACGCAGTGTGACCTTTTATATTTTACTAAATTTGAGTCATTGTCGACATGGAATATCACTTTTATATAAGTGGAAGCCCTCAGTAATGTCATTTATAAAATTTGAAAAAAATATTAAAAATGGTGGGTGGGCTCTTTCAAAATCAATTCCTCCAAAATTAAGACGCTGCGTGACCTTGTATATTTTACTAAATTTGAGTCATTGTCGACATGGAATATCACTTTTATATAAGTGGAAGCCCTCAGCAATGTCATTTATAAAATTTGAAAAAAATATTAAAAATGGTGGGTGGGCTCTTTCAAAATCAATTCCTCCAAAATTAAGACGCTCCGTGACCTTGTATATTTTACTAAATTTGAGTCATTGTCGACATGGAATATCACTTTTATATAAGTGGAAGCCCTCAGCAATGTCATTTATAAAATTTGAAAAAAATATTAAAAATGGTGGGTGGGCTCTTTCAAAATCAATTCCTCCAAAATTAAGACGCTTCGTGACCTTGTATATTTTACTAAATTTGAGTCATTGTCGACATGGAATATCACTTTTATATAAGTACAAGCCCTCAGCAATGTCATTAATAAAATTTGCAAAAATTGTAAAAATGGTGGATGCGCTCTTTCAAAATCAATTCCTTCAAAATTAAGACGCTGCGTGACCTTGTATATTTTACTGAATTTGAGTCATTGTCGACATGGAATATCACTTTTATATAAGTGGAAGCCCTCAGCAATGTCATTTATAAAATTTGCAAAAATTGTAAAAATGGTGGATGCGCTCTTTCAAAATCAATTCCTTCAAAATTAAGACGCTGCGTGACCTTGTATATTTTACTGAATTTGAGTCATTGTCGACATGGAATATCACTTTTATATAAGTGGAAGCCCTCAGCAATGTCATTTATAAAATTTGAAAAAAATATTAAAAATGGTGGGTGGGCTCTTTCAAAATCAATTCCGCAAAAATTCAGACGCAGTGTGACCTTGTATATTTTACTACGTTTGAGTCATTGTCGACATGGAATGTCACTTTTATATAGGTGGAAACGTTCAGGAATGTCATTTATTAGATCTTAGAAAATATTAAAAATGGTGGATGCGCTCTTTCAAAGTCAGTTCCTATAAGAGGAAAACCCGATGCAGCCCACTCAACTTTTTTTATATTACCAAAATACAAAGAAACTAGTTCTTAAGCGGATCAACATTAGACGTCGCCTCCACTATTAAAATCCATTATGAAAAATTTCTTCCTCCCGTCCCCGGCTTTCACGCGGCTCCCGAAGAAAAATCGCTTTGATCTAACTTTCCACGTAACGATGCCGCTGAAAAGCGGCGCTGATGTATTCATGAAAGTCGACGGATGGGACGCGCGTTTCTTTCAGGACCTCCCCTGAATGACCGCACAATGCACCCCATTACGGCGGCGATCGTGGGATCGGCCGTCGTTTCTAAAACAACTTCCTTGTTATGCCCGTGTTTTCGCCCGGATTTTTCCCCGGATAGACGAGGGATTGTTCAACAACTTTACTCCTTCTGTAATAAACTAAATGCTACGCGTTAAAGCTAACTTAAGACTGTTGTTTGGAGTTGTCTCGAACGTTTGTGAAGTTCTGATCCTCTTGTCGCGGCAGTTATTAACAGGTGTCTGTGAGGTTCGGTGCGAGGGATTTAAATATGTCGGAAGTCGGGATCCTCATCTGGTGGGTCGGTAGGAGAGAGAGGGGGTGGAATTTTATTGCGGCAAGTTTACTCTAATTGCGAAATACACTAATTGCGAGTTGTACTTGCCAAACTCTGTGAAATATTACGTCTAGATATTAAAGGTTGTTTCCAGGGAACTACGAGTTTAGAATTGCATTGTACAGGGCGATTGTGGTCGTGTGTCGTCGAAAAGAAATATGTACATCGATACACAGAATTCGATCGTATTTTTTCCTTCTTTATTTTCTGTTCCATCCTTCGATATTCTTCTCGTTTCTTCTGTTTCCTTATTTTGTCTTCCTAATCTTGTCCCAATTCTCTTCTTGAAGTCTCCCGCAATTATTAAATTTTATTCCTGTCTATTATGGTCTTTTCTAACATTTGTTTTGTTTGGCTCATCTCTTTCCTGTGACTATTTTAACTTTTTTCTTATTCCCGCTACATTCCAATATAACAACCTTATTCTTCCTTTTGTTTTCTTTTGTTCTTCGTAACCCCCTACACTGTGCCGTGTATTGTTGGTTACCGGCGTTCGTGGCTATTGTGGTTGTCGTTTCTTCCCAGTGTATTCCAGCACTTCTCAGCCCCCATTTCTTTCTTCCCACGTTTTTCTCTCTGCTTAATTTCTCGCTGTTCTCTTCACTTTACTACGTTTTATTTACTTTATTTCAATCAACTATTGTATAAAAAACATTTTGTTCCCTCCTGTAATCTGGCAAATGATTGATGATTTATTTATTACGTCTAATATGCTTTCACTTTAGTTGTGACAAAAAAACTTCATGGCACGCCTTAAAATTACAAATTTACAGATCTAATCTAATCTAAATCTGTCTTGACAATGAAAGTTCTTAAATGTCAAAGAATGTCAAATTCTAGTCTCTTTAATTATGACACTTTTGGAATACTTCTCTCACAAGGAATCAACACAATGTCGAATTTACGAATTTATAGTTTAAATATGTCTTGTCGATAAATGTCCACACTTCTCAAAAATTGTCAAATTTTAATCTGGGAAATTATGAAATTTTTCGGAGCACTTATGACCCGAAGAATCAACACACTGTCTCACAAAATTTTTTCGTAGAAATTTACTTATGTTTAGTCAAAATATGTCTTGACATTAAAAGTTCTTAAATGTCAAAGAATGTCAAATTCTAGTCTGTTTAATTATGACACTTTTGGAATACTTCTCTCACAAGGAATCAACACAATGTCGAATTTACGAATTTATAGTTTAAATATGTCTTGTCGATAAATGTCCGCACTTCTCAAAAATTGACAAATTTTAATCTGGGAAATTATGAAATTTTTTGGAGCACTTATGACACGGGGAATCAACACACTGTCTCACAAAATTTTTTCGTAGAAATTTACTTATGTGTAGTCAAAATATGTCTTGACATTGAAAGTTCTTTCAGGTCAAAGAATGTCAAATTCTAGTCTGTTTAATTATGACACTTTTGGAATACTTCTCTCACAAGGAATCAACACAATGTCGAATTTACGAATTTATAGTCTAAATATGTCTTGTCGATAAATGTCCACACTTCTCAAAAATTGTCAAATTTTAATCTGGGAAATTATGAAATTTTTTGGAGCACTTATGACACGGGGAATCAACACACTGTCTCACAAAATTTTTTCGTAGAAATTTACGAATGTTTAGTCAAAATATGTCTTGACATTGAAAGTTCTTAAATGTCAAAGAATGTCAAATTCTAGTCTGATTAATTATGACACTTTTGGAATACTTCTCTCACAAGGAATCAACACAATGTCGAATTTACGAATTTATAGTTTAAATATGTCTTGTCGATAAATGTCCGCACTTCTCAAAAATTGACAAATTTTAATCTGGGAAATTATGAAATTTTTTGGAGCAGTTATGACACGGGGAATCAACACACTGTCTCACAAAATTTTTTCGTAGAAATTTACTTATGTTTAGTCAAAATATGTCTTGACATTGAAAGTTCTTAAATGTCAAAGAATGTCAAATTCTAGTCTGATTAATTATGACACTTTTGGAATACTTCTCTCACAAGGAATCAACACAATGTCGAATTTACGAATTTATAGTTTAAATATGTCTTGTCGATAAATGTCCGCACTTCTCAAAAATTGACAAATTTTAATCTGGGAAATTATGAAATTTTTTGGAGCACTTATGACACGGGGAATCAACACACTGTCTCACAAAATTTTTTCGTAGAAATTTACTTATGTGTAGTCAAAATATGTCTTGACATTGAAAGTTCTTTCAGGTCAAAGAATGTCAAATTCTAGTCTGATT
Organism: Diaperis boleti; assembly: GCA_963583935.1. NCBI lineage: Eukaryota > Metazoa > Arthropoda > Insecta > Coleoptera > Tenebrionidae > Diaperis > Diaperis boleti. The sequence continues at coordinate 94,344,917 of OY757242.1, read as the reverse complement.
AATTATGACACTTTTGGAATACTTCTCTCACAAGGAATCAACACAATGTCGAATTTACGAATTTATAGTCTAAATATGTCTTGTCGATAAATGTCCACACTTCTCAAAAATTGTCAAATTTTAATCTGGGAAATTATGAAATTTTTTCGAGCACTTATGACTCGAAGAATCAACACACTGTCTCACAATTTTTTTCAAATCCTAGTTTGACAATTTTGGAACTCTGATGTCAGGGGGAATCAACACCACCAAGTTCTTTTACATAAATTTACGAATTCATAGTCTAAATGTGTTCGAAAGTCCACACATTTCCAAGATTGTCAAATAATTTTTGGAACACTTTTATAGAATTTGGCATCTCAAGAATTGTCAAATTTTAATCTGGGCTAATGTGACAGTTTCCGAGGCACAACCCCCTCCTCCACATCTTATCAGCGACACTGCAGGTGGTCGGCATTATTGTTTGCCCCTATCCGTTTTAAGAGTGACCGAAGGACGATCAGAAACGCCTGAAATGCGGACAACCCAAATTACCCGAGTAACGTCACTAATCTTGATGGATGTCTGGCGGTAAAAAATAGGGAGGTGCTATTCATAATTCAGGATTCTAATAAGCTCTCGGCCGCTTCCCGAGTCTCGCATAATCTGTTAATAAATAAGTTGGAGCAGTTGGCGTTTTTGACCACCTGTAGGATAGTTCTGCGTGGATTTGGGTAATGTAGTGTTGCTCGGGGGTCATTGGCTGAAGACCGGGATCCGGGCGGTCGTAATAATAAGGCTCCAATCTTGAGAAAATGTGTCTTCGCTGAATCCGTCTGAAAATATTGAAGCCAGTAGATGATAAGATAAGGAACGAGGAAACCTGATAAGTGTCACGCTTATTTCCCGGCCATGACGCAACCTCCGATTGTTTACTAAAAACTAATCTTCCTTGTAAAGCATTGCTCACATTTGAATAATTCACAAATGACGCAATAGTGACGACGGGCTGACCTCACAGCGTTAGAGCGACTTCGCCTCCAGCCCACCGCTCAGACTATTCGAATTTAACGTTTGGAAACGGTCGGTTTTTAATAAAAGTGTTGAGCGTCCGATCCCCGAGGAAAATGAAGTGGAAGAACGAAATACCGAATAAAACGGAATTCATGAAAATCAACAGTTTTAATTTCATCGAATGCGAAAAGTTTCATAGTGAACTAGTGCACGAAGAGAATGCGGGGAAAATCCGGCCGCTCCCCGAATGCGGTAAGTCGGGCGTTGGTGCCACCCCCGGCAACTATTCCTTGCTACATGTCATGCCGAATTGCCACGAATCGGGAAACCTTGAATTGTGATAACGGATGGTTGATTCCGAATAATGTTCTTCCTACCGTCGATTGTTTCTGATAAGATTGTGCTGTCGAAATCATTGTTGCGACAACAGCAAAAGTGTGTGTGTGTTTCATGTTTATATTTTTTGTTTAAGGTCAAATGAACGAGGTTAAAGAAACAACGCGTCGTGATAAAGCTGAAACTGTTGATAGTCAATCCGACGCTGGAAACAAGGAAAGGTAATCTGATATGAATGTGTTTACTTTCTCAGTACTGCCAGTATTGTTGGTTGCCTGAGCAACAACGATAACTTCATTTGATAACTGGGTACATACAATATTTCACAGAATTACTTTAATGGACAATAGCTAAATTAATGTCTTTTTTTTGTTCTTTAACCAACTTAGTTCTTCCCCTTCTTCTCCTAACAGCACTTTCCAGTCTTCTCACTTCGTTTTGTAGTTCGTCTTCTCCCGCCTTTCTTCATTCTTCTTCTTAATTGTTTCCATCCGCTGCCCGTACCTCTAACCGAGTGTGTTAATTATTTTCTTTCTCTCTTGTTGCCCCTACTGAGTTCCATAATTATTTCCTCTACCTGCCACCTTCCCCTTACAGAGTCTCTTAATTATTTCCGTCCGCTTGCTGTTTCCCCACGGAGCCTATTAATCATTTAATTTCTGCCCCTGTTTCCCCTACCGAGTTCCTTAATTATTTCCTTCATCTGGCTATTTTCCTACAAAGTCTCTTAATTGTTTCCACCCGCTGCCTGATTCCCCTACCAAGTGTTTTAGTTATTTCCCTTCACCAACTGTTTCCCCTACCCAGTCTCATATTTACTTTGTCTCCCTGCTTGTTTCCCCTTAGCAAGTCTCTTAATTATTTCCTTTCTCCACCAATTTCTCCTACCGAGTCTCTTAATTATTTTCTTCTGCTTGCTGTTTCCCCCATGGAGTCTCATAATTATTTCCTCTCCCTGCCCGTTTCCCCTTAGCGAGTCTCTTAATTATTTCTTTTCTCTGCCTGTTTCCCCTACCAAGTCTCTTAATTATTTCATTCCGCTGCTTGTTCCTCTTACCGAGTCGCTTAATTTAATTATTTCCTTTCTACAACTGTTTCCCCTACCGAGTCTCGTAATTATTTGGTCTCTCTGCCAGTTTTCCCGTAGCGAGGGGCTTTATTATTTCATTCCGCTTGCTGTTCCAACATGTAGGCTCTTAATAATTTCATTTCTGCCCCTGTTTCTCCTACCGAGTTCCTTAATTATTTCCTTCATCTGGCTATTTTCCTACCAAGTCTCTTAATTGTTTCCACCCGCTGCCTGATTCCCCTACCAAGTGTTTTAGTTATTTCTTTTCTCCAACTGTTTCCCCTACCGAGTCTCATATTTATTTCGTCTCCCTGCCTGTTTCCCCTTAGCAAGTCTCTTAAATATTTTGTTTCTCCGCCAATTTCTCCTACCGGGACTCTTAATTATTTCCTTCTGCTTGCTGTTTCCCCCATGGAGTCTCATAATTATTTCCTCTCCCTGCCTGTCTCCCCTTAGCGAGTGTCTTGATTATTTCTTTTCTCTGCCTTTTTCCCCTACCGAGTCTCTTAATTATTTCCTTCCGCTTGCTGTTTCCCCATCGAGCCTTTTAATCATTTCATTTCTGCCCCTGTTTCCCCTACCGAGTTCCTTAATTATTTCCTTCATCTGGCTATTAATTTTCCTCCCAAGTCTCTTAATTGTTTCCATCCGCTGCCTGATTCCCCTACCAAGTGTCTCATTTATTTCTTTTCTCCAACTGTTTCCCCTATCGTGTCTCATAATTATTTCGTCTTCCTGCCTGTTTCCCCTTAGCAAGTTTCTTAATTATTTCCTTCTACTTGCTGTTTCCGCCATGGAGTCTCATAATTGTTTCCACCCGCTGCCTGATTCCCCTACCAAGGGTTTTAGTTATTTCTTTTCTCTAACTGTTTCCCCTACCGTGTTTCATATTTATTTCGTCTCCCTGCCTGTTTCCCCTTAGCAAGTCTCTTAAATATTTCGTTTCTCCGCCAATTTCACCTACCGGGTCTCTTAATTACTTCCTTCTGCTTGCTGTTTCCCCCATGGAGTCTCATAATTATTTCCTCTTCCTGCCTGTCTCCCCTTAGCGAGTTTCTTAATTATTTCCTTCAGCTTGCTGTTTCCCCCATGGAGTCTCATAATTATTTCCTTTCCCTGTCTGTTTCCTCTTAGCGAGTCTTTTAATTATTTCCTTTCTGTGCCTGTTCCCCCTACCGAGTCTCTTAAAAATTTCCTCTCTCTGACTGTTTCCCCTACCGAGCCTCTTAAGTATTTCATTCCGCTGCCTGTTCCTCCTACCGAGTCTGTTAATTATTTCCTCCCACTGCCTGTTTCTCCTACCGAGTCTCTTAATAATTTGCTTCTGCTGCCTTGACCCCCTACCGAGCCTCTTTATTATTTCCTTCCTCTGCCTGTTTCTCCTACCGAGTGTCTTAATTATTTTTTCTCCTTGTCTGTTTCCCCTTAACGAGTCTCATAATTATATCCTTTCTCTCTCTTTTTCCCATACCGAGTCTCTTAATTATTTCCTTCAGCTTGCTGTTTCCCACATGGAGTCTCATAATTATTTCCTCTTCCTGCCTGTTTCCCCTTAGCGAGTCTTTTAATTATTTCCTTTCTGTGCCTGTTCCCCCTACCGAGTCTCTTAAAAATTTCCTCTCTCTGACTGTTTCCCCTACCGAGCCTCTTAAGTATTTCATTCCGCTGCCTGTTCCTCCTACCGAGTCTGTTAATTATTTCCTCCCACTGCCTGTTTCTCCTACCGAGTCTCTTAATAATTTGCTTCTGCTGCCTTGACCCCCTACCGAGCCTCTTTATTATTTCCTTCCTCTGCCTGTTTCTCCTACCGAGTGTCTTAATTATTTTTTTTCCTTGTCTGTTTCCCCTTAACGAGTCTCATAATTATATCCTTTCTCTCTCTTTTTCCCATACCGAGTCTCTTAATTATTTCCTTCAGCTTGCTGTTTCCCACATGGAGTCTCATAATTATTTCCTCTTCCTGCCTGTTTCCCCTATCGAGTCTCTTAAATATTTCCTCTCTCTGACTGCTTTCCCTACCGAGCCTCTTAAGTATTTCATTCCGCTGCGTGTTCCTCCTACCGAGTCTCTTAATAATTTCATTCTGCTGCCTTGACCCCCTACCGAGCCTCTTTATTATTTCCTCCCTCTGCCAGTTTCTCCTACCGAGTCTCTTAATTATTTCCTTCAGCTTGCTGTTTCCCCCATGGAGTCTCATATTTATTTCCTCTCCCTGTCTGTTTCCTCTTAGCGAGTCTTTTAATTATTTCCTTTCTGTGCCTGTTCCCCCTACCGAGTCTCTTAAATATTTCCTCTCTCTGACTGTTTCCCCTACCGAGCCTCTTAAGTATTTCATTCCGCTGCCTGTTCCTCCTACCGAGTCTGTTAATTATTTCCTCTCACTGCCTGTTTCTCCTACCGAGTCTCTTAATAATTTCCTTCTGCTGCCTTGACCCCCTACCGAGCTTCTTTATTATTTTTTCCCTCTGCCTGTTTCTCCTACCGAGTCTCTTAAATATTTCCTCTCTCTGACTGCTTCCCCTACCGAGCCTCTTAAGTATTTCATTCCGCTGCCTGTTCCTCCTACCGAGTCTGTTAATTATTTCCTCTCACTAACTGTTCCCCCTACCGAGTCTCTTAAATATTTCCTCTCTCTGACTTCTTCCCCTACCGAGCCTCCTAAGTATTTCATTCCGCTGCTTGTTCCTCCTACCGAGTCTGTTAATTATTTCCTCTCACTGCCTGTTTCCCCTACCCAGTCTCATAATAATTTCATTCTGCTGCCTTGAAACCATACTGAGCCTTTTTATTATTTTTTCCCTCTGCCTGTTTCTCCTACCGAGTGTCTTAATTATTTCCTCTCCTTGTCTGTTTCCCCTTAACGAGTCTCATAATTATCTCCTTTGTCTGTCTGTTTCCTCTTAGCGAGTCTTTTAATTATTTCCTTTCTGTGTCTGTTCCCCCTACCGAGTCTCTTAAATATTTCCTCTCTCTGACTGCTTCCCCTACCGAGCCTCTTATGTATTTCATTCCGCTGCCTGTTCCTACTACCGAGTCTGTTAATTATTTCCTCTCACTGCCTGTTTCTCCTACCGAGTCTCTTAATAATTTCCTTCTGCTGCCTTGACCCCCTACCGAGCTTCTTTATTATTTCCTTCCTCTGCCTGTTTCTCCTACCGAGTGTCTTAATTATTTCCTCTCCTTGTCTGTTTCCCCTTAACGAGTCTCATAATTATTTCCTTTCTCTGTCTGTTTCCCATACCGAGTCTCTTAATTATTTCCTACAGCTTCTTGTTTCCGCCATGGGGTCTCATAATTATTTCCTCTCCCTGTCTGTTTCCTCCTACCGAGTCTGTTAATTATTTCCTCCCTCTGGCTGTTTCCCCTACCGAGTCTCTTAATTATTTTATTTTTCTGGCTGTTCCCCCACCAATTCTTTTAATTGTTTCCACCCCCTGCCTATTTCCCCTACCAAGTGTCTTAGTTATTTCCTTTCTCAAACTGTTTCTCCTTCCGAGTCTCATAATTATTTACTCTCCCTGCACGTTTCCCTTTAGGGAGTCTCTTAATTATTTCCTTTCGCTGCTTCGTTCCCCCTACCGAGTCTCTTAATTTGATTATTTCCTTTCTGCACCTGTTTCCCCCACCGAAGCTCTTTGTTATCTTCTCGTCTGTCTTCTTTTTCACCTTTCGTTCTCTATTTGTTTCCTATTTTTCTTCTCTCTTTTTTTCCTTCTTCTTCTCACAAAAGTCCTTGTATTTCTTTAATTGCGCCCGGTATTCTTCTTTCCATCCCTTCCCATTTCGCCATTTCCTCATTTGCTTTCTGGCTAGTCATCTCATTTCCTTACATTCTTTGTCCCACCATCTGTTTCTTCCGATTCTTTCTCTTACTTTTACTTCTATTTTTTTGTTGATGTCGCTTTTTTATTTTTCTTTCGGATTCTCTTGTTTCTCCTCTCTTCTGACTTCTTCCCTTTTTTTCCTTCCGTATAGTGATTCTTTGAATTATTCTCGCCATTCCATCACTACCTTCTCGTTTGTCCTCTTTTTTACCTTTCGTTTTCTGTTGATATATGTCTAGACTTTTTCTTCGCTTCTTCTTTGGAGTGTTTTCTTGTTTTTTTTTTGTGATGCTTCTGGGATTTCTTCTAGCTCTCTTTTTCTTTTAATGTGTCCTTTGTCTTTGCCTTGTCTCATTCCTGTTCGTAACCCTTTACACTCTGTTCTGTATTGTTGGTTGCCGGCTCCACTTCTCAACCGCTCTTTGTTTTTTACGCCTTTCTACTTTTTATTTACTTTATTCTCGTCAGTTATCTCCGCGTGTCCTAGATATTTCATGTATTGTCTACAGTACAGGGTGTTTCAGCTAAAATGTCAAAAGCAACATGTATGTTTGGTTGCGAGAATTTTACTTGAGTAAAATTATTTGTTGAAGTAAATCTTTATTTGGGAATTTATTTTGATAAGGCGCATCCACCACTTTTAAGTTCTTTCCATGTCCGTTTATAAAAAGGCCTTTATTAAATATCTAATTAACTTCCAGCCGATAAATTCGCACACTTCAACCCCCACATTGTTGTCCTTGTTAATCCGTGGACCGAAAAATTAAAGGAAAAACAAACAAAAGCTCCGTAAAAACAGAATCCAATAACACGAACCCGTCAAAACCTCATATTACCGTGATTGAAAATCGTTACAACATGACTGAGAAACAATAAACCGGAAAATAAAATATTTACTCCCGATTGCAGACAAACCATGACCGAGACCATAATCCTGACTGAATCCAGCACCGATTTCACGGGATCGGCTCCGAAGAGGTACACCACTAAATGCTTCATTAGGCCGGTGACGACCCCAATTTGGTATTCGGAATCCCTGCTATTAAATATAGGATCGACGAGGCGGAAGCACGAGGAGAAGATCTACTTCAAGGTAAATCCCGTCTCGGAATTATTGGCCTCGCATTTTCAATTATTGGTCTTTCAGGAAAAGTTGACGCCGTTCAAGTGGTCCGAGAGCATGACGACGGAGGTGAAGACCGGCCCCAGATGCGTGCATTCCGAATTTGTGTCTTCCGTCGATGACTTCCGAGACGAGGTGCAGATAATCCCGTTGGATGGGCCGCGGAGGGACGTGCCGTCGACCGATCTGTGATTCCGGATTTAGATTTTAGAAATAAAAATTTGTGATTGCGCGTGTGTCTGCAGGCAGCCAACATTACAGCATTAGATCAATTCATACAGAAACTTTTTCTTTCTACCCATTTTGAATAACGACCTGCCACCGGACCATCAGAGGGGGACACCACACGTCTTTCGGCTACAGCACCCGCCATTCTTGAGTTTGGAGAGGGGGCCGTGAGATGTCGCACCGTACCTAGTCTAGATTTCTGTACTCCCGTTATTAATCCCAATTTGACCCGTTAGTAAAACCGACCATGGAATCAACACCAATTGCAATAAAATCGGAGATAACAACAACCGCAGAATCGCGTCTACGTGAACAAAGAGACACGGCAGTGCAGCTGCAGATCCGCCATTTTGAATTTAACGTCACTTTGACAGCTGGTGGCAACGTGATGCAGTTGTTGTTACACAATTTTAGATAAAGGATAAAGTGTTGTTTATTTTCTCGTAAATTCCCTCTCATAAATTTCCAGCAGCCAGCTCACGATGTATTATTGTCATAGTTCAAAATTCCGTTCCTTCAAAAAAGGGTCATAATTTGATCGCCGGGTCACTGATCGCAGTCCCTTCTAAAATTCCAGTTCAAAGTTTCCGATTATCAGATAAAGCAACACAGTTTTATCGGCGCCGAAACAATAGCTCCCACAGTCGTTCAATTGGGTTCAGCACTGGTCGACCAACGGTCGAGTTCACATTGTCGCACGATAACCGTCAGTGTCAGTCAGTGTCTTGTGTTGTGCGGACCTGTTTCCACAAAACCAACGATGCAGATCCAGATAGTCCTCTCTTGGTGCCTCATAGGTAAGCCTCCGGTCCGGCCCTACCTAAGCCCACTTGACCTCCGAACTCCCAATTAACGATAATTACTTTACCGAGGCGATTAATATCGAACTTTGCTCTCTGACTCTGAACAATACCTGCAGGTTTCGCGATTTGTCAGATCAGCAACGATTTGGACAAGGACGAGATCGAAAAACAAATCAAGGGTAACATCCCCGGACTGGAGAACTTCAACGCGAGCGGCCTTCCGACCGAGGAGGACCTGGAAAAAGTGTTGAGAGAAAAATGCGAGAAAAACGGAGGAGGTGAAGAGGCTTTCAACGCGCTCAAGGTTGGTACCAAAGTTTTGATGTTGTTTGGCTTGTTATGGTCAACTAATGAATAAATACCTGGTTTACTCATCGTTTTTTTTACTGACTGCTTTGTCCAAGTTGTTGTTGGTCACAAAGTTTATTCAAAACAGTGATAAAGACAAGAAATTGGATGGACTTGACCCAGATTTGTACATGAAATTAAAGTAATAGTTTTCACTGATATTTGGTATATGTTTGTCCGATTTCAATGAATTAAAAAAATTCCGCGAGGTTCAAGGTGAGATAATAAAAATAAAACGTAAATATGGTAAATGGTAAATAACAACCACCGAGCGAGCGATGAGTTAATTGTTTCGAAATCTTCGCAGAACCAACAGGCCGAAATCAAGGAATGCCTGGAATCCCAGCTGAACTCCACCGAGATCCAAGCCGAGATCGAGGAGGCGAAGAAAACCGGTTCCATGGACGAGGTGTTCGGAAAGTACTGCAGGAAGTACCCGGAGATCTACAAGTGCGCGGAAGAGGTCGTCGAAAAAGTGAAACCTTGTCTAGAAAGCAGCGAGCAGGCCACGATGAACCAAACTCTGACTCTCATCGGCGAGCTGAAAGAGTTTATCTGTTTCAAGGACGGGGATCGGCTTGCCAGTAAGTGATAGCGATAAGCGCAGTGACTAACTTTACGCTCATCTGTGGTTACAGTTTTTAAATGATCTCATGGGGTGAGTAAGGTTTTAGAGGTCGCTTTCCTGGAAGGGAAGTGTAAATGCAGAATCTGGAGAAATGAGAAATTTGGCACACTTTTAACATTTCTTACAATTTGATCAAGATCTTAAAAGTTGATCAAATTCTGAAACGACTTGACCTAACCTGACATTGATCTGATCAAGATCTGAAATAGAGAAAACACAACACTGTTCCTTTATTTTTATTTTTTAAACGTTCCTTCCACTTGCGTCTCAAACTAGTGATTTTTATATTTTAGAAAAATTTTGAAAAACCATTTGCTCGTTCTATTTGATACACTTCTGACATTGCTTATATTCTGATCAAGATCTGACACGCTCTTAAGAAACCCGGACACGCTTTGTGATAATCAGAGGTGGTCTGAACAAATTCTGAAACGACTTGACCTAACCTGACATTGATCTGATCAAGACCTGAAATAGAGAAAACACAATACTGTTCCTTTATTTTTATTTTTTAAACGTTCCTTCCACTTGCGTCTCAGACTAGTGATTTTTATATTTTAGAAAAATTTTGAAAAACCATTTGCTCGTTCTGTTTGATACACTTCTGACATTGCTTATATTCTGATCAATATCTGACACGCTCTTAAGAAACCCTAACATGCTTTGTGATAATCAGAGGTTGTCTGATCAAATTCTGAAACGACTTGACCTAACCTGACATTGATCTGATCAAGATCTGAAATAGAGAAAACACAATACTGTTCCTTTATTTTTATCTTTTAAACATTCCTTCCACTTACGTCTCAATCCAATGATTTTTATATATATTTTTGAAAAATTTTCAAAAACCATTTGATCGTTCTATTTGATACACTTCTGACCTTGCTTATAATCTGATCCAGATCTGGCACGCTCTTAAGAAACCCTGACATGCTTTGTGCTAATGAGAGGTGGTCTGATCAAATTCTGAAACGACTTGACTTAACCTGACATTGATCTGATCAAGATCTGAAATAGAGAAAACACAATACTGTTCCTTTATTTTTATTTTTTAAACGTTCCTTCCACTTGCGTCTCAAACTAGTGATTTTTATATTTTAGAAACATTTTGAAAAATCATTTGCTCGTTCTATTTGATACACTTCTGACATTGCTTATATTCTGATCAAGATCTGACACGCTATTAAGAAACCCTGACATGCTTTGTGATAATCAGAGGTGGTCTGATATAATTCTGAAACGACTTGACCTAACCTGACATTGATCTGATCAAGATCTGAAATAGAGAAATTACAATACTGTTCCTTTATTTTTATTTTTTAAACGTTCCTTCCACTTGCGTCTCAAACTAGTGATTTTTATATTTTAGAAACATTTTGAAAAACCATTTGCTCGTTCTATTTGATACACTTCTGACATTGCTTATATTCTGATCAAGATCTGACAAGCTCTTAAGAAACCCTGACATGCTTTGTGATAATCAGAGGTGGTCTGAACAAATTCTGAAACGACTTGACCTAACCTGACATTGATCTGATCAAGATCTGAAATAGAGAAAACACAATACTGTTCCTTTATTTTTATTTTTTAAACGTTCCTTCCACTTGCGTCTCAAACTAGTGATTTTTATATTTTAGAAACATTTTGAAAAACCATTTGCTCGTTCTATTTGATACACTTCTGACATTGCTTATATTCTGATCAAGATCTGACAAGCTTTTAAGAAACCCTGACATGCTTTGTGATAATCAGAGGTGGTCTGATCAAATTCTGAAACGACTTGACCTAACCTGACATTGATCTGATCAAGATCTGAAATAGAGAAAACACAATACTGTTCCTTTATTTTTATTTTTTAAACGTTCCTTCCACTTGCGTCTCAAACTAGTGATTTTTATATTTTAGAAAAATTTTGAAAAACCATTTGCTCGTTCTGTTTGATACACTTCTGACATTGCTTATATTCTGATCAAGATCTGACAAGCTTTTAAGAAACCCTGACATGCTTTGTGATAATCAGAGGTGGTCTGATCAAATTCTGAAACGACTTGACCTAACCTGACATTGATCTGATCAAGATCTGAAATAGAGAAAACACAATACTGTTCCTTTATTTTTATTTTTTAAACGTTTCTTCCACTTAGGTCTCAAACTAATGATTTTTATATTTTTGAAAAATTTTGAAAAACCATTTGCTCGTTCTATTTGATACACTTCTGACATTGCTTATATTCTGATCAAGATCTGACACGCTCTTAAGAAACCCTGACATGCTTTGTGATAATCAGAGGTGGTCTGATCAAATTCTGAAACGACTTGACCTAACCTGACAATGATCTGATCAAAATCTGAAATAGGAGAAAACACAATACTGTTCCTTTATTTTTATTTTTTCAACGTTCCTTCCACTTAGGTCTCAAACTAATGATTTTTATATTTTTGAAAAATTTTGAAAAACCATTTGCTCGTTCTATTTGATACACTTCTGACATTGCTTATATTCTGATCAAGATCTGACAAGCTTTTAAGAAACCCTGACATGCTTTGTGATAATCAGAGGTGGTCTGATCAAATTCTGAAACGACTTGACCTAACCTGACATTGATCTGATCAAGATCTGAAATAGAGAAAACACAATACTGTTCCTTTATTTTTATCTTTTAAACGTTCCTTCCACTTAGGTCTCAAACTAATGATTTTTATATTTTTGAAAAATTTTGAAAAACCATTTGCTCGTTCTATTTGATACACTTCTGACATTGCTTATATTCTGATCAAGATCTGACACGCTCTTAAGAAACCCTGACATGCTTTGTGATAATCAGAGGTGGTCTGATCAAATTCTGAAACGACTTGAATTAACCTGACATTGATCTGATCAAGATCTCAAATAGAGAAAACACAATACTGTTCCTTTATTTTTATTTTTTAAACGTTTCTTCCACTTAGGTCTCAAACTAATGATTTTTATATTTTTGAAAAATTTTGAAAAACCATTTGCTCGTTCTATTTGATACACTTCTGACATTGCTTATATTCTGATCAAGATCTGACACGCTCTTAAGAAACCCTGACATGCTTTGTGATAATCAGAGGTGGTCTGATCAAATTCTGAAACGACTTGAATTAACCTGACATTGATCTGATCAAGATCTCAAATAGAGAAAACACAATACTGTTCCTTTATTTTTATTTATTAAACATTCCTTCCACTTACGTGTCAAACTAGTAATTTTTATATTTTTGAAACATTTTGAAAAATCATTTGCTCGTTCTATTTGATACACTTCTGACATTGCTTATATTCTGATCAAGATCTGACACGCTATTAAGAAACCCTGACATGCTTTGTGATAATCAGAGGTGGTCTGATCTAATTCTGAAACGACTTGACCTAACCTGACATTGATCTAATCAAGATCTGAAAGAGAGAGAACACAATACTGTTCCTTTATTTTTATCTTTTAAACGTTCCTTCCACTGAAGTCTCAATCTAATGATTTTTATATTTTTGAAAATTTTTAAAAAACCATTTGCTCGTTCTATTTGATACACTTCTGACATTGCTTATATTCTGATCAAGATCTGACACGCTCTTAAGAAACCCTGACATGCTTTGTGATAATCAGAGGTGGTCTGATCAAATTATGAAACGACTTGACTTAACCTGACAATGATCTGATCAAGATCTGAAATAGAGAAAACACAATACTGTTTCTTTATTTTTATTTTTTAAATATCCCTTCCACTTACGTCTCGAACTAATGATTTTTATATTTTTGAAAAATTTTGAAAAACCATTTGCTCGTTCTATTTGATACATTTCTGACATTGCAGATATTCTGATCAAGATCTGACACGCTCTTATGAAACCCTGACATGCTTTGTGATAATCAGAGGTGGTCTGATCAAATTCTGAAACGACTTGACCTAACCTGACATTGATCTGATCAAGATCTGAAATAGAGAAAACACAATACAGTTTCTTTATTTTTATCTTTTAAACATTCCTTCCACTTACGTCTCAATCCAATGATTTTTATATTTTTGAAAAAATTTGAAAAACCATTTGCTCGTTCTATTTGATACACTTTTGACATTGCAGATATTCTGATCAAGATCTGACACGCTCTTAAGAAACCCTGACATGCTTTGTGATAATCAGAGGTGGTCTGATCAAATTCTGAAACGACTTGACCTAACCTGACATTGATCTAATCAAGATCTGAAAGAGAGAAAACACAATACTGTTCCTTTATTTTTATTTTTTAACCGTTCCTTCCACTTACGTCTCAAACTAATGATTTTTATATTTTAGAAAAATTTTGAAAAACCATTTGCTGGTCCTATTTAATACACTTCTGACATTTATTACAATTTGATCTAGATCTGACATGATCTTAAGAAATCCTGATCATGCTTTGTGATAATCAGAGGTGGTCTGATCAAATTCTGAAACGACTTGACCTAACCTGACAATGATCTGATCAAAATCTGAAATAGAGAAAACACAATACTGTTTCTTTATTTTTATTTTTTAAACATTCCTTCCACTTACGTCTCGAACTAATGATTTTTATATTTTTGAAAAATTTTGAAAAACCATTTGCTCGTTCTATTTGATCCACTTCTGACATTGCAGATATTCTGATCAAGATCTGACACGCTCTTAAGAAACCCTGACATGCTTTGTGATAATCAGAGGTGGTCTGATCAAATTCTGAAACGACTTGACCTAACCTGACATTGATCTGATCAAAATCTGAAATAGAGAAAACACAATACTGTTTCTTTATTTTTATTTTTTAAACATTCCTTCCACTTACGTCTCGAACTAATGATTTTTATATTTTTGAAAAATTTTGAAAAACCATTTGCTCGTTCTATTTGATCCACTTCTGACATTGCAGATATTCTGATCAAGATCTGACACGCTCTTAAGAAACCCTGACATGCTTTGTGATAATCAGAGGTGGTCTGATCAAATTCTGAAACGACTTGACCTAACCTGACATTGATCTAATCAAGATCTGAAAGAGAGAAAACACAATACTGTTCCTTTATTTTTATTTTTTAACCGTTCCTTCCACTTACGTCTCAAACTAATGATTTTTATATTTTAGAAAAATTTTGAAAAACCATTTGCTGGTCCTATTTAATACACTTCTGACATTTATTACAATTTGATCTAGATCTGACATGATCTTAAGAAATCCTGATCATGCTTTGTGATAATCAGAGGTGGTCTGATCAAATTCTGAAACGACTTGACCTAACCTGACAATGATCTGATCAAAATCTGAAATAGAGAAAACACAATACTGTTTCTTTATTTTTATTTTTTAAACATTCCTTCCACTTACGTCTCGAACTAATGATTTTTATATTTTTGAAAAATTTTGAAAAACCATTTGCTCGTTCTATTTGATCCACTTCTGACATTGCAGATATTCTGATCAAGAGCTGACACGCTCTTAAGAAACCCTGACATGCTTTGTGATAATCAGAGGTGGTCTGATCAAATTCTGGAACGACTTTACCTAACCTGACGTTGATCTGATCAAGATCTGAAATAGAGAAAACACAATACTGTTCCTTTATTTTTATCTTTTAAACGTTCCTTCCACTGAAGTCTCAATCTAATGATTTTTATATTTTTGAAAAATTTTAAAAAACCATTTGCTTGTTCTATTTGATACACTTCTGACATTGCTTATATTCTGATCAAGATCTGACACGCTCTTAAGAAACCCTGACACGCTTTGTGATAATCAGAGGTGGTCTGAACAAATTCTGAAACGACTTGACCTAACCTGACATTGATCTGATCAAGATCTGAAATAGAGAAAACACAATACTGTTCCTTTATTTTTATCTTCCTTGCACTTACGTCTCGAACTAATGATTTTTATATTTTTGAAGAATTTTGAAAAATTATTTGCTTGGTTTATTTGACACACTCCTGACATTGCTTATAATCTGATGAGATTGGGTTGCCATTTTATGATCAGATCAAGTCAATTGACCAATTGATAAAGTTAATTAATCTATTGATCAATAAATTGTAATCGAGTTCTGTTTTATTTCAAATATTTTGTGCTAACCAGGGATGATCTGATCAAGTTCTGAAATGACTTCTACCTGATCTGACTTGATCGGGTCAAAATCTGAAATAGAGAAGCCAGAGCTTTATTACAATACTGTTCCTTTATTTTCCTTTATTTTTGTAAGCACTCGTACTTACTTCTAAATCTAATGATTTTTATATTTAAAAAAATTAAAAATCATTTCATAATCCTATTTGACACTATTTTGGCATAGTTTAGAATCTGATCAAGATCTGAAATGATCTGGCCTTGATCTAATCAAAATTCGAATTGACTTGACCGGACCTAACTTGATTTGATCATAAAATGGCCTGATCTGCCCTGACTTGATCTCGGGAAAAGTGAAGTGTCCTCTGGTAACCACGGATGATCTGATCAAGTTCTGAAATGACCCGACCGACCTGATCTGATCAAGAAATGACTAAGTTGACTTGACTTGACTCGCGGACCAACCTGACTTGATCTGAAATATTTTTCGAATACGTTTCAATCTCAAACATCCTAATTCCCCAGTGTTCATCGCCGAAGGCGGCGTCGAGTGCCTGGAATCCCGAAAGGATGAGCTCCAAGTCTGCGTCAACAACACCATCGGGAACAGGATCCCCACAGACATGTCTCTCAACAACTTACCCCTCCTCCTACTCACAGACAGAGAGTGCAAGTGAGTACCGCCTCAAACCCACATTTTACAAACTGAACTCTCTTTTTCTCAGCGACTTCGACAAAATCCGCGTCTGCTTCAACGACGAACTCGAAAAATGCAAAGACAGCACTCCCGCCAACATCATAGATGCTTTCTTCAAGTTCCTGAAGAAACACATTCCTTGCGGCGGTACCGCCGCTACTTCAGTCCAGAAGCTGACGGACGAGAAGGCGCTGTCCGACAACAATTCGTCGACGAGTACTTCTCTGTCGCTCCTTCTCGTGGGAGCTGCACTGATTGTTGCCAAATATTTGTGATTTCTTTATATGTTAGGTGTTAACAAGTGAGTCAGTGACTGTCAGAAATATATTTTTATGATGTGAGATACGTAGAATATAGTTTTTAAAGTCGTTTTGATGGTCCTTTTAGTACAGGAGGGCGAGTGGTGCATAACAACGTAATTAATGTCGGAACGGGTGTTGTCAAGGGCGATAGGTTTTTATTTATTGTGATATTGCAACGTTGTTTTTTACATTTTTACATTTCAAAAATTAAGGCGCTATTAGTCATAGTCAAAAGAGAGTGTAAATAAAATTATTCATAATAAAAGGAGATAAGTACTGGTAATTTTATCACTCATATGTTACCGTGATTAATGTAAGAAGATAAGATAAGAAGATGACTACTGCATTAGTACCAACATTTTCCGTCCGGTTTTTATTTTGTGGACACAATAAGTGTTTTACTCGCACCTGGATAAAATTGTCGACGAGTTCTTGAAGACCCTCCTCGCAACCGATTCCCTTGAAACAGTGACCAAAGGCAGCAACATGGCTAAAAATGAGACTGTGGAGGTACTCTTTCAGAACCTGCAAAAAACTTACTTGTAATCACCACTTATAAATAAATACAAGGGCAAATGATCCAACCAAGCGTTATCAGAAATTTCGACTTCGGCAAACTCGCCGAGACAGCTTCGAAACTCTTCAGATGCCAGGCAAGATAAATCGAATTCTACAAAGAATTGTTCATCCGTGAGAAGGACACAAAGTGTTGTTACTTACTGGCGATGGAAGTGCGGTTCGGTACTATGTGATCTATTAGATCCTTGAGGGTGTAATCCACTAGCTCTAACTGGTCACCTTGCAGACATGGGTTCGCGGTACTCATGACCACATCAATGCAATCGTACTTGTCCTTTTTGAGTTTTTCTGTACCTTCCGTTGTGGTCAGGATGTGCCTTAGACCCAGACAGAGCCCAACACCAGCCTGAAAATTTTCAAGATTGAAAAGCAAAACTTCTCTTCGTGAATTGGTTACCCTGTAAGCCTCGAAAGCTTTGTCGCTTCCTCCCACATTCACACATTTCTCTTTGGTCTTATCTAGTATTTCTTGTTCTTCATCGAAGGCCACCACCGAGTGGTTGTCGCACAAAACTTAAAAACAACAGTGCAGTGTAGAAAAATATGCAAAATACGAATAATTACCCAAAGTAATGGACGGCAAAAACAAGGCGATGATTTTGAGAATCATAATCGGATGCGTTATCTGAAATCAGGCACACCCAGATATAATTACATCTTTTTATCGGATGAACGAACTACTAAATAGTGGTACTTCTGGAATGCTTGTTGATATTTCTCCCTGGTAATACTAAAAAAACTCTATGCTATAATGATCTCAATAATAATCGATTCTGATAAAGCTGATCGACATGTAATATCAATAGAGGTATCATAAAAGCATTTTGTGTAAATATTTAATTTATTTACTCAATTAACGTTACAAGAACTTGTTGCCTGCCAACACTTTTTTTTGCCAAATATTAAAATTAAATCGAGCCTACCCCGGAGTCGCTACGACCACCCGCAACCCCCGACCTTGTCACGCCCTCTCGTCAAACCGGAAACCGCCGAAAATAAATACTTCCGGTTATCGTACCGGAATGGTTGACCAGCGAAGAAGCGCGTTCCGGACCCCGCCGTTCCGGAGCCGATACGATGCCCGGAACCGATTTTCGGATATTTCAAACGTAACCACCTTTTTTTGTTTGCTTAATTGTTTATAACTTTTGTTTTTTTTACAACTAAAAAATTCTAGGTGCAATTACGAATCGAATCCAGAGTTAACTTAAGAGGGTCAGAATCGAGAAAGACATTTTCATTATCTGCAAAAATCGACATAAGCGAAAAATGTAACGACACGATAATCGTACCGAAGCAAACAGTGCAAAGCTCAGAATGTTAAACGCTCCAGTGGACAGAAACATGGGCTTCTGGCTTCTCATGATGACCAACATCAGGTCTTTCTGTAATTCCACGTCCGCGTTGTACCAGTCGGACTCGTACGCAGCTTGTGCCACAGAAGTGGTCTAAAAACAAATTTCAATAAAATACGTACGGTACAGGAGGTGGTACCGTATCGATCAAGGTTTGTCCCGAATAGCTGCATGCAAAGAGGGCCCCCATCCAGCCCAAAAAGTGTAGAATTGCACCGACGTCGTGGAGCTACAGCATCGTAAAAATCTCATGGTAATAAAGAGATCTGCATGTACCTTAACAATCTGATTTTCCAAGCACCCACAGATGATACCGGCCGTGGAAAGGTAGACGAACATCTGGTAGGTGTAGCAATCGTTGAAGCGCTCACTATAACTAAATCACAGTAAAAAAAATTGCATCTAGAAGCTTACTCGATCAAACTGATGTGGTAGTAGATGCACTCGTTAAACTTCTTCCTCCTGTCTTTCTGGCCGACTTCGAAACACTCCTTAATCATCGAATTCAGCTGCTTAACTCTGATGTCGATGTTGTAAACGATTTCCAGAATCTGCGCCGACACCACCGGGGTGGCCCGATCGAGAACAATCGCAAATAGCAACACGTAGATCGTAAGCACAGAAAGAACCGGCCAACTGTCGGCGTCGAAGGGAGTCCAAATGGGTATCAAAGGGCCACAGGCTTCTCGGATCTTCCTCGCTCTCCTGCAATTTTCGATGTCCACGATCTTCGTCAAGTTGTAAATAACAGTTGAAACAACAGCGTACAGGGAGGCGAATTTCACTGCCAACTGCAGCTTCTGGTTTACAGCATCGAAATTCGGGGGTTTCCCGAAAGTGTCAAAGTTGCTCAGATCAAGAAGAAGGGTGGCCAGCTCTTTTTGTTTGTAAACGAAAAGGGCCATCATGGTCGTGAGACCGAAAATGGAGGCTATCAATGCTATGTCTTCGCTGACATCAATGTGGCCCTCTATCGAGTGATCTCAGTTATGATGAGCAAGTCGGTACGGAGATACTTACCTTCGAGTGATTTAATCAGATGCAGAAAAAGAAGAACCACCAGCGGTAGGACGGCAAAAAGAAGAAACAAGATTTGTCTGATGTAGAACCATCTCGAGGGGTTAAATTCTTGGTTTTGTGGTGGCCAAATTAGAGACAGTTTTAAAACGGAACAGCTGAGTTTGCAGATCTTTAGTTGTTGGTCGGAGGTCATGATGCACTAATGGGGGTTCGACTTTTCCGGATTTATATAGGTTGAGAAAATTGCGGTTAATTAAACGTACGTAGTCGGAAATTATTTCGTCGATAAGTGAAATTGCCACAATAATAATATGAAAGACATATTAGCGGTAATTGCACAGCGATTACTGAATCTTTTCTTCAACTTATATATTGCTTATCTAGCTCTTTTGGCGCTCATATACAATTTTATAATATTATTATCTTTGAGAGCACGTCGCGTGCAAGAAAGACACTTTCTACAATTGTTGCAAAACTATGTTCAGTAATTATTCAGGCACTGTTTGTGTCTAGCATTTATTGTCAGTATTACGATCAATACATTACAAATTACATCCTACGTTGAAACAAATCCTGAGAAATCATTCCAAATTTTTAATTAATTTTATAACTTGATTTAAGTGCACCAGTGTATTTATAAACGAAAAATTACCTTTTCATTGTTCTGTTGGGAATCCTGAATTTCTTACGAATTTATAAGTGCGTGATCCGAGTTTTCTCTTTTGAGATCGGACTCATCTGTGTTTAAAAAATTCTCAAACATAATTCCACATTTCCAATTAATTCCTGTGACTTGATTTAAGTGTACCAGTGTACTTATAAACGAAAAATTACCGTTTCAATGTTCTGCTGGGAATCCTGAATTTCTTATGAATTTATAAGTGTCTGATACGAGTTTTCTCTTTTGAGATCGGACTCATCTGTGTTTAAAAAATTCTCAAACATAATTCCACATTTCCAATTAATTCCTGTGACCTGATTTAAGTGTACCAGTGTACTTATAAACGAAAAATTACCGTTTCAATGTTCTGTTGGAAATCCTGAATTTCTTACAAATTTATAAGTGCGTGATCCGAGTTTTCTCTTTTGAGATCGGACTCATCTGTGTTTAAAAAATTCTCAAACATAATTCCAGATTTCCAATTAATTTCTATGACTTGATTTAAGTGTACCAGTGTATTTATAAACGAAAAATTACCCTTTTAATGTTCTGTTGGGAATCCTGAATTTCTTACGAATTTATAAGTGTGTGATCCGAGTTTTGTCATTTGAGATCGGACTCATCTGTGTTTAAAAAATTCTCAAAAATAATTCCACATTTCCAATTAATTCCTATGACTTGATTTAAGTGTACCAGTGTACTTATAAACGAAAAATTACCGTTTCAATGTTCTGTTGGGAATCCTGAATTTCTTACGAATTTATAAGTGTGTGATCTGAGTTTTGTCATTTGAGATCGGACTCATCTGTGTTTAAAAAATTCTCAAACATAATTCCACATTTCCAATTAATTCCTATGACTTGATTTAAGTGTACCAGTGTATTTATAAACGAAAAATTACCATTTCAATGTTCTGTTGGGAATCCTGAATTTCTTATGAATTTAAAAGTGTTTGGTCCGAGTTTTGTCTTTTGAGATCGGACTCATCGGTGTTTAAAAAATTCTCAAAAATAATTCCACATTTCCAATTGATTTCTATGACTTTATTTAAGTGTACCAGTTTATTTATAAAGGAAAAATTACCTTTTCAATGTTCTGTTGGAATTCCTGAATTTCTTATGAATTTATAAGTGTCCGATCCGAGTTTTGTCTTTTGAGATCGGACTCATCTGTGTTTAAAAAATTCTCAAAAATAATTCCACATCTCCAATTGATTTCTATGACTTGATTTAAGTGTAGCAGTGTATTTATAAAGGAAAAATTACCTTTTCAATGTTCTGTTGGGAATCCTCAATTTCTTATGAATTTATAAGTGTCCGATCCGAGTTTTGTCTTTTGAGATCGGACTCATGTGTGTTTAAAAAATTCTCAAAAATAATTCCACATTTCCAATTGATTTCTATGACTTGATTTAAGTGTACCAGTGTATTTATAAAGGAAAAATTACCTTTTCAATGCTCTGTTGGGAATCCTGAATTTCTTATGAATTTATAAGTGTCCGATCCGAGTTTTGTCTTTTGAGATCGGACTCATCTGGGTTTAAAAAATTCTCAAATATTATTCCACATTTCCAATTGATTCCTATGACTTGATTTATGTGCACCAGTGTATTTATAAAGGAAAAATTACCTTTTCGATGTTCTGTTGGGAATCCTCAATTTCTTATGAATTTATAAGTGTCCGATCCGAGTTTTGTCTTTTGAGATCGGACTCATCTGTGTTTAAAAAATTCTCAAACATAATTCCACATTTCCAATTAATTCCTATGACTTGATTTAAGTGTACCAGTGTATTTATAAACGAAAAATTACCTGTTCAATGCTCTGTTGGGAATCCTGAATTTCTTATGAATTTATAAGTGTCCGATCCGAGTCTTGTCTTTTTAAAGCGGACTCATCTGGGTTTAAAAAATTTTCAAATATAATTCCACATTTCCAATCGATTCCTATGACTTGATTTATGTGTACCAGTGTATTTATAAAGGAAAAATTACTTTTTTAATGCTCTGTTGGGAATCCTGAATTTCTTATCAATTTATAAGTGTCCGATCTGAATTTTGTCTTTTGAGATCGGATTCATCTGTGTTTAAAAAATTCTCAAATATAATTCCACATTTCCAATTGATTCCTATGACTTAATTTAAGTGTAGCAGTGTATTTATAAAGGAAAAATTACCTTTTCAATGTTCTGTTGGGAATCCTCAATTTCTTATGAATTTATAAGTGTCCGATCCGAGTTTTGTCTTTTGAGATCGGACTCATCTGTGTTTAAAAAATTCTCAAACATAATTCCACATTTCCAATTAATTCCTATGACTTGATTTAAGTGTACCAGTGTATTTATAAACGAAAAATTACCTGTTCAATGCTCTGTTGGGAATCCTGAATTTCTTATGAATTTATAAGTGTCCGATCCGAGTCTTGTCTTTTTAAAGCGGACTCATCTGGGTTTAAAAAATTTTCAAATATAATTCCACATTTCCAATCGATTCCTATGACTTGATTTATGTGTACCAGTGTATTTATAAAGGAAAAATTACTTTTTTAATGCTCAGTTGGGAATCCTGAATTTCTTATCAATTTATAAGTGTCCGATCTGAATTTTGTCTTTTGAGATCGGATTCATCTGTGTTTAAAAAATTCTCAAATATAATTCCACATTTCCAATTGATTCCTATGACTTAATTTAAGTGTAGCAGTGTATTTATAAAGGAAAAATTACCTTTTCAATGTTCTGTTGGGAATCCTCAATTTCCTATGAATTTATAAGTGTCCGATCCGAGTTTTGTCTTTTGAGATCGGACTCATGTGTGTTTAAAAAATTCTCAAAAATAATTCCACATTTCCAATTGATTTCTATGACTTGATTTAAGTGTACCAGTGTATTTATAAAGGAAAAATTACCTTTTCAATGCTCTGTTGGGAATCCTGAATTTCTTATGAATTTATAAGTGTCCGATCCGAGTTTTGTCTTTTGAGATCGGACTCATCTGGGTTTAAAAAATTCTCAAATATTATTCCACATTTCCAATTGATTCCTATGACTTGATTTATGTGCACCAGTGTATTTATAAAGGAAAAATTACCTTTTCAATGTTCTGTTGGGAATCCTCAATTTCTTATGAATTTATAAGTGTCCGATCCGAGTTTTGTCTTTTGAGATCGGACTCATCTGTGTTTAAAAAATTCTCAAACATAATTCCACATTTCCAATTAATTCCTATGACTTGATTTAAGTGTACCAGTGTATTTATAAACGAAAAATTACCTGTTCAATGCTCTGTTGGGAATCCTGAATTTCTTATGAATTTATAAGTGTCCGATCCGAGTTTTGTCTTTTGAGAGCGGACTCATCTGGGTTTAAAAAATTCTCAAATATAATTCCACATTTCCAATCGATTCCTATGACTTGATTTATGTGTACCAGTGTATTTATAAAGGAAAAATTACCTTTTCAATGTTCTGTTGAGAATCCTGAATTTCTTATGAATTTATAAGTGTCCGATCCGAGTTTTGTCTTTTGAGATCGGACTCATCTGTGTTTAAAAAATTCTCAAAAATAATTCCACATTTCCAATTGATTTCTATGACTTGATTTAAGTGTAGCAGTGTATTTATAAAGGAAAAATTACCTTTTCAATGTTCTGTTGGGAATCCTGAATTTCTTATGAATTTATAAGTGTCTGATCCCAGTTTTGTCTTTTGAGACCGGACTCATCTGTGTTTAAAAAATTCTCAAACATAATTCCACAGTTCCAATTGATTCCTATGACTTGATTTATGTGTACCAGTGTATTTATAAAGGAAAAATTACCTTTTCAATGTTCTGTTGAGAATCCTGAATTTCTTAAGAATTTATAAGTGTCTGATCCGAGTTTTGTCTTTTGAGATCGGACTCATCTGTGTTTAAAAAATTCTCAAACATAATTCCACATTTCCAATTGATTCCTATGACTTGATTTAAGTGTACCAGTGTATTTGTAAAGGAAAAATTACCTTTTTAATGCTCTGTTGGGAATCCTGAATTTCTTATCAATTTATAAGTGTCCGATCTGAATTTTGTCTTTTGAGATCGGATTCATCTGTGTTTAAAAAATTCTCAAATATAATTCCACATTTCCAATTGATTCCTATGACTTAATTTAAGTGTACCAGTGTATTTATAAACGAAAAATTACCATTTCAATGTTCTGTTGGGAATCCTGAATTTCTTATGAATTTAAAAGTGTTTGGTCCGAGTTTTGTCTTTTGAGATCGGACTCATCGGTGTTTAAAAAATTCTCAAAAATAATTCCACATTTCCAATTGATTTCTATGACTTTATTTAAGTGTACCAGTTTATTTATAAAGGAAAAATTACCTTTTCAATGTTCTGTTCGAATTCCTGAATTTCTTATGAATTTATAAGTGTCCGATCCGAGTTTTGTCTTTTGAGATCGGACTCATCTGTGTTTAAAAAATTCTCAAAAATAATTCCACATTTCCAATCGATTTCTATGACTTGATTTAAGTGTAGCAGTGTATTTATAAAGGAAAAATTACCTGTTCAATGTTCTGTTGGAATTCCTGAATTTCTTATGGATTTTTAAGTGTCCGATCCGAGTTTTGTCTTTTGAGATCGGACTCATCTGTGTTTAAAAAATTCTCAAAAATAATTCCACATTTCCAATTGATTTCTATGACTTGATTTAAGTGTACCAGTGTATTTATAAAGGAAAAATTACCTTTTCAATGCTCTGTTGGGAATCCTGAATTTCTTATGAATTTATAAGTGTCCGATCCGAGTTTTGTCTTTTGAGATCGGACTCATCTGGGTTTAAAAAATTCTCAAATATTATTCCACATTTCCAATTGATTCCTATGACTTGATTTATGTGCACCAGTGTATTTATAAACGAAAAATTACCTTTTCAATGCTCTGTTGGGAATCCTGAATTTCTTATGAATTTATAAGTGTCCGATCCGAGTTTTGTCTTTTGAGAGCGGACTCATCTGGGTTTAAAAAATTCTCAAATATAATTCCACATTTCCAATCGATTTCTATGACTTGATTTAAGTGTAGCAGTGTATTTATAAAGGAAAAATTACCTTTTCAATGTTCTGTTGGGAATCCTCAATTTCTTATGAATTTATAAGTGTCCGATCCGAGTTTTGTCTTTTGAGATCGGACTCATCTGTGTTTAAAAATTTCTCAAAAATAATTCCACATTTCCAATTGATTTCTATGACTTGATTTAAGTGTAGCAGTGTATTTATAAAGGAAAAATTACCTTTTCAATGCTCTGTTGGGAATCCTGAATTTCTTATGAATTTATAAGTGTCCGATCCGAGTTTTGTCTTTTGAGATCGGACTCATCTGTGTTTAAAAAATTCCCAAACGTATTTCCACATTTCCAATTGATTTTTATGACCTGATTTAAGTGTACCAGTGTATCTATAAAGGAAAAATTACCATTTCAATGTTCTGTTGGCAATTATGAATTTTTTACGAATTTATAAGTGTGGTCCGAATTTTGTCTCTTGAGATCGGACTCATCTGTGTTTAAAAAATTCTCAAACATAATTCCACATTTCCAATTAATTCCTATGACTTGATTTAAGTGTACCAGTGTATTTATAACCGAAAAATTACCTTTTCAATGTTCTGTTGGGAATCCTGAATTTTTTAAGAATTTATAAGTGTCTGATCCGAATTTTGTCTTTTGAGATCGGACTCGTCTGTGTTTAAAAAATTCTCAAACATAATTCCACATTTCCAATTAATTCCTATGACTTGATTTAAGTGTACCAGTGTATTTATAACCGAAAAATTACCTTTTCAATGTTCTGTTGAGAATCCTGAATTTCTTAAGAATTTATAAGTGTCTGATCCGAGTTTTGTCTTTTGAGATCGGACTCATCTGTGTTTAAAAAATTCTCAAAAATAATTCCACATTTCCAATTGATTTCTATGACTTGATTTAAGTGTAGCAGTGTATTTATAAAGGAAAAATTACCTGTTCAATATTCTGTTGGAATTCCTGAATTTCTTATGAATTTATAAGTGTCCCATCCGAGTTTTGTCTTTTGAGATCGGACTCATCTGCGTTTAAAAAATTCTCAAATATAATTACACATTTCCAATTGATTACTGTGACTTGATTTATGTGTACCAGTGTATTTATAAAGGAAAAATTACCTTTTCAATGCTCTGTTGGGAATCCTGAATTTCTTATGAATTTATAAGTGTCCGATCCGAGTCTTGTCTTTTTAAAGCGGACTCATCTGGGTTTAAAAAATTCTCAAATATAATTCCACATTTCCAATCGATTCCTATGACTTGATTTATGTGTACCAGTGTATTTATAAAGGAAAAATTACTTTTTTAATGCTCTGTTGGGAATCCTGAATTTCTTATCAATTTATAAGTGTCCGATCTGAATTTTGTCTTTTGAGATCGGATTCATCTGTGTTTAAAAAATTCTCAAACATAATTCCACATTTCCAATTGATTCCTATGACTTGATTTAAGTGTACCAGTGCATTTATAAACGAAAAATTACCTTTTCAATGTTCTGTTGAGAATCCTGAATTTCTTAAGAATTTATAAGTGTCTGATCCGAGTTTTGTCTTTTGAGATCGGACTCATCTGTGTTTAAAAAATTCTCAAAAATAATTCCACATTTCCAATTGATTTCTATGACTTGATTTAAGTGTAGCAGTGTATTTATAAAGGAAAAATTACCTGTTCAATATTCTGTTGGAATTCCTGAATTTCTTATGAATTTATAAGTGTCCCATCCGAGTTTTGTCTTTTGAGATCGGACTCATCTGCGTTTAAAAAATTCTCAAATATAATTACACATTTCCAATTGATTACTGTGACTTGATTTATGTGTACCAGTGTATTTATAAAGGAAAAATTACCTTTTCAATGCTCTGTTGGGAATCCTGAATTTCTTATGAATTTATAAGTGTCCGATCCGAGTCTTGTCTTTTTAAAGCGGACTCATCTGGGTTTAAAAAATTCTCAAATATAATTCCACATTTCCAATCGATTCCTATGACTTGATTTATGTGTACCAGTGTATTTATAAAGGAAAAATTACTTTTTTAATGCTCTGTTGGGAATCCTGAATTTCTTATCAATTTATAAGTGTCCGATCTGAATTTTGTCTTTTGAGATCGGATTCATCTGTGTTTAAAAAATTCTCAAATATAATTCCACATTTCCAATTGATTCCTATGACTTAATTTAAGTGTAGCAGTGTATTTATAAAGGAAAAATTACCTTTTCAATGTTCTGTTGGGAATCCTCAATTTCTTATGAATTTATAAGTGTCCGATCTGAATTTTGTCTTTTGAGATCGGACTCATCTGTGTTTAAAAAATTCTCAAACATAATTCCACATTTCCAATTAATTCCTATAACTTGATTTAAGTGTACCAGTGTATTTATAACCGAAAAATTACCTTTTCAATGTTCTGTTGAGAATCCTGAATTTCTTAAGAATTTATAAGTGTCTGATCCGAGTTTTGTCTTTTGAGATCGGACTCATCTGTGTTTAAAAAATTCTCAAACATAATTCCACATTTCCAATTGATTCCTATGACTTGATTTAAGTGTACCAGTGCATTTATAAACGAAAAATTACCTTTTCAATGTTCTGTTGGGAATCCTGAATTTCTTATGAATTTATAAGTGTCTGATCCCAGTTTTGTCTTTTGAGACCGGACTCATCTGTGTTTAAAAAATTCTCAAACATAATTCCACATTTCCAATTAATTCCTATGACTTGATTTAAGTGTACCAGTGTATTTATAACCGAAAAATTACCTTTTCAATGTTCTGTTGAGAATCCTGAATTTCTTAAGAATTTATAAGTGTTTGGTCCGAGTTTTGTCTTTTGAGATCGGACTCATCGGTGTTTAAAAAATTCTCAAAAATAATTCCACATTTCCAATTGATTTCTATGACTTTATTTAAGTGTACCAGTTTATTTATAAAGGAAAAATTACCTTTTCAATGTTCTGTTCGAATTCCTGAATTTCTTATGAATTTATAAGTGTCCGATCCGAGTTTTGTCTTTTGAGATCGGACTCATCTGTGTTTAAAAAATTCTCAAAAATAATTCCACATTTCCAATTGATTTCTATGACTTGATTTAAGTGTAGCAGTGTATTTATAAAGGAAAAATTACCTGTTCAATGTTCTGTTGGAATTCCTGAATTTCTTATGAATTTATAAGTGTCCGATCCGAGTTTTGTCTTTTGAGATCGGACTCATCTGTGTTTAAAAAATTCTCAAAAATAATTCCACATTTCCAATTGATTTCTATGACTTGATTTAAGTGTACCAGTGTATTTATAAAGGAAAAATTACCTTTTCAATGCTCTGTTGGGAATCCTGAATTTCTTATGAATTTATAAGTGTCCGATCCGAGTTTTGTCTTTTGAGATCGGACTCATCTGTGTTTAAAAAATTCTCAAAAATAATTCCACATTTCCAATTGATTTCTATGACTTGATTTAAGTGTAGCAGTGTATTTATAAAGGAAAAATTACCTGTTCAATGTTCTGTTGGAATTCCTGAATTTCTTATGAATTTATAAGTGTCCGATCCGAGTTTTGTCTTTTGAGATCGGACTCATCTGTGTTTAAAAAATTCTCAAAAATAATTCCACATTTCCAATTGATTTCTATGACTTGATTTAAGTGTACCAGTGTATTTATAAAGGAAAAATTACCTTTTCAATGCTCTGTTGGGAATCCTGAATTTCTTATGAATTTATAAGTGTCCGATCCGAGTTTTGTCTTTTGAGATCGGACTCATCTGGGTTTAAAAAATTCTCAAATATTATTCCACATTTCCAATTGATTCCTATGACTTGATTTATGTGCACCAGTGTATTTATAAAGGAAAAATTACCTTTTCAATGTTCTGTTGGGAATCCTCAATTTCTTATGAATTTATAAGTGTCCGATCCGAGTTTTGTCTTTTGAGATCGGACTCATCTGTGTTTAAAAAATTCCCAAACGTAATTCCACATTTCCAATTGATTTTTATGACTTGATTTAAGTGTACCAGTGTATCTATAAAGGAAAAATTACCATTTCAGTGTTCTGTTGGCAATTATGAATTTTTTACGAATTTATAAGTGTGTGGTCCGAATTTTGTCTCTTGAGATCGGACTCATCTGTGTTTAAAAAATTCTCAAACATAATTCCACATTTCCAATTAATTCCTATGACTTGATTTAAGTGTACCAGTGCATTTATAAACGAAAAATTACCTTTTCAATGTTCTGTTGGGAATCCTGAATTTCTTATGAATTTATAAGTGTCTGATCCCAGTTTTGTCTTTTGAGACCGGACTCATCTGTGTTTAAAAAATTCTCAAACATAATTCCACAGTTCCAATTGATTCCTATGACTTGATTTATGTGTACCAGTGTATTTATAAAGGAAAAATTACCTTTTCAATGTTCTGTTGGGAATCCTCAATTTCTTATGAATTTATAAGTGTCTGATCCGAGTTTTGTCTTTTGAGATCGGACTCGTCTGTGTTTAAAAAATTCTCAAACATAATTCCACATTTCCAATTAATTCCTATGACTTGATTTAAGTGTACCAGTGTATTTATAACCTAAAAATTACCTTTTCAATGTTCTGTTGGGAATCCTGAATTTCTTATGAATTTATAAGTGTCTGATCCCAGTTTTGTCTTTTGAGACCGGACTCATCTGTGTTTAAAAAATTCTCAAACATAATTCCACAGTTCCAATTGATTCCTATGACTTGATTTATGTGTACCAGTGTATTTATAAAGGAAAAATTACCTGTTCAATATTCTGTTGGAATTCCTGAATTTCTTATGAATTTATAAGTGTCCCATCCGAGTTTTGTCTTTTGAGATCGGACTCATCTGTGTTTAAAAAATTCTCAAACATAATTCTACATTTCCAATTGATTCCTATGACCTGATTTAAGTGTACCAGTGTATTTAAAAAGGAAAAATTACCTTTTCAAAGCTCTGTTAAGAATCCTGAATTTTTTACGAATTTATAATTGCCTGGTCCGAATTTTGTCTCTTGAGATCGAACTCATCTGTGTTTAAAAAATTCTCAAACATAATTCTACATTTCCAATTAATTCCTATGACCTGATTTAAGTGTACCAGTGTATTTAGAAACGAAAAATTACCTTTTCAAAGCTCTGTTGAGAATCCTGAATTTTTTACGAATTTATAATTGTCTGGTCCGAATTTTGTCTCTTGAGATCGAACTCATCTGTGTTTAAAAAATTCTCAAACATAATTCCACATTTCCAATTAATTCCTTTGAATTGATTTAAGTGTACCAGTGGATCTATAAACGAAAAATTACCTTTTCAAAGCTCTGTTGAGAATCATGAATTTTTTACAAATTTATAAGTGTGTGGTCCGAATTTTGTCTCTTGAGATCGGACTCATCTGTGTTTAAAAAATTCTCAAATATAATTCGACATTCCCAATTAATTCCTATGATTTGATTTAAGTGTACCAGTGTATTTATAAACGAAAAATTACCTTTTCAATGTTCTGTTGGGAATCCTGAATTTCTTATGAATTTATAAGTGTCTGATCCGAGTTTTGTCTTTTGAGATCGGACTCATCTGTGTTTAAAAAATTCACAAACATAATTCCACATTTCCAATTAATTCCTATGACTTGATTTAAGTGTACCAGTGTATTTATAAACGAAAAATTACCTTTTCAATGTTCTGTTGGGAATCCTGAATTTCTTATGAATTTATAAGTGTCTGATCCGAGTTTTGTCTTTTGAGATCGGACTCATCTGTGTTTAAAAAATTCTCAAACATAATTCCACATTTCCAATTAATTCCTATGACTTGATTTAAGTGTACCAGTGTATTTATAAACGAAAAATTACCTTTTCAATGTTCTGTTGGGAATCCTGAATTTCTTATGAATTTATAAGTGTCTGATCCGAGTTTTGTCTTTTGAGATCGGACTCATCTGTGTTTAAAAAATTCACAAACATAATTCCACATTTCCAATTAATTCCTATGACTTGATTTAAGTGTACCAGTGTATTTATAAACGAAAAATTACCTTTTCAATGTTCTGTTGGGAATCCTGAATTTCTTATGAATTTATAAGTGTCTGATCCGAGTTTTGTCTTTTGAGATCGGACTCATCTGTGTTTAAAAAATTCACAAACATAATTCCACATTTCCAATTAATTCCTATGACTTGATTTAAGTGTACCAGTGTATCTATAAACGAAAAATTACATTTTCAAAGCTCTGTTGAGAATGATGAATTTTTTACGAATTTATAAGTGTGTCGTCCGAATTTTGTCTCTTGAGATCGGACTCGTCTGTGTTTAAAAAATTCTCAAACATAATTCCACATTTCCAATTAATTCCTATGACTTGATTTAAGTGTACCAGTGTATTTATAAACGAAAAATTACCTTTTCAATGTTCTGTTGGGAATCCTGAATTTCTTATGAATTTATAAGTGTCCGATCCGAGTTTTGTCTTTTGAGATCGGACTCATCTGTGTTTAAAAAATTCTCAAACATAATTCCACATTTCCAATTAATTCCTATGACTTGATTTAAGTGTACCAGTGTATTTAGAAACGAAAAATTACCTTTTCAAAGCTCTGTTAAGAATCCTGAATTTTTTACGAATTTATAATTGTCTGGTCCGAATTTTGTCTCTTGAGATCGAACTCATCTGTGTTTAAAAAATTCTCAAACATAATTCTACATTTCCAATTGATTCCTATGACCTGATTTAAGTGTACCAGTGTATTTATAAAGGAGAAATTACCTTTTCAATGCTCTGTTGGGAATCCTGAATTTCTTATCAATTTATAAGTGTCCGATCCGAATTTTGTCTTTTGAGATCGGATTCATCTGTGTTTAAAAAATTCTCAAATATAATTCCACATTTCCAATTGATTCCTATGACTTGATTTAAGTGTACCAGTGTATTTATAAAGGAAAAATTACCCTTTCAATGTTCTGTTGGGAATCCTGAATTTCTTATGAATTTATAAGTGTCCGATCCGAGTTTTGTCTCTTGAGATCGAACTCATCTGTGTTTAAAAAATTCTCAAACATAATTCCACATTTCCAATTAATTCCTTTGAATTGATTTAAGTGTACCAGTGTATCTATAAACGAAAAATTACCTTTTCAAAGCTCTGTTGAGAATCATGAATTTTTTACAAATTTATAAGTGTGTGGTCCGAATTTTGTCTCTTGAGATCGGACTCATCTGTGTTTAAAAAATTCACAAACATAATTCCACATTTCCAATTAATTCCTATGACTTGATTTAAGTGTACCAGTGTATTTATAAACGAAAAATTACCTTTTCAATGTTCTGTTGGGAATCCTGAATTTCTTATGAATTTATAAGTGTCCGATCCGAGTTTTGTCTTTTGAGATCGGACTCATCTGTGTTTAAAAAATTCTCAAACATAATTCCACATTTCCAATTAATTCCTATGACTTGATTTAAGTGTACCAGTGTATTTATAAACGAAAAATTACCTTTTCAATGTTCTGTTGGGAATCCTGAATTTCTTAGGAATTTTTAAGTGTCTGGTCCGAGTTTTGTCTTTTGAGATTGGACTCATCTGTGTTTAAAAAATTCTCAAACATAATTCCACATTTCCAATTAATTCCTATGACTTGATTTAAGTGTACCAGTGTATTTATAAACGAAAAATTACCTTTTCAATGTTCTGTTGGGAATCCTGAATTTCTTATGAATTTATAAGTGTCCGATCCGAGTTTTGTCTTTTGAGATCGGACTCATCTGTGTTTAAAAAATTCTCAAACATAATTCCACATTCCCAATTAATTCCTATGACCTGATTTAAGTGTACCAGTGTATTTATAAAGGAAAAATTACCTTTTCAATGTTCTGTTGGGAATCCTGAATTTTTTAAGAATTTATAAGTGTCTGATCCGAATTTTGTCTTTTGAGATCGGACTCGTCTGTGTTTAAAAAATTCTCAAATATAATTCCACATTTCCAATTGATTCCTATGACTTTATTTAAGTGTACCAGTGTATTTATAAAGGAAAAATTACCGTTTTAATCTTCTGTTGGAAATGCTGAATTTCTTATGAATTTATAAGTGTCCGATCCGAGTTTTGTCTTTTGAGATCGGACTCATCTGTGTTTAAAAAATTCTCAAACATAATTCCACATTTCCAATTAATTCCTATGACCTAATTTAAGTGTACCAGTGTATTTATAAACGAAAAATTACCTTTTCAATGTTCTGTTGGGAATTCTGAATTTCTTAGGAATTTTTAAGTGTCTGGTCCGAGTTTTGTCTTTTGAGATTGGACTCATCTGTGTTTAAAAAATTCTCAAATATAATTCCACATTTCCAATTGATTCCTATGACTTTATTTAAGTGTACCAGTGTATTTATAAAGGAAAAAATACCGTTTTAATCTTCTGTTGGAAATGCTGAATTTCTTATGAATTTATAAGTGTCCGATCCGAGTTTTGTCTTTTGAGATCGGACTCATCTGTGTTTAAAAAATTCTCAAACATAATTCCACATTTCCAATTAATTCCTATGACCTAATTTAAGTGTACCAGTGTATTTATAAACGAAAAATTACCTTTTCAATGTTCTGTTGGGAATTCTGAATTTCTTAGGAATTTTTAAGTGTCTGGTCCGAGTTTTGTCTTTTGAGATTGGACTCATCTGTGTTTAAAAAATTCTCAAATATAATTCCACGTTTCCAATTAATTTCTCTGACGTTATTTTAGGGCACGAGTGTATTTATGGAAAAAATAATTCTTTATTGTTTTGTTAGGAAATCTGTTTTTTTTTTTTTATAAATTTATAAATAATTGATTAATTTTGGTCCCTGTCATTGGTTTTGTGTGTTTGTATCAATTTCAAATATTATGTAACAAATTTCCCCATTTACTCAGCTTCCTAGACACATAAGAAAGTGGTAACAAGATATTAAACAGAAGGGTGAACAATTTCAACCATTTTTGGTATCATTTGTCTTTAAATACATTCTAAACCACTAAATTTGCTACGACGATTGACGCCGTGTGTTACAATCTTCCCGATCAATATCATACAATTGATTGATCTCAG
The DNA here is from genome assembly GCA_963583935.1 of Diaperis boleti. Classification (NCBI taxonomy): domain Eukaryota; kingdom Metazoa; phylum Arthropoda; class Insecta; order Coleoptera; family Tenebrionidae; genus Diaperis; species Diaperis boleti. Next base: position 94,310,723 of record OY757242.1, on the reverse strand, counting down.
GTGTTAAAATATGAAAGTGATTACCAGTTATGTTACACAAGGAAATGCATCTTGAGAACTCAACACATGGTTGACCTCGTTTCTAACTCGCTACCCCACAAACTGATCCAGTTCTTCAGAACTCTCGATGCAAAATACTGATTTATAGCTTTTTAACTGTTAAGTTATTATTAAGTACATTTTTAACATTGGACGTATTAAAATCTAATTCAAAATAAATCGACGAGTTAAAGGTGTGTACTCTTTAGCAATCCTCCTGGCATCCCTAATTACTTGTGGCCGTCAAAAGTGTTAAATACGAGTAGGCACTCTTCAAAATCTGCAAAACTATTTAAATTAAGTACCCAATTCACGAGCAGCAACACACAGTCAAAATAAAGACGTGCGAAATCTCTGACGTTGGTCCGCCATGGACCGTGATGGGTTTCTGGGCTCTTCTCAAGACAACGATAAGGTCCTTTTGAAATTTGTAGTCCGTGTTGTACCACGAACTGTTGTAGACCTCATCACCGACAGCCAGAGACTGCAAGTACACAGTAACTTGAAGAAAACAATATTGACTTTCTCACATAATCGTACAGCCTCTGGGCTGAAAAGCTGGCAAAGATGAGGGCCCAAATCCAAACCGCAAACAACGAAAGGGTTTTGTAGGAGACACCCACCGTCATGGTACTGAATCCCATGATTCCGATTAGAAGCCCGGAGAATAGCAGGTGGGCAAAAAGACTTCTTCTGTAAACCGTATCCAAAGTGTTAGCTAAACTACAACAGTAGGGTAATAACAAAAAATATATGACACACCACAGTACTCAAAAACATCTTTGTGGTACTCGACGAAAAGACGGAACCGCTTCTTTCTAAATTCCACATCTTCAGTCTCAATCACTTCCCTGATCACATCCTGCAGGTGCCACACTCGGACCAGCAAGTGCTCCATGGAGCTAAATATCAACACTGTGACCGCAGCTGCAGAATGGTACACCCAAGCGACTGAGTACAGTTGCCACAAGAAGAACATCTGTTTGTAAGGAAAGCGTGTAATGTTGAAGGGCATCCACGAAGGCGTGACTAGGCCGCAGACGTCTTTAAACTCCCGCATTTCATTTTCTTCTTCACACATGTGCCTCGTAAGTATGGGCTCTAACATGTACGCCAAAACCACCATATGCAAACCAATTTTGTAAACGAACGCCGCCAAATTCAGTTTGCGCGAATGCTCGTCGAACTCCGGGGGTTTGCCGAACCTCTCGAAGGTTGAGAGCCGCGAATACAACTGCGCTGCTGGTTTCTGCATGGAAATGTAAGCGACGATATAGTAGTAGACACCGATTTGGGCCGTGATAATGATGAGGTCTTCAGCAACGTTGTACAGAGACTTATCTGCAAAACGAGTTGGTAGGATTGTGACGAACAATGTTCGTACTCACTCGGTATCGATATGAACCCCAAATGCAGGATGCTACCGACGACGATGACAACGGTGGACGAGCAGATCGTTAAAAATTTCACGTGGTACCATTTCGAGGGGTCGATTTCTTCGGGCTCTCGGGGCCACAAGTAGGCGAACCTCATGTATGCAAAGACGGACGGCATCACGATTATCGGCATTTTCAGGTCAGAGAAAAGTAAATAATTGGGTTCGACAGCAGGACTGGCTTTATATTGAACACAGTGGTGGATACGAATTCATTATGGATAAGACAAGAATTTAATATGTAAATTTAGTGAAGGTGTTGTATTATTGGAGGTGTGTCTTTGTGTAATGATGGAGATCCTAGAGGCCACAAACGTCGTAAGAGATAGAATAAGCTCGGATTTATGTACATAAATAACACTTACATTACAGTTAGAAACACAATCTCTATTATATGGAAACTACATATCTCATTATTGTATTCAATTCATAATAGACAACAGCGGTGTTATAATAATTATATCATATTTATTGGCAAAGTAGAAAAAAATACTGTATGATAACTGGTTTAAAAAGCATTACGTAGCACCCATCAATACCAATTGAGCTCCGAAAGTTCTTGGGAATAAAATTATCAATTAAATGTTGAAGAGCATGTAGAGGTCAAAGTTCCTATACAGAATTTAAAATAAAATCACTCCTTTGTTGGACCCAATCATCGACCTATAACACCTCTGCACTCTTCATTTGATTTGGGTCAATCAATTATGACTGCATGCACTTTATGAAAAAACTTTTACATATTCTTCTCTCCAGTTCACGTAATCAATAATCCGAACTTCTTAGTCGCATCAAATATTTATTTCCAACTTTTCAACAACTGCATTTTTACCCAATCTAAATACATTACAACTCAAAGTGCCTGCACACATTCCATGTTTGTTGTTCGTTTGCATGAACTACCAATTTTCGCATCCTTTATTCACAGCTGCGGTTTACTTACTTCCCGACAAGTCACTCCGCCTGCAAGTAAATATGGACTATGGGACAGATGGGCCTTTGGTGAAAAGCAGGTGACGCTCCCTCATAGTGTTAACTCTTCGGATATTTATTTCAAAATTTTATAAATTACTTCTTCTAAAAACCTTCTAAAGATTTGAAATACAGAAACCAGAATTTGATTACAATACCGTTCCTTTAATCTTATCTTTAAAACACTCATTGTCCTTTAATGATTTTTATAATCTTTAAAATTTTTGAAAAATCATATGCTTGTCCTGTCATTACGATCTGATCAAGTTCTGGCATGATTTTAAGAAATCCTGACATGACTTTTTCTGATTAAGAAAAGCGAACTTGATTATAGTTGATCAATGAACTTGATACTGATCAAGATCTGAAATGACGTTGCTCAAGTTAAGTTGGCTTGATCTATTCAAACTTTGATCTGACCTAACTTGATCTGCTCAAAAAATGTTCTGTTCTCTGATTTGATCTCAAGAAAACCTGAAATGTCTTTTGCCAACCACGGATGATCGGATCAAGTTCTGAAACGACCTGACTTATCGGAACTGATTTGATCCGATCAAGATCTGAAATAGAAAAGTCAGAATTTTATTACAATACTATTCCTTTATTTTCAAATTGTAATCACTCCTACTTAACTTCTAAATCTAATGATTTGTCTAATTAAAAAATGACATGCAAACTTGATCTGATCAAAAAGGACCTGACTTGAATTGATTTTAGAAAAGCCTGAAATGGCTTGACTTAACCCGACTTGATCTGATCATGATCTGAAATAGACAATACAGTTTTCTTAATTCTTTAGTGTTTCGGGTCCTTTTTTTGGCATTATCAAAAAAGGAGGAGGTTCTCTATTCGATAGTATTTTTTTTATTTTTTATGTATGTTCGGAGATAACTTCTTTGTTTGTGAACCGATTTCAATGATTTTTTTTTGCGGTGGGTTCAGCATAGCTCCAAGGTGGTCCCATTTTAATTTCCTTGATATTGGACATAATACCCTGTAGAATCGGGAATGCAAAATCTAGAATTTGTGAATATAATCTCGAATGTTGAATATCCAATCTCTGACACTCTACTAAAAAAAATCTGAGAAATTCGTGTCTGAGAAGAGGACATTACAGATGCAATTCGTACATGTTCTAACATGTTGGAAAGTGAAAAAGTGTCATAACAATGCTGAGACAAGGACACAAATATATTTCACAATTTTTAAATGAATTCAGTTTGAAGGCTGAAAGACGCTTTACTAAAAAAAATCTGAGAAATTTGTGTTTAAGAAGAGAACATTACAGATGCAATTCGTACATGTGCTAACATGTTGGAAAGTGAAAAAGTGTCATAACAATGCTGCGACAAGAACAGAAATAATTTGTGACAATTTTTGAATAGTTTCAGTTTGCAGATTGAGAGACGCTTTACTAAAAAAAATCTGAGGAATTCATGTTTGAGAAGAGAACATTACAGATGCAATTCGTACATGTGCTAACATGTTGGAAAGTGAAAAAGTGTCATAACAATGTTGCGACAAAAACAGAAATAATTTTTGACAATTTTTGAATAGTTTCAGTTTGCAGATTGAGAGACGTTTTACTAAAAAAATCTGAGGAATTCATGTTTGAGAAGAGAACATTACAGATGCAATTCGTACATGCTCCAACATGTTGGAAAGTCAAAAAGTGTCATAACAATGCTGCGACAAGAACAGAAATAATTTTTGACAATTTTTAAATAGTTTCAGTTTGCAGATTGAGAGACGTTTTACTAAAAAAATCTGAGGAATTCATCTTTGAGAAGAGAACATTACATGTGCAATTAGTACATGCTCCAACATGTTGGAAAGTCAAAAAGTGTCATAACAATGCTGCGACAAGAACACAAATAATTTTTGACAATTTTTTAATGAATTCAGTTTGCAGGTTGAAACACACTTTACAAAAAAAATCTGAGAAATTCGTGTTTGAGAAGAGAACATTACAGATGCAATTCGTACATGTGCTAACATGTTGGAAAGTCAAAAAGTGTCATAACAATGCTGCGACAAGAACACAAATAATTTTTGACAATTTTTGAATAATTTCAGTTTGCAGATTGAGAGACGCTTTACTAAAAAAAATCTGAGGAATTCATGTTTGAGAAGAGAACATTACAGGTGCAATTAGTACATGCTCCAACATGTTGGAAAGTCAAAAAGTGTCATAACAATGCTGCGACAAGAACACAAAGAATTTTTGACAATTTTTGAATAATTTCAGTTTGCAAGTTGAAAGACACTACTCGAAAAATTTCAAGAAATTTATGTTTGAGGAGACAACATTACAGATGCAATTACTACATGCTCTAACTTGGTGGAAAGTCAAAAAGTGTGATAACAATTGTTCGACAAGAACACAAATATTTTTTGACAATTTTTGAATGAATTCATTTTGCAGGTTGGACGACACTCCTCGAAAAATTCTCAGAAATTCCTGTTTGAGGAGACAACCTTACAGATGCAGTTACTACATGCTCTAACATGTTGGAAAGTCAAAAATTGTGATAACAATTGTGCGACAAGAACACAAATAATTTTTGACAATTTTTGAATGAATTCAGTTTGCAGGTTGAAAGACTACTCAAAAAATTCTCAGAAATTCCTGTTTAAGAAGACAACATATTACAGATGCAATTACTACATGCTCTAACATGTTGGAAAGTCAAAAAGTGTCAAAACAATTCTGCGACACGAACGCAAATAATTTTTAACAATTTTTGAATAATTTCAGTTTGCAGATTGAAAGACGCTTTACTAAAAAAAAATCTGAGAAATTCGTGTTTGAGAAGAGAACATTACAGATGCAATTCGTACATGTGCTAACATGTTGGAAAGTGAAAAAGTGTCATAACAATGCTGCGACAACAACACACATAATTTTTGACAATTTTTTAATAATTTCAGTTTGCAGATTGAGAGACGCTTTACTAAAAAAAATCTGAGGAATTCATGTTTGAGAAGGGAACATTACAGGTGCAATTAGTACATGCTCCAACATGTTGGAAAGTCAAAAAGTGTCATAACAATGCTGCGACAAGAAAACAAATAATTTTTGACAATTTTTTAATACATTTAGTTTGGAGGTTGAAAGACGCTTTAGTAAAAAAAAACTGAGAAATTTGTGTTTGAAAAGAGAACATTTCGGATGCATTTGTACATGTGCTAACATGTTGGAAAGTGAAAAAGTGTCATAACAATGTTGCGACAAAAACAGAAATAATTTTTGACAATTTTTGAATAGTTTCAGTTTGCAGATTGAGAGACGTTTTACTAAAAAAATCTGAGGAATTCATGTTTGAGAAGAGAACATTACAGGTGCAATTAGTACATGCTCCAACATGTTGGAAAGTCAAAAAGTGTCATAACAATGCTGCGACAAAAACACAAAAAAATTTTTGACAATTTTTTAATAATTTCAGTTAGCTGATTGAAACACACTTTACAAAAAAAATCTGAGAAATTCGTGTTTGAGAAGAGAACACTACAGATGCAATTCTTTCATGTTCTAACATGTTGGAAAGTCAAAAAGTGTCATAGCAATTCTGCGACAATAACACAAATAATTTTTGACAATTTTTGAATAAATTCAGTTTGCAGGTCGAAAGACGCTTTACTAAAAAAAATCTGAGAAATTTGTGTTTGAGAAGAGAACATTACAGATGCAATTCGAATATGTGCTAACATGTTGGAAAGTGAAAAAGTGTCATAACAATGCTGCGACAACAACACACATAATTTTTGACAATTTTTTAATAATTTCAGTTTGCAGATTGAGAGACGCTTTACTAAAAAAAATCTGAGGAATTCATGTTTGAGAAGAGAACATTACAGGTGCAATTAGTACATGCTCCAACATGTTGGAAAGTCAAAAAGTGTCATAACAATTCTGCGACAAGAACACAAATAATTTTTGACAATTTTTGAATATTCAGTTTGCAGGTTGAAAGACGCTTTACTAAAAAAAAAATCTGAGAAATTTGTGTTTGAGAAGAGAACATTACAGATGCAATTCGTACATGTGCTAACATGTTGGAAAGTGAAAAAGTGTCATAACAATGTTGCGACAAGAACAGAAATAATTTTTGACAATTTTTGAATAATTTCAGTTTGCAGATTGAAACACACTTTACTAAAAAAAAACTGAGAAATTCGTGTTTGAGGAGAGAACATTACAGATGCAATTCTTTCATGTTCTAACATGTTGGAAAGTCAAAAAGTGTCATAAAAATTCTGCGACAAGAACACAAATAATTTTTTACAATTTTTGAATAATTTCAGTTTGCAGATTGAGAGACGCTTTACAAAAAAAAATCTGAGAAATTCATGTTTGAGAAGAGAACATTACAGGTGCAATTAGTACATACTCCAACATGTTGGAAAGTCAAAAAGTGTCATAAAAATGCTGCGACAAGAACAGAAATAATTTTTGACAATTTTTAAATAGTTTCAGTTTGCAGATTGAGAGACGTTTTACTAAAAAAATCTGAGGAATTCATGTTTGAGAAGAGAACATTACAGGTGCAATTAGTACATGCTCCAACATGTTGGAAAGTCAAAAAGTGTCATAACAATGCTGCGACAAGAACACAAATAATTTTTGACAATTTTTTAATGAATTCAGTTTGCAGGTTGAAACACACTTTACAAAAAAAATCTGAGAAATTCGTGTTTGAGGAGAGAACATTACAGATGCAATTCTTTCATGTTCTAACATGTTGGAAAGTCAAAAAGTGTCATAGCAATTCTGCGACAATAACACAAATAATTTTTGACAATTTTTGAATAAATTCAGTTTGCAAGTTGAAAGACACTACTCGAAAAATTTCAAGAAATTTATGTTTGAGGAGACAACATTACAGATGCAATTACTACATGCTCTAACATGTTGGAAAGTCAAAAAGTGTGATAACAATTGTTCGACAAGAACACAAATATTTTTTGACAATTTTTTAATGAATTTAGTTTGCAGGTTGAAAGACTACTCAAAAAATTCTCAGAAATTCCTGTTTAAGAAGACAACATTACAGATGCAATTACTACATGCTCTAACATGTTGGAAAGTTAAAAAGTGTCAAAACAATTCTGCGACACGAACGCAAATAATTTTTAACAATTTTTGAATAATTTCAGTTTGCAGATTGAAAGACGCTTTACTAAAAAAAAATCTGAGAAATTCGTGTTTGAGAAGAGAACATTACAGATGCAATTCGTACATGTTCTAACATGTTGGAAAGTCAAAAGGTGTCATAACAATGTGCGACAAGAACACAAATAATTTTTGACAATTTTTTAATGAATTCAGTTTGCAGGTTGAAAGACACTACTCAAAAAATTCTCAGAAATTCCTGTTTAAGAAGACAACATTACAGATGCAATTACTACAGGCTCTAACATGTTGGAAAGTCAAAAAGTGTCAAAACAATTCTGCGACAAGAACGCAAATAATTTTTAACAATTTTTGAATAATTTCAGTTTGCAGATTGAAAGACGCTTTACTAAAAAAAAATCTGAGAAATTCGTGTTTGAGAAGAGAACATTACAGATGCAATTCGTACATGTGCTAACATGTTGGAAAGTGAAAAAGTGTCATAACAATGCTACGACAACAACACACATAATTTTTGACAATTTTTTAATAATTTCAGTTTGCAGATTGAGAGACGCTTTACTAAAAAAAATCTGAGGAATTCATGTTTGAGAAGAGAACATTACAGGTGCAATTAGTACATGCTCCAACATGTTGGAAAGTCAAAAAGTGTCATAACAATGCTGCGACAAGAAAACAAATAATTTTTGACAATTTTTTAATACATTTAGTTTGGAGGTTGAAAGACGCTTTACTAAAAAAAATCTGAGAAATTTGTGTTTGAAAAGAGAACATTTCGGATGCATTCGTACATGTGCTAACATGTTGGAAAGTGAAAAAGTGTCATAGCAATGCTGCGACAACAACACACATAATTTTTGACAATTTTTTAATAATTTCAGTTTGCAGATTGAGAGACGCTTTACTAAAAAAAATCTGAGGAATTCATGTTTGAGAAGAGAACATTACAGGTGCAATTAGTACATGCTCCAACATGTTGGAAAGTCAAAAAGTGTCATAACAATGCTGCGACAAGAAAACAAATAATTTTTGACAATTTTTTAATACATTTAGTTTGGAGGTTGAAAGACGCTTTACTAAAAAGAATCTGAGAAATTTGTGTTTGAAAAGAGAACATTTCGGATGCATTCGTACATGTGCTAACATGTTGGAAAGTGAAAAAGTGTCATAGCAATGCTGCGACAACAACACACATAATTTTTGACAATTTTTTAATAATTTCAGTTTGCAGATTGAGAGACGCTTTACTAAAAAAAATCTGAGGAATTCATGTTTGAGAAGAGAACATTACAGGTGCAATTAGTACATGCTCCAATATGTTGGAAAGTCAAAAAGTGTCATAACAATGCTGCGACAAGAAAACAAATAATTTTTGACAATTTTTTAATACATTTAGTTTGGAGGTTGAAAGACGCTTTACTAAAAAAAATCTGAGAAATTTGTGTTTGAAAAGAGCACATTTCGGATGCATTCGTACATGTGCTAACATGTTGGAAAGTGAAAAAGTGTCATAGCAATGCTGCGACAACAACACACATAATTTTTGACAATTTTTTAATAATTTCAGTTTGCAGATTGAGAGACGCTTTACTAAAAAAAATCTGAGGAATTCATGTTTGAGAAGGGAACATTACAGGTGCAATTAGTACATGCTCCAACATGTTGGAAAGTCAAAAAGTGTCATAACAATGCTGCGACAAGAAAACAAATAATTTTTGACAATTTTTTAATACATTTAGTTTGGAGGTTGAAAGACGCTTTACTAAAAAAAATCTGAGAAATTTGTGTTTGAAAAGAGAACATTTCGGATGCATTCGTACATGTGCTAACATGTTGGAAAGTGAAAAAGTGTCATAACAATGTTGCGACAAAAACAGAAATAATTTTTGACAATTTTTGAATAGTTTCAGTTTGCAGATTGAGAGACGTTTTACTAAAAAAATCTGAGGAATTCATGTTTGAGAAGAGAACATTACAGGTGCAATTAGTACATGCTCCAACATGTTGGAAAGTCAAAAAGTGTCATAACAATGCTGCGACAAGAACAGAAATAATTTTTGACAATTTTTAAATAGTTTCAGTTTGCAGATTGAGAGACGTTTTACTAAAAAAATCTGAGGAATTCATGTTTGAGAAGAGAACATTACAGGTGCAATTAGTACATGCTCCAACATGTTGGAAAGTCAAAAAGTGTCATAACAATGCTGCGACAAGAACACAAATAATTTTTGACAATTTTTGAATAATTTCAGTTTGCAGATTGAGAGACGCTTTACTAAAAAAAATCTGAGGAATTCATGTTTGAGAAGAGAACATTACAGGTGCAATTAGTACATGCTCCAACATGTTGGAAAGTCAAAAAGTGTCATAACAATGCTGCGACAAAAACACAAATAATTTTTGACAATTTTTTAATGAATTCAGTTTGCAGGTTGAAACACACTTTACAAAAAAAATCTGAGAAATTCGTGTTTGAGGAGAGAACATTACAGATGCAATTCTTTCATGTTCTAACATGTTGCAAAGTCAAAAAGTGTCATAGCAATTCTGCGACAATAACACAAATAATTTTTGACAATTTTTGAATAAATTCAGTTTGCAAGTTGAAAGACACTACTCGAAAAATTTCTAGAAATTTATGTTTGAGGAGACAACATTACAGATGCAATTACTACATGCTCTAACTTGGTGGAAAGTCAAAAAGTGTGATAACAATTGTTCGACAAGAACACAAATATTTTTTGACAATTTTTGAATGAATTCATTTTGCAGGTTGGACGACACTTCTCGAAAAATTTTTAGAAATTCCTGTTTGAGGAGACAACCTTACAGATGCAGTTACTACATGCTCTAACATGTTGGAAAGTCAAAAAGTGTGATAACAATTCTGCGACAAGAACGCAAATAATTTTTAACAATTTTTGAATAATTTCAGTTTGCAGATTGAAAGACGCTTTACTAAAAAAAAAAAAATCTGAGGAATTCGTGTTTGAGAAGAGAACATTACAGATGCAATTTGTACATGTTCTAACATGTTGGAAAGTCAAAAAGTGCCATAACAATGTGCGACAAGAACACAAATAATTTTTGACAATTTTTTAATTAATTCAGTTTGCAGGTTGAAAGACTACTCAAAAAATTCTCAGAAATTCCAGTTTGAGAAAACAACATTACAGATGAAATTACTATATGCTCTAACATGTTGAAAAGTCAAAAAGTGTCATAACAATGCTGCGACAAGGACACAAACATATTTCACAATTTTTGAATGAATTCAGTTTGCAGGTTGAAAGACACTACTCAAAAAATTCTCAGAAATTCCTGTTTAAGAAGACAACATTACAGATGTAATTACTACATGCTCTAACATGTTGGAAAGTCAAAAAATGTCAAAACAATTCTGCGACAAGAACGCAAATAATGTTTAACAATTTTTGAATAATTTCAGTTTGCAGATTGGAAGACGCTTTACTAAAAAGAAAAATCAGAGAAATTCGTGTTTGAGAAGAGAACATTACAGATGCAATTCGTACATGTTCTAACATGTTGGAAAGTCAAAAAGTGTCAAAACAATTCTGCGACAAGAACGCAAATAATTTTTAACAATTTTTGAATAATTTCAGTTTGCAGATTGAACGACGCTTTACTAAAAAAAAATCTGAGAAATTTGTGTTTGAGGAGAGAACATTACAGATGCAATTCGTAGATGTTCTAACATGTTGGAAAGTCAAAAAGTGTCATAACAATTTTGCGACAAGAACACAAATAATTTTAGAATAATTTTGGTTTGCAGATTCAAAGACGCTTTACTAAAAAAAATCTGAGAAATTTGTGTTTGAGAAGAGAACATTACAGATTCTACTCGTACATGTTCTAACATGTTGGAAAGTCAAAAATACTTATTTGTTGTTCCGCTTAATGTAATTATTTATTGATTCGTTTAATAAAATTAAGAAATTATTGTTTATTATCTAATTTATTAATTGTTTTATAATTTTGAAGTTGGTGCCATAAAAACATAAAAACAAATTATATCCCTTTCTACAATAACAAAATAGATACTACGAAAAAAATATAAAAGGAATTCATCATAATTTATTTATTGCAAATCTAACAATAATTCATCTGTCGGTAAATCCAACCTAAGCCATGCAATATTAGTATGACGAATAGATAGCTTTTACTTAATGAGTTCTGAAAAGTTTAATAGTTCAATTATAATCATGTATTAACAAATTAACTATAAAATGTATAATTTTATGTTTTACCGAAGAGACCTAGAAACGATTTTAAATCTTTTTCATTTTGTCGTAAAAGAAAATCTGAAATTGCTTGTACCTTAGCGGGATCTGGTTTTATCCCATCGACAGTCATTAAGTGTCCCAGAAATACGACTTTCTCGGTAAGAAATTTACATTTCTCTGGTTAAATTTTAAAATTATTTTCACGCAAAATTTGAAAATTGTCAGTTACATGTTTCATATGCTCTTCCATTGTATCGCTAAAAATTAAAATGTCATCTATTTAAAAAAAACTGAATTTTCCAATTACATCTTTAAAAATTCCATTCATGCAGCGTTAAGAGGTAGACCCGAAGGGCATTGGAGCAAATTCAATTTTTTTTTCCGTAGAAAATAAGATCTTTTCGATATCTCTCTGACTTAAAAATCGTTTCTATATTTGAAAATGAATTAGTCATCATTTAACTTTCGGTAGTCTACTACGATTCGCCATTTTTGAATTCTTTTATTATATATTTTTTTAAACAACCCAATGAGATACGTAATTTGACTCACCCCAACTGCGATGATATATTTGAAGATGAAAATGTGGTGTCAAGAACTATTGATTCTGGAGTCCAGTGGCCTTTCAATGAAATCCGGATTGCTTCCTGGTATTTTTCTTCCCGGTGTCTTGTGGTCTTACAAATTTCTTCGTTGATTTTCTTGATGTTCCGTCGCTATCTAGAAGAACTTTAAATATCTCTTTTTACCTAAATGAAGTGCCGTGTGTAATGTAATGTTAAGGTTCATTCAAAATTTTCATAAATTAATGCAACTTGTTTTATTCGTCTATCTTAAATACATATTAGCACCTATTGGATCTAATTCAAAATAAATCGTAGTGTAAAATGTGTGTCATCTTTTCCAATCATCCCGTCGTCTCTACTTAGATGTGGCCATCAAAAGTGTTAAATACGAGTAGGCACTTTTCAGAATCTGAAAAACCACTCAAATTAACTGCCTAAAATTCAGTAATAGCATACCGTCAAAATAAAAACGTGGGAAATCTGTGTAAAGGGTCCGCCATGAATCGTCATGGGTTTCTGAGCTCTCCTCAAAACAATGATTAGGTCCTTCTGAAATTTGTAGTCCGTGTCGTACCACGGACTGTTGTAGACCTCATCACCGACAGCCAGAGACTGCAAGTGTACGGTAAATTGGGGCAAGCAATATTGAATTTCTTACATAATCGTACAGCCTCTGGGACGAAAAGCTGGAAAAGATGAGGGCCCAAACCCAGACCCCAAACAACGTGAGAGTCTTGGAAGACACACCCACCGCCATGGTACTGAATCCCATAATTCCGATTAAAACGCCAGAGAATAGCACGTGGGCAAAAAGAGTTTTTCGGTACACCGAGTCCAAAATATTGGCCAACCTGCAACAGTAGTGTAATAACAAGAAATGGACGACACACAACAGTACTCAGAGACATCTTGGTGGTACTCTACGAACAGATAGAACCGCTTCCTTCTAAATTCCACATCTCGAGTCTCAATAACTTCCCTGATCAGATCCTTCAGATGCCACACTCGGATCAGCAAGTGCTCCATGGTCTGAACGATCAATATTGTGACCGCGGCGGCAGAGTGGTACACCCAGGCGACCGAGAAGAGCTGCCATAAGAAGAACATCTGTTTGTAAGGAAAGTCAGAAATGTTGAAGGGCATCCACGAAGGCGCTACTAGGCCGCAGACGTCTTTGAACTCTCGCATTTCATTTTCTATTTCGCACAAATGCTTCGTAAGTAGCGGCTCCAGCAGGTATGCCAAAACCACTACATGCAAACTAATTTTATAAGCGAACGCCATCAAATTCAGTTTGCGCGAATGTTCGTCGAACTCCGGGGGTTTGCCGAACTTCTCGAAGTCCGAGAGTCGCAAATACAATTGCGCTGCCAGTTTCTGCATGATAATGTAAGCGATAATTGTGTAGTAGACGCCGATTTGGGCCGTGATGACGATGAGATCTTCGGCGATGTAATAGAGGGACTTGTCTACAAAGCGAGTTGGTAGAATTGCGGCGAGTGTCGTTTGTACTCACTCGGTATCGATATCAGCAGCAAATGCAGGATGCTGCCGACGACGGTGACAAAGGTAGACGAGCAGATCGTCACGAATTTCACGTGGTACCAGTTCGAGGGGTTGGTCTCTTCGGGTTCTCGAGGCCACATGTAGGCGAACCTCATGTACGCGAAGACGGACGGCATCACGATTATCGGCATCTTGCAGGCAAAGTGACTTGTGGGGAAGTAAGCAAACCGCGGTTCTGAATAAAGGATGCGAAAATTGGTAGTTTATGCAAACAAACAACAAACTTGGAATGTGCTCAAGCACTTAAAGTTGTAATGCATATAGATGAGGTAAAAATGCAGTTGTTGAAAAGTTGGAAATAAATATTCGATGCGACTAACAATAAGTAGTTTGGTTTATTGATTACGTCAACTTGAGAGAAGAATATATAAAAGTTTTTTAATAAAGTCATGCAGTCACGCAAACTTACTCAAATGAAAAATGCAGGGGTGTTATAGGCCAACGAGTGGGTTCAACAAAGAAGGGATTTTAATTCGAACACTGGTGAATCCCAGACCTCACTTTACTGAAGCTGTATTCAGGGAAACAGAGACTACTGAAAAAAAATTAAATGTGCGCGTCAGCTCCGACGCGCGACTGGAGTTCTAGGCTCTTCTTGAGGTTAACAGACATTTTAGGGTATTTTCTACAGAGATCCCAGGTTTAGATTTTGAACATTTATAGCCTTTCCAGGTTTTCGAGTTTCTAGGTTTACAATTCCTAGGAATTTTATGATCTTAGAATAGTCCCAGAGATATTTCCAATTGTCACAGTTACAGATAGACTATAATTAATTTGTTTAGGAATTCTAATCTTATGCTGTTTTGGAATTTGAAAACTCACAAAGTTTTAGAAGAACGGATTGGTTTTCTTCAATTTTTAAACTGTAGGACTGTCTCAAAAAGCTTAGGTTTAGTTAAAAAATATTTTAATTTGAAAGCTCATAACTCAAAAACTAGATAAAATTTCGAGATTGGCTTTTCAGTAGGCCTTTTAGACATCCTTTTTGCATATGGATCTGTTCAACATCACAAAAATACATCTAGAGCAACGGATTGATTTTTTACGATTTTTGAACTACTTGGAATGCTTCAAAACGGTAAAGCTCAAGAAACCTCAAAAGCTTTTTTCACGATGCTTTTTCCTATAACTTTGCAATATTTTTATGTTTTGAAACCTCCTGAAGACAACTATGCAGTAATAATCTGACATAAAAGATCAATCTCGATATTGAGGAAGAATTTCAACTCACAATTTTTTTGACTTTGAAAGCTCATAACTCAAAAACAACATAAAATATCGGGATTCTGTGTGCAGTAGTCGATTTAGACATCCTTTTTTCATATCTGTTCAACATCAGAAACATATTGAAAAACAGATTGATTTTTTACAATTTTTGAACTACCAGGAATGCCTCAAAAAGCTAAATCTCGAAAAACCTCAAAAGCTTTTTTTGCGATGCTTTTTCCTATAACTTTGCAACATTTCTATATGTTTTTGGACCTCCTGAAGAGAAATATGCAGTCATAATCTGACATAAAAGATCAATCTCAAAAGTAGCATTTCGATATTTAGGAAGAATATCAACTTAAAATTTGTTGACTTTGAAAGCTCATAACTCAAAAACAACATAAAATATCTCGATTCTAAGTGAAGTAGTCGATTTAGACATCTTTCTTGCATATCTGTTCAACATCAGAAACATCTAGAAAAACGGACTGATTTTTTATAATTTTTGAACTGCCAGGAATGCCTCAAAAAGCTAAAGCTCGAGAAACCTCAAAAGCTTTTTTCACGATACTTTTTCCTATAACTTTGCAACATTTCTATATGTTTTTGGACCTCCTGAAGAGAAATATGCAGTAATAATCTGACATAAAAGATCAATCTCAAAATTAGCATTTCGATATTGAGGAAAAATTTAAACTCAAAATTTTTTTGACTGTGAAAGCTCATAACTCAAAAACAACATATAACATCGGGATTCTGTGTGAAGTAGTCGATTTAGACATCTTTCTTGCATATCTGTTCAACATCAGAAACATCTAGAAAAGCGGACTGATTTTTTACATTTTTTGAACTACCAGGAATGCCTCAAAAAGCAAAATCTCGAAAAATCTCAAAAGCTTTTTTGCTATGCTTTTTCCTATAACTTTGCAACATTTTTGCATATTTTGGAACCTCCTGAAGACAAATATGCAGTAATAATCTGACATAAAAGATCAATCTCAAAATTAGCATTTCGATATTGAGGAAAAATTTAAACTAAAAATTTTTTTGACTGTGAAAGCTCATAACTCAAAAACAACATATAACATCGGGATTCTGTGTGAAGTAGTCGATTTAGACATCTTTCTTGCATATCTGTTCAACATCAGAAACATCTAGAAAAACGGACTGATTTTTTATAATTTTTGAACTGCCAGGAATGCCTCAAAAAGCTAAATCTCGAAAAACCTCAAAAGCTTTTTTCGCGATGCTTTTTCCTATAACTTTGCAACATTTCTATATGTTTTGGACCCTCCTGAAGACAAATATGCAGTAATAATCTGACATAAAAGATCAATCTCAAAATTAGAATTTCGATATAGAGGAAGTATATCAACTCAAAAATTTTTTGACTTTGAAGGGTCATAACTCAAAAACAACATAAAATATCGGGATTCTGTTTGAAGTAGTCAATTTAACTACTTTTAATCAGTTTTTCCCTAAAACACCAAAAACAATTTCATTATAACTGCCAACGCACGTTTCGCCAACAATGTTGGCATCATCAGGGCGATGAGTAAACTAAAACTGTCAATTTAGACATCTTTCTTGCATATCTGTTCAACATCACAAACATCTAGAAAAGCAATCCTTATCAAAAATAAATTTGCATTCTAGACCTTATGGTCCACATCAATGTGTATAGCTTCATGGCCTTGATATCAATATCAAAATGTATCAATCAGTTTTGTCAACATCTAGACCTTATGGTTGACATCAATGTGTAGTAAACCTCTTTGTCAATATCTAAACCTTGTGTCGAGATCAAAGTGTAGTAATCTTTTTATCAATATCTAGACCTTATGGTCGAGATCAAAATGCAGTAAATCGTGTATCAGCTTCGAGACTTTACGATCAAAATCAAAATGTATCAATCAGTTTTGTCAACATCTAGACCTTATGGTTGACATCAATGTGTAGTAAACCTCTTTGTCAATATCTAAACCTTGTGTCGAGATCAAAGTGTAGTAAGCCTTTTATCAATATCTAGACCTTATGGTCGAGATCAAAATGCAGTAAATCGTGTATCAGCTTCGAGACTTTACGATCAAAATCAAAATGTATCAATCAGTTTTGTCAACATCTAGACCTTATGGTTGACATCAATGTGTAGTACACCTTTTTGTCAATATCTAAACCTTGTGTCGAGATCAAAGTGTAGTAATCTTTTTATCAATATCTAGACCTTATGGTCGAGATCAAAATGCAGTAAATCGTGTATCAGCTTCGAGACTTTACGATCAAAATCAAAATGTATCAATCAGTTTTGTCAACATCTAGACCTTATGGTTGACATCAATGTGTAGTAAACCTCTTTGTCAATATCTAACACTTGTGTCGAGATCAAAGTGTAGTAAGCCTTTTATCAATATCTAGACCTTATGGTCGAGATCAAAATGCAGTAAATTGTGTATCAGCTTCGAGACCTTACGATCAAAATCAAAATGTATCAATCAGTTTTGTCAACATCTAGACCTTATGGTTGACATCAATGTGTAGTAAACCTCTTTGTCAATATCTAAACCTTGTGTCGAGATCAAAGTGTAGTAATCTTTTTATCAATATCTAGACCTTATGGTCGAGATCAAAATGCAGTAAATCGTGTATCAGCTTCGAGACTTTACGATCAAAATCAAAATGTATCAATCAGTTTTGTGAACAACTAGACCTTATGGTTGACATCAATGTGTAGTAAACCTCTTTGTCAATATCTAACACTTGTGTCGAGATCAAAGTGTAGTAAGCCTTTTATCAATATCTAGACCTTAGGGTCGAGATCAAAATGTAGTAAATCGTGTATCAGCTTCGAGACCTTACGATCAATATCAAAATGTATCAATCAGTTTTATCAATATCTAGACCTTATGGTTGACATCAATGTGTAGTAAACCTCTTTGTCAATATCTAAACCTTGTGTCGAGATCAAAGTGTAGTAATCTTTTTATCAATATCTAGACCTTATTGTCGAGATCAAAATGCAGTAAATCGTGTATCAGCTTCGAGACTTTACGATCAAAATCAAAATGTATCAATCAGTTTTGTGAACAACTAAACCTTATGGTTGACATCAATGTGTAGTAAACCTCTTTGTCAATATTTAAACCTTGTGTCGAGATCAAAGTGTAGTAATCTTTTTATCAATATCTAGACTTTATGGTCGAGATCAAAATGCAGTAAATCGTTTATCAGCTTCGAGACCTTACGATCAAAATCAAAATGTATCAATCAGTTTTGTGAACAACTAGACCTTATGGTTGACAGCAATGTGTAGTAAACCTCTTTGTCAATATCTAAACCTTGTGTCGAGATCAAAGTGCAGTAATCTTTCTATCAATATCTAGACCTTATGGTCGAGATCAAAATGCAGTAAATCGTTTATCAGCTTCGAGACCTTACGATCAATATCAAAATGTATCAATCAGTTTTGTCAACATCTAGACCTTATGGTTGACATCAATGTGTAGTAAACCTCTTTGTCAATATCTAACACTTGTGTCGAGATCAAAGTGTAGTAAGCCTTTTATCAATATCTAGACCTTAGGGTCGAGATCAAAATGTAGTAAATCGTGTATCAGCTTCGAGACCTTACGATCAATATCAAAATGTATCAATCAGTTTTGTCAACATCTAGACCTTATGGTTGACATCAATGTGTAGTAAACCTCTTTGTCAATATCTAAACCTTGTGTCGAGATCAAAGTGTAGTAAGCCTTTTATCAATATCTAGACCTTATGGTCGAGATCAAAATGTAGTAAATCGTGTATCTGCTTCGAGACTTTACGATCAAAATCAAAATGCATCAATCAGTTTTGTCAACATCTAGACCTTATGGTTGACATCAATGTGTAGTAAACCTCTTTGTCAATATCTAAACCTTGTGTCGAGATCAAAGTGCAGTAATCTTTCTATCAATATCTTGACCTTATGGTCGAGATCAAAATGCAGTAAATCGTTTATCAGCTTCGAGACCTTACGATCAAAATCAAAATGTATCAATCAGTTTTGTGAACAACTAGACCTTATGGTTGACATCAATGTGTAGTAAACCTCTTTGTCAATATCTAACACTTGTGTCGAGATCAAAGTGTAGTAAGCCTTTTATCAATATCTAGACCTTAGGGTCGAGATCAAAATGTAGTAAACCGTGTATCAGCTTCGAGACCTTACGATCAATATCAAAATGTATCAATCAGTTTTATCAATATCTAGACCTTATGGTCGAGATCAAAATGCAGTAAATCGTGTATCAGCTTCGAGACTTTACGATCAAAATCAAAATGTATCAATCAGTTTTGTCAACATCTAGACCTTATGGTTGACATCAATGTGTAGTAAACCTCTTTGTCAATATCTAACACTTGTGTCGAGATCAAAGTGTAGTAAGCCTTTTATCAATATCTAGACCTTAGGGTCGAGATCAAAATGTAGTAAATCGTGTATCAGCTTCGAGACCTTACGATCAAAATCAAAATGTATCAATCAGTTTTGTCAACATCTAGACCTTATGGTTGACATCAATGTGTAGTAAACCTCTTTGTCAATATCTAACACTTGTGTCGAGATCAAAGTGTAGTAAGCCTTTTATCAATATCTAGACCTTAGGGTCGAGATCAAAATGCAGTAAATCGTGTATCAGCTTCGAGACCTTACGATCAAAATCAAAATGTATCAATCAGTTTTGTCAACATCTAGACCTTATGGTTGACATCAATGTGTAGTAAACCTCTTTGTCAATATCTAACACTTGTGTCGAGATCAAAGTGTAGTAAGCCTTTTATCAATATCTAGACCTTATGGTCGAGATCAAAATGTAGTGAATCGTGTATCAGCTTCGAGACCTTACGATCACAATGAAAATGTATCAATCAGTTTTGTCAACATCTAGACCTTATGGTTGACATCAATGTGTAGTAAACCTCTTTGTCAATATCTAACACTTGTGTCGAGATCAAAGTGTAGTAATCTTTTTATCAATATCTAGACTTTATGGTCGAGATCAAAATGTAGTGAATCGTGTATCAGCTTCGAGACCTTACGATCACAATGAAAATGTATCAATCAGTTTTGTCAACATCTAGACCTTATGGTTGACATCAATGTGTAGTAAACCTCTTTGTCAATATCTAACACTTGTGTCGAGATCAAAGTGTAGTAAGCCTTTTATCAATATCTAGACCTTATGGTCTAGATCAAAATGCAGTAAATCGTGTATCTGCTTCGAGACTTTACGATCAAAATCAAAATGTATCAATCAGTTTTGTGAACAACTAAACCTTATGGTTGACATCAATGTGTAGTAAACCTCTTTGTCAATATCTAACACTTGTGTCGAGATCAAAGTGTAGTAAGCCTTTTATCAATATCTAGACCTTATGGTCTAGATCAAAATGCAGTAAATCGTGTATCTGCTTCGAGACTTTACGATCAAAATCAAAATGCATCAATCAGTTTTGTCAACATCTAGACCTTATGGTTGACATCAATGTGTAGTAAACCTCTTTGTCAATATCTAAACCTTGTGTCGAGATCAAAGTGTAGTAATCTTTTTATCAATATCTAGACCTTATGGTCGAGATCAAAATGCAGTAAATCGTGTATCAGCTTCGAGAATTTACGATCAAAATCAAAATGTATCAATCAGTTTTGTGAACATCTAGACCTTATGGTTGACATCAATGTGTAGTAAACCTCTTTGTCAATATCTAAACCTTGTGTCGAGATCAAAGTGTAGTAATCTTTTTATCAATATCTAGACCTTATGGTCGAGATCAAAATGCAGTAAATCGTTTATCAGCTTCGAGACCTTACGATCAAAATCAAAATGTATCAATCAGTTTTGTCAACATCTAGACCTTATGGTTGACATCAATGTGTAGTAAACCTCTTTGTCAATATCTAACACTTGTGTCGAGATCAAAGTGTAGTAATCTTTTTATCAATATCTAGACCTTATGGTCGAGATCAAAATGCAGTAAATCGTGTATCAGCTTCGAGAATTTACGATCAAAATCAAAATGTATCAATCAGTTTTGTGAACAACTAAACCTTATGGTTGACATCAATGTGTAGTAAACCTCTTTGTCAATATCTAACACTTGTGTCGAGATCAAAGTGTAGTAAGCCTTTTATCAATATCTAGACCTTATGGTCTAGATCAAAATGCAGTAAATCCTGTATCTGCTTCGAGACTTTACGATCAAAATCAAAATGTATCAATCAGTTTTGTGAACAACTAAACCTTATGGTTGACATCAATGTGTAGTAAACCTCTTTATCAATATCTAACACTTGTGTCGAGATCAAAGTGTAGTAATTTTTTTATCAATATCTAGACCTTATGGTCGAGATCAAAATGCAGTAAATCGTGTATCAGCTTCGAGACTTTACGATCAAAATCAAAATGTATCAATCAGCTTTGTGAACAACTAAACCTTATGGTTGACATCAATGTGTAGTAAACCTCTTTGTCAATATCTAACACTTGTGTCGAGATCAAAGTGTAGTAAGCCTTTTATCAATATCTAGACCTTATGGTCTAGATCAAAATGCAGTAAATCGTGTATCAGCTTCGAGAATTTACGATCAAAATCAAAATGTATCAATCAGTTTTGTGAACATCTAGACCTTATGGTTGACATCAATGTGTAGTAAACCTCTTTGTCAATATCTAACACTTGTATCGAGATCAAAGTGTAGTAATCTTTTTATCAATATCTAGACCTTATGGTCGAGATCAAAATGCAGTAAATCGTGTATCAGCTTCGAGACTTTACGATCAAAATCAAAATGTATCAATCAGTTTTGTCAACATCTAGACCTTATGGTTGACATCAATGTGTAGTAAACCTCTTTGTCAATATCTAACACTTGTGTCGAGATCAAAGTGTAGTAAGCCTTTTATCAATATCTAGACCTTAGGGTCGAGATCAAAATGTAGTAAATCGTGTATCAGCTTCGAGACCTTACGATCAAAATCAAAATGTATCAATCAGTTTTGTCAACATCTAGACCTTATGGTTGACATCAATGTGTAGTAAACCTCTTTGTCAATATCTAACACTTGTGTCGAGATCAAAGTGTAGTAAGCCTTTTATCAATATCTAGACCTTATGGTCTAGATCAAAATGCAGTAAATCGTGTATCTGCTTCGAGACTTTACGATCAAAATCAAAATGTATCAATCAGTTTTGTGAACAACTAAACCTTATGGTTGACATCAATGTGTAGTAAACCTCTTTGTCAATATCTAACACTTGTGTCGAGATCAAAGTGTAGTAAGCCTTTTATCAATATCTAGACCTTATGGTCTAGATCAAAATGCAGTAAATCGTGTATCTGCTTCGAGACTTTACGATCAAAATCAAAATGCATCAATCAGTTTTGTCAACATCTAGACCTTATGGTTGACATCAATATGTAGTAAACCTCTTTGTCAATATCTAAACCTTGTGTCGAGATCAAAGTGTAGTAATCTTTTTATCAATATCTAGACCTTATGGTCGAGATCAAAATGTAGTGAATCGTGTATCAGCTTCGAGACCTTACGATCACAATGAAAATGTATCAATCAGTTTTGTCAACATCTAGACCTTATGGTTGACATCAATGTGTAGTAAACCTCTTTGTCAATATCTAACACTTGTGTCGAGATCAAAGTGTAGTAAGCCTTTTATCAATATCTAGACCTTATGGTCTAGATCAAAATGCAGTAAATCGTGTATCTGCTTCGAGACTTTACGATCAAAATCAAAATGTATCAATCAGTTTTGTGAACAACTAAACCTTATGGTTGACATCAATGTGTAGTAAACCTCTTTGTCAATATCTAACACTTGTGTCGAGATCAAAGTGTAGTAAGCCTTTTATCAATATCTAGACCTTATGGTCTAGATCAAAATGCAGTAAATCGTGTATCTGCTTCGAGACTTTACGATCAAAATCAAAATGCATCAATCAGTTTTGTCAACATCTAGACCTTATGGTTGACATCAATGTGTAGTAAACCTCTTTGTCAATATCTAAACCTTGTGTCGAGATCAAAGTGTAGTAATCTTTTTATCAATATCTAGACCTTATGGTCGAGATCAAAATGAAGTAAATCGTGTATCAGCTTCGAGAATTTACGATCAAAATCAAAATGTATCAATCAGTTTTGTGAACATCTAGACCTTATGGTTGACATCAATGTGTAGTAAACCTCTTTGTCAATATCTAAACCTTGTGTCGAGATCAAAGTGTAGTAATCTTTTTATCAATATCTAGACCTTATGGTCGAGATCAAAATGCAGTAAATCGTTTATCAGCTTCGAGACCTTACGATCAAAATCAAAATGTATCAATCAGTTTTGTCAACATCTAGACCTTATGGTTGACATCAATGTGTAGTAAACCTCTTTGTCAATATCTAACACTTGTGTCGAGATCAAAGTGTAGTAATCTTTTTATCAATATCTAGACCTTATGGTCGAGATCAAAATGCAGTAAATCGTGTATCAGCTTCGAGAATTTACGATCAAAATCAAAATGTATCAATCAGTTTTGTGAACAACTAAACCTTATGGTTGACATCAATGTGTAGTAAACCTCTTTGTCAATATCTAACACTTGTGTCGAGATCAAAGTGTAGTAAGCCTTTTATCAATATCTAGACCTTATGGTCTAGATCAAAATGCAGTAAATCCTGTATCTGCTTCGAGACTTTACGATCAAAATCAAAATGTATCAATCAGTTTTGTGAACAACTAAACCTTATGGTTGACATCAATGTGTAGTAAACCTCTTTATCAATATCTAACACTTGTGTCGAGATCAAAGTGTAGTAATTTTTTTATCAATATCTAGACCTTATGGTCGAGATCAAAATGCAGTAAATCGTGTATCAGCTTCGAGACTTTACGATCAAAATCAAAATGTATCAATCAGCTTTGTGAACAACTAAACCTTATGGTTGACATCAATGTGTAGTAAACCTCTTTGTCAATATCTAACACTTGTGTCGAGATCAAAGTGTAGTAAGCCTTTTATCAATATCTAGACCTTATGGTCTAGATCAAAATGCAGTAAATCGTGTATCTGCTTCGGGACTTTACGATCAAAATCAAAATGCATCAATCAGTTTTGTCAACATCTAGACCTTATGGTTGACATCAATGTGTAGTAAACCTCTTTGTCAATATCTAAACCTTGTGTCGAGATCAAAGTGTAGTAATCTTTTTATCAATATCTAGACCTTATGGTCGAGATCAAAATGCAGTAAATCGTGTATCAGCTTCGAGAATTTACGATCAAAATCAAAATGTATCAATCAGTTTTGTGAACATCTAGACCTTATGGTTGACATCAATGTGTAGTAAACCTCTTTGTCAATATCTAACACTTGTATCGAGATCAAAGTGTAGTAATCTTTTTATCAATATCTAGACCTTATGGTCGAGATCAAAATGCAGTAAATCGTTTATCAGCTTCGAGAATTTACGATCAAAATCAAAATGTATCAATCAGTTTTGTGAACATCTAGACCTTATGGTTGACATCAATGTGTAGTAAACCTCTTTGTCAATATCTAACACTTGTGTCGAGATCAAAGTGTAGTAATCTTTTTATCAATTTCAAGACCTTATGGTTGAGATCAAAATGTAGTAAATCGTGTATCAGCTTCGAGACCTTACGATCACAATCAAAATGTATCAATCAGTTTTGTCAACATCTAGACCTTATGGTAGTAACAAATGTTTTTAAACTCACCGATGCAGCTCCAACGTTGCCGTCATCTTCTTAAACGAACTTACTGCAATACAAATACAAAATAAATAAAAAAACGAAAGATTTACATATTATAAGATTTAAAAAAATTTATTTGTTTATTTTTAGTAGGGGTAGGTACTAGAAAAATAACTATTCTACTATTCTGTATAAGCAACAATAGTATATTATTATCCGAGTTCCTGTGTAGATTGGACGTTTTCCGGGACTAGAGGTTTAAAAAAGCACGAGTCAAACGAATGCCGGAAAGCACCAAATTTACACAGGAACGAGTGTAATACAACGTTTTATAGTTCGAACCAACCCCGGCTAGTCTTTAATTTGTTTAAAATTCATAGAAATAGTGTGACGTTTATCTGACATTTTATTATTGCATGACAGAGGGTTTACACAAGCGAAAATTTGAAAATTGTTAGTGTCGAACTATAAAATAAATTTTGCAACAACAAAATAACTAACCCTTTAATCCGGTCCTCCCTCTGCAACCAAATAGGACACCACACACTCACTTTAACTAACACTAACAATTAGTTTAAATGTAGTCCGGACCGACTATAAATTTATACGCGAAATCGACGACGCGAAAACTCGGAGACAAATGAGGGAATTTTATTAGTTACTGATAAGCTGGAACAGAAAGTGGCAAAAACTGCACAAAAAATAATTATGACATCGGATATAAATTCTATTTATTAATAGCCTGTTTGCTCACTAATTGATTTAAAATTTTTTGTTAGAGAGAAAAGCCGATAACAATTTTAATGTGTTTCGAAAAAAATCGTATTTGTATCACATTAGTTTAGAAATAATTTCATCGCTTCAAAGGACATGAAAAAGGGTACACATAATTCAAAACACGTAACAGTTAAAAAGCTAAAAATCGGTATTATGTATGTACGACAATTGTTCAGAAAATCGTTTGTGAATACACTAGTACACTTAAAAAGTCATATAAACTAATTGGAAATGCAGAATTATGTTCCAGATTTTTTTTAAACACAGATAATACGATGTCAAAAGACAAAAGTCGGATCAGACTCATGGAAAATTCAGGATTCCCAACAGAACATCGAAATGGTAATTTTTCGTTTATAAATACACTGGTACACTTAATTTCTCAGGTTCTGTAAAATCTGAAAATTTCCGAGATTCCAGCCTCCTCCAAGTTATGCGAGGGTTGGTTTCTCAAGGCCTCGAGTTCTCTATGATCTCAAAATGTCCAATTTACTTCTCAATTTGTGTTTCTCAAGTTCGCTGGTTCTCAGAATCCTCAAATTCTGAGGTTGGATTAGTACTTAGATTTTCTAAAATTGAAAGTTTCTCCACTTCTCAAGCTCTCAGGTTCTTAAAGTACTCATTGTCTCAAGTGGTCCAATATCTCAAATTCCAAAGCTTTGTTCAAAAAAACGTCAGGTTTTCCAAATTCCCATTTTCCTTAATTTCATGTCAAATTTGGTTTCTCAAGTTTTTTGTTTTTTTTTGGTTAGTAAAGGTCTCAAGTTCCCTAAAGTCTCAGTGTTGCCAAGGTTTCAATTTTTCCAAATTCTCAAGTTCATCAAGTTCTCAGGTTCTCTGTGATCTTAAATTGTCCAATTTCTTAAGTTTCTTAAATTTTTAGGTTCTCTAAGATTTGAAATTGTTCAAATTTTCACGTTCCTTCAGTTCTCGATTTGTGTTTCTCAAGTTCGCCGGTTCTCAGAATTATCAAATTTTAAGGATGAATTAGTTCTTAAATTTCTCAGTGCTTCCAGTTCTCAAGCTCTCAGGTTCTTAAAGCACTCATTGTCTCAATTTCCTTTGAATCCCAAGTTGTTCAATATCTCAAATTCTCAAGTTTCTCAAATATTCTGCTTCCAAAAATGCTTAGGGTTTTCAAAATCTCAGGTTTCTTCATTTTATCTCAAATTTCGTTTCTCAAGTTCTCAGTTTCTTTGGTTAGTCAAAACTCAATTTCCTTAATAGTTCAGGTTTGCCAAGTTTTCAGGTTCTTTAAAATCTGAGATTTTTCGAGATTTCAGGTTTCTCCAGTTCTTTCTGAACTTTGGTTTCTCAACTTAGGTGGGGTTCTTAAGTTACTCAATGTCTCAAGTTTCCTAGAATCCCAAGTTGTCCAATATCTCAAATTCTTAAGTTTATGAAATGTTCTGGTTCCAAAACTGCTTAGGTTTTTCAAAATCTGAGGTTTCTTCATTTCATCTCAAATTTTGTTTCTCAAGTTCTCAGTTTCTTTGGTTAGACAAAACTCAACTTCCTTAATATCTCCGGTTTGTCAAGGTTTCAAGTCCTCAGATTCTCTGAAATATTGATATTTTTCGAGATTTCAGGTTTCTCTTGTTCTGAAGTTTAGCTTCTCAAGTTATGTGAGGTTCTTAAGTGACTTAAAGTCTCAAATTTTAGTTGACTCCCCATTAATGGGTGGCGCTCCTGTTGACCTGTTCGAGTTTTTCGAAATTGGAATTTTTGGGGGGTACAAATTTTACTTGGGACACCCGGTTTTATTGTTTCAATGGACGACAAAGAACTTGTTGACATCATCTTTTATCTAATAGAGTAATGACCCGTTGTGGAATTCTGAAAAACTTCAGGAAAGAACTTTTGATAACTTTGAAGAATGTGAATATCCCTTTGATCTGTGTGTTCAACACATAGAAGAAGACACAACAAAAGCAAAAGTAAATGGAAAAGATTCAAGACTTCAAAGAAATAATTGAAAAATTAAACACTCTCTATAATCAGTGTATTTAAGAAACGTTGTTACTTTGATCATCAGTCCTTCCTTATGTGGTAAATTTTATGTGGACGGTAATTACCCTTATGTAAAATTTACTGCCACTATTTCAATCGATACATTGCATTTCTTGTTCCCTGACGTTGCAATAAGAACGCGACTGTAAATTACAGCTTACGTGGAAACAAATCCTGAGAACTTGACACGTGATTGACCCAAACACCTTCCTTTCATGCAAAGCATCACCATCGACGATACAAACATCCCCACCCACGACGATCCAGTGTGAATTCAGCTCATTTTCATTTTCTCACTTCCTGCAAAATGACTGCCGTGATGCAATCGACTTTGCGATATCTCCAAAGGGTGCGATTATGGCCCGGATCCGGAAGTTCGTCCAAAATCCTCACTTATTTAGTTTTACTTTCCGAGACTTTCCTCCTCGTTGGCAGTGCTTTGGATTTGATATTCAACCCCAAAAGTAAGTGGATTTTTTTTTCGTCAGCATCATTGTTAGTAGATCCACAGATGGTGGAAAGCTTGGAAAACGTCATCAGCCAAACGGGGGTGTTTTACTTCATGCTCATTTTCCTGCGGAACCAACAGTCCATCGCGGCGACCATCTCGGAATTCACAGACTTTCGGAAATTCGGAGAACCCCCACGTTTCCAACAGCAGAACACAGAACTGGAGCGCTTAGCCCGGATGTTCAAGATAGCGATAATGATATCCATCTCTATTCTGTGCATCGGGCCGTTGATCCTCAGATACGATTGTGACCAAAGGGCCTGCGGACTTCTGGCACCGGTGTGGTTGCCGTTCAACTACAAGACTCGTCCCGTGAAGGTAGCAGTTTACTTGTGGCAGTGTTATTGTTGCATGATGACCTACGGGGCGGCGGGGACGATCTCCATAGCGATGTTGGAAACGATGGAGCATTTGGTGATACGGATTCAACATCTCAAGATGATGCTGGAAGAAATGGTGGGCGCACCGGATGCAAAGGCCAGGAAGATCATGTTGAAGCGATGCGTGGACTACCACGTTCACAGTTTTGAGTAAGAGCGTTAGTCGGTGTTACGGGTACGATAATGGCTGTTACAGGGTCGCCAAACAAATAAATTATAACTTTGGGATTGGTTTGACTGTGCACGTGGTGGTGGCCGGGATGATCTTCGCCATCATTGGGCACACACTGATAACCGTACGTAATCAGTCATTGAGTCGTCCGAAATTTGTTAGAATTTTTGAAGGGTGAAGCGACCATGGACTCGTTTTCGCTGTTCTGTGGCTGGCTCTCCTGCTTCGTGGTGGTCTGTTTCGGTGGTCAACACCTGATAGATGAGGTAACTTTAATTTTGTTACAATACAGTTATTCTTCTCTAGTCCTTATCTGTTGGGACGGCCCTCTACAACACCAAGTGGTATGGATTGGACCCATCGTTCCGAAAAAATATCTTCATCATTCTGATACGTTCGCAAAGACCGATTCAGATTTCCGCCGGACCGTTCTCGTACCTCTCGCTGATACTAATTTTGACCGTAAGAGAAAAAATCTTGTGGGAGTTGATGAATTAAGTGGTGATTTTTCAGGTGCTGCAGACCGCTTATTCGTACCTGAACTTGTTGAGTGCAACTGCTTAATGTTACAATTTATACTGTTACCTGCACTGTGCAAAGAGTATATCACAAAGGCACAACTCTTTGTAATTAATAGTTGACAATAAAAGCATTGGAAAAGGAGCAATCATAAACTGATTTAGTTCTAAAATTCTCAAAAGGAATTTTGCAATTCGAACGTATTCCTATGACTTGATTTAAGTGTACCAGTGTATTTATAAACGAAAAATTACTTTTTCAATGTTCTGTTGGTAATCCTGAATTTCTTATAAATTTATAAGTGTCTGATCCGAGTTTTGTCTTTTGAGATCGGACTCATTCCTGTTTAAAAAATTCTCAAACATAATTCCACATTTTCAATTAATTCCTATTACTTGATTTAAGTGTACCAGTGTATTTATAAACGAAAAATTACTTTTTCAATGTTCTGTTGGGAATCCTGAATTTCTGATGAATTTATAAGTGTCTGATCCGAATTTTGTCTTTTGAGATCGGACTCATCCGTGTTTAAAAAATTCTCAAACATAATTCCACATTTTCAATTAACTCCTATTATTTGATTTAAGTGTACTAGTGTATTTATAAACGAAAACTTACATTTTCAATGTTCTGTTGGGAATCCTGAATTTCTTATGAATTTATAGGTGTCTGATCCGAGTTTTGTCTTTTGAGATCGGACCCACCCGTGTTTAAAAAATTCTCAAACAAAATTCCACATTTCCAATTAATTCCTAAGACTTGATTTAAGTGTACTAGTGTATTTATAAACGAAAAAATACCTTTTCAATGTTCCGTTGGGAATCCTGAATTTCTTATGAATTTATAAGTGTCTGATCCGAGTTTTGTCTTTTAAGATCGGACCCATCCGTGTTTAAAAATTCTCAAACATAATTCCACATTTCCAATGGATTCCTATGACTTGATTTAAGTGTACTAGTGTATTTATAAACGAAAAAATACCTTTTCAATGTTCCGTTGGGAATCCTGAATTTCTTATGAATTTATAAGTGTCTGATCCGAGTTTAGTCTTTTGAGATCGGTCTCGTCCGTGTTTAAAAAGTTCTCAAACATAATTCCACATTTCCAATGGATTCCTATGACTTGATTTAAGTGTACTAGTGTATTTATAAACGAAAAAATACTTTTTCAACGTTCTGTTGGGAATCCTGAATTTCTTATGAATTGCAAAGTGTCTGATCCGAGTTTTGTCTTTTGAGATCGGACCCATCCGTGTTTAAAAATTCTCAAACATAATTCCACATTTCCAATGGATTCCTATGACTTGATTTAAGTGTACTAGTGTATTTATAAACGAAAAAATACCTTTTCAATGTTCCGTTGGGAATCCTGAATTTCTTATGAATTTATAAGTGTCTGATCCGAGTTTTGTCTTTTGAGATCAGACTCCTCCGTGTTTAAAAAGTTCTCAAACATAATGCCACATTTCCAATTAATTCCTATGACCTGATTTAAGTGTACCAGTGTATTTATAAACGAGAAATTACCTTTTCAACGTTCTGTTGGGAATCCTGAATTTCTTATGAATTTATAAGTGTCTGATCCGAGTTTTGTCTTTTGAGATCGGACCCATCCGTGTTTAAAAAATTCTCAAACATAATTCCACATTTCCAATGGATTCCTATGACTTGATTTAAGTGTATCAGTGTATTTATAAACGAAAAATTACCTTTTCAATGTTCCGTTGGGAATCCTGAATTTCTTATGAATTTATAAGTGTCTGATCCGAGTTTTGTCTTTTGAGATCGGTCTCATCCGTGTTTAAAAAATTCTCAAACATAATTCCCCATTTCCAATGGATTCCTATGACTTGATTTAAGTGTACTAGTGTATTTATAAACGAAAAAATACTTTTTCAACGTTCTGTTGGGAATCCTGAATTTCTTAAGAATTTATAAGTGTCTGATCCGAGTTTTATCTTTTGAGATCGGACTCATCCGTGTTTAAAAAATTCTCAAACCTAATTCCACATTTCCAATTAATTCCTATGACCTGATTTAAGTGTACCAGTGTATTTATAAACGAAAAATTACCTTTTCAATATTCTGTTGGGAATCCAGAATTTCTGAAGAATTTATAAGTGTCTGATCCGAGTTTAGTCTTTTGAGATCGGTCTCGTCCGTGTTTAAAAAGTTCTCAAACATAATTCCACATTTCCAATGGATTCCTATGACTTGATTTAAGTGTACTAGTGTATTTATAAACGAAAAAATACTTTTTCAACGTTCTGTTGGGAATCCTGAATTTCTTAAGAATTTATAAGTGTCTGATCCGAGTTTTGTCTTTTGAGATCGGACTCATCCGTGTTTAAAAAATTCTCAAACCTAATTCCACATTTCCAATTAATTCCTATGACTTGATTCAAGTGTACCAGTGTATTTATAAACGAAAAATTACCTTTTCAATGTTCTGTTGGGAATCCTGAATTTCTTATAAATTTATAAGTGTCTGATCCCAGTTTTGTCTTTTGAGATCGGACCCATCCGTGTTTAAAAAATTCTCAAACATAATTCCACATTTCCAATGGATTCCTATGACTTGATTTAAGTGTATCAGTGTATTTATAAACGAAAAATTACCTTTTCAATGTTCTGTTGGTAATCCTGAATTTCTTATAAATTTATAAGTGTCTGATCCGAGTTTTGTCTTTTGAGATCGGACTCATTCCTGTTTAAAAAATTCTCAAACATAATTCCACATTTTCAATTAATTCCTATTACTTGATTTAAGTGTACCAGTGTATTTATAAACGAAAAATTACTTTTTCAATGTTTTGTTGGGAATCCTGAATTTCTTATAAATTTATAAGTGTCTGATCCCAGTTTTGTCTTTTGAGATCGGACCCATCCGTGTTTGAAAAATTCTCAAACATAATTCTAAATTTACAATTAATTCCTATGACCTGATTTAAGTGTACCAGTGTATTTATAAACGAAAAATTACCTTTTCAATGTTCTGTTGGGAATCCTGAATTTCTTGTGAATTTATAAGTGTCTGATACCAGTTTTGTCTTTTGAGATCGGACTCATCTGTGTTTAAAAAATTCTCAAACATAATTCCACATTTCCAATTAATTCCTATGACTTGATTCAAGTGTACCAGTGTATTTATAAACGAAAAATTACCTTTTCAATGTTCTGTTGGGAATCCTGAATTTCTTATAAATTTATAAGTGTCTGATCCCAGTTTTGTCTTTTGAGATCGGACCCATCCGTGTTTAAAAAATTCTCAAACATAATTCCACATTTCCAATGGATTCCTATGACTTGATTTAAGTGTATCAGTGTATTTATAAACGAAAAATTACCTTTTCAATGTTCTGTTGGTAATCCTGAATTTCTTATAAATTTATAAGTGTCTGA
The DNA here is from genome assembly GCA_963583935.1 of Diaperis boleti. Taxonomy (NCBI): domain Eukaryota; kingdom Metazoa; phylum Arthropoda; class Insecta; order Coleoptera; family Tenebrionidae; genus Diaperis; species Diaperis boleti. The sequence goes on along the minus strand of OY757242.1, from coordinate 94,278,028 downwards.
TCCGAGTTTTGTCTTTTGAGATCGGACTCATTCCTGTTTAAAAAATTCTCAAACATAATTCCACATTTTCAATTAATTCCTATTACTTGATTTAAGTGTACCAGTGTATTTATAAACGAAAAATTACTTTTTCAATGTTCTGTTGGGAATCCTGAATTTCTTATGAATTTATAAGTGTCTGATACCAGTTTTGTCTTTTGAGATCGGACCCATCCGTGTTTAAAAAATTCTCAAACATAATTCCAAATTTACAATTAATTCCTATGACCTGATTTAAGTGTACCAGTGTATTTATAAACGAAAAATTACCTTTTCAATGTTCTGTTGGGAATCCTGAATTTCTTATGAATTTATAAGTGTCTGATACCAGTTTTGTCTTTTGAGATCGGACTCATCTGTGTTTAAAAAATTCTCAAACATAATTCCACATTTCCAATTAATTCCTATGACTTGATTCAAGTGTACCAGTGTATTTATAAACGAAAAATTACCTTTTCAATGTTCTGTTGGGAATCCTGAATTTCTTATAAATTTATAAGTGTCTGATCCCAGTTTTGTCTTTTGAGATCGGACCCATCCGTGTTTAAAAAATTCTCAAACATAATTCCACATTTCCAATGGATTCCTATGACTTGATTTAAGTGTATCAGTGTATTTATAAACGAAAAATTACCTTTTCAATGTTCTGTTGGTAATCCTGAATTTCTTATAAATTTATAAGTGTCTGATCCGAGTTTTGTCTTTTGAGATCGGACTCATCCGTGTTTAAAAAATTCTCAAACCTAATTCCACATTTCCAATTAATTCCTATGACCTGATTTAAGTGTACCAGTGTATTTATAAACGAAAAATTACCTTTTCAATATTCTGTTGGGAATCCAGAATTTCTGAAGAATTTATAAGTGTCTGATCCGAGTTTAGTCTTTTGAGATCGGTCTCGTCCGTGTTTAAAAAATTCTCAAACATAATTCCACATTTCCAATGGATTCCTATGACTTGATTTAAGTGTATCAGTGTATTTATAAACGAAAAAATACCTCTTCAATGTTCCGTTGGGAATCCTGAATTTCTTATGAATTTATAAGTGTCTGATCCGAGTTTTGTCTTTTGAGATCAGACCCATTCGTGTTTAAAAAATTCTCAAACATAATTCCAAATTTACAATTAATTCCTATGACCTGATTTAAGTGTACCAGTGTATTTATAAACGAAAAATTACCTTTTCAATGTTCTGTTGGGAATCCTGAATTTCTTAAGAATTTATAAGTGTCTGATCCGAGTTTTGTCTTTTGAGATCGGACTCATCCGTGTTTAAAAAATTCTCGAACAACTCCACATTTCCAATTAATTCCTATGACTTGATTTAAGTGTACCAGTGTATTTATAAACGAGAAATTACCTTTTCAAGGTTCTGTTGGGAATCCTGAATTTCTGAAGAATTTATAAGTGTCTGATCCGAGTTTAGTCCTTTGAGATCGGTCTCGTCCGTGTTTAAAAAGTTCTCAAACATAATTCCACATTTCCAATGGATTCCTATGACTTGATTTAAGTGTATCAGTGTATTTATAAACGAAAAATTACCTTTGCAATGTTCTGTTGGTAATCCTGAATTTCTTATAAATTTATAAGTGTCTGATCCGAGTTTTGTCTTTTGAGATCGGACTCATTCCTGTTTAAAAAATTCTCAAACATAATTCCACATTTTCAATTAATTCCTATTACTTGATTTAAGTGTACCAGTGTATTTATAAACGAAAAATTACTTTTTCAATGTTCTGTTGGGAATCCTGAATTTCTGATGAATTTATAAGTGTCTGATCCGAATTTTGGCTTTTGAGGTCGGACTCATCCGTGTTTAAAAAATTCTCAAACATAATTCCACATTTTCAATTAACTCCTATTATTTGATTTAAGTGTACCAGTGTATTTATAAACGAAAAAATACCTTTTCAATGTTCCGTTGGGAATCCTGAATTTCTTATGAATTTATAAGTGTCTGATCCGAGTTTTGTCTTTTGAGATCGAACTCATCCGTGTTTAAAAAATTCTCAAACATAACTCCACATTTCCAATTAATTCCTATGACTTGATTTAAGTGTACCAGTGTATTTGTAAACGAAAAATTACATTTTCAATGCTCTGTTGGGAATCCTGAATTTCTTAAGAATTTATAAGTGTCTGATCCCAGTTTTGTCTTTTGAGATCGGACTCATCTGTGTTTAAAAAATTCTCAAACATAATTCCACATTTCCAATTAATTCCTATGACTTGATTCAAGTGTACCAGTGTATTTATAAACGAAAAATTACCTTTTCAATGTTCTGTTGGGAATCCTGAATTTCTTATGAATTTATAAGTGTCTGATCCCAGTTTTGTCTTTTGAGATCGGACCCATCCGTGTTTAAAAAATTCTCAAACATAATTCCACATTTCCAATGGATTCCTATGACTTGATTTAAGTGTATCAGTGTATTTATAAACGAAAAATTATCTTTTCAATGTTCCGTTGGGAATCCTGAATTTCTTATGAATTTATAAGTGTCTGATCCGAGTTTTGTCTTTTGAGATCGGACTCATCCGTGTTTAAAAAATTCTCGAACCTAATTCCACATTTCCAATTAATTCCTATGACCTGATTTAAGTGTACCAGTGTATTTATAAACGAAAAATTACTTTTTCAATGTTCTGTTGGGAATCCTGAATTTCTTATGAATTTATAAGTGTCTGATCCGAGTTTTGTCTTTTGAGATCGGACTCATCCGTGTTTAAAAAATTCTCAAACATAACTCCACATTTCCAATTAATTCCTATGACCTGATTTAAGTGTACCAGTGTATTTATAAACGAAAAATTACCTTTTCAATATTCTGTTGGGAATCCTGAATTTCTTATGAATTTATAAGTGTCTGATCCCAGTTTTGTCTTTTGAGATCGGACTCATCTGTGTTTAAAAAATTCTCAAACATAATTCCACATTTCCAATGGATTCCTATGACTTGATTTAAGTGTATCAGTGTATTTATAAACGAAAAATTATCTTTTCAATGTTCCGTTGGGAATCCTGAATTTCTTATGAATTTATAAGTGTCTGATCCGAGTTTTGTCTTTTGAGATCGGACTCATCCGTGTTTAAAAAATTCTCAAACATAACTCCACATTTCCAATTAATTCCTATGACCTGATTTAAGTGTACCAGTGTATTTATAAACGAAAAATTACCTTTTCAATATTCTGTTGGGAATCCTGAATTTCTTATGAATTTATAAGTGTCTGATCCCAGTTTTGTCTTTTGAGATCGGACTCATCTGTGTTTAAAAAATTCTCAAACATAATTCCACATTTCCAATGGATTCCTATGACTTGATTTAAGTGTATCAGTGTATTTATAAACGAAAAATTATCTTTTCAATGTTCCGTTGGGAATCCTGAATTTCTTATGAATTTATAAGTGTCTGATCCGAGTTTTGTCTTTTGAGATCGGACTCATCCGTGTTTAAAAAATTCTCAAACATAACTCCACATTTCCAATTAATTCCTATGACCTGATTTAAGTGTACCAGTGTATTTATAAACGAAAAATTACCTTTTCAATATTCTGTTGGGAATCCTGAATTTCTTATGAATTTATAAGTGTCTGATCCGAGTTTTGTCTTTTGAGATCGGACTCATCCGTGTTTAAAAAATTCTCAAACATAACTCCACATTTCCAATTAATTCCTATGACCTGATTTAAGTGTACCAGTGTATTTATAAACGAAAAATTACCTTTTCAATATTCTGTTGGGAATCCTGAATTTCTTATGAATTTATAAGTGTCTGATCCCAGTTTTGTCTTTTGAGATCGGACTCATCTGTGTTTAAAAAATTCTCAAACATAATTCCACATTTCCAATGGATTCCTATGACTTGATTTAAGTGTATCAGTGTATTTATAAACGAAAAATTATCTTTTCAATGTTCCGTTGGGAATCCTGAATTTCTTATGAATTTATAAGTGTCTGATCCGAGTTTTGTCTTTTGAGATCGGACTCATCCGTGTTTAAAAAATTCTCAAACATAACTCCACATTTCCAATTAATTCCTATGACCTGATTTAAGTGTACCAGTGTATTTATAAACGAAAAATTACCTTTTCAATATTCTGTTGGGAATCCTGAATTTCTTATGAATTTATAAGTGTCTGATCCGAGTTTTGTCTTTTGAGATCGGACTCATCCGTGTTTAAAAAATTCTCAAACATAACTCCACATTTCCAATTAATTCCTATGACCTGATTTAAGTGTACCAGTGTATTTATAAACGAAAAATTACTTTTTCAATGCTCTGTTGGGAATCCTGAATTTCTTAAGAATTTATAAGTGTCTGATCCCAGTTTTGTCTTTTGAGATCGGACTCATCTGTGTTTAAAAAATTCTCAAACATAATTCCACATTTCCAATTAATTCCTATGACCTGATTTAAGTGTACCAGTGTATTTATAAACGAAAAATTACCTTTTCAATGTTCTGTTGGGAATCCTGAATTTCTTATGAATTTATAAGTGTCTGATCCCAGTTTTGTCTTTTGAGATCGGACCCATCCGTGTTTAAAAAATTCTCAAACATAATTCCACATTTCCAATGGATTCCTATGACTTGATTTAAGTGTATCAGTGTATTTATAAACGAAAAATTATCTTTTCAATGTTCCGTTGGGAATCCTGAATTTCTTATGAATTTATAAGTGTCTGATCCGAGTTTAGTCTTTTGAGATCGGTCTCGTCCGTGTTTAAAAAGTTCTCAAACATAATTCCACATTTCCAATGGATTCCTATGACTTGATTTAAGTGTATCAGTGTATTTATAAACGAAAAAATACCTTTTCAATGTTCTGTTGGGAATCCTGAATTTCTTAAGAATTTATAAGTGTCTGATCCGAGTTTTGTCTTTTGAGATCGGACTCATCCGTGTTTAAAAAATTCTCAAACATAACTCCACATTTCCAATTAATTCCTATGACCTGATTTAAGTGTACCAGTGTATTTATAAACGAAAAATTACTTTTTCAATGCTCTGTTGGGAATCCTGAATTTCTTAAGAATTTATAAGTGTCTGATCCCAGTTTTGTCTTTTGAGATCGGACTCATCTGTGTTTAAAAAATTCTCAAACATAATTCCACATTTCCAATTAATTCCTATGACCTGATTTAAGTGTACCAGTGTATTTATAAACGAAAAATTACCTTTTCAATGTTCTGTTGGGAATCCTGAATTTCTTATGAATTTATAAGTGTCTGATCCCAGTTTTGTCTTTTGAGATCGGACCCATCCGTGTTTAAAAAATTCTCAAACATAATTCCACATTTCCAATGGATTCCTATGACTTGATTTAAGTGTATCAGTGTATTTATAAACGAAAAATTATCTTTTCAATGTTCCGTTGGGAATCCTGAATTTCTTATGAATTTATAAGTGTCTGATCCGAGTTTAGTCTTTTGAGATCGGTCTCGTCCGTGTTTAAAAAGTTCTCAAACATAATTCCACATTTCCAATGGATTCCTATGACTTGATTTAAGTGTATCAGTGTATTTATAAACGAAAAAATACCTTTTCAATGTTCTGTTGGGAATCCTGAATTTCTTAAGAATTTATAAGTGTCTGATCCGAGTTTTGTCTTTTGAGATCGGACTCATCCGTGTTTAAAAAATTCTCAAACCTAATTCCACATTTCCAATTAATTCCTATGACCTGATTTAAGTGTACCAGTGTATTTATAAACGAAAAATTACCTTTTCAATATTCTGTTGGGAATCCTGAATTTCTTATGAATTTATAAGTGTCTGATACCAGTTTTGTCTTTTGAGATCGGACTCATCTGTGTTTAAAAAATTCTCAAACATAATTCCACATTTCCAATGGATTCCTATGACTTGATTTAAGTGTATCAGTGTATTTATAAACGAAAAATTATCTTTTCAATGTTCCGTTGGGAATCCTGAATTTCTTATGAATTTATAAGTGTCTGATCCGAGTTTTGTCTTTTGAGATCGGACTCATCCGTGTTTAAAAAATTCTCAAACATAACTCCACATTTCCAATTAATTCCTATGACCTGATTTAAGTGTACCAGTGTATTTATAAACGAAAAATTACCTTTTCAATATTCTGTTGGGAATCCTGAATTTCTTATGAATTTATAAGTGTCTGATCCGAGTTTTGTCTTTTGAGATCGGACTCATCCGTGTTTAAAAAATTCTCAAACCTAATTCCACATTTCCAATTAATTCCTATGACCTGATTTAAGTGTACCAGTGTATTTATAAACGAAAAATTACTTTTTCAATGTTCTGTTGGGAATCCTGAATTTCTTATGAATTTATAAGTGTCTGATCCGAGTTTTGTCTTTTGAGATCGGACTCATCCGTGTTTAAAAAATTCTCAAACATAACTCCACATTTCCAATTAATTCCTATGACCTGATTTAAGTGTACCAGTGTATTTATAAACGAAAAATTACCTTTTCAATATTCTGTTGGGAATCCTGAATTTCTTATGAATTTATAAGTGTCTGATCCGAGTTTTGTCTTTTGAGATCGGACTCATCCGTGTTTAAAAAATTCTCAAACATAACTCCACATTTCCAATTAATTCCTATGACCTGATTTAAGTGTACCAGTGTATTTATAAACGAAAAATTACTTTTTCAATGCTCTGTTGGGAATCCTGAATTTCTTAAGAATTTATAAGTGTCTGATCCCAGTTTTGTCTTTTGAGATCGGACTCATCTGTGTTTAAAAAATTCTCAAACATAATTCCACATTTCCAATTAATTCCTATGACCTGATTTAAGTGTACCAGTGTATTTATAAACGAAAAATTACCTTTTCAATGTTCTGTTGGGAATCCTGAATTTCTTATGAATTTATAAGTGTCTGATCCCAGTTTTGTCTTTTGAGATCGGACCCATCCGTGTTTAAAAAATTCTCAAACATAATTCCACATTTCCAATGGATTCCTATGACTTGATTTAAGTGTATCAGTGTATTTATAAACGAAAAATTATCTTTTCAATGTTCCGTTGGGAATCCTGAATTTCTTATGAATTTATAAGTGTCTGATCCGAGTTTAGTCTTTTGAGATCGGTCTCGTCCGTGTTTAAAAAGTTCTCAAACATAATTCCACATTTCCAATGGATTCCTATGACTTGATTTAAGTGTATCAGTGTATTTATAAACGAAAAAATACCTTTTCAATGTTCTGTTGGGAATCCTGAATTTCTTAAGAATTTATAAGTGTCTGATCCGAGTTTTGTCTTTTGAGATCGGACTCATCCGTGTTTAAAAAATTCTCAAACATAACTCCACATTTCCAATTAATTCCTATGACCTGATTTAAGTGTACCAGTGTATTTATAAACGAAAAATTACTTTTTCAATGCTCTGTTGGGAATCCTGAATTTCTTAAGAATTTATAAGTGTCTGATCCCAGTTTTGTCTTTTGAGATCGGACTCATCTGTGTTTAAAAAATTCTCAAACATAATTCCACATTTCCAATTAATTCCTATGACCTGATTTAAGTGTACCAGTGTATTTATAAACGAAAAATTACCTTTTCAATGTTCTGTTGGGAATCCTGAATTTCTTATGAATTTATAAGTGTCTGATCCCAGTTTTGTCTTTTGAGATCGGACCCATCCGTGTTTAAAAAATTCTCAAACATAATTCCACATTTCCAATGGATTCCTATGACTTGATTTAAGTGTATCAGTGTATTTATAAACGAAAAATTATCTTTTCAATGTTCCGTTGGGAATCCTGAATTTCTTATGAATTTATAAGTGTCTGATCCGAGTTTAGTCTTTTGAGATCGGTCTCGTCCGTGTTTAAAAAGTTCTCAAACATAATTCCACATTTCCAATGGATTCCTATGACTTGATTTAAGTGTATCAGTGTATTTATAAACGAAAAAATACCTTTTCAATGTTCTGTTGGGAATCCTGAATTTCTTAAGAATTTATAAGTGTCTGATCCGAGTTTTGTCTTTTGAGATCGGACTCATCCGTGTTTAAAAAATTCTCAAACCTAATTCCACATTTCCAATTAATTCCTATGACCTGATTTAAGTGTACCAGTGTATTTATAAACGAAAAATTACCTTTTCAATATTCTGTTGGGAATCCTGAATTTCTTATGAATTTATAAGTGTCTGATACCAGTTTTGTCTTTTGAGATCGGACTCATCTGTGTTTAAAAAATTCTCAAACATAATTCCACATTTCCAATGGATTCCTATGACTTGATTTAAGTGTATCAGTGTATTTATAAACGAAAAATTATCTTTTCAATGTTCCGTTGGGAATCCTGAATTTCTTATGAATTTATAAGTGTCTGATCCGAGTTTTGTCTTTTGAGATCGGACTCATCCGTGTTTAAAAAATTCTCAAACATAACTCCACATTTCCAATTAATTCCTATGACCTGATTTAAGTGTACCAGTGTATTTATAAACGAAAAATTACCTTTTCAATATTCTGTTGGGAATCCTGAATTTCTTATGAATTTATAAGTGTCTGATCCGAGTTTTGTCTTTTGAGATCGGACTCATCCGTGTTTAAAAAATTCTCAAACCTAATTCCACATTTCCAATTAATTCCTATGACCTGATTTAAGTGTACCAGTGTATTTATAAACGAAAAATTACTTTTTCAATGTTCTGTTGGGAATCCTGAATTTCTTATGAATTTATAAGTGTCTGATCCGAGTTTTGTCTTTTGAGATCGGACTCATCCGTGTTTAAAAAATTCTCAAACATAACTCCACATTTCCAATTAATTCCTATGACCTGATTTAAGTGTACCAGTGTATTTATAAACGAAAAATTACCTTTTCAATATTCTGTTGGGAATCCTGAATTTCTTATGAATTTATAAGTGTCTGATCCGAGTTTTGTCTTTTGAGATCGGACTCATCCGTGTTTAAAAAATTCTCAAACATAACTCCACATTTCCAATTAATTCCTATGACCTGATTTAAGTGTACCAGTGTATTTATAAACGAAAAATTACTTTTTCAATGCTCTGTTGGGAATCCTGAATTTCTTAAGAATTTATAAGTGTCTGATCCCAGTTTTGTCTTTTGAGATCGGACTCATCTGTGTTTAAAAAATTCTCAAACATAATTCCACATTTCCAATTAATTCCTATGACCTGATTTAAGTGTACCAGTGTATTTATAAACGAAAAATTACCTTTTCAATGTTCTGTTGGGAATCCTGAATTTCTTATGAATTTATAAGTGTCTGATCCCAGTTTTGTCTTTTGAGATCGGACCCATCCGTGTTTAAAAAATTCTCAAACATAATTCCACATTTCCAATGGATTCCTATGACTTGATTTAAGTGTATCAGTGTATTTATAAACGAAAAATTATCTTTTCAATGTTCCGTTGGGAATCCTGAATTTCTTATGAATTTATAAGTGTCTGATCCGAGTTTAGTCTTTTGAGATCGGTCTCGTCCGTGTTTAAAAAGTTCTCAAACATAATTCCACATTTCCAATGGATTCCTATGACTTGATTTAAGTGTATCAGTGTATTTATAAACGAAAAAATACCTTTTCAATGTTCTGTTGGGAATCCTGAATTTCTTAAGAATTTATAAGTGTCTGATCCGAGTTTTGTCTTTTGAGATCGGACTCATCCGTGTTTAAAAAATTCTCAAACCTAATTCCACATTTCCAATTAATTCCTATGACCTGATTTAAGTGTACCAGTGTATTTATAAACGAAAAATTACCTTTTCAATATTCTGTTGGGAATCCAGAATTTCTGAAGAATTTATAAGTGTCTGATCCGAGTTTAGTCTTTTGAGATCGGTCTCGTCCGTGTTTAAAAAATTCTCAAACATAATTCCACATTTCCAATGGATTCCTATGACTTGATTTAAGTGTATCAGTGTATTTATAAACGAAAAAATACCTCTTCAATGTTCCGTTGGGAATCCTGAATTTCTTATGAATTTATAAGTGTCTGATCCGAGTTTTGTCTTTTGAGATCGGACTCATCCGTGTTTAAAAAATTCTCGAACAACTCCACATTTCCAATTAATTCCTATGACTTGATTTAAGTGTACCAGTGTATTTATAAACGAGAAATTACCTTTTCAAGGTTCTGTTGGGAATCCTGAATTTCTGAAGAATTTATAAGTGTCTGATCCGAGTTTAGTCTTTTGAGATCGGTCTCGTCCGTGTTTAAAAAGTTCTCAAACATAATTCCACATTTCCAATGGATTCCTATGACTTGATTTAAGTGTATCAGTGTATTAATAAACGAAAAATTATCTTTTCAATGTTCCGTTGGGAATCCTGAATTTCTTATGAATTTATAAGTGTCTGATCCGAGTTTTGTCTTTTGAGATCGGACTCATCCGTGTTTAAAAAATTCTCAAACCTAATTCCACATTTCCAATTAATTCCTATGACCTGATTTAAGTGTACCAGTGTATTTATAAACGAAAAATTACTTTTTCAATGTTCTGTTGGGAATCCTGAATTTCTTATGAATTTATAAGTGTCTGATCCGAGTTTTGTCTTTTGAGATCGGACTCATCCGTGTTTAAAAAATTCTCAAACATAATGCCACATTTCCAATTAATTCCTATGACCTGATTTAAGTGTACCAGTGTATTTATAAACGAGAAATTACCTTTTCAACGTTCTGTTGGGATTCCTGAATTTCTTATGAATTTATAAGTGTCTGATCCGAGTTTTGTCTTTTGAGATCGGACTCATCCGTGTTTCAAAAATTCTCAAATATAATTCCACATTTTCAATTAATTCCTATTACTTGATTGAAGTGTACCAGTGTATTTATAAACGAAAAATTACTTTTTCAATGTTCTGTTGGGAATCCTGAATTTCTTATGAATTTATAAGTGTCTGATCCGAGTTTTGTCTTTTGAGATCGGACTCATCCGTGTTTAAAAAATTCTCAAACCTAATTCCACATTTCCAATTAATTCCTATGACCTGATTTAAGTGTACCAGTGTATTTATAAACGAAAAATTACTTTTTCAATGTTCTGTTGGGAATCCTGAATTTCTTATGAATTTATAAGTGTCTGATCCGAGTTTTGTCTTTTGAGATCGGACCCATCCGTGTTTAAAAAATTCTCAAACATAATTCCAAATTTACAATTAATTCCTATGACCTGATTTAAGTGTACCAGTGTATTTATAAACGAAAAATTACCTTTTCAATGTTCTGTTGGGAATCCTGAATTTCTTATGAATTTATAAGTGTCTGATACCAGTTTTGTCTTTTGAGATCGGACTCATCTGTGTTTAAAAAATTCTCAAACATAATTCCACATTTCCAATTAATTCCTATGACTTGATTCAAGTGTACCAGTGTATTTATAAACGAAAAATTACCTTTTCAATGTTCTGTTGGGAATCCTGAATTTCTTATAAATTTATAAGTGTCTGATCCGAGTTTTGTCTTTTGAGATCGGACTCATTCCTGTTTAAAAAATTCTCAAACATAATTCCACATTTTCAATTAATTCCTATTACTTAATTTAAGTGTACCAGTGTATTTATAAACGAAAAATTACTTTTTCAATGTTCTGTTGGGAATCCTGAATTTCTTATAAATTTATAAGTGTCTGATCCCAGTTTTGTCTTTTGAGATCGGACCCATCCGTGTTTAAAAAATTCTCAAACATAATTCTAAATTTACAATTAATTCCTATGACCTGATTTAAGTGTACCAGTGTATTTATAAACGAAAAATTACCTTTTCAATGTTCTGTTGGGAATCCTGAATTTCTTATGAATTTATAAGTGTCTGATACCAGTTTTGTCTTTTGAGATCGGACTCATCTGTGTTTAAAAAATTCTCAAACATAATTCCACATTTCCAATTAATTCCTATGACTTGATTCAAGTGTACCAGTGTATTTATAAACGAAAAATTACCTTTTCAATGTTCTGTTGGGAATCCTGAATTTCTTATAAATTTATAAGTGTCTGATCCCAGTTTTGTCTTTTGAGATCGGACCCATCCGTGTTTAAAAAATTCTCAAACATAATTCCACATTTCCAATGGATTCCTATGACTTGATTTAAGTGTATCAGTGTATTTATAAACGAAAAATTACCTTTTCAATGTTCTGTTGGTAATCCTGAATTTCTTATAAATTTATAAGTGTCTGATCCGAGTTTTGTCTTTTGAGATCGGACTCATTCCTGTTTAAAAAATTCTCAAACATAATTCCACATTTTCAATTAATTCCTATTACTTGATTTAAGTGTACCAGTGTATTTATAAACGAAAAATTACTTTTTCAATGTTCTGTTGGGAATCCTGAATTTCTGATGAATTTATAAGTGTCTGATCCGAATTTTGTCTTTTGAGATCGGACTCATCCGTGTTTAAAAAATTCTCAAACATAATTCCACATTTCCAATTAATTCCTATGACTTGATTTAAGTGTATCAGTGTATTTATAAACGAAAAATTACCTTTTCAATATTCCGTTGGGAATCCTGAATTTCTGAAGAATTTATAAGTGCCTGATCCGAATTTTGTCTTTTGAGATCGGACTCATCCGTGTTTAAAAAATTCTCAAACATAATTCCACATTTTCAATTAACTCCTATTATTTGATTTAAGTGTACCAGTGTATTTATAAACGAAAAAATACCTTTTCAATGTTCCGTTGGGAATCCTGAATTTCTTATGAATTTATAAGTGTCTGATCCGAGTTTTGTCTTTTGAGATCGGACCCATCCTTGTTTAAAAAATTCTCAAACATAATTCCAAATTTACAATTAATTCCTATGACCTGATTTAAGTGTACCAGTGTATTTATAAACGAAAAATTACCTTTTCAATGTTCTGTTGGGAATCCTGAATTTCTTATGAATTTATAAGTGTCTGATCCGAGTTTTGTCTTTTGAGATCGGACTCATCCGTGTTTAAAAAATTCTCAAACCTAATTCCACATTTCCAATTAATTCCTATGACCTGATTTAAGTGTACCAGTGTATTTATAAACGAAAAATTACTTTTTCAATGTTCTGTTGGGAATCCTGAATTTCTTATGAATTTATAAGTGTCTGATCCGAGTTTTGTCTTTTGAGATCGGACTCATCCGTGTTTAAAAAATTCTCAAACATAATGCCACATTTCCAATTAATTCCTATGACCTGATTTAAGTGTACCAGTGTATTTATAAACGAGAAATTACCTTTTCAACGTTCTGTTGGGATTCCTGAATTTCTTATGAATTTATAAGTGTCTGATCCGAGTTTTGTCTTTTGAGATCGGACTCATCCGTGTTTCAAAAATTCTCAAATATAATTCCACATTTTCAATTAATTCCTATTACTTGATTGAAGTGTACCAGTGTATTTATAAACGAAAAATTACTTTTTCAATGTTCTGTTGGGAATCCTGAATTTCTTATGAATTTATAAGTGTCTGATCCGAGTTTTGTCTTTTGAGATCGGACTCATCCGTGTTTAAAAAATTCTCAAACCTAATTCCACATTTCCAATTAATTCCTATGACCTGATTTAAGTGTACCAGTGTATTTATAAACGAAAAATTACTTTTTCAATGTTCTGTTGGGAATCCTGAATTTCTTATGAATTTATAAGTGTCTGATCCGAGTTTTGTCTTTTGAGATCGGACTCATCCGTGTTTAAAAAATTCTCAAACATAACTCCACATTTCCAATTAATTCCTATGACTTGATTTAAGTGCACCAGTGTATTTATAAACGAGAAATTACCTTTTCAAGGTTCTGTTGGGAATCCTGAATTTCTGAAGAATTTATAAGTGTCTGATCCGAGTTTAGTCTTTTGAGATCGGTCTCGTCCGTGTTTAAAAAGTTCTCAAACATAATTCCACATTTCTAATGGATTCCTATGACTTGATTTAAGTGTATCAGTGTATTTATAAACGAAAAATTATCTTTTCAATGTTCCGTTGGGAATCCTGAATTTCTTATGAATTTATAAGTGTCTGATCCGAGTTTTGTCTTTTGAGATCGGACCCATCCGTGTTTAAAAAATTCTCAAACATAATTCCAAATTTACAATTAATTCCTATGACCTGATTTAAGTGTACCAGTGTATTTATAAACGAAAAATTACCTTTTCAATGTTCTGTTGGGAATCCTGAATTTCTTATGAATTTATAAGTGTCTGATACCAGTTTTGTCTTTTGAGATCGGACTCATCTGTGTTTAAAAAATTCTCAAACATAATTCCACATTTCCAATTAATTCCTATGACTTGATTCAAGTGTACCAGTGTATTTATAAACGAAAAATTACCTTTTCAATGTTCTGTTGGGAATCCTGAATTTCTTATAAATTTATAAGTGTCTGATCCCAGTTTTGTCTTTTGAGATCGGACCCATCCGTGTTTAAAAAATTCTCAAACATAATTCCACATTTCCAATGGATTCCTATGACTTGATTTAAGTGTATCAGTGTATTTATAAACGAAAAATTACCTTTTCAATGTTCTGTTGGTAATCCTGAATTTCTTATAAATTTATAAGTGTCTGATCCGAGTTTTGTCTTTTGAGATCGGACTCATTCCTGTTTAAAAAATTCTCAAACATAATTCCACATTTTCAATTAATTCCTATTACTTGATTTAAGTGTACCAGTGTATTTATAAACGAAAAAATACTTTTTCAATGTTCTGTTGGGAATCCTGAATTTCTGATGAATTTATAAGTGTCTGATCCGAATTTTGGCTTTTGAGATCGGACTCATCCGTGTTTAAAAAATTCTCAAACATAATTCCACATTTTCAATTAATTCCTATGACTTGATTTAAGTGTATCAGTGTATTTATAAACGAAAAATTACCTTTTCAATATTCCGTTGGGAATCCTGAATTTCTGAAGAATTTATAAGTGCCTGATCCGAATTTTGTCTTTTGAGATCGGACTCATCCGTGTTTAAAAAATTCTCAAACATAATTCCACATTTTCAATTAACTCCTATTATTTGATTTAAGTGTACCAGTGTATTTATAAACGAAAAAATACCTTTTCAATGTTCCGTTGGGAATCCTGAATTTCTTATGAATTTATAAGTGTCTGATCCGAGTTTTGTCTTTTGAGATCGAACTCATCCGTGTTTAAAAAATTCTCAAACATAACTCCACATTTCCAATTAATTCCTATGACTTGATTTAAGTGTACCAGTGTATTTGTAAACGAAAAATTACATTTTCAATGCTCTGTTGGGAATCCTGAATTTCTTAAGAATTTATAAGTGTCTGATCCGAGTTTTGTCTATTGAGATCGGACTCCTCCGTGTTTAAAAAGTTCTCAAACATAATGCCACATTTCCAATTAATTCCTATGACCTGATTTAAGTGTACCAGTGTATTTATAAACGAGAAATTACCTTTTCAACGTTCTGTTGGGATTCCTGAATTTCTTATGAATTTATAAGTGTCTGACCCCAGTTTTGTCTTTTGAGATCCGACTCATCTGTGTTTAAAAAATTCTCAAACATAATTCCAGATTTCCAATTAATTCCTAGGACTTGATTTAAGTGTACTAGTGTATTTATAAACGAAAAAATACCTTTTCAATGTTTTGTTGGAAATTCTGAATTTCTTATGAATTTATAAGTGTCTGATCCGAGTTTTGTCTTTTGAGATTGGACCCATCCGTGTTTAAAAAATTCTCAAACATAATTCCACATTTCCAATTAATTCCTATGACTTGATTTAAGAAACTTGAGAGTTTGGAAAAATTGAAACCTTAACAAACCTGAGATTTAGAGAAACAAAATTTGAGATGAAATAAAGAAGCCTGAGATTCTGGAAAACCAAAGGATTTATGGAAGCAGAAAATTTGAAAAACTTGCGAATTTATGATATTGTACAGGTTGAGATTCTGGGGACTTGAGACATTTAGTACTTGGCATTGATATTGTGTTCCCAACCATTTCAAAAAAATTTCAAATATATTTCCCCAGTTGCTCATTTTCCTAACCAAATGAAAAAGAAACAAAAAAATTGCCCCGTTATGACATCTCATTTCTCAAAATAGGGGTGCAAAAGAAATTCGATTTGCTCTGAATTTTGCCTCTTTTATCCAGGGCAGTAGTAATAAAATAAATTTGTCTCGTTTGTCTTTCTAAAATACTAAATTCTCTACGAATATTGACGCCGTGCTCTACAATCTTCCCGATCAATATCACACAATTGCATGTCTCAGGTGTTAAAATATGAAAGTGATTGCCAGTGATATTACACGTGGAAATGCATCTTGAGAACTCAACACATGGTTGACCTCGTTTCTAAGTCTTTACCCCACGAGCTGATCATGTCTTTTCGTGCATACATAAACTGATTTAAGGTTCATGTCCTTTCAAAAATATTCCTAAATTAATGTGACTTGTTTTATTAGTCTTACATTACACAATATTATAAGCTGCAACATCGATAATAATTATTTATTACTTATTATTAAAACTTCACTTTCAGTTTTGGCATGGTGGTTGGAAGCCGACAACCGCTGCAGAAAGCTATATAGAAATTTCGATCCAAAACGCTAGAAATTACAAAAAATATTCCATTTATGAGCAGAACTTTGAATAACCATTTGTGTAACAGAACCACCCATAGATTTTAACACGTGAGAATGTTCTTCTGCAGCGGTTTTCGGCTGCCAACCACCATGCTAAAACTGAAAGTGAAGTTTTAATAATAAGTTTAGCTCGCTTATCTCCCTTGTTAAAATCTCCGGGCCGTTTTGGTGTATAGATGGTTTCAGTCCCGACATGGTGGTTGAAAGCCGATCCTTCCTGCAGAGGGCTATATAGAAAATTCTATTCGAAATATTGCAGAAATTACAAAAAAAAATCACTTAAAAACAAAGTGTGCACAGCCATCAGTACCCCAAACGACCCATTGATTTTAACAAGCGAGCGTAGCGAGCTACACTTATTATTAAAACTTCACTTTCAGTTTTGGCATGGTGGTTGGAAGCCGAAAATCGCTGCGGAAAGCTATACAGGAATTTCGATCTAAAACGCTTTAGAAATTACAAAAAATATTTCATTTAATTTAATATTCTAAGAAGTTTGTATAACCATTTGTGTAACAGAACGACCCATATATTTTAAAACGCGAGCGAAGCGAGCTACACTCACTATTGAAACCTCGTTTTGGTGTACGGATGGTTTTGTTTGTTTTAATGAAAATTTGTTTGCGATTTCTACATGGTTCGAACTTTTTATATAGCTTGATGCAACGGCTGTCGGTTTCCAACCACCATGCCGGGACTGGAAGTGAGTGTGTTAAAATCTGTGGGTCGTTCTGTTACACAAATGGTTATACAAGTTCTGTTTTTAGATGGAATTTTGTCTGTGATTTTTAAAGCGTTTTGGATAGAAATTTCTATTTAGAAACACGAGAACTCAAAAGTTGCCTCTACGCCACAAAATGTATATGTACATAGTAGAAAAAATACTGTCTGGTAACTCGTTTAAAAAGCATTAATAAAAGAAATTCATACTGTTCTTTTATTTCATTTCCTTTTTCTACACAATAATTCAGAAAGACTGTATTCCAATAGTAGTTTATGATTTACTAATTATTATTAGTCATTACCATAAAATATAAAATATTTGCGTCCGTCCTTCTGAAACAGAGAAGAAGAACATCAGGGAGCTGATGCTACCAGCTTCTGCTAGAGTTACAAAATTCCTATACAGGGTTCACAATAAAATCACTCCTTTGTTGGACCCAATCATCGACCTCTGCACTTTTCATTTGAGTAAGTTTGCGTCAATCAATTATGACTGCATGCACTTTATTAAAAAGCTTTTACATATTCTTCTCCCAAGTTCACGTAATCAATAATCCGAACTTCTTAGTCGTATCAAATATTTACTTCCAACTTTTCAACAACTGCATTTTTACCCAATCTAAATACATTACAACTCAAAGTGCCTGCACACATTCCAAGTTTGTTGTTTGTTTGCATCAACTACCAATTTTCGCATCCTTTATTCACAACCGCGGTTTGCTTACTTCCCCACAAGTCATTCCGCCTGCAAGATGCCGATAATCGTGATGCCGTCCGTCATTGCATACATGAGGTTCGCCTACATGTGGCCCCCGGAACCCGAAGAAATGAACCCCTCGAAATGGTACCACGTCAAATTCGCGGCGATCTGCTCGTCCACCGTCGTCGCCGTCGTCGGCAGCATCCTGCATTTGGTGCTGATATCGATACCGAGTGAGTTCGAACGTTATTCGCCGCACTTCTACCAACTCGTTTTGTAGACAAGTCCCTGTATTACATCGCCGAAGATCTCATCGTCATCACGGCCCAGATCGGCGTCTACTACTACATCATCGCTTACATTTCCATGCAGAAACTGGCAGCGCAGTTGTATTTGCGGCTCTCGACCTTCGAGAGGTTCGGCAAACCCCCGGAGTTCGACGAACATTCGCGCAAACTGAATTTGGTTGCGTTCGCTTATAAGATCAGTTTGCATATGGTGGTCTTGGCGTACCTGCTGGAGCCCTTACTTACGAGGCGCTTGTGCGAAAAAGAGAATGAAATGCGGAAGTTTAAAGACATTTGCGCTCTAGTCACACCCTCGTGGATGCCCTTCAACATCGCGGACTTTCCATACAAACAGATGTTCTTTTTGTGGCAGCTCTACTCGGTCACCTGGGTGTACCATTCTGCTGCTGCCGTCACAATATTGATAGTTCTGACCATGGAGCACTTGCTGGTCCGAGTGTGGCATCTGAAGGATCTGATCAGAGAAGTCATTGAGACTCGAGATGTGGGATTTAGAAAGAAGCGCTTCAATCTGTTCGTGGAGTACCACCAAGACGTCTTTGAGTACTGTGGCGTGTCGTCCATTTTCTGTTATTACACTGTTGTTGTAGTTTGGCCAATACTTTGGACACGGTGTACCGAAAATGTCTTTTTGCCCACGTGCTATTCTCCGGCGTGTTAATCGGAATTATGGGATTCAGTACCATGACGGTGGGTGTCTCTTACAAAACCCTTACGCTGTTTGCGGTCTGGGTTTGGGCCCTCATCTTTGCGAGCTTTTCGGCCCAGAGGCTGTACGATTATGTGAGAAAGTCAATATTGTTTGCTCCAATTAACTCTGTACTTGCAGTCTCTGGCTGTCGGTGACGAAGTCTACAACAGTCCGTGGTACAACACGGACTACAAATTTCAGAAGGACCTTATCATTGTCTTGAGAAGAGCCCAGAAACCCATCACGATCCACGGCGGACCATTTTCGCAGATTTCGCACGTTTTTATTTTGACTGTATGGTATTGCGCGTGAGTTAGGCAGTTAATTTGAGTAATTTTTCAGATTCTGAAGAGTGCCTACTCGTATTTGACACTTTTGACGGCCACAGCTAAGTAGAAACGACAGGAGGATCGGAAAAAAAACACACAGCTTATAATATATATTTAGGATAGTCAAATAAACAAGATACATTAATTTTTGAAAATTAAAGGGGATAAAAAAAGCTACCACGGCCGCATCAACATCCAACTGACCCCGTTTAGAAGTATCATCCGTTGCGCAAGCTTGACCTTATAAAAGCCCGGACAACGCTCCCGACGGGATCTTCCTGTTAAATCGACTGAGTTGATAATTTTTTTTATTTATTTTCCCACTGTTACCTAACCAATACATAACAAACAACTAACGTTACGAGAAAAACCACCCCAATTATGCCCACCCGCACCCAAAAACTCCCCCTTTCCTCTTGGACCACAAACCGGTACTCAACCGAACAATTCAAGTTCTTCTTCAGGTACCTAAACACACCATCAACAATGTTCGCAGGAACATTCTTCTCACACACTATCAGCTTCTCATAGACGCAGTGCCGCAATTCCATCAAGTCTTTAAAATGCAGCATTACTTTCTAACACATCGGTACCACTCCTACCTACCCACATACGTCTTGCTGCAGTGAAAACCTCTCCATAATCTTGTCGGTGGTGCCGTTGCCGCATTGCAATAATTCTTCTTTCATTTGATCCACACAGGTCAGACCTTCGTGGGCTATAAACACTACGAACCCGGATGACAGTGTAGGTAAGATTGTTGGTACTTACGGGCAATTTTCATTCCCTTACTGGAACAAAAGTACTCTTGGAGGTCTTGCATGAAAACGAAGCTTTGGTTCAGCTGCTGCAGCTCGTCGAAATTCAGACAGGGTTCAAAGTTGACCGTCAAGTTTTCCAGGCATTGAGATACTTGAGGGTACTTCGAGCAGTACTTTTGGACGAATTCGTAAAGGGTCCCGGTGGTCTTGGCTAGTTCTAGCTCGGATTGGACAAGGGTGAAGTTCAGATGCGTTGATAGGCAGTCGTTTAACTCTGTCGGTACTTCCTGTGGTGACGTTCATTAGCGGAAATTACAAGCTTGGTGGTACTCACCGAGAGAAGAGGGAGCGTGTCGGAAGTGGCCCCATTTGCGACACATTTATTTCTTAACACATCGGCGACTTCTGTAGCTGAAGAAATGTCTTTTTGGTACTCACCCAGGATCAGAATGAGGGTGGCAAAATCAAGTGGCAACATCTCGGATGATTTGATAGCACTACATAATTTTAATGATTCTAGACGGAGGTCTACATATTTTACAAGGTCCTCGAAATAATGATCCATTGTCAGAATATGTAATTATTTGTGTCCGTGGAAGTTGGACTTCTGCAGTGCAACGGCGGACGATAAAAAACTTGTTATTGTATCATCCCGTCCGATTCTCGAAATTGCAGAAAGTCGTTAATTTTTTAAAAGAAAACGGAGAAGACGAAGTCCGATCTCAAAAGACAAAACTCGGATCAGACACTTATAAATTCATAAGAAATTCAGGATTCTCAACACAACTTTGAAAAGGTAATTTCTCGTTTATAAATACACTGGTACACTTAAATCAAGTCATAGGAATTAATTGGAAATGTGGAATTATGATTGAGAATTTTTTAAACACAGATGAGTCCGATCTGAAAAGACAAAACTGGGATCAGACACTTATAAATTCATAAGAAATTCAGGATTCCCAACAGAACATTGAAAAGGTAATTTTTCGTTTATAAATACACTGGTACACTTGAATCAAGTCATGGGAATTTATCAGAAATGTGGAATTATGTTTGAGAATTTTTTAAACACAGATGAGTCCGATCTCAAAAGACAAAACTGGGATCAGACACTTATAAATTCATAAGAAATTCAGGATTTCCAACAGAACATTGAAAAGGTAATTTTTCGTTTATAAATACACTGGTACACTTAAATCAAGTCATAGGAATTAATTGGAAATGTGGAATTATGTTTGAGAATTTTTTAAACACGGATGAGTCCGATCTCAAAAGACAAAACTGGGATCAGACACTTATAAATTCATAAGAAATTCAGGATTTCCAACAGAACATTGAAAAGGTAATTTTTCGTTTATAAATACACTGGTACACTTAAATCAAGTCATAGGAATTAATTGGAAATGTGGAATTATGATTGAGAATTTTTTAAACAGATGAGTCCAATCTCAAAAGACAAAACTCGGATCAGACACTTATAAATTCATAAGAAATTCAGGATTCCCAACAGAACATTTAAAAGGTAATTTTTCGTTTATAAATACACTGGTACACTTGAATCAAGTCATGGGAATTTATCAGAAATGTGGAATTATGTTTGAGAATTTTTTAAACACAGATGAGTCCGATCTCAAAAGACAAAACTGGGATCAGACACTTATAAATTCATAAGAAATTCAGGATTTCCAACAGAACATTGAAAAGGTAATTTTTCGTTTATAAATACACTGGTACACTTAAATCAAGTCATAGGAATTAATTGGAAATGTGGAATTATGTTTGAGAATTTTTTAAACACGGATGAGTCCGATCTCAAAAGACAAAACTGGGATCAGACACTTATAAATTCATAAGAAATTCAGGATTTCCAACAGAACATTGAAAAGGTAATTTTTCGTTTATAAATACACTGGTACACTTAAATCAAGTCATAGGAATTAATTGGAAATGTGGAATTATGATTGAGAATTTTTTAAACAGATGAGTCCAATCTCAAAAGACAAAACTCGGATCAGACACTTATAAATTCATAAGAAATTCAGGATTCCCAACAGAACATTTAAAAGGTAATTTTTCGTTTATAAATACACTGGTACACTTGAATCAAGTCATGGGAATTTATCAGAAATGTGGAATTATGTTTGAGAATTTTTTAAACACAGATGAGTCCGATCTCAAAAGACAAAACTGGGATCAGACACTTATAAATTCATAAGAAATTCAGGATTCCCAACAGAACATTGAAAAGGTAATTTTTCGTTTATAAATACACTAGTACACTTGAATCAAGTCATAGGAATTAATTGGAAATGTGGAATTATGTTTGAGAATTTTTTAAACACGGATGAGTCCGATCTCAAAAGACAAAACTGGGATCAGACACTTATAAATTCATAAGAAATTCAGGATTCCCAACAGAACATTGAAAAGGCAATTTTTCGTTTATAAATACACTGGTACACTTGAATCAAGTCATGGGAATTTATCAGAAATGTGGAATTATGTTTGAGAATTTTTTAAACACAGATGAGTCCGATCTCAAAAGACAAAACTGGGATCAGACACTTATAAATTCATAAGAAATTCAGGATTCCCAACAGAACATTGAAAAGGTAATTTTTCGTTTATAAATACAGTGGTACACTTAAATCAAGTCATAGGAATTAATTGGAAATGTGGAATTATGATTGAGAATTTTTTAAACAGATGAGTCCAATCTCAAAAGACAAAACTCGGATCAGACACTTATAAATTCATAAGAAATTCAGGATTCCCAACAGAACATTGAAAAGGTAATTTTTCGTTTATAAATACACTGGTACACTTAAGTCAAGTCATAGGAATTAATTGGAAATGTGGAATTATGTTTGAGAATTTTTTAAACACAGATGAGTCCGATCTGAAAAGACAGAACTGGGATCAGACACTTATAAATTCATAAGAAATTCAGGATTCCCAACAGAACATTGAAAACGTAATTTTTCGTTTATAAATACACTGGTACACTTGAATCAAGTCATAGGAATTAATTGGAAATGTGGAATTATGTTTGAGAATTTTTTAAACACAGATGAGTCCGATCTGAAAAGACAAAACTGGGATCAGACACTTATAAATTCATAAGAAATTCAGGATTCCCAACAGAACATTGAAAAGGTAATTTTTCGTTTATAAATACACTGGTACACTTAAATCAAGTCATAGGAATTAATTGGAAATGTGGAATTATGTTTGAGAATTTTTTAAACACGGATGAGTCCGATCTCAAAAGACAAAACTGGGATCAGACACTTATAAATTCATAAGAAATTCAGGATTCCCAACAGAACATTGAAAACGTAATTTTTCGTTTATAAATACACTGGTACACTTGAATCAAGTCATAGGAATTAATTGGAAATGTGGAATTATGTTTGAGAATTTTTTAAACACGGATGAGTCCGATCTCAAAAGACAAAACTGGGATCAGACACTTATAAATTCATAAGAAATTCAGGATTCCCAACAGAACATTGAAAAGGTAATTTTTCGTTTATAAATACACTGGTACACTTGAATCAAGTCATGGGAATTTATCAGAAATGTGGAATTATGTTTGAGAATTTTTTAAACACAGATGAGTCCGATCTCAAAAGACAAAACTCGGATCAGACACTTATAAATTCATAAGAAATTCAGGATTCCCAACAGAACATTGAAAACGTAATTTTTCGTTTATAAATACACTGGTACACTTAAATCAAGTCATAGGAATAAATTGGAAATGTGGAATTATGTTTGAGAATTTTTTAAACACAGATGAGTCCGATCTCAAAAGACAAAACTCGGATCAGACACTTATAAATTCATAAGAAATTCAGGATTCCCAACAGAACATTGAAAACGTAAGTTTTCGTTTATAAATACACTGGTACACTTAAATCAAGTCATAGGAATTAATTGGAAATGTGGAATTATGTTTGAGAATTTTTTAAACACAGATGAGTCCGATCTCAAAAGACAAAACTGGGATCAGACACTTATAAATTCATAAGAAATTCAGGATTCCCAACAGAACATTGAAAACGTAATTTTTCGTTTATAAATACACTGGTACACTTAAATCAAGTCATAGGAATTAATTGGAAATGTGGAATTATGTTTGAGAATTTTTTAAACACGGATGAGTCCGATCTCAAAAGACAAAACTGGGATCAGACACTTATAAATTCATAAGAAATTCAGGATTCCCAACAGAACATTGAAAAGGTAATTTTTCGTTTATAAATACACTGGTACACTTGAATCAAGTCATAGGAATTAATTGGAAATGTGGAATTATGTTTGAGAATTTTTTAAACACAGATGAGTCCGATCTCAAAAGACAAAACTGGGATCAGACACTTATAAATTCATAAGAAATTCAGGATTCCCAACAGAACATTGAAAAGGTAATTTTTCGTTTATAAATACACTGGTACACTTGAATCAAGTCATGGGAATTTATCAGAAATGTGGAATTATGTTTGAGAATTTTTTAAACACAGATGAGTCCGATCTCAAAAGACAAAACTTGGATCAGACACTTATAAATTCATAAGAAATTCAGGATTCCCAACAGAACATTGAAAACGTAATTTTTCGTTTATAAATACACTGGTACACTTAAATCAAGTCATAGGAATAAATTGGAAATGTGGAATTATGTTTGAGAATTTTTTAAACACAGATGAGTCCGATCTCAAAAGACAAAACTCGGATCAGACACTTATAAATTCATAAGAAATTCAGGATTCCCAACAGAACATTGAAAACGTAATTTTTCGTTTATAAATACACTGGTACACTTAAATCAAGTCATAGGAATTAATTGGAAATGTGGAATTATGTTTGAGAATTTTTTAAACACAGATGAGTCCGATCTCAAAAGACAAAACTGGGATCAGACACTTATAAATTCATAAGAAATTCAGGATTCCCAACAGAACATTGAAAACGTAATTTTTCGTTTATAAATACACTGGTACACTTAAATCAAGTCATAGGAATTAATTGGAAATGTGGAATTATGTTTGAGAATTTTTTAAACACGGATGAGTCCGATCTCAAAAGACAAAACTGGGATCAGACACTTATAAATTCATAAGAAATTCAGGATTCCCAACAGAACATTGAAAAGGTAATTTCTCGTTTATAAATACACTGGTACACTTAAATCAAGTCATAGGAATTAATTGGAAATGTGGAATTATGTTTGAGAATTTTTTAAACACAGATGAGTCCTATCTGAAAAGACAAAACTGGGATCAGACACTTATAAATTCATAAGAAATTCAGGATTCCCAACAGAACATTGAAAAGGTAATTTTTCGTTTATAAATACACTGGTACACTTAAATCAAGTCATAGGAATTAATTGGAAATGTGGAATTATGTTTGAGAATTTTTTAAACACGGATGAGGCCGATCTCAAAAGACAAAACTGGGATCAGACACTTATAAATTCATAAGAAATTCAGGATTCCCAACAGAACATTGAAAAGGTAATTTTTCGTTTATAAATACACTGGTACACTTAAATCAAGTCATAGGAATCATAGGAATTAATTGGAAATGTGGAATTATGTTTGAGAATTTTTTAAACACGGATGAGTCCGATCTCAAAAGACAAAACTGGGATCAGACACTTATAAATTCATAAGAAATTCAGGATTCCCAACAGAACATTGAAAAGGTAATTTCTCGTTTATAAATACACTGGTACACTTAAATCAAGTCATAGGAATTAATTGGAAATGTGGAATTATGTTTGAGAATTTTTTAAACACGGATGAGTCCGATCTCAAAAGACAAAACTGGGATCAGACACTTATAAATTCATAAGAAATTCAGGATTCCCAACAGAACATTGAAAACGTAATTTTTCGTTTATAAATACACTGGTACACTTAAATCAAGTCATAGGAATTAATTGGAAATGTGGAATTATGTTTGAGAATTTTTTAAACACAGATGAGTCCGATCTCAAAAGACAAAACTGGGATCAGACACTTATAAATTCATAAGAAATTCAGGATTCCCAACAGAACATTGAAAACGTAATTTTTCGTTTATAAATACACTGGTACACTTAAATCAAGTCATAGGAATTAATTGGAAATGTGGAATTATGTTTGAGAATTTTTTAAACACGGATGAGTCCGATCTCAAAAGACAAAACTGGGATCAGACACTTATAAATTCATAAGAAATTCAGGATTCCCAACAGAACATTGAAAAGGTAATTTCTCGTTTATAAATACACTGGTACACTTAAATCAAGTCATAGGAATTAATTGGAAATGTGGAATTATGTTTGAGAATTTTTTAAACACGGATGAGTCCGATCTCAAAAGACAAAACTGGGATCAGACTCTTATAAATTCATAAGAAATTCAGGATTCCCAACAGAACATTGAAAAGGTAATTTTTCGTTTATAAATACACTGGTACACTTAAATCAAGTCATAGGAATTAATTGGAAATGTGGAATTATGTTTGAGAATTTTTTAAACACGGATGAGTCCGATCTCAAAAGACAAAACTGGGATCAGACACTTATAAATTCATAAGAAATTCAGGATTCCCAACAGAACATTGAAAAGGTAATTTTTCGTTTATAAATACACTGGTACACTTAAATCAAGTCATAGGAATTAATTGGAAATGTGGAATTATGTTTGAGAATTTTTTAAACACGGATGAGTCCGATCTCAAAAGACAAAACTCGGATCAGACACTTATAAATTCATCAGATATTCAGGATTCCCAACAGAACATTGAAAAGGTAAATTTTCGTTTATAAATACACTGGTGTACTTAAATCAAGTCATAGGAATTAATTGGAAATGTGGAATTCTGTTTGAGAATTTTTTAAACACGGATGAGTCCGATCTCCAAAGACAAAGCTCGGATCAGACACTTATAAATTCGACATAGATATATTTAAATTTTAACTTATAAATTCGTAAGAAATTCAGGATTCCCAACAGAACATTGAAACGGTAATTTTTCTCAAATTTTTTTCTCAAAACCTGAAAAAGTGCGAAAGTGAGAACCTGAGCCAATCATAAAGTGAAATAAAATTGGGAAATTGAGAAACTGAATGCCTAAGACAACTCCCAACCAAAAACCTAAGAGACTCAGGAACTGAGAACTTGAGAAATTTAGTATAATATAAATTGAGGATTTGAGAAACTGGTAACGAAACTGAGAACCCGAGTCTCAAAACCTGAAAAATTGCAAAAGTGAGAACCTGAGCCAATCATACACTAAAATAAAATTGGCAAATTGAGAAACTGAAAGTCTAAGACAACTCCCAACCAAAAACCTAAGAGACTCAGGAACTGAGAACTTGAGAAATTTAGAATAATATAAATTGAGAATTTGAGAAACTGGTAACGAAACTGAGAACCCGAGTCTCAAAACCTGAAAAAGTGCAAAAGTGAGAACCTGAGCCAATCATGCAGTGAAATAAAATTGGGAAATTGAAAAACTGAATGCCTAAGGCAACTCCCAACCAAAAACTTAAGAGACTCAGGAACTGAGAACTTGAGAAATGTAAGATAATATAAATTGAGAATTTGAGAAACTGGTAACGAAACTGAGAACCCGAGTCTCAAAACCTGAAAAAGTGCGAAAGTGAGAACCTGAGCCAATCATACAGTGAAATAAAATTGGGAAATTGAGAAACTGAATGCCTAAGAGAACTCCCAACCAAAAACCTAAGAGACTCAGGAACTGAGAACTTGAGAAATTTAGGATAATATAAATTGAGAAATTGAGAAACTGGTAACGAAACTGAGAACCCGAGTCTCAAAACCTGAAAAAGTGCCAAAGTGAGAACCTGAGCCAATCATACAGTGAAATAAAATTGGGAAATTGAGAAACTGAATGCCTAAGACAACTCCCAACCAAAAACCTAAGAGACTCAGGAACTGAGAACTTGAGAAATTTAGTATAATATAAATTGAGGATTTGAGAAACTGGTAACGAAACTGAGAACCCGAGTCTCAAAACCTGAAAAATTGCAAAAGTGAGAACCTGAGCCAATCATACACTAAAATAAAATTGGCAAATTGAGAAACTGAAAGTCTAAGACAACTCCCAACCAAAAACCTAAGAGACTCAGGAACTGAGAACTTGAGAAATTTAGAATAATATAAATTGAGAATTTGAGAAACTGGTAACGAAACTGAGAACCCGAGTCTCAAAACCTGAAAAAGTGCAAAAGTGAGAACCTGAGCCAATCATGCAGTGAAATAAAATTGGGAAATTGAAAAACTGAATGCCTAAGGCAACTCCCAACCAAAAACTTAAGAGACTCAGGAACTGAGAACTTGAGAAATGTAAGATAATATAAATTGAGAATTTGAGAAACTGGTAACGAAACTGAGAACCCGAGTCTCAAAACCTGAAAAAGTGCGAAAGTGAGAACCTGAGCCAATCATACAGTGAAATAAAATTGGGAAATTGAGAAACTGAATGCCTAAGAGAACTCCCAACCAAAAACCTAAGAGACTCAGGAACTGAGAACTTGAGAAATTTAGGATAATATAAATTGAGAATTTGAGAAACTGGTAACGAAACTGAGAACCCGAGTCTCAAAACCTGAAAAATTGCAAAAGTGAGAACCTGTGCCAATCATACACTAAAATAAAATTGGCAAATTGAGAAACTGAAAGTCTAAGACAACTCCCAACCAAAAACCTAAGAGACTCAGGAACTGAGAACTTGAGAAATTTAGAATAATATAAATTGAGAATTTGAGAAACTGGTAACGAAACTGAGAACCCGAGTCTCAAAACCTGAAAAAGTGCAAAAGTGAGAACCTGAGCCAATCATGCAGTGAAATAAAATTGGGAAATTGAAAAACTGAATGCCTAAGGCAACTCCCAACCAAAAACTTAAGAGACTCAGGAACTGAGAACTTGAGAAATGTAAGATAATATAAATTGAGAATTTGAGAAACTGGTAACGAAACTGAGAACCCGAGTCTCAAAACCTGAAAAAGTGCGAAAGTGAGAACCTGAGCCAATCATACAGTGAAATAAAATTGGGAAATTGAGAAACTGAATGCCTAAGAGAACTCCCAACCAAAAACCTAAGAGACTCAGGAACTGAGAACTTGAGAAATTTAGGATAATATAAATTGAGAAATTGAGAAACTGGTAACGAAACTGAGAACCCGAGTCTCAAAACCTGAAAAAGTGCCAAAGTGAGAACCTGAGCCAATCATACAGTGAAATAAAATTGGGAAATTGAGAAACTGAATGCCTAAGACAACTCCCAACCAAAAATCTAAGAGACTCAGGAACTGAGAACTTGAGAAATTTAGGATAATATAAATTGAGAATTTGAGAAACTGGTAACGAAACTAAGAACCCGAGTCTCAAAACTTGAAAAAGTGCGAAAGTGAGAACCTGAGCCAATCACACAGTGAAATAAAATTGGGAAATTGAGAAACTAAATGCCTAAGACAACTCCCAACCAAAAACCTAAGAGACCCAGAAACTGAGAACCTGAGAAATTTAGGATAATATAAATTGAGAATTTGAGAAACTGGTAACGAAACTGAGAGCCCGAGTCTCAAAACATGAAAAAGTGCGAAAGTGAGAACCTTAGCCAATCATAAAGTGAAATAAAATTGGGAAATTGAGAAACTGAATGCCTAAGACAACTCCCAACCAAAAACCTAAGAGACTCAGGAACTGAGAACTTGAGAAATTTAGTATAATATAAATTGAGGATTTGAGAAACTGGTAACGAAACTGAGAACCCGAGTCTCAAAACCTGAAAAAGTGCGAAAGTGAGAAGCTGAGCCAATCATACAGTGAAATAAAATTGGGAAATTGAGAAACTGAATGCCTAAGACAACTCCCAACCAAAAACCTAAGAGACTCAGGAACTGAGAACTTGAGAAATTTAGGATAATATAAATTGAGAATTTGAGAAACTGGTAACGAAACTGAGAACCCGAGTCTCAAAACATGAAAAAGTGGGAAAGTGAGAACCTTAGCCAATCATACAGTGAAATAAAATTGGGAAATTGAGAAACTGAATGCCTAAGACAACTCCCAACCAAAAACCTAA
This sequence comes from Diaperis boleti, assembly GCA_963583935.1. Taxonomy (NCBI): domain Eukaryota; kingdom Metazoa; phylum Arthropoda; class Insecta; order Coleoptera; family Tenebrionidae; genus Diaperis; species Diaperis boleti. Next base: position 94,247,802 of record OY757242.1, on the reverse strand, counting down.
GAGACTCAGAAACTGAGAACCTGAGAAATTTAGGATAATATAAATTGAGAATTTGAGAAACTGGTAACGAAACTGAGAACCCGAGTCTCAAAACCTGAAAAAGTGCGAAAGTGAGAACCTGAGCCAATCATACAGTGAAATAAAATTGGGAAATTGAGAAACTGAATGCCTAAGACAACTCCCAACCAAAAACCTAAGAGACTCAGGAACTGAGAACTTGAGAAATTTAGGATAATATAAATTGAGAATTTGAGAAACTGGTAACGAAACTGAGAACCCGAGTCTCAAAACATGAAAAAGTGCGAAAGTGAGAACCTTAGCCAATCATACAGTGAAATAAAATTGGGAAATTGAGAAACTGAATGCCTAAGACAACTCCCAACCAAAAACCTAAGAGACTCAGAAACTGAGAACCTGAGAAATTTAGGATAATATAAATTGATAATTTGAGAAACTGGTAACGAAACTGAGAGCCCGAGTCTCAAAACCTGAAAAAGTGCGAAAGTGAGAACCTGAGCCAATCATACAGTGAAATAAAATTGGGAAATTGAGAAACTAAATGCCTAAGACAACTCCCAACCAAAAACCTAAGAGACCCAGAAACTGAGAACCTGAGAAATTTAGGATAATATAAATTGAGAATTTGAGAAACTGGTAACGAAACTGAGAGCCCGAGTCTCAAAACATGAAAAAGTGCGAAAGTGAGAACCTTAGCCAATCATACAGTGAAATAAAATTGGGAAATTGAGAAACTGAATGCCTAAGACAACTCCGAACCAAAAACCTAAGAGACTCAGAAACTGAGAACCTGAGAAATTTAGGATAATATAAATTGATAATTTGAGAAACTGGTAACGAAACTGAGAGCCCGAGTCTCAAAACCTGAAAAAGTGCGAAAGTGAGAACCTGAGCCAATCATACAGTGAAATAAAATTGGGAAATTGAGACACTGAATGCCTCAGACAACTCCCAACCAAAAACCTAAGAGACTCAGGAACTGAGAACTTGGGAAATTTAGGATAATATAAATTGAGAATTTGAGAAACTGGTAACGAAACTGAGAACCCGAGTCTCAAGAGGTGAAAAAGTGCGAAAGTGGGAACCTGAGCCAATCATACACTAAAATAAAATTGGGAGATTGAGAAACTGAATGCCTAAGACAACTCCCAACCAAAAATCTAAGAGACTCAGGAACCGAGAACTTGAGAAATTTAGGATAATATAAATTGAGAATTTGAGAAACTGGTAACGAAACTGAGAACCCGAGTCTCAAAACCTGAAAAAGTGCGAAAGTGAGAACCTGAGCCAATCATACAGTGAAATAAAATTGGGAAATTGAGAAACTGAATGCCTAAGACAACTCCCAACCAAAAACCTAAGAGACTCAGGAACTGAGAACTTGAGAAATTTAGTATAATATAAATTGATAATTTGAGAAACTGGTAACGAAACTGAGAGCCCGAGTCTCAAAACCTGAAAAAGTGCGAAAGTGAGAACCTGAGCCAATCATACAGTGAAATAAAATTGGGAAATTGAGACACTGAATGCCTCAGACAACTCCCAACCAAAAACCTAAGAGACTCAGGAACTGAGAACTTGGGAAATTTAGGATAATATAAATTGAGAATTTGAGAAACTGGTAACGAAACTGAGAACCCGAGTCTCAAGAGGTGAAAAAGTGCGAAAGTGGGAACCTGAGCCAATCATACACTAAAATAAAATTGGGAGATTGAGAAACTGAATGCCTAAGACAACTCCCAACCAAAAATCTAAGAGACTCAGGAACTGAGAACTTGAGAAATTTAGGATAATATAAATTGAGAATTTGAGAAACTGGTAACGAAACTGAGAACCCGAGTCTCAAAACCTGAAAAAGTGCGAAAGTGTGAAACTGAGCCAATCATACAGTGAAATAAAATTGGGAAATTGAGAAACTGAATGCCTAAGACAACTCCCAACCAAAAACTTAAGAGACTCAGGAACTGAGAACCTAAGAAATTTAGGATAATATACATTGAGAATTTGGGAAACTGGTAACTAAACTGAGAACCCGAGTCTCAAAACCTGAAAAAGTGCGAAAGTGAGAACCTGAGCCAATCATACAGTGAAATAAAATTGGGAAATTGAGAAACTGAATGCCTAAGACAACTCCCAACCAAAAACCTAAAAAACTCAGGAACTGAGAACTTGAGAAATTTTGGATAATATAAATTGACAATTTGAGAAACTGGTAACGAAGCTGAGAACCCGAGTCTCAAAACGTGAAAAAGTGCGAAAGTGAGAACCTGAGCCAAACATACAGTGAAATAAAATTGGGAAATTGAGAAACTGAATGCCTAAGACAACTCCCAACCAAAAACCTAAGAGACTCAGGAACTGAGAACTTGAGAAATTTAGGATAATATAAATTGAGAATTTGAGAAACTGGTAACGAAAATGAGAGCCCGAGTCTCAAAACCTGAAAAAGTGCGAAAGTGAGAAGCTGAGCCAATCATACAGTGAAATAAAATTGGGAAATTGAGAAACTGAATGCCTAAGACAACTCCCAACCAAAAACCTAAGAGACCCAGGAACTGAGAACTTGAGAAATTTAGGATAATATAAATTGAAAATTGGAGAAACTGGTAACGAAACTGAGAACCCAGTCTCAAAACCTGAAAAAGTGCGAAGGTGAGAACCTGAGCCAAAACTATAGTGACATATAATTGAGTATTTGAGAAACTGGATGCCTAAGACAACTCCAAACCAAAAACCTAAGAGACTCAGGAAGTGAGAACCAGAAAAATTTAGGATAATATAAATTGAGAATTCGAGAAACTGAATGCTTAATAACACTCCAAACCAAGAACCTGAACTGTGGCTAAGAACCATCCGGGTGAACCAATAAATAAAAAAAAAGTGATCGAGATTCTGTCAGAAAATAAAAAAAGAAAATTAAAAATAATATTGAGAACCTGAGAAACTTCAGAATTTATTACTCCAGTAAATTTACTAAAATTCTAATCTATAATATCTTCACTTAGCTGCCGCATTTAGCAACGTCATATAAGTATAGGCCGTCTTGAAAATCTAAAAGAATCGTTTCACATGTCGATATCGATGGAATACACCTTACCATCAATATCGTAACATGCGACACGTATGTAAAAGGCCCAGCGTGGACAACAATGGGACGCTGTGACCTCATTATCATAAACGCAATTTTCTTTTGAAATTCCGCGTCCCTGTTGTACCATTTAGTGTCATACAAAGCACCAGCGACAGATGCACCCTAAAAATGATCTAAAACTTTACAAAAAAAAAAAAAGGGTGAAATACCTCGTCTATCAGGTGTTGGCCACTTATGCAGACGATGAACAAGGACAGAACCCAACCGGTAAATATACAGAGCGAATTTAAAGATAAGCTCTAAAATTGTTGTCTTTTATAAAGAATTGTTTTTTTTCCTTACCTCCATGAAGCGGTAACCAATACAGCCGAAAAGAGCACCTGATAGGGACACATGAAGGAATAGACATCCGGTGTAGTTGTTGTCCATTTTCTTGCCCAATCTGGAAACGAGTTGTGAGTAGAACGTCGAGATATGGCCAACGTACTCAAAAATGTGTGCGTGGTAATCGACACAAGCCGAGAATTTTTCCGAGTCTTCAGCAGCCACCGCTTCAGTGAGCAATTTCTTCAGATGTTGAATTCTAATCACCAGGTGTTCCATCGACTCCATTATCGCGAAAGAGATGAGTGCAGCACCTTTCATGGTGAACAAAATGGTGTAGCATTGCCATAGATAAACTACCAGTTTGATGGGGAAAACATCAATGTTGAAAGGCGCCCACGTGGTTACAAGAAGTCCACAAACCTCTTTCATGCTGCCACTTCCGTTCTGCTTTTCACACGACTTCTTTGCGAAGAAGGGGTACAAACAGAAGTTGATGATGGCCAAATCGATGAACGACTTGTACACTCTAGACAAAGAGAGCAACCTTTTGTTGCCATCTTCAAAGTTGGAAGGTTTTTCGAATTTGCTAAAGTCAGACAGTTCCATAAAGATCTCGGCAATTTTCTTCTGGTACCACACGAACGTGCCGATGAAGTAGTAAACCCCAACTTCCGCAATCATTATAACCAGATCCTCGGTGATGTTGTTGGAATCGTCTGCCAAAAATTAGCCGGAATTTAAAAACGCAACGGTACTCACATCGTAGCGACACGATCAGATGTGCGGTGCTGCCCAGCAGAAGGACCGAAGTGGAAAGCAGCATCGCCGAGAACCGGAAGTAGAACCATCCGCCGGGCCGCAATTCTCGGCCTTCGCTGGGCCATATGCAGTTGAACCTGAGATAGCTCAAAGTCTCGGTCAGGATTGTGATGGACATCGTGCCCGACGTGTTTGTGGGGAGGTGAATTTTTATTTATATAAGCGAACAGAAGATGCGTGCGCGGAAAATATTCCGGTGGTGTAATTAGAAGCTTAATTATTGATAACACGAAATAAAAATTACACTGTTCGGGGGAGGAGGGTCAAGTGTAATTGATTGTTTGGAGCACGAATTTGGTTTTATTTTGTTCTGCTCAATCTTTTTCGTTGTAGTTGCTCTTTCAGGTTGCAGTCAACTGAATGTATCTGCGGAAAGATTTTTATGTCGGGGAGAATCAATTCGAATCATTTTTTCATGGAGGTAATGAGTGTTTGCGAAAGCTTGACTCGTTTAAGTGGATCGTTACCGTCTTTATAGGGGGTGTGTCTACATGAGGGGAAAATAATATAGCAACTATATGTACCCTAGTAGCCACAAATATTTTAAATATATTTCAAAAAATATATTGGAGAAATATTTTTAGTGAGCGGTTTTTGAATAAATTGCTTATATTGTATTCAAATGTAGATAATATATACATTTGAAATAATTACTCAATATTAATAATAAGCTATGTTATTTGAATATGTTCTCTTAATAAAGGACTTGTTGAAAGATAGCCCAAATGTATTTTTTTTTGAAATTACAAAATTTGCAAATATTTTTAATATAAAAATGCCAATAGATTTAAAACATTCTGGGACACAGTCCTAATTCCAAATTGCCCACATTTTGATGACAAACACGCGAAGAGACTGGAATTCAAAGACACTTGTTGGAAGAGACCGCACAGTTCAAATTTATTTTCTGGAAAGCACAAATCGACTAAAAATTCAGACTTATTGTTACCACGAACTTGCCAACACGTTTAAGGCATTTTGAAACAAATTCCTAATTCCAAACTGCCTAATTTTTAATCAACAAACAAGAGAGCAGACGGGGATCGTAAAGGACTTGTTGAAAGAGAGCCTAAATGTAATTTTTTTTTTTGGAAATTACAAAATCTGCAAATATTTTTGAGATGAGTTTGCCGATAGATTTAAGACATTGTGGGACACAGTCCTAATTCCAAACTGCCTACTTTTTGTTGACAAACAGACGAAGAGACTGGAATTCAAAGACACTTGTTGGAAGAGACCGCACAGTTCAAATTTAGTCTCCGGAAATCACAGATCGACTAAAAATTTAGACTTATTGTTACCACGAACTTGCCAACACGTTTAAGGCATTTTGAAACAAATTCCTAATTCCAAACTGCCTAATTTTTAATCAACAAACAAGAGAGCAGACGGGGATCGTAAAGGACTTGTTGAAAGAGAGCCTAAATGTAATTTTGTTTTTTGGAAATTACAAAATCTGCAAATATTTTTGAGATGAGATTGCCGATAGATTTAAGACATTGTGGGACACAGTCCTAATTCCAAACTGCCTACTTTTTGTTGACAAACAGACGAAGAGACTGGAATTCAAAGACACTTGTTGGAAGAGACCGCACAGTTCAAATTTAGTCTCCGGAAATCACAGATCGACTAAAAATTCAGACTTATTGTTACCACGAACTTGCCAACACGTTTAAGGCATTTTGAAACAAATTCCTAATTCCAAACTGCCTAATTTTTAATCAACAAACAAGAGAGCAGACGGGGATCGTAAAGGACTTGTTGAAAGAGAGCCTAAATGTAATTTTTTTTTTTGGAAATTACAAAATCTGCAAATATTTTTGAGATGAGTTTGCCGATAGATTTAAGACATTGTGGGACACAGTCCTAATTCCAAACTGCCTACTTTTTGTTGACAAACAGACGAAGAGACTGGAATTCAAAGACACTTGTTGGAAGAGACCGCACAGTTCAAATTTAGTCTCCGGAAATCACAGATCGACTAAAAATTTAGACTTATTGTTACCACGAACTTGCCAACACGTTTAAGGCATTTTGAAACAAATTCCTAATTCCAAACTGCCTAATTTTTAATCAACAAACAAGAGAGCAGACGGGGATCGTAAAGGACTTGTTGAAAGAGAGCCTAAATGTAATTTTGTTTTTTGGAAATTACAAAATCTGCAAATATTTTTGAGATGAGATTGCCGATAGATTTAAGACATTGTGGGACACAGTCCTAATTCCAAACTGCCTACTTTTTGTTGACAAACAGACGAAGAGACTGGAATTCAAAGACACTTGTTGGAAGAGACCGCACAGTTCAAATTTAGTCTCCGGAAATCACAGATCGACTAAAAATTCAGACTTATTGTTACCACGAACTTGCCAACACGTTTAAGGCATTTTGAAACAAATTCCTAATTCCAAACTGCCTAATTTTTAATCAACAAACAAGAGAGCAGACGGGGATCGTAAAGGACTTGTTGAAAGAGAGCCTAAATGTAATTTTGTTTTTTGGAAATTACAAAATCTGCAAATATTTTTGAGATGAGATTGCCGATAGATTTAAGACATTGTGGGACACAGTCCTAATTCCAAACTGCCTACTTTTTGTTGACAAACAGACGAAGAGACTGGAATTCAAAGACATTTGTTGGAAGAGACCGCACAGTTCAAATTTAGTCTCCGGAAATCACAGATCGACTAAAAATTCAGACTTATTGTTACCACGAACTTGCCAACACGTTTAAGGCATTTTGAAACAAATTCCTAATTCCAAACTGCCTAATTTTTAATCAACAAACAAGAGAGCAGACGGGGATCGTAAAGGACTTGTTGAAAGAGAGCCTAAATGTAATTTTTTTTTTTGGAAATTACAAAATCTGCAAATATTTTTGAGATGAGTTTGCCGATAGATTTAAGACATTGTGGGACACAGTCCTAATTCCAAACTGCCTACTTTTTGTTGACAAACAGACGAAGAGACTGGAATTCAAAGACACTTGTTGGAAGAGACCGCACAGTTCAAATTTAGTCTCCGGAAATCACAGATCGACTAAAAATTTAGACTTATTGTTACCACGAACTTGCCAACACGTTTAAGGCATTTTGAAACAAATTCCTAATTCCAAACTGCCTAATTTTTAATCAACAAACAAGAGAGCAGACGGGGATCGTAAAGGACTTGTTGAAAGAGAGCCTAAATGTAATTTTTTTTTTTGGAAATTACAAAATCTGCAAATATTTTTGAGATGAGTTTGCCGATAGATTTAAGACATTGTGGGACACAGTCCTAATTCCAAACTGCCTACTTTTTGTTGACAAACAGACGAAGAGACTGGAATTCAAAGACACTTGTTGGAAGAGACCGCACAGTTCAAATTTAGTCTCCGGAAATCACAGATCGACTAAAAATTTGGACTTATTGTTACCACGAACTTGCCAACACGTTCAAGGCATTTTGAAACAAATTCCTAATTCCAATCTGCCTAATTTTTAATCAACAAACAAGAGAGCAGACGGGGATCGTAAAGGACTTGATGAAAGAGAGCCTAAATGTAATTTTTTTTTTTTGGAAATTACAAAATCTGCAGATATTTTTGAGATGAGATTGCCGATAGATTTAAGACATTGTGGGACACAGTCCTAATTCCAAACTGCCTACTTTTTGTTGACAAACAGACGAAGAGACTGGAATTCAAAGACACTTGTTGGAAGAGACCGCACAGTTCAAATTTAGTCTCCGGAAATCACAGATCGACTAAAAATTTGGACTTATTGTTACCACGAACTTATCAACACGTTTAAGACATTTTGAAATAAACTCCTAATTCCAAACTGCCTAATTTTTAATCAACAAACAGGAGAGCAGACGGGGATCGTAAAGGACTTGTTGAAAGAGAGCCTAAATGTAATTTTTTTTTTGGAAATTACAAAATCTGCAAATACTTTTAAGATGAGATTGCCGATAGATTTAAGACATTGTGGGACACAGTCCTAATTCCAAACTGCCTACTTTTTGTTAACAAACAGACGAAGAGACTGGAATTCAAAGACACTTGTTGGAAGAGACCGCACAGTTCAAATTTAGTCTCCGGAAATCACAGATCGACTAAAAATTTAGACTTATTGTTACCACGAACTTGCCAACACGTTTAAGGCATTTTGAAACAAATTCCTAATTCCAAACTGCCTAATTTTTAATCAACAAACAAGAGAGCAGACGGGGATCGTAAAGGACTTGTTGAAAGAGAGCCTAAATGTAATTTTTTTTTTTGGAAATTACAAAATCTGCAAATATTTTTGAGATGAGTTTGCCGATAGATTTAAGACATTGTGGGACACAGTCCTAATTCCAAACTGCCTACTTTTTGTTGACAAACAGACGAAGAGACTGGAATTCAAAGACACTTGTTGGAAGAGACCGCACAGTTCAAATTTAGTCTCCGGAAATCACAGATCGACTAAAAATTTGGACTTATTGTTACCACGAACTTATCAACACGTTTAAGACATTTTGAAATAAACTCCTAATTCCAAACTGCCTAATTTTTAATCAACAAACAGGAGAGCAGACGGGGATCGTAAAGGACTTGTTGAAAGAGAGCCTAAATGTAATTTTTTTTTTGGAAATTACAAAATCTGCAAATACTTTTAAGATGAGATTGCCGATAGATTTAAGACATTGTGGGACACAGTCCTAATTCCAAACTGCCTACTTTTTGTTAACAAACAGACGAAGAGACTGGAATTCAAAGACACTTGTTGGAAGAGACCGCACAGTTCAAATTTAGTCTCCGGAAATCACAGATCGACTAAAAATTTAGACTTATTGTTACCACGAACTTGCCAACACGTTTAAGGCATTTTGAAACAAATTCCTAATTCCAAACTGCCTAATTTTTAATCAACAAACAAGAGAGCAGACGGGGATCGTAAAGGACTTGTTGAAAGAGAGCCTAAATGTAATTTTTTTTTTTGGAAATTACAAAATCTGCAAATATTTTTGAGATGAGTTTGCCGATAGATTTAAGACATTGTGGGACACAGTCCTAATTCCAAACTGCCTACTTTTTGTTGACAAACAGACGAAGAGACTGGAATTCAAAGACACTTGTTGGAAGAGACCGCACAGTTCAAATTTAGTCTCCGGAAATCACAGATCGACTAAAAATTTGGACTTATTGTTACCACGAACTTATCAACACGTTTAAGACATTTTGAAATAAACTCCTAATTCCAAACTGCCTAATTTTTAATCAACAAACAGGAGAGCAGACGGGGATCGTAAAGGACTTGTTGAAAGAGAGCCTAAATGTAATTTTTTTTTGGAAATTACAAAATCTGCAAATACTTTTAAGATGAGATTGCCGATAGATTTAAGACATTGTGGGACACAGTCCTAATTCCAAACTGCCTACTTTTTGTTAACAAACAGACGAAGAGACTGGAATTCAAAGACACTTGTTGGAAGAGACCGCACAGTTCAAATTTAGTCTCCGGAAATCACAGATCGACTAAAAATTTGGACTTATTGTTACCACGAACTTACCAACACGTTTAAGACATTTTGAAACAAATTCCTAATTCCAAACTGCCTAATTTTTAATCAACAAACATTAGAACAGACGGGAATCGTAAAGGACTTGTTGAAAGAGACCCTAAATGTAATCTATTTTTGGAAATTACAAAATTTGCAAATATTTTTGAGATGAGATTTCCGATAGATTTAAGACATTGTGGGACACAGTCCTAATTCCAAACTGCCTAGTTTTTGTTGACAAACAGACGAAGAGACTGGAATTCAAAGACACTTGTTGGAAGAGACCGTACAGTTCAAATTTATTTTCTATAAATCACACATCGACTAAAAATTTGGACTTATTGTTACTATGAACTTGCCAACACGTTTAAGACATTTTGAAACAAACTCTTAATTCCAAACTGCCTAATTTTTAATCAACAAACATTAGAACAGACGGGGATCGTAAAGGACTTGTTGAAAGAAAGCCTAAATGTAATTTTTTTTGTTTGGAAATTACAAAATCTGCAGATATTTTTGAGATGAGATTGCCGATAGATTTAAGACATTGTGGGACACAGTCCTAATTCCAAACTGCCTACTTTTTGTTGACAAACAGACGAAGAGACTGGAATTCAAAGACATTTGTTGGAAGAGACCGCACAGTTCAAATTTAGTCTCCGGAAATCACAGATCGACTAAAAATTTGGACTTATTGTTACCACGAACTTGCCAACACGTTTAAGACATTTTGAAACAAATTCCTAATTCCAAACTGCCTAATTTTTAATCAACAAACATTAGAACAGACGGGTATCGTAAAGGACTTGTTGAAAGAGACCCTAAATGTAATTTACTTTTGGAAATTACAAAATTTGCAAATATTTTTGGGATCAAACTGCCAATATAATTAAAACATTGCGGGACACAGTCCTAATTCCAAACTGCCTACTTTTTGTTGACACACATACGAAGAGACTGGAATTCAAAGATACTTGTTGGAAGAGACCGCACCGTTCAAATTTAGTCTCTGGAAATCACAAATCGACTAAACATTTGGACTTATTGTAACCACGAACTTGCCAACACGTTTAAGGCATTTTGAAACACATTCCTAATTCCAAACTGCCTAATTTTTAATCAACAAACAGGAGAGCAGACGGGGATCGTAAAGGACTTGTTGAAAGATAGCCTAAATGTATTTTTTTTTTTTGAAATTACAAAATTTGCAAATATTTTTAATATAAAAATGCCAATAGATTTAAAACATTCTGGAACACAGTCCTAATTCCAAATTGCCCACATTTTGATGACAAACAAGCGAAGAGTCTGGAATTCAAAGACACTTGATGGAAGAGAACGCACAGTTCAAATTTAGTCTCCGGAAATCACAAATCGACTAAAAATTTGGACTTATTGTTACCACGAACTTGCCAACACGTTTAAGACATTTTGAAACACATTCCTAATTCCAAACTGCCAAATTTTTAATCAACAAACAGGAGAGCAGACGAGGATCGTAAAGGACTTGTTGAAAGAGAGCCTAAATGTATTTTTTTTTTTTTTGGAAATTACAAAATCTGAAAATATTTTTGAGATGAGATTTCCGATAGATTTAAGACATTGTGGGACACAGTCCTAATTCCAAACTGCCTACTTTTTGTTGACAAACAGGCGAAAAGACTGGAATTCAAAGACACTTGTTGGAAGAGACCGCACAGTTCAAATTTAGTCTCTGGAAGTCACAAATCGACTAAAAATTTGGACTTATTGTTACCACAAACTTGCCAACACGTTTAGGGCATTTTGAAAAACATTCCTAATTCCAAACTGCCTAATTTTTAATCAACAAACATTAGAACAGACGGGTATCGTAAAGGACTTGTTGAAAGAGACCCTAAATGTAATTTACTTTTGGAAATTACAAAATTTGCAAATATTTTTGAGATGAGATTTCCGATAGATTTAAGACATTGTGGGACACAGTCCTAATTCCAAACTGCCTAGTTTTTGTTGACAAACAGACGAAGAGACTGGAATTCAAAGACACTTGTTGGAAGAGACCGTACAGTTCAAATTTATTTTCTATAAATCACAGATCGACTAAAAATGTGGACTTATTGTTACTATGAACTTGCCAACACGTTTAAGACATTTTGAAACAAATTCCTTATTCCAAACTGCCTAATTTTAATCAACAAACAGGAGAGCAGACGAGGATCGTAAAGGACTTGTTGAAAGAGAGCCTAATTGTATTTTTTTTTTTGGAAATTACAAAATCTGAAAATATTTTTGAGATGAGATTTCCGATAGATTTAAGACATTGTGGGACACAGTCCTAATTCCAAACTGCCTACTTTTTGTTGACAAACAGGCGAAAAGACTGGAATTCAAAGACACTTGTTGGAAGAGACCGCACAGTTCAAATTTAGTCTCTGGAAATCACAGATCGACTAAAAATTTGGACTTATTGTTACCACAAACTTGCCAACACGTTTAAGGCATTTTGAAACACATTCCTGATTCCAAACTGCCTAATTTTTAATCAACAAACATTAGAACAGACGGGGATGGTAAAGGACTTGTTGATAGAGACCCCACAGTTTAAATTTATTTTGTGGAAATCACAAATGCATACAAGACTTGAACGGTCCTAACGAATTTAGCCGAATCCTAAAGAAGTTTTATAAATGCAGTGCTGTCACATTTTCGACACTTTTTAGGGATTATGAAAGTATTTGTTACGTTTTAGAAAGTCTTGAAAGTTCTTGAAATACTGCAAGTACTGCAAAATTCTCAACAGTCCTGAGAGTTCTGAAGGATGTTGTGGAATATCCAAGAGTACCGACTTCCAGGTACTTTTCAAAACAAATTGTGTGTTTTGATCCAAACCTTTATTGTTGAAAAATACACAACTAATTTACTCTTGAGTAGTAGTGGCATTTTCTGCCAGCTAAATGGTCATCAATAATAGTAATATAATAATGTATTTCTCACTAAGGTTATCTCGGCTGTTTGGTACTGCTTTAAAAGACATTTAGTTTAACAATGTCAGTACCGAATACGACGTCTTCATCACCTACAATTATTCTTTATTTTCAACACCAGTCTAGCTGCTTTGTAACTCACGGCCAAAAACAATGCAAAAGACAGGTGATCGAACGACCCAGCCTTTACATACAGAGGCCGCTGGCTTCTCATTATCAACAGAACCAACCCTTTCTGGAGCCTGAGGTCGGCCTCGTGCCATCGAGAATTATAAGCCGCATCTGCCACAGTCAAGCTCTAAAAAACTTGGTCAAGTCAGGCCACAGAAGAACACACAATTACGGCATCGGTAAGTTGCTGTCCGGCCCAACAAGCCATGAAGAAAGAGGCGGAAAATCCGACGACGTAAATTATAAAGCCGAAATATTGCTCCTGGAAGAAATCGTAGAATTTGTGGCGTCGACAGAGTCAGTACCTTCATGATGTGATGCAGAGTGCAAGCTAGTACTATGGCGGTCATTGCGAAGTAGGCGAGCATGCTAAGTTCGAAACACCTGTTAAACTGCTTGGTAATGCTACAAGAAATGGTGAGACAGCACTACTAGACCTAGACAGACTTAACTTGATTATCAGGTTGTGGTACTCCACACAGCCGGCGAATTTTTTTCGGGCAGTGTCGTACTCCTTACAGTCGAAGCACTCGGTGATCATCTCGTTGAGGTGCTCAATTCTCAACACGATGTGTTGGACCAATTCGAAAACGAGGTACGAGATCGTCAGAGGCGTCTTGGCATACACCAAAAGGATCGTAAACTCCATAAGAAAGTAGAGACTGTAGAACAGGGGAGTCTCTTCCATCGACAACACCGTCGGCGTAGAACTAGCCAGAAACCCGCAGTTCTCACTTAGGTGTCTCCTCCTGCAGCTCGGATAGGTCATTTCCTGGAGAACGGTGTGCTGAACGACGCCCAGAAAGACGTACCAAAAGATAATCTTGACGTTGAAATCGTGTCGGTCGTTCAGTTCGTCGAAACCGGGCGGCTTCCCGTACGAAAAATGCGAGAGACGCCCCATCAAACCGGCTATTCTTCTTTGATGGTAAAGAAAACACAAGATCATGAAGTGCATCTCGACCGCCGAAACTATGACGGTGTAGTCCTCGCTCATGCTGTAACCGGCTGAAAACGACTTTGCCGACTTTGCGAGTCAGGAGAAACGCATTTACCGTCCCACAGCACCTTCATGTGGGCAATGCCGACCGCTTCCATGATGATGGGTAAAGTGCAAACTGGTGCGAGCATAACGAGCCACGATTTGGGTGTCTCGCTGTAGTCGTCGTCGGGTTGGGGCCAGAGAGCGTTGTAGCGAAGAAGTCGACGCAGAGAACGACTGATTTTAATTTCTTTTCGAGGATCCATGATGACTGTGCCCCGTTTTGACTGGGATTCTTTTTATGTAGGGGTAAACGGTCCAATTGGAATAATAACAAAATTGAGTAATCCGGTCCTTTGTGAGGCTCCAGAGTCGCTGTTCCATTTATCGGTTTGATGGTTAATAAATTATTATTACGTGACGGTCGCTAAATAATACTCCTGTGTTTCAACATCATTCGAAAACCGTTAAATATTGATTCGTTAATAGTGTGGTTTGGATAATCGTCTAATGGCATCAATCCAATAATCCAATTGCGATAATTGTGTTGTTGTTTTGATTCAGTTCTCTAAAATTACCTAACTTTCTCAATTTCTAATATTCTAAATTTCTCAGTGTTGTTAGGCATTCAGTTTCTCAAGTTCTCAATTTTATTTCACTATATGATATTCCGTAGTGTTCTAGTTGCCTAGTATTATAATACCTTAGTCACTTGGTTTGTTAGTTTCATTGTTACTTACTTCTTCCGTATTTTAGTTTTTAACTAGCAAAATGCCCAGCGTTGCCCCGGTTCGACCACCAATAATTGCTGTAAATCTTAGGCAACACCAGCATTTAGATCCGGGTAATTATTAGGTACATCTTATTATCTTATCTTATACATCTTATCTACATTATTAGGACTGTCCCAGAATGTCTTAAATCTATTGGCACTCTCATCTAAAAGAAACTTGTAAATTTAGTAATTTCCAAGAAATACATTTAAATTCTCCTGTTTGTTGATTAAAGATCAGGCAGTTTGGAATTAGGAATGTGTTTCAAATGCCTTAAACGTGTTTTGCAAATTCGTGGTAATAATAAGTCCAAATTTTTAGTCGATCTGTGACCTTCAGAAAATAAATTTGGACTGTGTGGTCTCTTCCAACAAGTGTCTTTCAATTCCAGTCTCTTCGCCTGTTTGTCAACAAAAAGCAGTTAAGGTTTCAAGTAAGTACTTGAAAATTTTGTAATTTGCAAAAAAATACGTTTCTGTTCTTTCTGTTCTATGGCAATTTTGAATTAGGACTGCGACCCAAAATGTCTTCAATCTATTGGCATTCTCATCCTAAAGATAATGGCAAATTTTGTAATTCCCAAAAAATTAATTTAAGATAATGAAAATTTGAGATTTCGGGATTGTGACCATATACGATTACCAAATGGTGGAATTACAAGAACATGAAAAAGAAATTGGAAAATGACGAAATTGTGAGATTACGAGATTGCTATATTAAGAAAGCATGTGATTACGAAATTGTTAAGATGAGATTGTGAAATTACGAGATTGTGAGATTATAATATTGCAAAATTTGAGATGGTGATATTGTCAGATTACGAAATTGTGGGATGACGACATTGTGAGATTACAAAATTGTGAGATTACAAAATAGCGAGATTTTCAGTTTAGATGATTACGAGATTTTCAAATTAGAAGATGACGAGATTGTGAGATTATGAGATCACGACACTGTGAGATTGTGAAATAGTAAAATTGTGAGAATTGTCGAATTGCAAGCTTGTATCTATAATTGTAAAATTATGAAACTGAAATTATGAAATTTAAAAATTGTGAGATTACCAGATGACAAGATTGTAACATTACACAATTATCAAATTACGAGCCGGTGTTCTTATGAGATTACGAAATTGGGAAATTGTGAGCTTGCGAGATTGTGAGATTACGAAATTGGGAAAATGTGATATTACGAAATTGTGAAATTTTAGATGGTGAGATTAAGAGATTACGAAATTGTAATATTGCAAAATTTGAGATCCTGGTATTGTCAGATTACGAAATTGTGGGACGACGACATTGTGAGATTACGAAATTGTGAGATTACAAAATAGCGAAAAATTATGAATTTTAAAAATTGTGAGATTACCAGATTACAAGATTGTGACATTACACAATTATTAGATTACGAGCCGGTGTTCTTATGAGATTACGAAATTGGGGAAATGTGATATTACGAAATTGTGAGATTAACAGATTACGAAATTGTAATATTGCAAATTTTGAGATCGTGGTATTGTCAGATTACGAAACTGTAGGACGACGACATTGTGAGTTTACAAAATAGCGAGATTTTCAGTTTGGATGATTACGAGATTTTCAAATTAGAAGACGACGAGATTGTGAGATTATGAGATTACGCCACTGTGAGATTGTGAAATAGTAAAATTATGAGATTTGTCGAATTGCAAGCTTGTAGCTACAATTGTGATATTATGAAACTGAAATTATTAATATTAAAAATTGTGAGATTACCAGATTACAAGATTGTGACATTACACGATTATTAGATTACGAGCCGGTGTTCTTATGAGATTACGAAATTGGAAAATTGTGAGCTTGCGAGATTGTGAGATTTCGAAATTGGGAAAATGTGATATTATGAAATTGTGAACATGAGATTGTGAAATTACGAGATGATGGGATTAAGAGATTACAAAATTGTAATATTGCAAAATTTGAGATGATGGTATTGTCAGATTACGAAATTGTGGGATGACGACATTGTGAGATTACGAAATTGTGAGATTACAAAATAGCGAAAAATTATGAATTTTAAAAATTGTGAGATTACCAGATTACAAGATTGTGACATTACACAATTATTAGATTACGAGCCGGTGTTCTTATGACATTACGAAATTGGAAAATTGTGAGCTTGCAAGATTGTGAGATTTCGAAATTGGGAAAATGTGATATTATGAAATTGTGAACATGAGATTGTGAAATTACGAGATGGTGGGATTAAGAGATTGCGAAATTGTAATATTGCAAAATTTGAGATGATGGTATTGTCAGATTACGAAATTGTGGGATGACGACATTGTGAGATTACGAAATTGTGAGATTACGAAAATGCGACATTGTCAGCTTACGAAATTGTGGGTTTAGGAAAGGTAAGAGAGATTACAAAATTGTGAAATTACATATTGAGGTTTTGAAATTACGAAATTGGAATATGACGACATTTTGAGATTACGAAATTGCGAGATTGTCACCTTACGAGATTGTGAGTTTAGGAAAATGTGAGATTACGAAATTGTGAAATTAAATGATGAGATTTTGAAATTACGAATTCGGGAAATGACGACATTGTCAAATTACGAAATTTTGAGATTACGAAATTGCGAGATTGTCATCTTACGAGATTGTAGGTTTAGGAAAATGTGAGATTACGAAATTGTGAAATTACATGTTGAAATTTTGAAATTACGAAATTGGGAAATGACGCCATTGTGAGATTACGAAATTGCGAGATTGTCACCTTACGATATTGTAAGTTTCGGAAAATGTGAGATTACGAAATTGTGAAATTGTAAGATTACGAAATTGTGAAATTACATGGTGAGATTTTGAAATTACGAAATTGGGAAATGACGACATTGTGAGATTACGAAATTGTGAGATTACGAAAATGCATCATTGTCAGCTTACGAAATTGTGGGTTTAGGAAAGGTAAGAGAGATTACAAAATTGTGAAATTACATATTGAGATTTTGAAATTACGAAATTGGGATATGACGACATTTTGAGATTACGAAATTGTGAGATTACGAAATTGCGAAATTGTCACCTTACGAGATTGTGAGTTTAGGAAAATGTGAGATTACGAAATTGTGAAATTACATGGTGAGATTTTGAAATTACGAAATTGGGAAATAACGACATTGTGAAATTACGAAATTGCGACATTGTCAGCTTACGAAATTGTGGGTTTATTAAAGGTGAGAGAGATTACGAAATTGTAAAATTAAATGATGAGATTTTGAAATTACGAAATTGGGAAATGACGACATTGTCAAATTACGAAATTTTGAGATTACGAAATTGCGAGATTGTCATCTTACGAGATTTTAGGTTTAGGAAAATGTGAGATTACGAAATTGAGAAATTACATGATGAGATTTTGAAATTACGAAATTGGGAAATGACGCCATTGTGAGATTACGAAATTGCGAGATTGTCACCTTACGATATTGTAAGTTTCGGAAAATGTGAGATTACGAAATTGTGAAATTGTAAGATTACGAAATTGTGAAATTACATGGTGAGATTTTGAAATTACGAAATTGGGAAATAACGACATTGTGAAATTACGAAATTGCGACATTGTCAGCTTACGAAATTGTGGGTTTATTAAAGGTGAGAGAGATTACGAAATTGTGAAATTGCATATTGAGATTTTGAAATTACGAAATTGGGAAATGACATTTTGAGATTACGAAATTGTAAGATTACGAAATTGCGAGATTGTCACCTTACAAGGTTGTGAGTTTAGGAAAATGTGAGATTACGAAATTGTGAAATTAGATGATGAGATTTTGAAATTACGAAATCGGGAAATGACGACATTGTCAAATTACGAAATTGTGAGATTACAAAATTGCGAGATTGTCATCTTACGAGATTGTGGGTTTAGGAAAATGTGAGAATACGAAATTGTGAAATTACATGGTGAGATTTTAAAATTACGAAATTGGGAAATAACGACATTGTGAAATTACGAAATTGCGACATTGTCAGCTTACGAAATTGTGGGTTTATTAAAGGTGAGAGAGATTACGAAATTGTAAAATTACATATTGAGATTTTAAAATTACGAAATTGGGAAATGACATTTTGAGATTACGAAATTGTGAGATTACGAAAATGCGACATTGTCAGCTTACGAAATTGTGGGTTTAGGAAAGGTAAGAGAGATTACAAAATTGTGAAATTACATATTGAGATTTTGAAATTACGAAATTGGAATATGACGACATTTTGAGATTACGAAATTGTGAGATTACGAAATTGCGAGATTGTCACCTAACGAGATTGTGAGTTTAGGAAAATGTGAGATTACGAAATTGTGAAATTAAATGATGAGATTTTAAAATTACGAAATCGGGAAATGACGACATTGTCAAATTACGAAATTTTGAGATTACGAAATTGCGACAGTGTCATCTTACGAGATTTTAGGTTTAGGAAAATGTGAGATTACGAAATTGTGAAATTACATGATGAGATTTTGAAATTACGAAATTGGGAAATGACGCCATTGTGAGATTACGAAATTGCGAGATTGTCACCTTACGATATTGTAAGTTTCGGAAAATGTGAGATTACGAAATTGTGAAATTGTAAGATTACGAAATTGTGAAATTGTAAGATTACGAAATTGTGAAATTACATGGTGAGATTTTGAAATTACGAAATTGGGAAATGACGACATTGTGAGATTACGAAATTGTGAGATTACGAAAATGCAACATTGTCAGCTTACGAAATTGTGGGTTTAGGAAAGATAAGAGAGATTACAAAATTGTGAAATTACATATTGAGATTTTGAAATTACGAAATTGGGATATGACGACATTTTGAGATTACGAAATTGTGAGATTACGAAATTGCGAAATTGTCACCTTACGAGATTGTGAGTTTAGGAAAATGTGAGATTACGAAATTGTGAAATTACATGGTGAGATTTTGAAATTACGAAATTGGGAAATAACGACATTGTGAAATTACGAAATTGCGACATTGTCAGCTTACGAAATTGTGGGTTTATTAAAGGTGAGAGAGATTACGAAATTGTAAAATTACATATTGAGATTTTAAAATTACGAAATTGGGAAATGACATTTTGAGATTACGAAATTGTGAGATTACGAAAATGCGACATTGTCAGCTTACGAAATTGTGGGTTTAGGAAAGGTAAGAGAGATTACAAAATTGTGAAATTACATATTGAGATTTTGAAATTACGAAATTGGAATATGACGACATTTTGAGATTACGAAATTGCGAGATTGTCACCTAACGAGATCGTGAGTTTAGGAAAATGTGAGATTACGAAATTGTGAAATTAAATGAGATTTTGAAATTACGAAATCGGGAAATGACGACATTGTCAAATTACGAAATTTTGAGATTACGAAATTGCGAGATTGTCATCTTACGAGTTTGTAGGTTTAGGAAAATGTGAGATTACGAAATTGTGAAATTACATGTTGAAATTTTGAAATTACGAAATTGGGAAATGACGCCATTGTGAGATTACGAAATTGCGAGATTGTCACCTTACGATATTGTAAGTTTTGGAAAATGTGAGATTACGAAATTGTGAAATTGTAAGATTACGAAATTGTGAAATTACATGGTGAGATTTTGAAATTACGAAATTGGGAAATGACGACATTGTGAGATTACGAAATTGTGAGATTACGAAAATGCAACATTGTCAGCTTACGAAATTGTGGGTTTAGGAAAGATAAGAGAGATTACAAAATTGTGAAATTACATATTGAGATTTTGAAATTACGAAATTGGGATATGACGACATTTTGAGATTACGAAATTGTGAGATTACGAAATTGCGAGATTGTCACCTTACGAGATTGTGAGTTTAGGAAAATGTGAGATTACGAAATTGTGAAATTACATGGTGAGATTTTGAAATTACGAAATTGGGAAATAACGACATTGTGAAATTACGAAATTGCGACATTGTCAGCTTACGAAATTGTGGGTTTATTAAAGGTGAGAGAGATTACGAAATTGTAAAATTAAATGATGAGATTTTGAAATTACGAAATTGGGAAATGACGACATTGTCAAATTACGAAATTTTGAGATTACGAAATTGCGAGATTGTCATCTTACGAGATTTTAGGTTTAGGAAAATGTGAGATTACGAAATTGTGAAATTACATGATGAGATTTTGAAATTACGAAATTGGGAAATGACGCCATTGTGAGATTACGAAATTGCGAGATTGTCACCTTACGATATTGTAAGTTTCGGAAAATGTGAGAATACGAAATTGTGAAATTGTAAGATTACGAAATTGTGAAATTGTAAGATTACGAAATTGTGAAATTACATGGTGAGATTTTGAAATTACGAAATTGGGAAATAACGACATTGTGAAATTACGAATTTGCGACATTGTCAGCTTACGAAATTGTGGGTTTATTAAAGGTGAGAGAGATTACGAAATTGTGAAATTACATATTGAGATTTTGAAATTACGAAATTGGGAAATGACATTTTGAGATTACGAAATTGTAAGATTACGAAATTGCGAGATTGTCACCTTACAAGGTTGTGAGTTTAGGAAAATGTGAGATTACGAAATTGTGAAATTGTAAGATTACGAAATTGTGAAATTACATGGTGAGATTTTGAAATTACGAAATTGGGAAATAACGACATTGTGAAATTACGAAATTGCGACATTGTCAGCTTACGAAATTGTGGGTTTATTAAAGGTGAGAGAGATTACGAACTTGTGAAATTAAACGATGAGATTTTGAAATTACGAAATTGGGAAATGACATTTTGAGATTACGAAATTGTGAGATTACAAAATTGCGAAATTGTCACCTTACAAGATTGTGAGTTTAGGAAAATGTGAGATTACGAAATTGTGAAATTAGATGATGAGATTTTGAAATTACGAAATCGGGAAATGACGACATTGTCAAATTACGAAATTGTGAGATTACGAAATTGCGAGATTGTCATTTTACGAGATTGTGGGTTTAGGAAAATGTGAGAATACGAAATTGTGAAATTACATGGTGAGATTTTAAAATTACGAAATTGGGAAATGACGACATTGTGAAATTACGAAATTGCGACATTGTCAGCTTACGAAATTGTGGGTTTATTAAAGGTGAGATTACGAAATTGCGAGATTGTCACCTAACGAGATTGTGAGTTTAGGAAAATGTGAGATTACGAAATTGTGAAATTAAATGAGATTTTGAAATTTCGAAATCGGGAAATGACGACATTGTCAAATTACGAAATTTTGAGATTACGAAATTTCGAGATTGTCGTCTTACGATATTTTAGGTTCAGGAAAATGTGAGATTACGAAATTGTGAAATTACATGGTGAGATTTTCAAATTACGAAATTGGGAAATGACGACATTGTGAGATTACGAAATTGCGATATTGTCACCTTACTAGATTGCGAGTTTACTAAAATGTGAGATTACGAAATTGTGAAATTACATAATCAGATTTTGAAATTACGAAGTTGAGAAATGACGACATTTTGAGATTACGAATTTGCGATATTGTCACCTTACGAAATTGTGAGATTAGGAAATTGCGATATTGTGAGATTACGAAATTGTGACAATACAAGATTACTAGATTGGGAGACTAAGAAATTGGGATTTGACGACATTGTGAGATTACAAGATTGTGAAGATGAGACTGTGAAGTTACGAGATGAGATTACGAAATTGTAAAATATGTTTTTGCGAAATTGTAAAATTGCGAAATTAAAGATGACGGCACAGTCAGATTACGAAATTGTGGGAAATTTTTAATTGAAAATTAATTACGGAATTAAAGCATTGAATAATTTGGAAAGAGATTAAGAAGTTGAGAGACGTTTGAGTTGGGATCGAATTCCAGCAACAAAGACATTAGTTGGTCGATCACCACATTATGGCCCTGAATATTTTATCACTGCACTCTTACAACAGACATGCGATTCAAGGTAACCTATTACCAAAAGAATTTGATTTGTGCCCCCCGCGCAGGCGCCCCACAAAAATCCTTTTAAAATTGAACCGCTAATAACACCTTTCATTTAAGCCGAGATTGCCGCGATGGACAAGACGGAAATAGAAATTTGTCGAAATTCCCGCATTCTTCTCCGCTCCTGCACTCTCTGGCCTCTAATCGGTGATTTCAACACCACCATGAAGTCCACATTGGCTCTGACTCTCCCACTGATCATGCTGCAGTCCGTGACCGTTTGCCACATGAATGTGTTACAAAAAGGTAAAATAATTACGCCGCCACTTTCAAATTGACTTTTAGACTTTCAGCCGGTTACAGCATCCGCGAAGACGTTCCCGTTTTAATGGGTACGATTCAGATGCAACTTATGGTCATTCTCTATCGGCACAGTCTGAAAAAAACGGTAGCCCTTATGGTTCGCTTGTGCCATTTTGACTTCGGACAGCTCAAAGATTTCGCCGATCTTAATAAGAGGCACGATTTCAACGCCAAAGTTATAGGCTGGTATGTTGGTATGGGAATCGTCCTCCATACAATTTTCCAGTTGATGTCAATACCGGCATGTAAAAGTAGACACTTGCACGAAAACTGTGGATTCCTCGGCGGTTCCACTCCGGGGGTGGTGTTGTCGGTTGACGAAACGCCAGTGTTGTTCCTTCTGTACTTTCTCTTAGAATTTGCGATAATCTGCGTCTTCGTCAAAGTACCTCTCGCCGTGTCGTACCACCTCTTGGAGCTGTGCCAACATGTCGTTTTGAGATTCAGACACCTGAACCAAATGATTCAGGAGTGTTTCGAAAGCGACGATCCTCGAACTGTGAGACGACAATTCGTGACATGCGTGAAGTACCACATTCAGATCATCAAGTTCCGACCATCACTCCTGCTTAAATTGCCACTAACAATTTTTTGTAGCTATGCGGTTCGTCTAAATTCCTGTTTTGCTGCCAACATGTTCACCCATCTTACATTGACGGCCGTAGTGCTTGCCTGTACCTCTAACTACATTTTGAAGGTAAAAACAACACTTTGTTTCAACAGTTTAGTATTGATTGCTGCAGGACTTTAGCATCGGGTTTGTGTTCAACTTGGCAGGTTGGGTGGCGGCATTCCTCATCGCCTGTTGGGCCGGACAACTGCTGACTGATACTGTTGTCATCAACGTCTTTTTTGTGTTTTTCTTTATTGCATTTTGTAGAGTCTGACGGTTGGCGACGCTGCTTTCAACTCCAAGTGGTATACTGCCGATGTGGGGGTGCAGAAAAGTTTGGTTATATTGATCATGCGAAGTCAAAGGGCTCTGTATATCAATACGGGGTCTTTTGATCATTTGTCTTTTGCCCTTTTTCTATCGGTAATAAGAGAGACTTTGTGTCATCAATTATATCGGATTTTTTAGGTGATGAAGACGTCGTATTCCGTCTTGACGGTGTTAAATTCATAAGAGATTTTTGTGTGGCTTCTAGACACTTCGCACTTCTAGACAAACGAAACAGTTCACCGCTGCTAAATATGTTATTGTACTAGTTTCAGGCCGCAATACAGAAAGCAAATATGACTCTAATTGATCTGACATTATTTACCAATCCCACTTTTGGTAACGTCACCCTAATCTGTAATTTTGTAAAGAATTTTAAATGTAAACTATACAGATTTGCAAAGAAGGACAGTTTTGGGATTTTGAAGCACTTTTCAGAACTGAGATAGCCCTTTCTGTCCACTCGTTAAATTCCCTTAAATTTAAAAGCACCTGAAATCCTACTTATTCTAGCGTCAAACTCTTCTGGAATTTTTATCTCAAAACCGGAAATTTTTTTAAATGTAAACTATACAGATTTGCAAAGAGGACAGTTTCGGGATTATGAAGCACTTCTCAGAACTGAGATAGCCCTTTCTGTTCACTCGTTATGTTCACTTAAATTTGAAAGCATCTGAAATCCTACTTATCCTTACTTAGCGTCACTCACTTCTGGAATTTTGTATCTGAAAACCATAATGATTTGTAAATGTAAATTATAGAGATTTGCAAAGAGGACAGTTTTGGGATTTTGAAGCACTTTTCAGAACTGAGATAGCCCTTTCTGGCCACTCGTTAAATTCCCTTAAATTTAAAAGAACCTGAAATCCTTCTTATTCTAGCGTCAAACAGTTCTGGAATGTTTATCTCAAAACCGGAATAAGTTCTAAATGTAAACTATACAGATTTGCAAGGAGATCAGTTTTGGGATTATGAAGCACTTTTGAATTGAATTTTGTATCTCAAAATTGTAATGATTTCTAAATGTACACTATACAGATTTGCAAAGAAGACACTTTAGGCATTTTGAGGCAGTTTTCAGAACTGAGATAGCCCTTTCTGTTCACTCGTTATATTCCCTTAAATTTGAAAGCATCTGAAATCCTACTTATCCTAACGTCACTCTTTTCTGGAATTTTGTATCTGAAAACCGGAATAAGTTTTAAATGTAAACTATACAGATTTGCAAAGAGGACAGTTTCGTGATTATGAAGCACTTCTCAGAACTAAGATAGCCCTTTCTGTTCACTCGTTATGTTCCCTTAAATTTGAAAGCATCTGAAATCCTACTTATCCTAGCGTCACTCACTTCTGGAATTTTGTACCTGAAAACCATAATAATTTCTAAATGTAAATTATACAGACTTGCAAAGAGGACAGTTTTGGGATTTTGAAGCACTTTTCAGAACTGAGATAGCCCTTTCTGACCACTCGTTAAATTCCCTTAAATTTAAAAGCACCTGAAATCCTACTTATTCTAGCGTCAAACTCTTCTGGAATTTTTATCTCAAAACCGGAATAAGTTTTAAACGTAAACTATACAGATTTGCAAAGAGGATAGTTTCGGGATTATGAAGCACTTCTCAGAATTGAGATGGCTCTTTCTGTTCACTCGTTATGTTCCCTGAAATTTGAAAGCTTCTGAAATCCTACGTATTCTAGTCACTTCTGGAATTTTGTACCTGAAAACCATAATGATTTCTAAATGTAAATTATACAGACTTGCAAAGAGGACAGTTTTGGGATTTTGAAGCACTTTTCAGAACTGAGATAGCCCTTTCTGGCCACTCGTTAAATTCCCTTAAATTTAAAAGCACCTGAAATTCTACTTATTCTAGCGTCAAACTCTTCTGGAATTTTTATCTCAAAACCGGAATAAGTTTTAAATGTAAACTATTCAGATTTGCAAAGAGGACAGTTTCGGGATTATGAAGCACTTCTCAGAATTGAGATGGCCCTTTCCTTTCACTCGTTATGTTCCCTGAAATTTGAAAGCTTCTGAAATCCTACGTATTCTAGTCACTTCTGGAATTTTGTACCTGAAAACCATTATGATTTCTAAATGTAAATTATACAGACTTGCAAAGAGGACAGTTTTGGGATTTTGAAGCACTTCTCAGAACTGAGATAGCCGTTTCTGTTTACTCGTTATGTTCCCTTAAATAAGAAAGCATCTGAAATCCGACTTATGCTAACGTCACTCTCATCTGGAATTTTGTATCTCAAAACCGTAACGATTTCTAAATGTAAACTATACAGACTTGCAAAGAGGATAGCTTAGGGATTTTGAAGCACTTTTCAGAACTGAGATAACCCTTTCTGCTCACTCGTTATATTCCCTTAAATTTGAAAGGACCTGAAATCCTACTTAGCCTAGCGTCACTCTTTTCTGGAATTTTGTATCTCAAAACTGTAATGATTTATAAATGTAAACTATACAGATTTGCAAAGAGGACAGTTTTGGGATTATGAAGCACTTCTCAGAACTGAGATAGCCGTTTCTGTTAACTCGTTATGTTCCCTTAAATAAGAAAGCATCTGAAATCCGACTTATGCTAACGTCACTCTCATCTGGAATTTTGTATCTCAAAACCGTAACGATTTCTAAATGTAAACTATACAGACTTGCAAAGAGGATAGTTTAGGGATTTTGAAGCACTTTTCAGAACTGAGATAACCCTTTCTGTTCACTCGTTATATTCCCTTAAATCTGAAAGGACCTGAAATCCTACTTATCCTAGCGTCACTCTCTTCTGGAATTTTTATCTCAAAACCGGAATAAGCTTTACATGTAAACTATACAGATTTTCAAAGAGGACAGTTTTGGGATTATGAAGCACTTCTCAGAACTTAGATAGCCCTTTCTGTTCACTCGTTATGTTCCCTTAAACTAGAAAGCTTCTGAAATCCTACTTATCCTAGCGTCACTCACTTCTGGAATTTTGTATTTGAAAACCATAATGATTTCTAAATGTAAATTATACAGATTTGCAAAGAGGACAGTTTTGGGATTTTGAAGCACTTTTCAGAACTGAGATAGCCCTTTCTGGCCACTCGTTAAATTCCCTTAAATTTAAAAGCACCTGAAATTCTACTTATTCTAGCGTCAAACTCTTCTGGAATTTTTATCTCAAAACCGGAATAAGTTTTAAATGTAAACTATACAGATTTGCAAAGAGGACAGTTTCGGGATTATGAAGCACTTCTCAGAACTGAGATAGCCGTTTCTGTTCACTCGTTATGTTCCCTTAAATTGGAAAGCACTTGAAATCCTACTTATCCCAGCGTCACTCACTTCTGGAATTTTGTGTCTGAAAACCATAATGATTTCTAAATGTAAATTATACAGATTTGCAAAGAGGACAGTTTCGGGATTATGAAGCATTTCTCAGAATTGAGATGGCCCTTTCTGTTCACTCGTTATGTTCCCTGAAATTTGAAAGCTTCTGAAATCCTACTTATTCTAGTCACTTCTGGAATTTTGTACCTGAAAACCATAATGATTTCTAAATGTAAATTATACAGACTTGCAAAGAGGACAGTTTTGGGTTTTTGAAGCACTTTTCAGAACTGAGATAGCCCTTTCTGGCCACTCGTTAAATTCCCTTAAATTTAAAAGCACCTGAAATCCTACTTATTCTAGCGTCAAACTCTTCTGGAATTTTTATCTCAAAACCGGAATAAGTTTTAAACGTAAACTATACAGATTTGCAAAGAGGACAGTTTTGGGATTATGAAGCACTTCTCAGAACTGAGATAGTCGTTTCTGTTCACTCGCTATGTTCCCTTAAATTGGAAAGCACTTGAAATCCTACTTATCCTAGCGTCACTCACATCTAGAATTTTGTATCTGAAAACCATAATGATTTCTAAATGTAAATTATACAGACTTGCAAAGAGGACAGTTTTGGGATTTTGAAGCACTTTTCAGAACTGAGATAGCCCTTTCTGGCCACTCGTTAAATTCCCTTAAATTTAAAAGCACCTGAAACCCTACTTATTCTAGCGTCAAACTCTTTTGGAATTTTTATCTCAAAACCGGAATAAGTTTTAAACGTAAACTATACAGATTTGCAAAGAGGATAGTTTCGGGATTATGAAGCACTTCTCAGAACTGAGATGGCCCTTTCTGTTCACTCGTTATGTTCCCTTAAATTGGAAAGCACTTGAAATCCTACTTATCCTAACGTCACTCTCTTCTGGAATTTTGTATCTCAAAACCGTAATGATTTCTAAATGTAAATTTATACAGATTTGCAAAGAGGACAGTTTTGGGATTTTGAAGCACTTTTCAGAACTGAGATAGCCCTTTCTGGCCACTCGTTAAATTCCCTTAAATTTAAAAGCACCTGAAATTCTACTTATTCTAGCGTCAAACTCTTCTGGAATTTTTATCTCAAAACCGGAATAAGTTTTAAATGTAAACTATACAGATTTGCAAAGAGGACAGTTTCGGGATTATGAAGCACTTCTCAGAACTGAGATAGCCGTTTCTGTTCACTCGTTATGTTCCCTTAAATTGGAAAGCACTTGAAATCCTACTTATCCCAGCGTCACTCACTTCTGGAATTTTGTGTCTGAAAACCATAATGATTTCTAAATGTAAATTATACAGATTTGCAAAGAGGACAGTTTCGGGATTATGAAGCATTTCTCAGAATTGAGATGGCCCTTTCTGTTCACTCGTTATGTTCCCTGAAATTTGAAAGCTTCTGAAATCCTACTTATTCTAGTCACTTCTGGAATTTTGTACCTGAAAACCATAATGATTTCTAAATGTAAATTATACAGACTTGCAAAGAGGACAGTTTTGGGTTTTTGAAGCACTTTTCAGAACTGAGATAGCCCTTTCTGGCCACTCGTTAAATTCCCTTAAATTTAAAAGCACCTGAAATCCTACTTATTCTAGCGTCAAACTCTTCTGGAATTTTTATCTCAAAACCGGAATAAGTTTTAAACGTAAACTATACAGATTTGCAAAGAGGACAGTTTTGGGATTATGAAGCACTTCTCAGAACTGAGATAGCCGTTTCTGTTCACTCGCTATGTTCCCTTAAATTGGAAAGCACTTGAAATCCTACTTATCCTAGCGTCACTCACATCTAGAATTTTGTATCTGAAAACCATAATGATTTCTAAATGTAAATTATACAGACTTGCAAAGAGGACAGTTTTGGGATTTTGAAGCACTTTTCAGAACTGAGATAGCCCTTTCTGGCCACTCGTTAAATTCCCTTAAATTTAAAAGCACCTGAAACCCTACTTATTCTAGCGTCAAACTCTTTTGGAATTTTTATCTCAAAACCGGAATAAGTTTTAAACGTAAACTATACAGATTTGCAAAGAGGATAGTTTCGGGATTATGAAGCACTTCTCAGAACTGAGATGGCCCTTTCTGTTCACTCGTTATGTTCCCTTAAATTGGAAAGCACTTGAAATCCTACTTATCCTAACGTCACTCTCTTCTGGAATTTTGTATCTCAAAACCGTAATGATTTCTAAATGTAAATTTATACAGATTTGCAAAGAGGACAGTTTTGGGATTTTGAAGCACTTTTCAGAACTGAGATAGCCCTTTCTGGCCACTCGTTAAATTCCCTCAAATTTAAAAGCACCTGAAATCCTACTTATTCTAGCGTCAAACTCTTCTGGAATTTTTATCTCAAAACCGGAATAAGTTTTAAATGTAAACTATACAGATTTGCAAAGAGGATAGTTTCGGGATTATGAAGCACTTCTCAGAACTGAGATAGCCCTTTCTGTTCACTCGTTATGTTCCCTTAAATTGAAAAGCACTTGAAATCCTTCTTATCCTAGCGTCACTCACTTCTGGAATTTTGTATCTGAAAACCATAATGATTTCTAAATGTAAATTATACAGATTTGCAAAGAGGACAGTTTTGGGATTTTGAAGCACTTTTCAGAACTGAGATAGCCCTTTCTGTTCACTCGTTATATTCCCTTAAATTTGAAAGCACCTGAAATCCTACTTATTCTAGCGTCAAACTTTTCTGGAATTTTTGTCTCAAAACCGGAATAAGTTTTAAATTTAAACTATACAGATTTGCAAATAGGACAGTTTCGGGATTATGAAGCACTTCTCAGAACTGAGATAGCCGTTTCTGTTCACTCGTTATGTTCCCTTAAATTGGAAAGCACTTGAAATCCTACTGATCCTAACGTCACTCTCTTCTGGAATTTTGTATCTCAAAACCGTAATGATTTCTAAATGTAAATTATACAGATTTGCAAAGAGGACAGTTTTGGGATTTTGAAGCACTTTTCAGAACTGAGATAGCCCTTTCTGGCCACTCGTTAAATTCCCTTAAATTTAAAAGCACCTGAAATCCTACTTATTCTAGCGTCAAACTCTTCTGGAATTTTTATCTCAAAACCGGAATAAGTTCTAAATGTAAACTATACAGATTTGCAAGGAGATCAGTTTTGGGATTATGAAGCACTTTTAAATTGAATTTTGTATCTCAAAATTGTAATGATTTCTAAATGTACACTATACAGATTTGCAAAGAAGACACTTTAGGCATTTTGAGGCAGTTTTCAGAACTGAGATAGCCCTTTCTGTTCACTCGTTATGTTCCCTTAAATTGGAAAGCACTTGAAATCCTACTTATCCTAACGTCACTCTCTTCTGGAATTTTGTATCTTAAAACCGTAATGATTTCTAAATGTAAATTATACAGATTTGCAAAGAGGACAGTTTTGGGATTTTGAAGCACTTTTCAGAACTGAGATAGCCCTTTCTGGCCTCTCGTTAAATTCCCTTAAATTTAAAAGCACCTGAAATCCTACTTATTCTAGCGTCAAACTCTTCTGGAATTTTTATCTCAAAACCGGAATAAGTTTTAAATGTAAACTATACAGATTTGCAAAGAGGATAGTTTCGGGATTATGAAGCACTTCTCAGAACTGAGATAGCCCTTTCTGTTCACTCGTTATGTTCCCTTAAATTGGAAAGCACTTGAAATCCTACTTATCCTAGCGTCACTCACTTCTGGAATTTTGTATCTGAAAACCATAATGATTTGTAAATGTAAATTATAGAGATTTGCAAAGAGGACAGTTTTGGGATTTTGAAGCACTTTTCAGAACTGAGATAGCCCTTTCTGGCCACTCGTTAAATTCCCTTAAATTTAAAAGCACCTGAAATCCTACTTATTCTAGCGTCACTCACTTCTGGAATTTTGTATCTGAAAACCATAATGATTTCTAAATGTAAATTATACAGATTTGCAAAGAGGACAGTTTTGGGATTTTGAAGCACTTTTCAGAACTGAGATAACCCTTTCTGTTCACTCGTTATGTTCCCTTAAATTTGAAAGCATCTGAAATCCTACTTATCCTTGCGTCACTCACTTCTGGAATTTTGTATCTGAAAACCATAATGATTTCTAAATGTAAATTATACAGATTTGCAAAGAGGACAGTTTTGGGATTTTGAAGCACTTTTCAGAACTGAGATAG
This sequence comes from Diaperis boleti, assembly GCA_963583935.1. NCBI lineage: Eukaryota > Metazoa > Arthropoda > Insecta > Coleoptera > Tenebrionidae > Diaperis > Diaperis boleti. The sequence continues at coordinate 94,216,323 of OY757242.1, read as the reverse complement.
CCCTTTCTGTTCACTCGTTATATTCCCTTAAATTTGAAAGCACCTGAAATCCTACTTATTCTAGCGTCAAACTTTTCTGGAATTTTTATCTCAAAACCGGAATAAGTTTTAAATGTAAACTATACAGATTTGCAAATAGGACAATTTCGGGATTATGAAGCACTTCTCAGAACTGAGATAGCCGTTTCTGTTCACTCGTTATATTCCCTTAAATTTGAAAGCATCTGAAATCCTACTTATCCTAACGTCACTCTCTTCTGGAATTTTGTATCTCAAAACCGTAATGATTTCTAAATGTAAACTATACAGGCTTGCAAAGAGATAGTTTAGGGATTTTAAAGCACTTTTCAGAACTGAGATAGCCCTTTCTGTTCACTCGTTATATTCCCTTAAATTTGAAAGCACCTGAAATCCTACTTATTCTAGCGTCAAACTTTTCTGGAATTTTTATCTTCAAACCGGAATAAGTTTTAAATGTAAACTATACAGATTTGCAAATAGGACAGTTTCGGGATTATGAAGCACTTCTCAGAACTGAGATAGCCGTTTCTGTTCACTCGTTATATTCCCTTAAATTTGAAAGCATCTGAAATCCTACTTATCCTAACGTCACTCTCTTCTGGAATTTTGTATCTCAAAACCGTAATGATTTCTAAATGTAAACTATACAGACTTGCAAAGAGATAGTTTAGGGATTTTAAAGCACTTTTCAGAACTGAGATAACCCTTTCTGTTCACTCGTTATGTTCCCTTAAATTTGAAAGCACCTGAAATCCTACTTATCCTAGCGTCGCTCTCTTCTGGAATTTTTTTCTCAAAAATTTAGTCATTTCTAAATGTAAACTATACAATTTTGCAAATAGGGGAGTTTAGGGATTTTGAAGCACTTTTCAGAACTGAGATAGGCCTTTCTGTTTACTCGTTATGTTTCCCTACATATGAAAGCATCTGAAATCTTACTTATCCTAGCGTCACCGGCTTCTGGAATTTTGTATCTCAAAACCGTAATGATTTCTAAATGTTAACTAAACAGATTTGCAAAAAAGGACAGTTTAGGGATTTTGAAACACTTTTCTTTGTGTCACCTTTAATGTAGAAGCACATGAAATCCTACCTATCATTCCCTTATAAAAATAAGTCAATTCCTAACTAGGATAATTGATGTTTCCGTAAACGCGAGTTTCGCGCTATTTACAGAAACTACAATTGCCCCTTTATTTATTCAGTCGCCATCGATTCCGCCACAATTTCGTTCACGTCTTCACGTGGATCGATTGAGCAGCGCAAAATACGAAGTCGAAGTCTTCACCAGCTGAAACTCCTCCCATTTAACACCTCGATCAGCCTGCGACTACTCACCGTGATGTAAAGCTCGTAAGACATCACCCCGATCGGTGAAGCATGAAGCTCCAACGCGTTTTGGGAATAGGCGATCAAGAGCAACAGATCTTTCTGTAAGCTGACCGGGGCTTCGTGCCATTTTGATTTGAGGGCTTCGTTGGGGATAGCGGTGCTCTGAAATAGGATTTAGTGGTCTCGAGAAGATAAAGGAGGACTAGTACTTCTGAGAGGATCATTTGTCCGGCATGGCAACAGATGAAGAAGCTGAAGATCCAGCCGCCCAGATGGATGAGGGCCCCGGGGTTTTTCTCCTGGAAGATCGCGTTAGGTCGGTACGACTTTGGTAAGGGCGGTACCTTCATATATTGGTTGGCGAGTCCGGCTATGATGATTCCGATCATGAGGACGTAGCTGCCGTTGCAGTATTTGTAGCGGTCGTCAAACATTTCCTGGAGACTAAAGACACGAATTCTTCGGAGCAAAGAACTACTTTCTAGAATTACCGTATGATGTGATGGTGGTACTTGATGCAGTGCACCAACTGCTTCCTGCGCACTTCGTCGCACGGATCGTCAAACACTTCTCTCACCTTCTTCTTCAGATGTCGTATTTGCAGAACTATGGCCATAGCAACCTCGAAGGTGGTGAACGACATGGCGGCACCCCCGTTTATGAACATGTACACGCTGAAGCCCTGGATGATGATCAGCAGCTTGTTGACGGGGAAGTAGTCCAAGTCGTAGGGGGTCCAGAACGGGACGAACAACCCGCAGATCTCCCTGTATCCCATCTTTTCGTTGTACTTCCTGCATTCGGGGATCTCCACGTGCTTCAGAATGATGTAGATGACGGCCCCCGTGTTGCAGTAGACCGCGTACAGGGTCGAATAGAGGTTCCAGCGACGAGTGGACTCGTCGAAGTCGTCGGGTTTCCCGAAACGTTCGAAATCGGTGAGCAGATTGTACAAATGCGCAATTTTTTCTTGACCCCAGACGTACATTATCACCATGAAGTGCATACCGGCCATGGAGGACAACACGGATATGTCCACGCTCACGCTGATTTTCATGTGGTCTGCAAAATGGTTTCAAGAAATGACACTTTTTCAAAGTCAGGTACCTTTTGTGACAACGATGAGGTGCAGCAGCAGGCCGACCCACAACGGCGACGCTAACACTATCATTAGGAAATAGGTGCAATAAAATTTGGCGGTGCCCTCTTCGCCCTTATTCGGCCACATGTTGCGGTGCTTGAGCTGGTACATGCTGTGCCGCAACAGCCACTTCTTTTGCGGTTCCATTTTCGCACTGATGGTGCACTTCCAAGACGTCGTTTTATACCCCCGTTTATGCATTCAAATTAGAACGTATGGATTACAGGGGTTGTAATGAGTGGCTGGGCGTCGATAATGATAGCAGCTTTTCGCTAATTTGGTCGCTCGCACTATTCGTTATCTTCGGGCTAAACTGTCGCAAATTTAGAGGCAGGAAACCAACAACACACAATTTTAATTACAGAAATTCGTATTCGTGTCTTCATATTGTTAAAACGATTGATTTCAAACGGACGTCTCTATTATGGTTTACAGTTTAAGGATTATGGTTTCTTGAATATTTTACGATAAGCGTGCTGCTGTTGTAATACATGGGCGGGTCGTTCCTGGAATTATTTATCAGTGGTGGCTCGTGAGGTAGACACTAACACAGTTTCTTTATTATCGATTTGTAGGAATGCTAAGAATCGATAACAAAATATGGAATTGTGCTATAAATAACACCGCAGAAGAACGATTTAATGAACAATTTTTTTATTGATCGTTGTTTATGCAAATCTTTTTTTATTACATATATACATTTAGAAATCATTACGGTTTTGAGATACAGAATGACGGTTCTTCTATTGCCTTCTACCCCCTTCTCGATAATAATAAATTTAAGGATAAGGAAAGACAGTCGTTACGAACTTCAATTAAATATTTATTCATTCCTGTAATACCGAGCTGAAGGTAAACATGTGGTAGAGAGGTTAAGTAGCGAAAAATAGAGAAATAGAAGGTGATATAAAGAAAAAAATAGAGAAGATATTGAGAAAAGCGAGAAGAGGTATTAGAGAAAGGTAGGAAGAAAGAATTGGGCAGGGAAGAGGAGATATAGTCAGGAAAAAGAATAAATCGGCGAAGCCGGAACATAACGACATCTAGGAGGCGCCACAGGAAGCGGATGAACAAAGACGATAGAAACCGCTCGCTCAGTCAGGGAAGCCTGGACTCTTACCTGGAGGAAAGGAAAAGAAAGAGAAAAGGGGAGGGTAGAACAGAAAAACAAGAAGATAAGGAAGAAAATTTTTTTCAAAAAAGTAAAAAGACGGCGAGGTCTCCTGGAGTAAAGAAAACACAGAAGACTTCAGAGAAAGAGAAGGAAACGGACACAGAGATGGAGAAAAAAATATTGGAGATGTTGCAAGAGTTGAAGGAGGAAATGAAAGAAATAAGACGAGGAAACAAGGAACTCAAGAGAGAGATAGAGAGGCAGAGAGAAGAATTTAAAGAGAAGGAGAAGAGATGGGAAGGGGAGAGAGACTGGTGGAAGGAGAGAGTGGAAAAGCTGGAAGAGAGAATGGAAATCGAAGAGAGAAGAAAGAGGAAGAACAACATCGTGATAACAGGATGGGACGGGGAAAGAAAAAGTCATGTAAAAAAAGAGGATGTAGAGAAGTTTTTGAAGGAAAATGTAGAGGATAGTAAAGTAAAAGATTGTTACAGGATTAACAAGGATCAAGTATTGGTGGAGATGGAAGGATGGGGTGAGAAAGAAAGAATAATGAAGCACAAAGGAAAATTGAGGGAGAAGAGGGAAACAAGGGGGATATACATAGACAACGACCTCACAAAAAAAGAAAAAGATTTACAGAAGAAACTAAGAAGTATGGCGAAGGAAAAAAGGGAAGAAGGGAAAGAAGTAAGAGTGGGATACAAGAAATTAATAGTGGACGGGGAGCAATGGAGATGGAATGCAAAGAGAGAGAGACTAGAGGTTTTCCAATAAGAAGAAGAAGGGGAGGAGGAAAAAAGGGGACAACGGCAAAGTAAAAAGGACAATGAAACGGGAAAAAAGAAACAAAGAAGGAAGTAGGAGGGAAACTAAGGAAGGAAGGGGGAAATCAGAGAACGTAACGAGAGGGCACTATTTTGGAATGTAGCGGGACTAGGGAAAAAAGAAGAAGATTTTTGGGACTATGTGAAGGAGTTCGATATTGTTGGATTAACAGAAACATGGTCAGAAAGCTGGGAAAAAATAGAAAAACTGTTACCAAAGGAGTTCAAGTGGGAATGGCAAGGGGCGAGAAGGGGAAAGAAAAAAGGAAGAGCAGCAGGGGGAATAATAACGGGGGTAAAAAAAGGAATAAAAGAGAATACTAAAAAGAAGGGAGAAGAGGAAGGTCACATGGTGAGAAACGTTAAAATAGACAGTAAATGGTGGAAAATAGTGACAGTGTACAGCAAAGAGATGAAAGAAACAATAAGCAAGATAGAAGAAACATTAAAAGACAACAGGGAAGAATGTCTCTTCTGGGAGGGGATTTTAACGGGAGAATTGGGGAAAAAGGAGCCAGGGATTGGGAAGAAGAGAGAGGAGAGGGAAAAAGAAAATCCAAAGACAAGAAAGAAAACGCGGAAGGGAAGAAGTTGATGGAATAGATAGAAGAAAAAGGATGCGAAGTGCTGAATGGAAACAAACAAGGGGACGAAGAAGGAGAATGGACCTACATAGGCGTTAGAGGAGAGACGGTGATAGACTACGGAATAGTAAACGAAGAAGCATGGGAAGAAGTCGAAGAATTCAGAATACGGGAAAGAGTAGAGTCAGACCATCTGCCTATAGAGATAAGTATAGGAAGGGGGAGAGAGAAGAGAGGAGGAGAAGAAAAAATTGAGGAAATGCGGAAGGTGATAATTAAAGTATGGGACGAGCAAGGGGTGGAAGAGTATAAGAGAAGACTGGAAAATGCAAGATTGAAAGAACAAGAAGTAGGGAAAATGGAGAAAGAATTGGTAGAAATATTGGAAAAAGCAGCGACAAAAAGAGAAATAACAGTAAGAGGTGGAGGAACAAAAAGAAAGAATAAATGGTGGGACAAAGTATGTGAGCAACGTAAAAAGGAAGCAATAAAAGAACTAAGAAAGTGGAGAAAGACTAAAGGGAACAGAAGTGGCTTTTTATAAGCGAAAAGAAGATACAGAGAGACATGCAAGGAGAAGAAGAGGCAGAAGAAGGAGAGAGAGGAGGAAGAGATAAAAGCAATAAGAACAGAGAAGGAGGTATGGAATTATATTAATAGAGAGAGAAAGAAAAAAGAAAATGGGGGCGAGGAGATAACGATAAATGAGTGGGAGGAGTACTTCATGAGGCTGCTGGAGGGAGAAAAGGAAAAAAAGAAAACGGAAATAGAGACGAAGAGAAACCGAGTAGAACCTGAAGGAGAAGAAATTACAATGGAAGAGGTGGAGAGGCATGTGAAGAAACTGAGGAAAGGGAAGGCACCAGGGAGGGATAGAATACAGAATGAGTCGTGGATGTATGGGACGAGAAGAGTGCTAGAGAGTCTGGTGGAGGTAAAGAATGTGGTGTGGAGAGGAGAAGGATTCCCGGTAGGGTGGAGAGAGGGGGTAATTTACCCCATTTACAAAAAAGGGAGAAAAATAAAGTAGAAAATTACCGAGGGATAACTCTCCTAAACACAGGGTACAAGTTGTATGCATCAATTCTGAATGAAAGGTTGAGCAGAGAGATAGAGGAAAAGGGAGCATTACCAGACAGCCAACCAGGATTTAGAGAGGGAAGGGGAACTATGGATAATGTATATATCCTGGACCATTTGACGAAGAGTGAGTTAAAGAAGAAAGGGGGGAGGGTGTATGCATTATTCGTAGACTTCAAGGCGGCGTTTGACAAGGTGGACAGAGAGAGGATGTTTGAGTGCCTGAGGGAGAAAGGGGTAAATGAATGGCTGGTAAGAAAGGTGGAGGAGATATATAAGAAGACAAAAAGTAAAGTGAAGGTAGGGGAGAAGGAAAGTGAATGGTTTGTGACAACAAAGGGAGTGAGGCAAGGTTGCCCGCTCAGCCCCTTGTTGTTCACGATGTATATGGCAGATATGGACGGAATGTTAGAGAGAGCACAAGCGGGGGGGAGGGGTGTTAGGTAGAAAATAAGTGTGGAGCCTGGCGTTTGCGGATGATGTGGTAATGGTGGCAAACAGTGAAAGAGAAATGAAGGAAATGATAAAGAGTTTAGGAAAATATGTGAAGAAGAAAAGACTAGAAGTGAATGTAGAGAAAACAAAAATGCTGGTGTTCAATAAGAGAAAGGGGAAAAACGAAGAGAGTGATTGGAGGTGGGAGGGAGAAGTAATAGAACAAGTAAAAAAATTCAAATACTTGGGGTATGTGTTCAATGAAAGAGCCACAGATAAGGCACATATTAGAGAACTGGCAAGAAAAGCGAACAAGGTGATAGGATGTGTATGGGAAATAGGAGAGAAGAGGTGGGGAGGCGATTTTAAGAGGAGAATGATGATGTTTGAAAGTCTTATTGAAAGCGTGTTGTTGTACGGAGCAGAGGTCTGGGGATGGAAAGAACAAGAGGAGATAGAGAGGGTGCAAGAGAAATATCTGAGGTGGGTGCTAGGGGTGGAGAGAGAAACGCCAGGGTACATAGTGAGAGAAGAATGCAAGAGGAATAGGTTGAGAGTGAAAGCGGGAAAAAGAGCGGTCAAGTTCGAAGACAGGATGGAAGGGAGGAAAGAATGTAGGATACTAAAGGAGTGCTGGAGAGAAAAAAAGAAGAATTCAGAGGAGAATGATAGGGAGAATTACTACAGGAGGAATGGGTATGCAAGCAAAGAAATAGAGAGACTGAGAGAAAGAGGCGCGTGGATGAATGTAGAACTAAGTGAAAGAGATAAGGATACGGATAGACAAGAGGAAGTACCGAAGTATTTGGGGAGGGAGAGCGAGAAAGAAAGAAAGATGATGGCGAGGTTTAGGTGCGGAAATGAAGAGAGGGAAAATAGGTATTGGGCAGAAGATGGAGGAAGAATGTGTAGAATGTGCTATGAGGAAAGAGAGACGATTGAGCATATGTGGAACGAGTGCAGTGAGATGAAACAAAGAGAGAGGAAAGAAAGAGAGGAAATACTGAATGTAGATGGAAAAGAAATTAAATGGATGAAAGAGGTATGGAAGAGGAGGGAGAAGGGAGAAGAGGAAAGGGGAGGGGAGAAGAAATAGAGAATTTTATTTAGTTTTTATTATTATAATTGTTAAGTTTACTTGTATATGCATAGGAATCAGAAAGCCCGTAGGGCAAATAAAGATTTATTTACAATTAAATATTTATTGCAATGACATATTAAGTAAAAAAAAATCAAACTGGAAGTGGAAAATCTGGATGTTTGTCCAACCTAAAACAAACAAACGCATTTTCTACCAGAACGTCATTAGAAATCAAACTAACCCTTTGAAATCTCGAAAAGTAATCACTCGACCCGCCTCCCCAACTTCCAGTCCTTTCAGAGCATCCACATCCTCCTCGTCCAAAGAAAAGTCAAAAACGTTCATGTTCTCTTGAACTCGCGAGGGAGTCACACTTTTGGGAATGGGGGCAACTCCGTACTGCAAAAGAAATCGCAATGCGACTTGGGCGGGTGTCTTTGAATGCTTCTTTGCAATTTTGGCGATCGTGGGGTCGCCCAGGAGATCGGGTAGTTGTCTTGGCCTAAAAACACGTCCTTTAGACAACAACTTGTAGATGAAAATTTCTCGCACGTACTGTTTACCCTGGGCCACCAAAATTTTATTGTAACTTGGTTTGGCAAGAGGGCAGTATGCGACAACCGTGATTCCGTTTTGCTTGCAGAAATCGACCAGTTCTCGTTGCTGGAGGTACACCTGGAGTTCGACCTGTAAATTCGCCGGTTTGATTCTTGCCGTTTTCAAGACGGTGGCAATTTGAGAAATGTTGTAGTTGGATAAACCGATATTCTTCGCCCTGCCCGCATCTACCTGTTCCTCCATTTTCTGAAGTCAAAGAAACTAATTAAAATTCACATTATTTTTTTGATGTTACCTTCCAAATAGCGGCGTGATTTGTTGGTCCCTCGGTGGCGACGTCACCATTTTCATCCAAGTAGGGTCTGACGTTACCCTCCTTATATTTGCTACCGACTGGAAAGTGAATCAGGTACAGGTCGACGTATTCCAATTGAAGATTCTCCAAAGATTTTTTGATGAAGAGTTCCACTCGATCTTCATGGACACCTATCATGGGCAGCTTGGTGGTGATGAACAGCTCTTCGCGTTTCAACTTCCCCGAAGATAACCACTGCTTTAAGACTTTACCAATGGCTTTTTCATTTTCGTACACGAAGGCGGTGTCGATGTGGCGATAGCCCAACTCCAGGGCGGTATTGAGGGACCTTTCAATTTCAGCATACTCTTTCGCCTTTAAAAATAAAAATAAGATACAGGCAACAATTATTCGATTTGATCTTACCTGCGCAGTTCCCAGACCCAAAGCCGGCATTTTTTGTCCGCTGGGAAGGGTTAGAAATATTTTTGCCGCCATAATTATCGATGGGCTGTAACACGACTTGTGATGTTTATTTGATAGTCGGTGGGCTTATATAGTGTTATCATTGGGCACTTAACAAATGAAGGTGAGGTGAAACTTACAAGGTCATGAACACAAGTGCAAACAGAGATATTATTTCTGATAAGCATAAATTTGACTGCATAGATCTTTAGATCACGATAACCTACTTCTAGGACAGTGTCAAGACATATTTTGAATACAGCATAATCTTTTGACTTAAAACAGTCAGATTTACCTGCATCATCACGTATGTACATCATGTATATAAATTTACAAAATTACTGTTTACTATATATTTGTAAGTGGTGTTTGCTTTTTTCTATTCTCGCAGATAAGGAGAAAAATTGTTTACTGAATATTGTTACTTCTTATTGCGTAATATTGCCTACAAGATTAATTATTTGTCTCAATTACTAAATCGCCTCAATTGTCAAACATCTCAGCTATTAGCATTTCGGTTGAGCTCTGCCTAGGTAGTTAAGAGACTTTAGACACTCAAATCATAGGAGACGCCCAAACGCCCAGCGCTCCCTTTATTGCCTCTATTTACTACTCCTCCCACAGCCTAGACTCTCTTTAGTGACGATTTTGCTGTTTCCTTCCGCTGCCTGCTCTCCCTATAGAAATTTCCTTTCGCGGCATCTTCTTTCTTTGACGACTCTCTTTACTATCTCCTCCCCCGGCATGATCTTCCATTAGTGACTCTCCCTGTACTTTCTTTGGTAACCCTCTTTACTATTTCCTCCCACTGTCGCGGAATGGAAAATTAAAGAGAGTCACTAAAGGGAGAACTGGCAGCGGAAGGAAACGGTAACGAGAGAACAGCCCACGGAGTGTAAGAGTAAAGAGAGTCACTAAATGGAGAACAGACCGCGGAAGGAAATAGAAAAGAGAGTCGCCCAAAAAGGAAGAGGCGGAGTGAAAGAGTACTCTTCCTTCTGCGTCTGTTGTACACTGTTAAAATTCTTCGTTTTCTCTGTTTCCACCGTTCTTTCCCTAAACCCTCTTTCTTCTTTTGCTTCAGTTCCATTTTCTTCTTTCAGTCCATCTTTCACCCCCATCATTAGCTCTCCCTTTCCTGCTTTCCCTCTTTGCATATTGACACTTCCGCTTAAACTCTCTCGGCATTCTATTTTCCAATTCTTCCCACCACTTTTCTTCCACCCACGTTTCTACCATTCCCACTACGTCAAATTCTCCCAAAACTCATTCTCCATGTTTTTTATTCCCACTACCAATATACTCAACTACTAAATCAACTCAATTGTCAAACATCTCAACTATTAGCACTCCCGGAGTTCTATCTTTATTATTAATAATTTTAATTTAACGCCAAAAATAGGGTTCCGCGTAGCCGTAACGGGATGGGCCTCTGAAGAGAGGACGGTCACATAAAATAATTTCTTTATAGTGTTAAATTTAATATTAATTTAAAAAATTGAATTAATTATGGTGTGTTCAAACACTTGATGGAATGAGATCCCGTTGGAAAAATCGATTTAACTTAATTTTTCAATAAGTTAGGCAAATGTTAATTAACAAAATTTCAAGTTCCTGAAGTTGCCTGGTTCCTATCCAGTTCTCAAATTTGCTTTCTGAACTTTAAAGATATTTGAGTATCTCAATAACCCAGATCTCCTTACATCCCAGGTTTTCCAAAAACTCAGGTTTCTCCAATTCTCAATTTCCTATTTTACTCAAGGTTTCAGGTTCTTTGGGATCTCTGATACTTCAAAATCTCAATCAATTCAAATTGTAATATTTGTCGAACTCTCAGGTTTTCCAAAATTCCAGTTCCTTCAATTTCTCAGGTCCCTCAAGTTAGAAGTTCTCATATCCCAAATTTCAAATTCCTAAAATTGTCAGGTTCCTCTATAGTTCTCAAATTTGGTTTCTGATCTTTTGAAATTTCTAAGTTTCCCAATATGCCAGATCCCTTTACATCTCAGGTTTCTCGAATTCTCAATTTCTTATTTTACTCAAGGTCTCAAGTTTCTTAGGATCTCTGGTTCTCCAAAATCTCAGACCGTTCAATTAGGGACCGTTCTTAGGTTTTCCAAAACTCCAGTTCCTTTAATTTCTCAGGTGGCTCAAGGTTCAAGTTCTCAGAACCCAAATCTCAAGTTCCTTAAGTTGTCAGGTTCCTCTCCAGTTCTCAAATTAGGTTTCTGTACTTTTAAGATTCTAAAGTTCCTCAATTCCCCAGATCTCCTTATATGTCCAGGTTTCCCAAAATCTCAAGTTTCTCAAATTCCCAATTTCTTATTTCATTTATTATTAATTTTTTTATTTTTATTTTATTCCAGTTCCGTCAATTTTTCAGGTTCATCTCAAGTTCTCAAATTAGACTTCTGAACATTTTGGATCTTTAAGTTTCTCCTTATTCCAGATCTCCTTACATCTCAGGTTCTCCAAATTCTCATTTTTTTTTATTTTACTCAAGGTCTCAAGTTTCTTAGGATCTCTGGTTCTCCAAGATCCCAGACAATTCAATTTGTCAGATTTCTCGAATTCTCAGGTTTTCGAAAACTCCGCGGAGGGAAATAAGAAAGGGAGTCGCCAAAGAAAAAAAAGGCCGAGGACGTAACGAGAGTCACTAAAGAAAGAAAAGTCCGAGGAAAATAAAAAAGAGAGTCACCAAAGAAAGAAGAAGCCGGAGAAGGAAACAGTAAAGAGAGTCACTAAATGGAGAACAGGCTGCAGAGGGAAATAAGAAAGAGAGTCGTGAAAGAAAAAAAGGCCGAGGAAGGAAATAGTAAAAGGATTCAGTAAAGAAAGAAGAGGCCGAGGGAAATAAGAAAGAGAGTCGGCAAAGAAAAAAAAGCCGAGGAAGGAAATAGTAAAAGGATTCAGTAAAGAAAGAAGAGGCCGAGGGAAATAAGAAAGAGAGTCGCCAAAAAAAAACAAGGCCGAGGAAGGAAATAGTAAAGAGAGTAACTAAAGAAAGAAGAGGCCGAGGGAAATAAGAAAGAGAGTCGCCAAAGAAATAAGAAGCCAGGGAAGGAAATACTAAAGAGAGTCACTAAATGGAGAACAGGTAGCGGACGAAAATTAAAAAAAGAGTCGCCAAAGAAAAAAAAGGCCGAAGAAGGAAATAGTAAAAAGAGTCGCTAAAGAAAGAAGAGGCCGAAGGAAATAAGAAAAAGAGTCATCAAAGAAAAATGAAGCCGGGGAAGGAAATAGTGAAGAGAGTCACTAAATGCAGAACAGGCCGCGGAGGGAAATAAGAAAGAGAGACGTCAAAGAAAAAAAGACTGAGGAAGGAAATAGTAAAAAGAGTCACTAAAGAAAGAAGAGGCCGAGGGAAATAAGAAAGAGAGTCGGCAAAGAAAAAAAGGCTGAGGCAGGAAACAGTAAAAAGAGTCGCTAAAGAAAGAAGAGGCCGAGGGAAATAAGAAAGAGAGTCGTCAAAGAAAAAAAAGGCTGAGGAAGGAAATAGTAAAAGGATTCAGTAAAGAAAGAAGAGGCCGAGGGAAATAAGAAAGAGATTTGGCAAAGAAAAAAATGCCGAGGAAGGAAATAGTAAAAGGATTCAGTAAAGAAAGAAGAGGCCGAGGGAAATAAGAAAGAGAGTCGGCAAAGAAAAAAATGCCGAGGAAGGAAATAGTAAAAGGATTCAGTAAAGAAAGAAGAGGCCGAGAGAAATAAGAAAGAGAGTCGCCAAAGAAAAGCAAAGCCGAGAAAGGAAATAGTAAAGAGAGTAACTAAAGAAAGAAGAGGCCGAGGGAAATAAGAAAGAAAGAGAGTCGCCAAAGAAATAAGAAGCCGGGGAAGGAAATACTAAAGAGAGTCACTAAATGGAGAACAGGTCGCGGACGAAAATTAAAAAAAGAGTCGCCAAAGAAAAAAAGGGCCGAAGAAGGAAATAGTAAAAAGATTCAGTCAAGAAAGAAGAGGCCGAGGGAAATAAGAAAAAGAGTCATCAAAGAAAAATGAAGCCGGGGAAGGAAATAGTAAAGAGAGTCACTAAATGGAGAACAGGCCGCGGAGGGAAATAAGAAAGAGAGACGTCAAAGAAAAAAGGACTGAGGAAGGAAATAGTAAAAAGAGTCACTAAAGAAAGAAGAGGCCGAGGGAAATAAGAAAGAGAGTCGGCAAAGAAAAAAATGCCGAGGAAGGAAATAGTAAAAGGATTCAGTAAAGAAAGAAGAGGCCGAGGGAAATAAGAAAGAGAGTCGGCAAAGAAAAAAATGCCGAGGAAGGAAATAGTAAAAGGATTCAGTAAAGAAAGAAGAGGCCGAGGGAAATAAGAAAGAGAGTCGGCAAAGAAAAAAAGGCTGAGGCAGGAAATAGTAAAAAGAGTCACTAAGAAAAGAAGAGGCCGAGGGAAATAAGAAAGAAAGAGAGTCGCCAAAGAAATAAGAAGCCGGGGAAGGAAATACTAAAGAGAGTCACTAAATGGAGAACAGGTCGCGGACGAAAATTAAAAAAAGAGTCGCCAAAGAAAAAAAAGGCCGAAGAAGAAAATAGTAAAAAGAGTCGCTAAAGAAAGAAGAGGCCGAGGGAAATAAAAAAAAGAATCATCAAAGAAAAATGAAGCCGGGGAAGGAAATAGTAAAGAGAGTCACTAAATGGAGAACAGGCCGCGGAGGGAAATAAGAAAGAGAGACGTCAAAGAAAAAAAGACTGAGGAAGGAAATAGTAAAAAGAGTCACTAAAGAAAGAAGAGGCCGAGGGAAATAAGAAAGAGAGTCGTCAAAGAAAAAAAAGGCTGAGGAAGGAAATAGTAAAAGGATTCAGTAAAGAAAGAAGAGGCCGAGGGAAATAAGAAAGAGATTTGGCAAAGAAAAAAATGCCGAGGAAGGAAATAGTAAAAGGATTCAGTAAAGAAAGAAGAGGCCGAGGGAAATAAGAAAGAGAGTCGGCAAAGAAAAAAATGCCGAGGAAGGAAATAGTAAAAGGATTCAGTAAAGAAAGAAGAGGCCGAGAGAAATAAGAAAGAGAGTCGCCAAAGAAAAGCAAAGCCGAGAAAGGAAATAGTAAAGAGAGTAACTAAAGAAAGAAGAGGCCGAGGGAAATAAGAAAGAAAGAGAGTCGCCAAAGAAATAAGAAGCCGGGGAAGGAAATACTAAAGAGAGTCACTAAATGGAGAACAGGTCGCGGACGAAAATTAAAAAAAGAGTCGCCAAAGAAAAAAAAGGCCGAAGAAGGAAATAGTAAAAAGATTCAGTCAAGAAAGAAGAGGCCGAGGGAAATAAGAAAAAGAGTCATCAAAGAAAAATGAAGCCGGGGAAGGAAATAGTAAAGAGAGTCACTAAATGGAGAACAGGCCGCGGAGGGAAATAAGAAAGAGAGACGTCAAAGAAAAAAGGACTGAGGAAGGAAATAGTAAAAAGAGTCACTAAAGAAAGAAGAGGCCGAGGGAAATAAGAAAGAGAGTCGGCAAAGAAAAAAATGCCGAGGAAGGAAATAGTAAAAGGATTCAGTAAAGAAAGAAGAGGCCGAGGGAAATAAGAAAGAGAGTCGGCAAAGAAAAAAATGCCGAGGAAGGAAATAGTAAAAGGATTCAGTAAAGAAAGAAGAGGCCGAGGGAAATAAGAAAGAGAGTCGGCAAAGAAAAAAAGGCTGAGGCAGGAAATAGTAAAAAGAGTCACTAAGAAAAGAAGAGGCCGAGGGAAATAAGAAAGAAAGAGAGTCGCCAAAGAAATAAGAAGCCGGGGAAGGAAATACTAAAGAGAGTCACTAAATGGAGAACAGGTCGCGGACGAAAATTAAAAAAAGAGTCGCCAAAGAAAAAAAAGGCCGAAGAAGAAAATAGTAAAAAGAGTCGCTAAAGAAAGAAGAGGCCGAGGGAAATAAAAAAAAGAATCATCAAAGAAAAATGAAGCCGGGGAAGGAAATAGTAAAGAGAGTCACTAAATGGAGAACAGGTCGCGGAGGGAAATAAGAAAGAGAGACGTCAAAGAAAAAAAGACTGAGGAAGGAAATAGTAAAAAGAGTCACTAAAGAAAGAAGAGGCCGAGGGAAATAAGAAAGAGAGTCGTCAAAGAAAAAAAAGGCTGAGGAAGGAAATAGTAAAAGGATTCAGTAAAGAAAGAAGAGGCCGAGGGAAATAAGAAAGAGATTTGGCAAAGAAAAAAATGCCGAGGAAGGAAATAGTAAAAGGATTCAGTAAAGAAAGAAGAGGCCGAGGGAAATAAGAAAGAGAGTCGGCAAAGAAAAAAATGCCGAGGAAGGAAATAGTAAAAGGATTCAGTAAAGAAAGAAGAGGCCGAGAGAAATAAGAAAGAGAGTCGCCAAAGAAAAGCAAAGCCGAGAAAGGAAATAGTAAAGAGAGTAACTAAAGAAAGAAGAGGCCGAGGGAAATAAGAAAGAAAGAGAGTCGCCAAAGAAATAAGAAGCCGGGGAAGGAAATACTAAAGAGAGTCACTAAATGGAGAACAGGTCGCGGACGAAAATTAAAAAAAGAGTCGCCAAAGAAAAAAAGGGCCGAAGAAGGAAATAGTAAAAAGATTCAGTCAAGAAAGAAGAGGCCGAGGGAAATAAGAAAAAGAGTCATCAAAGAAAAATGAAGCCGGGGAAGGAAATAGTAAAGAGAGTCACTAAATGGAGAACAGGCCGCGGAGGGAAATAAGAAAGAGAGACGTCAAAGAAAAAAGGACTGAGGAAGGAAATAGTAAAAAGAGTCACTAAAGAAAGAAGAGGCCGAGGGAAATAAGAAAGAGAGTCGGCAAAGAAAAAAATGCCGAGGAAGGAAATAGTAAAAGGATTCAGTAAAGAAAGAAGAGGCCGAGGGAAATAAGAAAGAGAGTCGGCAAAGAAAAAAATGCCGAGGAAGGAAATAGTAAAAGGATTCAGTAAAGAAAGAAGAGGCCGAGGGAAATAAGAAAGAGAGTCGGCAAAGAAAAAAAGGCTGAGGCAGGAAATAGTAAAAAGAGTCACTAAGAAAAGAAGAGGCCGAGGGAAATAAGAAAGAAAGAGAGTCGCCAAAGAAATAAGAAGCCGGGGAAGGAAATACTAAAGAGAGTCACTAAATGGAGAACAGGTCGCGGACGAAAATTAAAAAAAGAGTCGCCAAAGAAAAAAAAGGCCGAAGAAGAAAATAGTAAAAAGAGTCGCTAAAGAAAGAAGAGGCCGAGGGAAATAAAAAAAAGAATCATCAAAGAAAAATGAAGCCGGGGAAGGAAATAGTAAAGAGAGTCACTAAATGGAGAACAGGCCGCGGAGGGAAATAAGAAAGAGAGACGTCAAAGAAAAAAAGACTGAGGAAGGAAATAGTAAAAAGAGTCACTAAAGAAAGAAGAGGCCGAGGGAAATAAGAAAGAGAGTCACCAAAAAAAAAAAGGCCGAGGAAGGAAATAGTAAAAAGATTCAGTCAAGAAAGAAGAGGCCGAGGGAAATAAGAAAAAGAGTCATCAAAGAAAAATAAAGCCGGGGAAGGAAATAGTAAAGAGAGTCACTAAATGGAGAACATGCCGCGAAGGGAAATAAGAAAGAGAGTCGCCAAAAAAAAGGCCCAGGAAGGAAATAGTAAAAAGATTCAGTAAAGAAATAAGAGGCCGAGGGAAATAAGAAAGAGAGTCGGCAAAGAAAAAAAGGCCGAGGAAGGAAATAGTAAAAGGATTCAGTAAAGAAAGAAGAGGCCGAGGGAAATAAGAAAGAGAGTCGGCAAAGAAAAAAAGGCTGAGGCAGGTAACAGTAAAAAGAGTCGCTAAAGAAAGAAGAGGCCGAGGGAAATAAGAAAGAGAGTCGCCAAAGAAAAACAAGGCCGAGAAAGGAAATAGTAAAGAGAGTCACTAAATGGAGAACAGGTCGCGGACGAAAATTAAAAAAAGAGTCGCCAAAGAAAAAAAAGGCCGAAGAAGGAAATAGTAAAAAGAGTCGCTAAAGAAAGAAGAGGCCGAGGGAAATAAGAAAAAGAGTCATCAAAGAAAAATGAAGCCGGGGAAGGAAATAGTAAAGAGAGTCACTAAATGCAGAACAGGCCGCGGAGGGAAATAAGAAAGAGAGACGTCAAAGAAAAAAAGACTGAGGAAGGAAATAGTAAAAAGAGTCACTAAAGAAAGAAGAGGCCGAGGGAAATAAGAAAGAGAGTCGGCAAAGAAAAAAATGCCGAGGAAGGAAATAGTAAAAGGATTCAGTAAAGAAAGAAGAGGCCGAGGGAAATAAGAAAGAGAGTCGGCAAAGAAAAAAATGCCGAGGAAGAAAATAGTAAAAGGATTCAGTAAAGAAAGAAGAGGCCGAGGGAAATAAGAAAGAGAGTCGGCAAAGAAAAAAAGGCTGAGGCAGGAAATAGTAAAAAGAGTCACTAAGAAAAGAAGAGGCCGAGGGAAATAAGAAAGAAAGAGAGTCGCCAAAGAAATAAGAAGCCGGGGAAGGAAATACTAAAGATAGTCACTAAATGGAGAACAGGTCGCGGACGAAAATTAAAAAAAGAGTCGCCAAAGAAAAAAAAGGCCGAAGAAGGAAATAGTAAAAAGAGTCGCTAAAGAAAGAAGAGGCCGAGGGAAATAAGAAAAAGAGTCATCAAAGAAAAATGAAGCCGGGGAAGGAAATAGTAAAGAGAGTCACTAAATGCAGAACAGGCCGCGGAGGCAAATAAGAAAGAGAGACGTCAAAGAAAAAAAGACTGAGGAAGGAAATAGTAAAAAGAGTCACTAAAGAAAAAAGAGGCCGAGGGAAATAAGAAAGAGAGTCGGCAAAGAAAAAAATGCCGAGGAAGGAAATAGTAAAAGGATTCAGTAAAGAAAGAAGAGGCCGAGGGAAATAAGAAAGAGAGTCGGCAAAGAAAAAAATGCCGAGGAAGAAAATAGTAAAAGGATTCAGTAAAGAAAGAAGAGGCCGAGGGAAATAAGAAAGAGAGTCGGCAAAGAAAAAAAGGCTGAGGCAGGAAATAGTAAAAAGAGTCACTAAGAAAAGAAGAGGCCGAGGGAAATAAGAAAGAAAGAGAGTCGCCAAAGAAATAAGAAGCCGGGGAAGGAAATACTAAAGAGAGTCACTAAATGGAGAACAGGTCGCGGACGAAAATTAAAAAAAGAGTCGCCAAAGAAAAAAAAGGCCGAAGAAGGAAATAGTAAAAAGAGTCGCTAAAGAAAGAAGAGGCCGAGGGAAATAAGAAAAAGAGTCATCAAAGAAAAATGAAGCCGGGGAAGGAAATAGTAAAGAGAGTCACTAAATGCAGAACAGGCCGCGGAGGCAAATAAGAAAGAGAGACGTCAAAGAAAAAAAGAATGAGGAAGGAAATAGTAAAAAGAGTCACTAAAGAAAGAAGAGGCCGAGGGAAATAAGAAAGAGAGTCGGCAAAGAAAAAAATGCCGAGGAAGGAAATAGTAAAAGGATTCAGTAAAGAAAGAAGAGGCCGAGGGAAATAAGAAAGAGAGTCGGCAAAGAAAAAAATGCCGAGGAAGGAAATAGTAAAAGGATTCAGTAAAGAAAGAAGAGGCCGAGGGAAATAAGAAAGAGAGTCGGCAAAGAAAAACAAGGCCGAGAAAGGAAATAGTAAAGAGAGTCACTAAATGGAGAACAGGTCGCGGACGAAAATTAAAAAAAGAGTCGCCAAAGAAAAAAAAGGCCGAAGAAGGAAATAGTAAAAAGAGTCGCTAAAGAAAGAAGAGGCCGAGGGAAATAAGAAAAAGAGTCATCAAAGAAAAATGAAGCCGGGGAAGGAAATAGTAAAGAGAGTCACTAAATGGAGAACAGGCCGCGGAGGGAAATAAGAAAGAGAGACGTCAAAGAAAAAAAGACTGAGGAAGGAAATAGTAAAAAGAGTCACTAAAGAAAGAAGAGGCCGAGGGAAATAAGAAAGAGAGTCACCAAAGAAAAAAAGGCCGAGGAAGAAAATAGTAAAAAGAGTCGCTAAAGAAAGAAGAGGCCGAGGGAAATAAGAAAAAGAGTCATCAAAGAAAAATGAAGCCGGGGAAGGAAATAGTAAAGAGAGTCACTAAATGGAGAACAGGCCGCGGAGGGAAATAAGAAAGAGAGACGTCAAAGAAAAAAAGACTGAGGAAGGAAATAGTAAAAAGAGTCACTAAAGAAAGAAGAGGCCGAGGGAAATAAGAAAGAGAGTCACCAAAGAAAAAAAGGCCGAGGAAGGAAATAGTAAAAAGATTCAGTCAAGAAAGAAGAGGCCGAGGGAAATAAGAAAAAGAGTCATCAAAGAAAAATGAAGCCGGGGAAGGAAATAGTAGAGAGAGTCACTAAATGGAGAACATGTCGCGGAGGGAAATAAGAAAGAGAGTCGCCAAAAAAAAGGCCGAGGAAGGAAATAGTAAAAAGATTCAGTAAAGAAATAAGAGACCGAGGGAAATAAGAAAGAGAGTCGCCAAAGAAATAAGAAGCCGCGGAAGGAAATAGTAAAGAAACTCACTAAAGAAAGAAGAGGCCGAGGGAAATAAAAAAAGAGAGTCACCAAAGAAAAAAGGCCGAGGAAGGAAACAGTAAAGAGAGTCACTAAATGGAGAACAGGCCGCGGAAGGGAAAAAGAAAGAGAGTCGCAAAAAAAAAGGCCGAGGAAGGAAATAGTAAAAAGATTCAGTAAAGAAAGAAGAGGCCGAGGGAAATAAGAAAGAGAGTCGCCAAAGAAAAACAAGGCCGAGGAAGGAAATAGTAAAGAGAGTAACTAAAGAAAGAAGAGGCCGAGGGAAATAAGAAAGAGAGTCGCCAGAGAAAAAAAAGGCCGAGGAAGTAAATAGTAAAGAGAGTCAGTAAAGAGAAAATAGACCGCGGAGGGCAATAAAATAGAGGAACTAAAGGGAGAACATGCTATGTTTTGTCTTCAAAATTTTGCAGCATTTTTCTTGAGCAAAATCTCAATATACAGGATGTCTTTTTTAATAAAATTGGTCAAATTATACAGGAAAAACTGCATTTTCTAAAAATATTTAGAGTTACCTAACCGGACCCAATTTTCCAGGACCGTATTCAACTTCTTTTTTTTTAATGAAACCCCTATTTTTTTTTAATATTGTTTGAAAAAATGATTGAAAAAATGGTTGAAAACACAGCTTTACAAAAAAATTATAATGGCTTTACTGTTAACCATAAAACTATAATATTTTGTAAGTAGATAAAAGAAGGTTAGAGACATCGTGTGTGGCCCATGTTCTTCAATAAAAATAAAAAAACATTACACAGCCGTATAGCATTTATACGGCAAACAATAATATAAAAAATATATACAGGGGGTTTCATTAAAAAAAAAACTTGAATGCGGTGCTGGAAAATTGACCCCACTTAGGTAACTAAATATTTTTAGGTAATGTGGTAATTTTGCTCTATTGACATTTTTTTTAAGTAATAGCAAAGGCATAAGAGACCAATCCCGCACTAATCACTCAGCCTGTATAATGCATACATACAGAGGGCTTTGAACGTCAAAATTGTTCATCCGATATGGCCACAAAAATAGTATATTGAAACACTAGTTTTGTAAAACTGATATTAAGACACGAGTTCAGGTTTGCAGCACGACTGTCGTAGGCAGAAGTGTCTGTAAAGAACGAGTGCTCTTAAGTTTTACAAAACAAGTTTTTCATGTTATTTTTCCTAATTTGCATATTAATTTCATTTTTTTAACAAATAAAATCAATTTTGGTAATTTAGGAAATTTTGATTTTTCTGTACCTGACGTATACTTGAAATGACTGACATGGAACCTTAACCACAAAATCACACTGACATTTCGTTCAGTGCAAGGTTCAGTGTGTCTAACCAATGGAAACAAAAATTCTAGATTTTGGGTGCGTGAATGAAATATTAACGCACTCAAAATGATTGCGTTAATAGCTTTGTTACAATAACAAATTAGGAAAAAATTGTTTCCGCCCGGGATCGAACCGGGGACCTTGTGCGTGTGAAGCACACGTGATAACCACTACACTACGAAAACCGATGATGCATTCTGAGCCATTATACGAACATTTTTTTTTTGAGTAAAATTAACCATTTTTGTATAAAAAGTTATTCAACATAAGAAAATTTATTCCAGATTCATAACATGGAGTATATCTAGATGCATTTATTGATTTTATTAGATGCAAAATCCTGTACGCAATATTACGCAATAACAATTTTTTTGCTTCTTTTAGTCATTTCTGCTTTTTTTTTTGTTGTTCATCGGTTGAGTCAGTGTCCACCACCAATATTCTTTGTTCGATTTACCATTCTATTCTAAATTCACAATTTTAATTTTGCTCAATCTCTACTGAAATGGTATTTTAAAATCGTCGTCCTTATCTGCGAGAAAAAACAACATCACTTGATTTTGAAAATTTATGTCTAAGTACATACTTGTAATACACCCGGATAAACCATCAGTATCGAAAAATATGACAGCAAAATATTGTTAACGCTTCCAAGTGGACAAAAAATTCGCAGGTAAAATCTAACTGCCTTGACCCAAAGGAGATGCCGTAATCGAAATATCCCTTGATACTGCCCTAGAACTAGGTTATATACAGGGTGTCTCGCATAAGGTTAGCTTTCTTAAACGTGAAACATCTATGCAGTTGTTATCTTATCAACAATAACAATTTTGTTTACAGACGTTCATGAAGTCACAAAATGCGACAGCAGTGATACACTGATGACTTTGCAAGTTTTATTTCACCTTCATTTGTTAAGTATACCTACCGATAAGAACACTATATAAGCGCACACCGACTACCAAATAAATATCACAAGTCGTGTTACAGCCTATCAATAATTATGGCGGCAAAAATATTTCTAACCCTTCCAAGCGGACAAAAAATGCCAGCTCTGGGTTTGGGAACCTGGCAGGTAAAATCAAATCAAATAATTGTTACCTGTATCTTATTTCTATTTTTTAAGGCGAAAGAGGATGCTGAAATTGAAAGGTCCCTCAATACCGCCCTGGAGTTGGGCTATCGCCACATCGACACCGCCTTCGTGTACGAAAATGAAAAAGCCATTGGTAAAGTCTTAAAGCAGTGGTTATCTTCGGGGAAGTTGAAACGCGAAGAGCTGTTCATCACCACCAAGCTGCCCATGATAGGTGTCCATGAAGATCGAGTGGAACTCTTCATCAAAAAATCTTTGGAGAATCTTCAGCTGGAATACGTCGACCTGTACCTGATTCACTTTCCAGTCGGTAGCAAATATAAGGAGGGTAACGTCAGACCCTACTTGGATGAAAATGGTGAGGTCGTCACCGAGGGACCAACAAATCACGCCGCTATTTGGAAGGTAACACCAAACAAATTATGAGAATTTTAATTAGTTTCTTTGACTTAAGAAAATGGAGGAACAGGTAGATGCAGGCAGGGCGAAGAATATCGGTTTATCCAACTACAACATTTCTCAAATTGCCACAGTCTTGAAAACGGCAAGAATCAAACCGGCGAATTTACAGGTCGAGCTCCAGGTGTACCTTCAGCAACGAGAACTGGTCGATTTCTGCAAGCAAAACGGAATCACGGTCGTCGCATTCTGCCCGCTTGCCAACCCGGGTTACAATAAATTCTTGGTGGCCCAGGGTAAACAGTACGTGCGAAAAATTTTCACCTACAAGTTGTTGTCTAAAGAACGTGTTTTCAGGCCAAGACAACTACCCAATCTCCTCGGCGACCCCACGATCGCAAAAATTGCACAGAAGCACTCAAAAACACCCGCCCAAATCGCATTGCGATTTCTTTTGCAGTACGGAGTTGCCCCCATTCCCAAAAGTGTGACTCCCTCGCGAATTCAGGAGAACATTGACGTTTTCGACTTTTCTTTGGACGAGGAGGATATGAACGCTCTGAGAGGATTGGAAATTGGAGAGGCGGGTCGAGTGGGGACTTTTAGGGCTTTCAAAGGGTTGGTATTATTTTTAACGACCTTCTGGTAGAAAATGCGTTTGTTTGTTTTAGGTTGGACAAACATCCAGATTTTCCACTTCCACATTAAATTTTTGTTACTGAATAATTATGTGATTGCAATAAATATTTGAAAGTTCGTAACGACTGTCTTTCCTTATATGTTTCGTTAATCGGTGGAGCATATTATCCCGAAAGGGGTAGGAGGCAAGAAAGAAGACAGTGACTATCTTTACTATTAATTTCCCTCCTTGGCTTCTTCTTTTCTTTGGCGACACTCTTTCTTATGTCCTTCGGCGCCCTGTTCTCCATTTAGTGACTTTTTACTATTTCCATCCTCGGCTTCTTCTTTATTTAGTGACTCTCTTTACTATTTCCTTCCTCGGCCTTTTCTTTCTTTGGCAACACTCTTTCTTATTTCCCTTGGGGGTTTTTACTTTTTTGGTGACTCTCTTTCTTATTTATTATTATTATTATTTTCTTCTCCGGGCTCTTCTTTCTTTATCGATTCTCTTTCTTATTTCCCTTGGCCTCTTCTTTCTTTAGTGACTCTCTTTACTATTTACTCCCACAGCCCGTTCTCTTTTTTTCTTTGGCGACTCTCTTTCTTATTTCCCTCCGAGGCCTGTTCTCTCTTTAGTGACTCTCTTTACTATTTCCTCCCTCGGTCTCTTCTTTCTTTGGTGACTCTCTTTAGTGTTTCACTCTACGGCCTATTCTATCTTTCCTCTTTCTTTTCTTCCGCGGATTGTTTTCCCTTTTGTGAGTCTCTTTACTATTTCCTCCCACAGCCCGTTCTCTTTTTAGTGACTCTCTTTACTATTTCCTTCCTCGGCCTTTTCTTTATTTGGCGACTCTCTTTCTTATTTCCCTCCGCGGCCTGTTTTCCATTTAGTGGCTCTCTTTATTATTTTTTTGCTCGGCTTCTTCTTTCATTGGCGACTCTCTTTCTTATTTCCCTCCGCGGCCTGTTCTCCATTTAGTGACTCTCTTTATTATTTTCTTCTCCGGCTTCTTCTTTCATTGGCGACTCTCTTTCTTATGTCCTTCGGCGGCCATTTAGTGATTTTTTACTATTTCCTTCCTCGGATTCTTCTTTCTTTACTATTAATTTCCGTCCTTGGCTTCTTCTTTTCTTTTTATTTCTCTCCGGGGCTTTTACTTTCTTTGGTGAGTCTCTTTCTTATTGCCCTCCGCGGTCTATTCCGCCTTTATTGCCTCTCTTCACTATTTCTTCCCACAGCCTCGTCTCTCTCTACTGACTATTTTTACTGTTTACTTCCGCCAATTGTTCTCCCTTTGGTGACTGTCTCTATACTATTTCTTTCCGGGGCCTATTCTCGCTTTAGTGACTCTCCTTACTATTTCTTCCTCCGGCATGTTCTCCCTTTACTATTTCCTCCCACAGACTGTTCTCTCTTTAGTAACTCTCTTTAATATTTCTTTTCTCGACCTTGTCTCTATTTGGCAACTCTCTTTCGTATTTCCCTCCGCGGCTTTTACTTTCCTTGGTGACTCTCTTTCTTATTGCCCTCCGCGGCTTGTTCTCCATTTAGTGACTCTCTTTAGTATTTTCTTCCTCGGCTTCTTCTTTCATTGGCGACTCTCTTTCTTATGTCCTTCGGCGGCCATTTAGTGATTTTTTACCATTTCCTTCCTCGGATTCTTCTTTCTTTACTATTAATTTCCGTCCTTGGCTTCTTCTTTTCTTTGGCGACACTCTTTTTTATTTCCCTCCGAGGCTTTTACTTTCTTTGGTGACTCTCTTTCTTATTGCCCTCCGCGGCCTATTCCGCCTTTATTGCCTCTCTTCACTATTTCTTCCCACAGCCTCGTCTCTCTCTACTGACTTATTTTACTGTTTACTTCCGCCAATTGTTCTCCCTTTGGTGACTGTCTCTATACTATTTCTTTCCGGGGCCTATTCTCGCTTTAGTGACTCTCCTTACTATTTCTTCCTCCGGCATGTTCTCCCTTTACTATTTCCTCCCACAGACTGTTCTCTCTTTAGTAACTCTCTTTAATATTTCTTTTCTCGACCTTGTCTCTATTTGGCGACTCTCTTTCGTATTTCCCTCCGCGGCTTTTACTTTCCTTGGTGACTCTCTTTCTTATTGCCCTCCGCGGCTTGTTCTCCATTTAGTGACTCTCTTTAGTATTTTCTTCCTCGGCTTCTTCTTTCATTGGCGACTCTCTTTCTTATGTCCTTCGGCGGCCATTTAGTGATTTTTTACCATTTCCTTCCTCGGATTCTTCTTTCTTTACTATTAATTTCCGTCCTTGGCTTCTTCTTTTCTTTGGCGACACTCTTTTTTATTTCCCTCCGAGGCTTTTACTTTCTTTGGTGACTCTCTTTCTTATTGCCCTCCGCGGCCTATTCCGCCTTTATTGCCTCTCTTCACTATTTCTTCCCACAGCCTCGTCTCTCTCTACTGACTTATTTTACTGTTTACTTCCGCCAATTGTTCTCCCTTTGGTGACTGTCTCTATACTATTTCTTTCCGGGGCCTATTCTCGCTTTAGTGACTCTCCTTACTATTTCTTCCTCCGGCATGTTCTCCCTTTACTATTTCCTCCCACAGACTGTTCTCTCTTTAGTAACTCTCTTTAATATTTCTTTTCTCGACCTTGTCTCTATTTGGCGACTCTCTTTCGTATTTCCCTCCGCGGCTTTTACTTTCCTTGGTGACTCTCTTTCTTATTGCCCTCCGCGGCTTGTTCTCCATTTAGTGACTCTCTTTAGTATTTTCTTCCTCGGCTTCTTCTTTCATTGGCGACTCTCTTTCTTATGTCCTTCGGCGGCCATTTAGTGATTTTTTACCATTTCCTTCCTCGGATTCTTCTTTCTTTACTATGAATTTCCGTCCTTGGCTTCTTCTTTTCTTTGGCGACACTCTTTTTTATTTCCCTCCGGGGCTTTTACTTTCTTTGGTGACTCTCTTTCTTATTGCCCTCCGCGGCCTATTCCGCCTTTATTGCCTCTCTTCACTATTTCTTCCCACAGCCTCGTCTCTCTCTACTGACAATTTTTACTGTTTACTTCCGCCAATTGTTCTCCCTTTTGTGAGTGTCTCTATACTATTTCTTTCCGGGGCCTATTCTCGCTTTAGTGACTCTCCTTTCTATTTCTTCCTCCGGCATGTTCTCCCTTTACTATTTCCTCCCACAGACTGTTCTCTCTTTAGTAACTCTCTTTAATATTTCCTTTCTCGACCTTGTCTCTATTTGGCGACTCTCTTTCGTATTTCCCTCCGCGGCTTTTACTTTCCTTGGTGACTCTCTTTCTTATTGCCCTCCGCGGCTTGTTCTCCATTTAGTGACTCTCTTTAGTATTTTCTTCCTCGGCTTCTTCTTTCATTGGCGACTCTCTTTCTTATGTCTTTCGGCGGCCATTTAGTGATTTTTTACCATTTCCTTCCTCGGATTCTTCTTTCTTTACTATGAATTTCCGTCCTTGGCTTCTTCTTTTCTTTGGCGACACTCTTTTTTATTTCCCTCCGGGGCTTTTACTTTCTTTGGTGACTCTCTTTCTTATTGCCCTCCGCGGCCTATTCCGCCTTTATTGCCTCTCTTCACTATTTCTTCCCATAGCCTCGTCTCTCTCTACTGACTATTTTTACTGTTTACTTCCGCCAATTGTTCTCCCTTTTGTGACTGTCTCTATACTGTTTCTTTCCGCGGCCTATTCTCGCTTTAGTGACTCTCCTTACTATTTCTTCCTCCGGCATGTTCTCCCTTTACTATTTCCTCCCACAGACTGTTCTCTCTTTAGTAACTCTCTTTAATATTTCTTTTCTCGACCTTGTCTCTATTTGGCGACTCTCTTTCGTATTTCCCTCCGCGGCTTTTACTTTCCTGGGTGACTCTCTTTCTTATTGCCCTCCGCGGCTTGTTCTCCATTTAGTGACTCTCTTTAGTATTTTCTTCCTCGGCTTCTTCTTTCATTGGCGACTCTCTTTCTTATGTCCTTCGGCGGTCATTTAGTGATTTTTTACCATTTCCTTCCTCGGATTCTTCTTTCTTTACTATTAATTTCCGTCCTCGGCTTCTTCTTTTCTTTGGCGACACTCTTTTTTATTTCCCTCCGGGGCTTTTACTTTCTTTGGTGACTCTCTTTCTTATTGCCCTCCGCGGCCTATTCCGCCTTTATTGCCTCTCTTCACTATTTCTTCCCACAGCCTCGTCTCTCTCTACTGACTATTTTTACTGTTTACTTCCGCCAATTGTTCTCCCTTTTGTGACTGTCTCTATACTGTTTCTTTCCGCGGCCTATTCTCGCTTTAGTGACTCTCCTTACTATTTCTTCCTCCGGCATGTTCTCCCTTTACTATTTCCTCCCACAGACTGTTCTCTCTTTAGTAACTCTCTTTAATATTTCTTTTCTCGACCTTGTCTCTATTTGGCGACTCTCTTTCGTATTTCCCTCCGCGGCTTTTACTTTCCTTGGTGACTCTCTTTCTTATTGCCCTCCGCGGCTTGTTCTCCATTTAGTGACTCTCTTTAGTATTTTCTTCCTCGGCTTCTTCTTTCATTGGCGACTCTCTTTCTTATGTCCTTCGGCGGCCATTTAGTGATTTTTTACCATTTCCTTCCTCGGATTCTTCTTTCTTTACTATGAATTTCCGTCCTTGGCTTCTTCTTTTCTTTGGCGACACTCTTTTTTATTTCCCTCCGGGGCTTTTACTTTCTTTGGTGACTCTCTTTCTTATTGCCCTCCGCGGCCTATTCCGCCTTTATTGCCTCTCTTCACTATTTCTTCCCACAGCCTCGTCTCTCTCTACTGACTATTTTTACTGTTTACTTCCGCCAATTGTTCTCCCTTTTGTGACTGTCTCTATACTGTTTCTTTCCGCGGCCTATTCTCGCTTTAGTGACTCTCCTTACTATTTCTTCCTCCGGCATGTTCTCCCTTTACTATTTCCTCCCACAGACTGTTCTCTCTTTAGTAACTCTCTTTAATATTTCTTTTCTCGACCTTGTCTCTATTTGGCGACTCTCTTTCGTATTTCCCTCCGCGGCTTTTACTTTCCTTGGTGACTCTCTTTCTTATTGCCCTCCGCGGCTTGTTCTCCATTTAGTGACTCTCTTTAGTATTTTCTTCCTCGGCTTCTTCTTTCATTGGCGACTCTCTTTCTTATGTCTTTCGGCGGCCATTTAGTGATTTTTTACCATTTCCTTCCTCGGATTCTTCTTTCTTTACTATGAATTTCCGTCCTTGGCTTCTTCTTTTCTTTGGCGACACTCTTTTTTATTTCCCTCCGGGGCTTTTACTTTCTTTGGTGACTCTCTTTCTTATTGCCCTCCGCGGCCTATTCCGCCTTTATTGCCTCTCTTCACTATTTCTTCCCATAGCCTCGTCTCTCTCTACTGACTATTTTTACTGTTTACTTCCGCCAATTGTTCTCCCTTTTGTGACTGTCTCTATACTGTTTCTTTCCGCGGCCTATTCTCGCTTTAGTGACTCTCCTTACTATTTCTTCCTCCGGCATGTTCTCCCTTTACTATTTCCTCCCACAGACTGTTCTCTCTTTAGTAACTCTCTTTAATATTTCTTTTCTCGACCTTGTCTCTATTTGGCGACTCTCTTTCGTATTTCCCTCCGCGGCTTTTACTTTCCTTGGTGACTCTCTTTCTTATTGCCCTCCGCGGCTTGTTCTCCATTTAGTGACTCTCTTTAGTATTTTCTTCCTCGGCTTCTTCTTTCATTGGCGACTCTCTTTCTTATGTCCTTCGGCGGTCATTTAGTGATTTTTTACCATTTCCTTCCTCGGATTCTTCTTTCTTTACTATTAATTTCCGTCCTCGGCTTCTTCTTTTCTTTGGCGACACTCTTTTTTATTTCCCTCCGGGGCTTTTACTTTCTTTGGTGACTCTCTTTCTTATTGCCCTCCGCGGCCTATTCCGCCTTTATTGCCTCTCTTCACTATTTCTTCCCACAGCCTCGTCTCTCTCTACTGACTATTTTTACTGTTTACTTCCGCCAATTGTTCTCCCTTTTGTGACTGTCTCTATACTGTTTCTTTCCGCGGCCTATTCTCGCTTTAGTGACTCTCCTTACTATTTCTTCCTCCGGCATGTTCTCCCTTTACTATTTCCTCCCACAGACTGTTCTCTCTTTAGTAACTCTCTTTAATATTTCTTTTCTCGACCTTGTCTCTATTTGGCGACTCTCTTTCGTATTTCCCTCCGCGGCTTTTACTTTCCTTGGTGACTCTCTTTCTTATTGCCCTCCGCGGCTTGTTCTCCATTTAGTGACTCTCTTTAGTATTTTCTTCCTCGGCTTCTTCTTTCATTGGCGACTCTCTTTCTTATGTCCTTCGGCGGTCATTTAGTGATTTTTTACCATTTCCTTCCTCGGATTCTTCTTTCTTTACTATTAATTTCCGTCCTCGGCTTCTTCTTTTCTTTGGCGACACTCTTTTTTATTTCCCTCCGGGGCTTTTACTTTCTTTGGTGACTCTCTTTCTTATTGCCCTCCGCGGCCTATTCCGCCTTTATTGCCTCTCTTCACTATTTCTTCCCACAGCCTCGTCTCTCTCTACTGACTATTTTTACTGTTTACTTCCGCCAATTGTTCTCCCTTTTGTGACTGTCTCTATACTGTTTCTTTCCGCGGCCTATTCTCGCTTTAGTGACTCTCCTTACTATTTCTTCCTCCGGCATGTTCTCCCTTTACTATTTCCTCCCACAGACTGTTCTCTCTTTAGTAACTCTCTTTAATATTTCTTTTCTCGACCTTGTCTCTATTTGGCGACTCTCTTTCGTATTTCCCTCCGCGGCTTTTACTTTCCTTGGTGACTCTCTTTCTTATTGCCCTCCGCGGCTTGTTCTCCATTTAGTGACTCTCTTTAGTATTTTCTTCCTCGGCTTCTTCTTTCATTGGCGACTCTCTTTCTTATGTCCTTCGGCGGCCATTTAGTGATTTTTTACCATTTCCTTCCTCGGATTCTTCTTTCTTTACTATTAATTTCCGTCCTTGGCTTCTTCTTTTCTTTGGCGACACTCTTTTTTATTTCCCTCCGAGGCTTTTACTTTCTTTGGTGACTCTCTTTCTTATTGCCCTCCGCGGCCTATTCCGCCTTTATTGCCTCTCTTCACTATTTCTTCCCACAGCCTCGTCTCTCTCTACTGACTTATTTTACTGTTTACTTCCGCCAATTGTTCTCCCTTTGGTGACTGTCTCTATACTATTTCTTTCCGGGGCCTATTCTCGCTTTAGTGACTCTCCTTACTATTTCTTCCTCCGGCATGTTCTCCCTTTACTATTTCCTCCCACAGACTGTTCTCTCTTTAGTAACTCTCTTTAATATTTCTTTTCTCGACCTTGTCTCTATTTGGCGACTCTCTTTCGTATTTCCCTCCGCGGCTTTTACTTTCCTTGGTGACTCTCTTTCTTATTGCCCTCCGCGGCTTGTTCTCCATTTAGTGACTCTCTTTAGTATTTTCTTCCTCGGCTTCTTCTTTCATTGGCGACTCTCTTTCTTATGTCCTTCGGCGGCCATTTAGTGATTTTTTACCATTTCCTTCCTCGGATTCTTCTTTCTTTACTATGAATTTCCGTCCTTGGCTTCTTCTTTTCTTTGGCGACACTCTTTTTTATTTCCCTCCGGGGCTTTTACTTTCTTTGGTGACTCTCTTTCTTATTGCCCTCCGCGGCCTATTCCGCCTTTATTGCCTCTCTTCACTATTTCTTCCCACAGCCTCGTCTCTCTCTACTGACAATTTTTACTGTTTACTTCCGCCAATTGTTCTCCCTTTTGTGAGTGTCTCTATACTATTTCTTTCCGGGGCCTATTCTCGCTTTAGTGACTCTCCTTTCTATTTCTTCCTCCGGCATGTTCTCCCTTTACTATTTCCTCCCACAGACTGTTCTCTCTTTAGTAACTCTCTTTAATATTTCCTTTCTCGACCTTGTCTCTATTTGGCGACTCTCTTTCGTATTTCCCTCCGCGGCTTTTACTTTCCTTGGTGACTCTCTTTCTTATTGCCCTCCGCGGCTTGTTCTCCATTTAGTGACTCTCTTTAGTATTTTCTTCCTCGGCTTCTTCTTTCATTGGCGACTCTCTTTCTTATGTCCTTCGGCGGCCATTTAGTGATTTTTTACCATTTCCTTCCTCGGATTCTTCTTTCTTTACTATTAATTTCCGTCCTTGGCTTCTTCTTTTCTTTGGCGACACTCTTTTTTATTTCCCTCCGAGGCTTTTACTTTCTTTGGTGACTCTCTTTCTTATTGCCCTCCGCGGCCTATTCCGCCTTTATTGCCTCTCTTCACTATTTCTTCCCACAGCCTCGTCTCTCTCTACTGACTTATTTTACTGTTTACTTCCGCCAATTGTTCTCCCTTTGGTGACTGTCTCTATACTATTTCTTTCCGGGGCCTATTCTCGCTTTAGTGACTCTCCTTACTATTTCTTCCTCCGGCATGTTCTCCCTTTACTATTTCCTCCCACAGACTGTTCTCTCTTTAGTAACTCTCTTTAATATTTCTTTTCTCGACCTTGTCTCTATTTGGCGACTCTCTTTCGTATTTCCCTCCGCGGCTTTTACTTTCCTTGGTGACTCTCTTTCTTATTGCCCTCCGCGGCTTGTTCTCCATTTAGTGACTCTCTTTAGTATTTTCTTCCTCGGCTTCTTCTTTCATTGGCGACTCTCTTTCTTATGTCCTTCGGCGGCCATTTAGTGATTTTTTACCATTTCCTTCCTCGGATTCTTCTTTCTTTACTATGAATTTCCGTCCTTGGCTTCTTCTTTTCTTTGGCGACACTCTTTTTTATTTCCCTCCGGGGCTTTTACTTTCTTTGGTGACTCTCTTTCTTATTGCCCTCCGCGGCCTATTCCGCCTTTATTGCCTCTCTTCACTATTTCTTCCCACAGCCTCGTCTCTCTCTACTGACAATTTTTACTGTTTACTTCCGCCAATTGTTCTCCCTTTTGTGAGTGTCTCTATACTATTTCTTTCCGGGGCCTATTCTCGCTTTAGTGACTCTCCTTTCTATTTCTTCCTCCGGCATGTTCTCCCTTTACTATTTCCTCCCACAGACTGTTCTCTCTTTAGTAACTCTCTTTAATATTTCCTTTCTCGACCTTGTCTCTATTTGGCGACTCTCTTTCGTATTTCCCTCCGCGGCTTTTACTTTCCTTGGTGACTCTCTTTCTTATTGCCCTCCGCGGCTTGTTCTCCATTTAGTGACTCTCTTTAGTATTTTCTTCCTCGGCTTCTTCTTTCATTGGCGACTCTCTTTCTTATGTCCTTCGGCGGCCATTTAGTGATTTTTTACCATTTCCTTCCTCGGATTCTTCTTTCTTTACTATTAATTTCCGTCCTTGGCTTCTTCTTTTCTTTGGCGACACTCTTTTTTATTTCCCTCCGAGGCTTTTACTTTCTTTGGTGACTCTCTTTCTTATTGCCCTCCGCGGCCTATTCCGCCTTTATTGCCTCTCTTCACTATTTCTTCCCACAGCCTCGTCTCTCTCTACTGACTTATTTTACTGTTTACTTCCGCCAATTGTTCTCCCTTTGGTGACTGTCTCTATACTATTTCTTTCCGGGGCCTATTCTCGCTTTAGTGACTCTCCTTACTATTTCTTCCTCCGGCATGTTCTCCCTTTACTATTTCCTCCCACAGACTGTTCTCTCTTTAGTAACTCTCTTTAATATTTCTTTTCTCGACCTTGTCTCTATTTGGCGACTCTCTTTCGTATTTCCCTCCGCGGCTTTTACTTTCCTTGGTGACTCTCTTTCTTATTGCCCTCCGCGGCTTGTTCTCCATTTAGTGACTCTCTTTAGTATTTTCTTCCTCGGCTTCTTCTTTCATTGGCGACTCTCTTTCTTATGTCCTTCGGCGGCCATTTAGTGATTTTTTACCATTTCCTTCCTCGGATTCTTCTTTCTTTACTATGAATTTCCGTCCTTGGCTTCTTCTTTTCTTTGGCGACACTCTTTTTTATTTCCCTCCGGGGCTTTTACTTTCTTTGGTGACTCTCTTTCTTATTGCCCTCCGCGGCCTATTCCGCCTTTATTGCCTCTCTTCACTATTTCTTCCCACAGCCTCGTCTCTCTCTACTGACAATTTTTACTGTTTACTTCCGCCAATTGTTCTCCCTTTTGTGAGTGTCTCTATA
Source organism: Diaperis boleti (assembly GCA_963583935.1). Classification (NCBI taxonomy): domain Eukaryota; kingdom Metazoa; phylum Arthropoda; class Insecta; order Coleoptera; family Tenebrionidae; genus Diaperis; species Diaperis boleti. The sequence continues at coordinate 94,183,454 of OY757242.1, read as the reverse complement.
CTATTTCTTTCCGGGGCCTATTCTCGCTTTAGTGACTCTCCTTTCTATTTCTTCCTCCGGCATGTTCTCCCTTTACTATTTCCTCCCACAGACTGTTCTCTCTTTAGTAACTCTCTTTAATATTTCCTTTCTCGACCTTGTCTCTATTTGGCGACTCTCTTTCGTATTTCCCTCCGCGGCTTTTACTTTCCTTGGTGACTCTCTTTCTTATTGCCCTCCGCGGCTTGTTCTCCATTTAGTGACTCTCTTTAGTATTTTCTTCCTCGGCTTCTTCTTTCATTGGCGACTCTCTTTCTTATGTCTTTCGGCGGCCATTTAGTGATTTTTTACCATTTCCTTCCTCGGATTCTTCTTTCTTTACTATGAATTTCCGTCCTTGGCTTCTTCTTTTCTTTGGCGACACTCTTTTTTATTTCCCTCCGGGGCTTTTACTTTCTTTGGTGACTCTCTTTCTTATTGCCCTCCGCGGCCTATTCCGCCTTTATTGCCTCTCTTCACTATTTCTTCCCATAGCCTCGTCTCTCTCTACTGACTATTTTTACTGTTTACTTCCGCCAATTGTTCTCCCTTTTGTGACTGTCTCTATACTGTTTCTTTCCGCGGCCTATTCTCGCTTTAGTGACTCTCCTTACTATTTCTTCCTCCGGCATGTTCTCCCTTTACTATTTCCTCCCACAGACTGTTCTCTCTTTAGTAACTCTCTTTAATATTTCTTTTCTCGACCTTGTCTCTATTTGGCGACTCTCTTTCGTATTTCCCTCCGCGGCTTTTACTTTCCTGGGTGACTCTCTTTCTTATTGCCCTCCGCGGCTTGTTCTCCATTTAGTGACTCTCTTTAGTATTTTCTTCCTCGGCTTCTTCTTTCATTGGCGACTCTCTTTCTTATGTCCTTCGGCGGTCATTTAGTGATTTTTTACCATTTCCTTCCTCGGATTCTTCTTTCTTTACTATTAATTTCCGTCCTCGGCTTCTTCTTTTCTTTGGCGACACTCTTTTTTATTTCCCTCCGGGGCTTTTACTTTCTTTGGTGACTCTCTTTCTTATTGCCCTCCGCGGCCTATTCCGCCTTTATTGCCTCTCTTCACTATTTCTTCCCACAGCCTCGTCTCTCTCTACTGACTATTTTTACTGTTTACTTCCGCCAATTGTTCTCCCTTTTGTGACTGTCTCTATACTGTTTCTTTCCGCGGCCTATTCTCGCTTTAGTGACTCTCCTTACTATTTCTTCCTCCGGCATGTTCTCCCTTTACTATTTCCTCCCACAGACTGTTCTCTCTTTAGTAACTCTCTTTAATATTTCTTTTCTCGACCTTGTCTCTATTTGGCGACTCTCTTTCGTATTTCCCTCCGCGGCTTTTACTTTCCTTGGTGACTCTCTTTCTTATTGCCCTCCGCGGCTTGTTCTCCATTTAGTGACTCTCTTTAGTATTTTCTTCCTCGGCTTCTTCTTTCATTGGCGACTCTCTTTCTTATGTCCTTCGGCGGCCATTTAGTGATTTTTTACCATTTCCTTCCTCGGATTCTTCTTTCTTTACTATGAATTTCCGTCCTTGGCTTCTTCTTTTCTTTGGCGACACTCTTTTTTATTTCCCTCCGGGGCTTTTACTTTCTTTGGTGACTCTCTTTCTTATTGCCCTCCGCGGCCTATTCCGCCTTTATTGCCTCTCTTCACTATTTCTTCCCACAGCCTCGTCTCTCTCTACTGACTATTTTTACTGTTTACTTCCGCCAATTGTTCTCCCTTTTGTGACTGTCTCTATACTGTTTCTTTCCGCGGCCTATTCTCGCTTTAGTGACTCTCCTTACTATTTCTTCCTCCGGCATGTTCTCCCTTTACTATTTCCTCCCACAGACTGTTCTCTCTTTAGTAACTCTCTTTAATATTTCTTTTCTCGACCTTGTCTCTATTTGGCGACTCTCTTTCGTATTTCCCTCCGCGGCTTTTACTTTCCTTGGTGACTCTCTTTCTTATTGCCCTCCGCGGCTTGTTCTCCATTTAGTGACTCTCTTTAGTATTTTCTTCCTCGGCTTCTTCTTTCATTGGCGACTCTCTTTCTTATGTCTTTCGGCGGCCATTTAGTGATTTTTTACCATTTCCTTCCTCGGATTCTTCTTTCTTTACTATGAATTTCCGTCCTTGGCTTCTTCTTTTCTTTGGCGACACTCTTTTTTATTTCCCTCCGGGGCTTTTACTTTCTTTGGTGACTCTCTTTCTTATTGCCCTCCGCGGCCTATTCCGCCTTTATTGCCTCTCTTCACTATTTCTTCCCATAGCCTCGTCTCTCTCTACTGACTATTTTTACTGTTTACTTCCGCCAATTGTTCTCCCTTTTGTGACTGTCTCTATACTGTTTCTTTCCGCGGCCTATTCTCGCTTTAGTGACTCTCCTTACTATTTCTTCCTCCGGCATGTTCTCCCTTTACTATTTCCTCCCACAGACTGTTCTCTCTTTAGTAACTCTCTTTAATATTTCTTTTCTCGACCTTGTCTCTATTTGGCGACTCTCTTTCGTATTTCCCTCCGCGGCTTTTACTTTCCTTGGTGACTCTCTTTCTTATTGCCCTCCGCGGCTTGTTCTCCATTTAGTGACTCTCTTTAGTATTTTCTTCCTCGGCTTCTTCTTTCATTGGCGACTCTCTTTCTTATGTCCTTCGGCGGTCATTTAGTGATTTTTTACCATTTCCTTCCTCGGATTCTTCTTTCTTTACTATTAATTTCCGTCCTCGGCTTCTTCTTTTCTTTGGCGACACTCTTTTTTATTTCCCTCCGGGGCTTTTACTTTCTTTGGTGACTCTCTTTCTTATTGCCCTCCGCGGCCTATTCCGCCTTTATTGCCTCTCTTCACTATTTCTTCCCACAGCCTCGTCTCTCTCTACTGACTATTTTTACTGTTTACTTCCGCCAATTGTTCTCCCTTTTGTGACTGTCTCTATACTGTTTCTTTCCGCGGCCTATTCTCGCTTTAGTGACTCTCCTTACTATTTCTTCCTCCGGCATGTTCTCCCTTTACTATTTCCTCCCACAGACTGTTCTCTCTTTAGTAACTCTCTTTAATATTTCTTTTCTCGACCTTGTCTCTATTTGGCGACTCTCTTTCGTATTTCCCTCCGCGGCTTTTACTTTCCTTGGTGACTCTCTTTCTTATTGCCCTCCGCGGCTTGTTCTCCATTTAGTGACTCTCTTTAGTATTTTCTTCCTCGGCTTCTTCTTTCATTGGCGACTCTCTTTCTTATGTCCTTCGGCGGTCATTTAGTGATTTTTTACCATTTCCTTCCTCGGATTCTTCTTTCTTTACTATTAATTTCCGTCCTCGGCTTCTTCTTTTCTTTGGCGACACTCTTTTTTATTTCCCTCCGGGGCTTTTACTTTCTTTGGTGACTCTCTTTCTTATTGCCCTCCGCGGCCTATTCCGCCTTTATTGCCTCTCTTCACTATTTCTTCCCACAGCCTCGTCTCTCTCTACTGACTATTTTTACTGTTTACTTCCGCCAATTGTTCTCCCTTTTGTGACTGTCTCTATACTGTTTCTTTCCGCGGCCTATTCTCGCTTTAGTGACTCTCCTTACTATTTCTTCCTCCGGCATGTTCTCCCTTTACTATTTCCTCCCACAGACTGTTCTCTCTTTAGTAACTCTCTTTAATATTTCTTTTCTCGACCTTGTCTCTATTTGGCGACTCTCTTTCGTATTTCCCTCCGCGGCTTTTACTTTCCTTGGTGACTCTCTTTCTTATTGCCCTCCGCGGCTTGTTCTCCATTTAGTGACTCTCTTTAGTATTTTCTTCCTCGGCTTCTTCTTTCATTGGCGACTCTCTTTCTTATGTCCTTCGGCGGCCATTTAGTGATTTTTTACCATTTCCTTCCTCGGATTCTTCTTTCTTTACTATTAATTTCCGTCCTTGGCTTCTTCTTTTCTTTGGCGACACTCTTTTTTATTTCCCTCCGAGGCTTTTACTTTCTTTGGTGACTCTCTTTCTTATTGCCCTCCGCGGCCTATTCCGCCTTTATTGCCTCTCTTCACTATTTCTTCCCACAGCCTCGTCTCTCTCTACTGACTTATTTTACTGTTTACTTCCGCCAATTGTTCTCCCTTTGGTGACTGTCTCTATACTATTTCTTTCCGGGGCCTATTCTCGCTTTAGTGACTCTCCTTACTATTTCTTCCTCCGGCATGTTCTCCCTTTACTATTTCCTCCCACAGACTGTTCTCTCTTTAGTAACTCTCTTTAATATTTCTTTTCTCGACCTTGTCTCTATTTGGCGACTCTCTTTCGTATTTCCCTCCGCGGCTTTTACTTTCCTTGGTGACTCTCTTTCTTATTGCCCTCCGCGGCTTGTTCTCCATTTAGTGACTCTCTTTAGTATTTTCTTCCTCGGCTTCTTCTTTCATTGGCGACTCTCTTTCTTATGTCCTTCGGCGGCCATTTAGTGATTTTTTACCATTTCCTTCCTCGGATTCTTCTTTCTTTACTATGAATTTCCGTCCTTGGCTTCTTCTTTTCTTTGGCGACACTCTTTTTTATTTCCCTCCGGGGCTTTTACTTTCTTTGGTGACTCTCTTTCTTATTGCCCTCCGCGGCCTATTCCGCCTTTATTGCCTCTCTTCACTATTTCTTCCCACAGCCTCGTCTCTCTCTACTGACAATTTTTACTGTTTACTTCCGCCAATTGTTCTCCCTTTTGTGAGTGTCTCTATACTATTTCTTTCCGGGGCCTATTCTCGCTTTAGTGACTCTCCTTTCTATTTCTTCCTCCGGCATGTTCTCCCTTTACTATTTCCTCCCACAGACTGTTCTCTCTTTAGTAACTCTCTTTAATATTTCCTTTCTCGACCTTGTCTCTATTTGGCGACTCTCTTTCGTATTTCCCTCCGCGGCTTTTACTTTCCTTGGTGACTCTCTTTCTTATTGCCCTCCGCGGCTTGTTCTCCATTTAGTGACTCTCTTTAGTATTTTCTTCCTCGGCTTCTTCTTTCATTGGCGACTCTCTTTCTTATGTCCTTCGGCGGCCATTTAGTGATTTTTTACCATTTCCTTCCTCGGATTCTTCTTTCTTTACTATTAATTTCCGTCCTTGGCTTCTTCTTTTCTTTGGCGACACTCTTTTTTATTTCCCTCCGAGGCTTTTACTTTCTTTGGTGACTCTCTTTCTTATTGCCCTCCGCGGCCTATTCCGCCTTTATTGCCTCTCTTCACTATTTCTTCCCACAGCCTCGTCTCTCTCTACTGACTTATTTTACTGTTTACTTCCGCCAATTGTTCTCCCTTTGGTGACTGTCTCTATACTATTTCTTTCCGGGGCCTATTCTCGCTTTAGTGACTCTCCTTACTATTTCTTCCTCCGGCATGTTCTCCCTTTACTATTTCCTCCCACAGACTGTTCTCTCTTTAGTAACTCTCTTTAATATTTCTTTTCTCGACCTTGTCTCTATTTGGCGACTCTCTTTCGTATTTCCCTCCGCGGCTTTTACTTTCCTTGGTGACTCTCTTTCTTATTGCCCTCCGCGGCTTGTTCTCCATTTAGTGACTCTCTTTAGTATTTTCTTCCTCGGCTTCTTCTTTCATTGGCGACTCTCTTTCTTATGTCCTTCGGCGGCCATTTAGTGATTTTTTACCATTTCCTTCCTCGGATTCTTCTTTCTTTACTATTAATTTCCGTCCTTGGCTTCTTCTTTTCTTTGGCGACACTCTTTTTTATTTCCCTCCGAGGCTTTTACTTTCTTTGGTGACTCTCTTTCTTATTGCCCTCCGCGGCCTATTCCGCCTTTATTGCCTCTCTTCACTATTTCTTCCCACAGCCTCGTCTCTCTCTACTGACTTATTTTACTGTTTACTTCCGCCAATTGTTCTCCCTTTGGTGACTGTCTCTATACTATTTCTTTCCGGGGCCTATTCTCGCTTTAGTGACTCTCCTTACTATTTCTTCCTCCGGCATGTTCTCCCTTTACTATTTCCTCCCACAGACTGTTCTCTCTTTAGTAACTCTCTTTAATATTTCTTTTCTCGACCTTGTCTCTATTTGGCGACTCTCTTTCGTATTTCCCTCCGCGGCTTTTACTTTCCTTGGTGACTCTCTTTCTTATTGCCCTCCGCGGCTTGTTCTCCATTTAGTGACTCTCTTTAGTATTTTCTTCCTCGGCTTCTTCTTTCATTGGCGACTCTCTTTCTTATGTCCTTCGGCGGCCATTTAGTGATTTTTTACCATTTCCTTCCTCGGATTCTTCTTTCTTTACTATTAATTTCCGTCCTTGGCTTCTTCTTTTCTTTGGCGACACTCTTTTTTATTTCCCTCCGAGGCTTTTACTTTCTTTGGTGACTCTCTTTCTTATTGCCCTCCGCGGCCTATTCCGCCTTTATTGCCTCTCTTCACTATTTCTTCCCACAGCCTCGTCTCTCTCTACTGACTTATTTTACTGTTTACTTCCGCCAATTGTTCTCCCTTTGGTGACTGTCTCTATACTATTTCTTTCCGGGGCCTATTCTCGCTTTAGTGACTCTCCTTACTATTTCTTCCTCCGGCATGTTCTCCCTTTACTATTTCCTCCCACAGACTGTTCTCTCTTTAGTAACTCTCTTTAATATTTCTTTTCTCGACCTTGTCTCTATTTGGCGACTCTCTTTCGTATTTCCCTCCGCGGCTTTTACTTTCCTTGGTGACTCTCTTTCTTATTGCCCTCCGCGGCTTGTTCTCCATTTAGTGACTCTCTTTAGTATTTTCTTCCTCGGCTTCTTCTTTCATTGGCGACTCTCTTTCTTATGTCCTTCGGCGGCCATTTAGTGATTTTTTACCATTTCCTTCCTCGGATTCTTCTTTCTTTACTATGAATTTCCGTCCTTGGCTTCTTCTTTTCTTTGGCGACACTCTTTTTTATTTCCCTCCGGGGCTTTTACTTTCTTTGGTGACTCTCTTTCTTATTGCCCTCCGCGGCCTATTCCGCCTTTATTGCCTCTCTTCACTATTTCTTCCCACAGCCTCGTCTCTCTCTACTGACAATTTTTACTGTTTACTTCCGCCAATTGTTCTCCCTTTTGTGAGTGTCTCTATACTATTTCTTTCCGGGGCCTATTCTCGCTTTAGTGACTCTCCTTTCTATTTCTTCCTCCGGCATGTTCTCCCTTTACTATTTCCTCCCACAGACTGTTCTCTCTTTAGTAACTCTCTTTAATATTTCCTTTCTCGACCTTGTCTCTATTTGGCGACTCTCTTTCGTATTTCCCTCCGCGGCTTTTACTTTCCTTGGTGACTCTCTTTCTTATTGCCCTCCGCGGCTTGTTCTCCATTTAGTGACTCTCTTTAGTATTTTCTTCCTCGGCTTCTTCTTTCATTGGCGACTCTCTTTCTTATGTCTTTCGGCGGCCATTTAGTGATTTTTTACCATTTCCTTCCTCGGATTCTTCTTTCTTTACTATGAATTTCCGTCCTTGGCTTCTTCTTTTCTTTGGCGACACTCTTTTTTATTTCCCTCCGGGGCTTTTACTTTCTTTGGTGACTCTCTTTCTTATTGCCCTCCGCGGCCTATTCCGCCTTTATTGCCTCTCTTCACTATTTCTTCCCATAGCCTCGTCTCTCTCTACTGACTATTTTTACTGTTTACTTCCGCCAATTGTTCTCCCTTTTGTGACTGTCTCTATACTGTTTCTTTCCGCGGCCTATTCTCGCTTTAGTGACTCTCCTTACTATTTCTTCCTCCGGCATGTTCTCCCTTTACTATTTCCTCCCACAGACTGTTCTCTCTTTAGTAACTCTCTTTAATATTTCTTTTCTCGACCTTGTCTCTATTTGGCGACTCTCTTTCGTATTTCCCTCCGCGGCTTTTACTTTCCTGGGTGACTCTCTTTCTTATTGCCCTCCGCGGCTTGTTCTCCATTTAGTGACTCTCTTTAGTATTTTCTTCCTCGGCTTCTTCTTTCATTGGCGACTCTCTTTCTTATGTCCTTCGGCGGTCATTTAGTGATTTTTTACCATTTCCTTCCTCGGATTCTTCTTTCTTTACTATTAATTTCCGTCCTCGGCTTCTTCTTTTCTTTGGCGACACTCTTTTTTATTTCCCTCCGGGGCTTTTACTTTCTTTGGTGACTCTCTTTCTTATTGCCCTCCGCGGCCTATTCCGCCTTTATTGCCTCTCTTCACTATTTCTTCCCACAGCCTCGTCTCTCTCTACTGACTATTTTTACTGTTTACTTCCGCCAATTGTTCTCCCTTTTGTGACTGTCTCTATACTGTTTCTTTCCGCGGCCTATTCTCGCTTTAGTGACTCTCCTTACTATTTCTTCCTCCGGCATGTTCTCCCTTTACTATTTCCTCCCACAGACTGTTCTCTCTTTAGTAACTCTCTTTAATATTTCTTTTCTCGACCTTGTCTCTATTTGGCGACTCTCTTTCGTATTTCCCTCCGCGGCTTTTACTTTCCTTGGTGACTCTCTTTCTTATTGCCCTCCGCGGCTTGTTCTCCATTTAGTGACTCTCTTTAGTATTTTCTTCCTCGGCTTCTTCTTTCATTGGCGACTCTCTTTCTTATGTCCTTCGGCGGCCATTTAGTGATTTTTTACCATTTCCTTCCTCGGATTCTTCTTTCTTTACTATGAATTTCCGTCCTTGGCTTCTTCTTTTCTTTGGCGACACTCTTTTTTATTTCCCTCCGGGGCTTTTACTTTCTTTGGTGACTCTCTTTCTTATTGCCCTCCGCGGCCTATTCCGCCTTTATTGCCTCTCTTCACTATTTCTTCCCACAGCCTCGTCTCTCTCTACTGACTATTTTTACTGTTTACTTCCGCCAATTGTTCTCCCTTTTGTGACTGTCTCTATACTGTTTCTTTCCGCGGCCTATTCTCGCTTTAGTGACTCTCCTTACTATTTCTTCCTCCGGCATGTTCTCCCTTTACTATTTCCTCCCACAGACTGTTCTCTCTTTAGTAACTCTCTTTAATATTTCTTTTCTCGACCTTGTCTCTATTTGGCGACTCTCTTTCGTATTTCCCTCCGCGGCTTTTACTTTCCTTGGTGACTCTCTTTCTTATTGCCCTCCGCGGCTTGTTCTCCATTTAGTGACTCTCTTTAGTATTTTCTTCCTCGGCTTCTTCTTTCATTGGCGACTCTCTTTCTTATGTCTTTCGGCGGCCATTTAGTGATTTTTTACCATTTCCTTCCTCGGATTCTTCTTTCTTTACTATGAATTTCCGTCCTTGGCTTCTTCTTTTCTTTGGCGACACTCTTTTTTATTTCCCTCCGGGGCTTTTACTTTCTTTGGTGACTCTCTTTCTTATTGCCCTCCGCGGCCTATTCCGCCTTTATTGCCTCTCTTCACTATTTCTTCCCATAGCCTCGTCTCTCTCTACTGACTATTTTTACTGTTTACTTCCGCCAATTGTTCTCCCTTTTGTGACTGTCTCTATACTGTTTCTTTCCGCGGCCTATTCTCGCTTTAGTGACTCTCCTTACTATTTCTTCCTCCGGCATGTTCTCCCTTTACTATTTCCTCCCACAGACTGTTCTCTCTTTAGTAACTCTCTTTAATATTTCTTTTCTCGACCTTGTCTCTATTTGGCGACTCTCTTTCGTATTTCCCTCCGCGGCTTTTACTTTCCTTGGTGACTCTCTTTCTTATTGCCCTCCGCGGCTTGTTCTCCATTTAGTGACTCTCTTTAGTATTTTCTTCCTCGGCTTCTTCTTTCATTGGCGACTCTCTTTCTTATGTCCTTCGGCGGTCATTTAGTGATTTTTTACCATTTCCTTCCTCGGATTCTTCTTTCTTTACTATTAATTTCCGTCCTCGGCTTCTTCTTTTCTTTGGCGACACTCTTTTTTATTTCCCTCCGGGGCTTTTACTTTCTTTGGTGACTCTCTTTCTTATTGCCCTCCGCGGCCTATTCCGCCTTTATTGCCTCTCTTCACTATTTCTTCCCACAGCCTCGTCTCTCTCTACTGACTATTTTTACTGTTTACTTCCGCCAATTGTTCTCCCTTTTGTGACTGTCTCTATACTGTTTCTTTCCGCGGCCTATTCTCGCTTTAGTGACTCTCCTTACTATTTCTTCCTCCGGCATGTTCTCCCTTTACTATTTCCTCCCACAGACTGTTCTCTCTTTAGTAACTCTCTTTAATATTTCTTTTCTCGACCTTGTCTCTATTTGGCGACTCTCTTTCGTATTTCCCTCCGCGGCTTTTACTTTCCTTGGTGACTCTCTTTCTTATTGCCCTCCGCGGCTTGTTCTCCATTTAGTGACTCTCTTTAGTATTTTCTTCCTCGGCTTCTTCTTTCATTGGCGACTCTCTTTCTTATGTCCTTCGGCGGTCATTTAGTGATTTTTTACCATTTCCTTCCTCGGATTCTTCTTTCTTTACTATTAATTTCCGTCCTCGGCTTCTTCTTTTCTTTGGCGACACTCTTTTTTATTTCCCTCCGGGGCTTTTACTTTCTTTGGTGACTCTCTTTCTTATTGCCCTCCGCGGCCTATTCCGCCTTTATTGCCTCTCTTCACTATTTCTTCCCACAGCCTCGTCTCTCTCTACTGACTATTTTTACTGTTTACTTCCGCCAATTGTTCTCCCTTTTGTGACTGTCTCTATACTGTTTCTTTCCGCGGCCTATTCTCGCTTTAGTGACTCTCCTTACTATTTCTTCCTCCGGCATGTTCTCCCTTTACTATTTCCTCCCACAGACTGTTCTCTCTTTAGTAACTCTCTTTAATATTTCTTTTCTCGACCTTGTCTCTATTTGGCGACTCTCTTTCGTATTTCCCTCCGCGGCTTTTACTTTCCTTGGTGACTCTCTTTCTTATTGCCCTCCGCGGCTTGTTCTCCATTTAGTGACTCTCTTTAGTATTTTCTTCCTCGGCTTCTTCTTTCATTGGCGACTCTCTTTCTTATGTCCTTCGGCGGCCATTTAGTGATTTTTTACCATTTCCTTCCTCGGATTCTTCTTTCTTTACTATTAATTTCCGTCCTTGGCTTCTTCTTTTCTTTGGCGACACTCTTTTTTATTTCCCTCCGAGGCTTTTACTTTCTTTGGTGACTCTCTTTCTTATTGCCCTCCGCGGCCTATTCCGCCTTTATTGCCTCTCTTCACTATTTCTTCCCACAGCCTCGTCTCTCTCTACTGACTTATTTTACTGTTTACTTCCGCCAATTGTTCTCCCTTTGGTGACTGTCTCTATACTATTTCTTTCCGGGGCCTATTCTCGCTTTAGTGACTCTCCTTACTATTTCTTCCTCCGGCATGTTCTCCCTTTACTATTTCCTCCCACAGACTGTTCTCTCTTTAGTAACTCTCTTTAATATTTCTTTTCTCGACCTTGTCTCTATTTGGCGACTCTCTTTCGTATTTCCCTCCGCGGCTTTTACTTTCCTTGGTGACTCTCTTTCTTATTGCCCTCCGCGGCTTGTTCTCCATTTAGTGACTCTCTTTAGTATTTTCTTCCTCGGCTTCTTCTTTCATTGGCGACTCTCTTTCTTATGTCCTTCGGCGGCCATTTAGTGATTTTTTACCATTTCCTTCCTCGGATTCTTCTTTCTTTACTATTAATTTCCGTCCTTGGCTTCTTCTTTTCTTTGGCGACACTCTTTTTTATTTCCCTCCGAGGCTTTTACTTTCTTTGGTGACTCTCTTTCTTATTGCCCTCCGCGGCCTATTCCGCCTTTATTGCCTCTCTTCACTATTTCTTCCCACAGCCTCGTCTCTCTCTACTGACTTATTTTACTGTTTACTTCCGCCAATTGTTCTCCCTTTGGTGACTGTCTCTATACTATTTCTTTCCGGGGCCTATTCTCGCTTTAGTGACTCTCCTTACTATTTCTTCCTCCGGCATGTTCTCCCTTTACTATTTCCTCCCACAGACTGTTCTCTCTTTAGTAACTCTCTTTAATATTTCTTTTCTCGACCTTGTCTCTATTTGGCGACTCTCTTTCGTATTTCCCTCCGCGGCTTTTACTTTCCTTGGTGACTCTCTTTCTTATTGCCCTCCGCGGCTTGTTCTCCATTTAGTGACTCTCTTTAGTATTTTCTTCCTCGGCTTCTTCTTTCATTGGCGACTCTCTTTCTTATGTCCTTCGGCGGCCATTTAGTGATTTTTTACCATTTCCTTCCTCGGATTCTTCTTTCTTTACTATGAATTTCCGTCCTTGGCTTCTTCTTTTC